>OY725338.1:31215782-31955543 GCA_963243735.1 Neocrepidodera transversa | reverse complement strand
GTTGCGATGTTTTTGTAAGAAATGATTTCGTTCAGAAATATTTGGAGAAACTAATAGACAACCGAATTATTAATTTAGAAGAGGATCCTAATTTATTATCTTATCCTGATATGACTCAAGTTTTTAAATCACAACAATGTAATAATCATATTTCTAATAACAATTTATGTGCTTTAGAAAATGTTCATTTTCTTTATTATTGGTATAAATATTGTAAAAAATAAGCATGTATATTATACAAATATTAAATAAAACAAAAATAATATATTTTACGTAGTTTATTTTAATAATTTTTTAATAAGGTAAATAGATTATAAATAAGATTTATTTTTTTTTTCTTGGCAACTTGAGCACATCAAATAAAGAGGACTACTTCCAGAAGATTGACCTTCTACATATTTTTCAACCTTGTAGTTGCAAAAATAACAAATAATTTGTATAACTGGCATCTTTTTTAATTAGGGTATCCAATCGAATAACTTGATGGTGCGTGCTTACTTCCACTTGTATATTTTATAAATTCCTTTAGCACACAATTAAAACAAGGTCTACCTTCGTAATCTGTTTCACTACCACACTTGGAACATTTGTATTTGACTGGAACAGGCATTAAGAATTTCTAAATCTACGATCTCTTATAGGAGGATTTGGTTGAAAATTTGCGTTTATTTCAGGTCTTCGAATTTTTATTGAACAGCTTTCGCAAATTCTATAAACAACACTTCGTCTTCCTTGCCCTACAACGCTTCTAACGGTCGTATGCATTGTTACGGTTTCAATTTTTATATTAACTATTTTCTTTTAACATTTTTTTTTAAATTCATTTATTTTAATGAAAAGTAATAGCCTGCCTTAAACCATTTGGATCTAAAACACATTCATTTATTAATTAAGTTGTTTAAATACCTTTATTTTAATAGTTAACCTTCATTTGTTTATTTACAATTAGAAGTCATTCTTCAGGTTGTCACCTAGTCTGGTTCTTCTCTTGCTTTATGGCCAAAAATCTACTAGCTAACTAACCATTAACACTAAAGTCCTTTAATTTTAAAATTTTGACTTATCTCTTTTGACCTTTATCTATCCTTTTTTTGTGGCTTTTGATGGAACATGTGCCTTCCTTAAAATTACGAATTTTCGGATTTTCTAAGCCTAGAAAAGAACAAAAAAATATATTATTCAACTTAGATTCGCCCTAAACGAATATTCAAGAGAATTATTCACCTATTTGTGGATTTTGTGGGAATCTAATATATCTTTAAGGCCACACGAGATCTCCGGTAAGTCATCTTTTTATTCATCCTGGAAGTAAATTAACTTTTCTTATTGCTTTCTTTAGGCCTTACTTTCTTACTTACTTGCCTGCATACTTGGTTGTTTGTTTCTCTGGTTGGTATCTTCCGTATTGGTCCTGATCATCTTCAAACGACTCCCGCATCAATCAACACTTTTAGTGGCTCTTCGCCTTGGTACTAGAGACACCTAGGTGGTTGCCAACAATCATCCTCATAGTTTACTCCTACCACCAGAGGATTGCAGGGAACCTACGTTAGATCTGGATGATCGCCACCATCATTTCATAGATATACACGAACACTTCGGAAATCAAGTAAGAGCTTTCCATTTACCTTGGTTTTGGGGTTATACTTTGACTACATCCACCCAAGATATTACTCTAGGATTAATATAAGCATAAATTTGATAAGTTGTGAACTAATTGGTACCAATTGGGGGTTAACGCGTTATACTTATATATATATATATTGTTTTTGTTGTTGTTACCAAAAGTTTTAAAGGATTAAACATAAAAAAAAGGAGTAGCTAACAATAAACGTATATGGAATCTCCTTATTTGCATCTTTTCCTTGGTTATACTGAGACTTATACCCTCTATTCGTGGTGATTGCATTGATATTTTTTTTTTTGAATCCACCCACTCTCCGGGGCAAATTAAATTTAAAATTGAGCTAGCTGAAATTTAACAATTATAATCAACGACAAGAGAGAGGGTAACACTGGCGACCAACGTGTAAGGGTTCTGCTATTAAATTTTATTTTAAGTAAGATGTCTCATAGACTTTTGTAGATTAAAATTATTTAGATTATTTGGTACCAACAATCTTTTGGGTAATTTTTAATATTTTGGAGTAATACATTACTATTACCTTAACGGGGTGTTGATTTCCATATCATTATCATCGAGTATATCATCCATTACTGATAATTTATTTATTTTTTGTGTGTGTTATTATTTTTCATTTTTATCGCTAACCTTTAAAACAATTCAACAAGTATTCTTCTTTTTATTTAAAGTGTCTTTAACATTTTGTTAGGCAGTAACTTTCGATGTGTAGAATCCTTGTGCTACAGATGGCCTCGTACTATTAGGTACTACCGTTAATTTAAATTTATCTGGTGGTCTCTGTACTTTCAGCAATCCAGCTAACAGTTTTTGGGTTGGGGAAAGATAAACACTGTGTTTTATTTTTAATTATAGGCATTCTATTATTGCTATTTTTTTTTGATATTTCCGAGTTTCTCACTTTGGAAAAAAAAATTGAAACGCAACACATTTGATTACATTTTATTTTATCAACTATTAATAGAAAAATAAATACAAATAAATTATCAAATTTCCAGTGTGATTTCATTAAGCGTTTTATCATTCGCCTACAGGGTGATTTAGTGAACTTTCTCAAATTGATATAATTTGAAAAGTTTTATAGAAATTACGTACTGTTTGGCAGTTGAGGTACATTGTTGATTATATGTTTAGTTTTTTTATTTATGAATAATAGTGTGTTTAAGTATTAAGGTTATTACCGTGTTATGTATGTGTGGGCATTACTAGTGTGGTAGTGCCTCTGACGAACACATAATTGGTAGTTTTTACCTTATTTTTATTCTAGTTTTTTTTTCTTTTTCGTGGAAAAGGTGGGGGTTTAATAATTTTTTTTGTGTGTATCAAAAAAAAAAAATACATATTCACTAAAATGGATGTCAATCGTCTTTTAGCGAGTGAACTGAGATATGAACTTTTTATACGTGGTCTTCCGGTAGGACGCACGGTGGATGAAAACAGAACTACATTACGAGGAGCACTGAGAAATGAAAGAGATGGACTCTCGTCAGCTTTTATGAATTTAGGTATTTTAGAACCAGAAGAGGAGATGAAAGTATGTGAAGATAAATTGAAAGAACTAGAAGGTGACATAGTTAACTTTAACAGAGGAAATAGAGTTAACGAATTTAAAAGAATTTCTACACGACTTCAGCATATACAACAAAGGCTAAGAAGAATTCAAGCTGATTCAACACAAAGTGAACAAATACAACTTTTAATTGGACGTTGTTTAACGGCTTTTGAGTCACTTAAAGCAGTTTACGAAGCATCGATCGACCAAAGGGAAAATAGATCAAGTATTTTGGATGTAGAAAACATAGTTGAAGGATCACTTTTGGACGAACCGAACTTGTTAATTCCTGAAGTTATACTTAGAGAAGCAAGTGACTTGGAGAATGATCCAATTCATAATCAGCATATCCAAGAAGAACCTGCCGGTAATCTACCATCGTATACTCAATTTGCCAATGCACCAAGGTCTTCAACTCATACCTCGCGTCTACCTAGCTATTTTACTAAACAACCATTCAACGATGATAGAGCTTACAATCCTCCTGAATCGAGTCGACTAGATCACAATCGATGGTCGGAAGGGCCTAATGTAAGGTTTAGTGACGAAATGCCAGTATATAATTCTTACACGCGTCATCCGCCCGAAATGTATTTACCATCCTCTCTCAATAGAAGAAGTAACTTCACAGATCCTCCAGTTCGTCAACCAACTAATGCTGTAGAAGAGTTCTCCCAGGGATATTTTGATGTCAGTCGCTTAAGAGTTCAATTTGATGGACAGTCTAGTGTCAATAATTTTCTGGAAAGGATTGAGGAACTACGAGTTTCGAGGGGTATCTCTAAAGATAGGCTTCTGAGAGCGGCACCTGAACTTTTAACCAAAGGAGCTCTAACTTGGTATAGGACTCAGAGATTTCGAACTTGGGAAGAATTGGAAAATAAACTAAGGGAAGCGTTTCAGCCGTACGACTATGAATTTGAACTAATGGAGGAAATAAGGAGAAGAACCCAAGGACAAAACGAAAGGATTGTTACTTATGTAGCCGTAATGGAAAACCTTTTTAAAAAATTAGGATCTTCATGTCCTCCTGAGGAAACTCAAATTAAGATGATTCGTCGTAACCTACTCCCTTCAATTCAAACTCAGTTGGCACTTCATCCAATTCGGTCTATGTCTGAATTGGTTAGTCTTGGAAAGACGGTCGAAGAGACTTCCAAAAGAATTCAACAATACGCTCCTCCTCCAACGAATTATAGAACTCTGTTGGAACCTGAGTTAGCTTATCACAAAAGTAATAGTTCTTCCATGGCCTCTCACTCAGTTGCTTCTGTTCGGGAAGATAGACGAAAATTTGTTCCAGCTAGAGCTTCGGAGACATCGAATGTAACAACTACTACAAATACTGATACTGTCACTCTTATTGCGTCGACACCTCCGGCGTCTCCACAATGTTGGAACTGTCTTGAAAGTGGCCATCGGTTTAAGAAATGTTCAAAACCACGCCGTTTGTTCTGCTTCAAGTGCGGTCTTGAAAATACTACATCCCACCGATGTTCAAATTGTCAAAAAAACGGAAGAAAGAGTCAATGATCGGTCGGGACTTGACTCTCTCAGATAAACCCGACCTGACTCGTAAAGAAATTATCATAGACTATATAGTTTCTCATGCTAAAAACGATCACCGACCATATTTAAAAGTAATGATTTATGGATGTGAATTTCTCGGTTTGTTGGATTCTGGCTGTACTAAAACGGTTATTGGAAAGTACGGCTGGGATATCCTTAAGAATATTTGTATTCTTACTCCCGTTTCGCAAACTTGCACCGTCGCTAATGGTGACAAATGTGACATTATTGGATTTATTCGTGTACCTATCAAGTTACAGGATAAAGTCCATATCTTTGAAATATTAGTCGTTCCGACTTTACCACATCATCTAATTCTTGGAATTGATTTTTGGTGTCAAATGGAAATAATACCCGACCTTCACTCAGGTGAATGGTCTTTTCGATCAGAGAGCTGTCCAGTAGAGGTTCACTCTTTGGAGAACGCTGATCATCTTAATTCAGAACAGCGATTTCAGCTTGATGATCTCGTAAAGAAAACGTTTGAAGGAATGGATGGAAAGTTGGGTTGTACTCATATTGTGCAGCATGAGATAAAGACCGACTCTCCACCCATTAAACAGCGGCATTATCCTTTAAGCCCTGCTTTACAAAAACAAGTTAATCAGGAGCTCGAGAAGATGCTTGCTGATGGAATTATCGAACCGTCAAATTCCCCATGGGCTTCTCCCATTGTGTTAGTTAAAAAACCAGATCAAACCTATCGGTTCTGTGTAAATTATAAACGCCTTAATGAAGTAAGTCTCCCCGATGCATATCCTCTCCCGTTTGTCAGTGCTACCATTGATAAACTGCGGGATGCGAAATTTCTAACAACTTTAGACATAAAGTCTGCATATTGGCAAATACCGGTCGCAGAGTCATCAAGACCTTTAACAGCTTTTGTGGTTCCCACTCGAGGTCTCTTTCAATTTCGCCGAATGCCTTTTGGGTTGCACAACGCCCCAGCTACTTGGCAACGATTTATTGATCGTGTTTTAGGAGTAGATCTCGAACAGTTCGTTTTTGTCTATTTAGATGACGTCGTTATTTGCACTCCTACATTCAATAAACATATTGAGGTCCTCCAGATAGTATTAAGTCGACTTAAAGGAGCTGGATTGACCCTAAATAAAGAGAAATGTCGTTTTTGTCGACCTGAACTCAAATATTTGGGGTATGTGGTAAATGCGTCTGGTCTGCTAGTCGATCCTGAAAAGGTCGAGGCAATACTTCGGATTCCAACTCCCAAAAATGTGTCAGAAGTGCGTCGCATAGTTGGTCTTGCCTCCTGGTATCGTCGATTCGTACCAAATTTTTCATCTCTAACCGCGCCGTTGACTACTCTTTTAAAGAAGAGCGTTCGTTTTATCTGGGACGAGGCATGTGAAAGTGCCCTACGACAAATTAAGAATAATTTAGTGTCTGCTCCAGTATTAACCTGTCCAAATTTTGATATTCCTTTTTCCATTCAGACTGACGCATCAGATTTTGGCTTGGGGGCTGTTCTGACGCAACAGCATGATGATGGTGAAAAGGTGGTTTGTTATTTGTCTCGCACACTCACTAAGTCCGAGAGAAAGTACACTACAACGGAGAAGGAATGTCTAGCCGTGATTTGGGCAATTGAAAAATTGCGACCGTACGTCGAAGGTAGTCAGTTTACTGTTGTAACAGACCACTGGAGCCTACTATGGTTGTTTAACATCAAGGATCCCGTAGGACGAATAGCAAGATGGGCCGTTCGTCTTCAACAATACCGTTTTAATATAGTCCATCGCAAAGGCAAAGACAATCTTGTTCCTGACGCTCTTTCCAGGTCAGTGCCCAATGTTATTCTCTCAGATACTCCATCCGAATTGGCCATCTGGTGGTATCTCCGAATGTTAAATGAAGTCAAGCAGAAACCACAAAACTTTCCTTTGTGGAGAATAGAGAATGATCTATTATACAAGCACGTTAGTTTGAACTACCCTGAATTAAATCAGCAACCCAATCGTAGTTGGCTATTGGTGGTTCCTAAGGAACACAGAACGGAAGTCATCAAATCTAACCACGATCCTCCTACTTGCGGTCATTTAGGCATTTACAAAACATTAAGTCGTCTTTCCGAGACATATTATTGGCCTAAGATGAAGAAAGATGTTGCAAATTATATCAACCGATGTAAGATCTGCTTGGAGACTAAGCCAGAACAAAAGAAACCATTGGGACTAATGCTAAGTAAAACAACCATGTTGTCACGTCCTTGGCAGTTACTATCGGTAGATGTTGTCGGACCACTTCCTCGGAGTTCTTCGGGATTTTGTTTCATATTATCTGTATGTGATGTCTTTAGTAAATTTTGCTTATTTTTCCCGATGAGGTTGAATAACACCAAAACTATTGTTCAAATTCTAGAAGAAAAGGTTTTCCTTATCTTCGGGTCACCAAATCGGTTATTAACTGATAACGGTACCCCTTTTAAGAGTGAAAATTTCACAAAACTTATGGAAACTTACAAAATCCGTCAAACCTTTACGGCTAGTTATCATCCTCAGTCCAACCCTGTTGAACGATGTCACCGCGTTCTTAAAACTATGCTGTCGTCTTACATTAAAGACAATCACCGGTTATGGGATAAGTTTCTCCCTCATGTGTCGTGGGCTGTACGGTCTGCACGTCATGAAGTGACCGGAGTCACCCCTAATTTTGTTATATTTGGTAGGGAACCTACTCTTTTTGGTTCTTCTAACCCTGATTTAGTAGACCCTATTGAGTTAATTACTCCACAAGATCTCGATACTCGTCGTGAACATATTCTAGATTTATTTCGGGATATTTCAGAACGGCTGGGTAAAGCATATGAGTCTAGTAAACGATCATATGATTTACGTCGCCGGAACGATCAGTTTAAGATTGGGGATCAAGTTTACAAGCGAAATTATGCTCTCTCTGATGCCTCCAAACACTTTACATCAAAGTTTGCACCCAAGTTTAAAGGTCCCTATAAAATTAAAAATGTTGTTTCACCTTGGACTTACGAGTTACAAGATGAACATGGCCAGCACGTTGGTATTTGGCATGCCAAAGACTTGAAGTATCATCCTCCTGATGCTACTGGCTCCGAATAGTTTAAACATAATTTATTCAAAGATATATACTTTAATTTATAGTGTTTTTTTTGTTTATTGTAAAAACACTTTTCTGGGAAAGGGGGGTGTGTTACGGTTTCAATTTTTATATTAACTATTTTCTTTTAACATTTTTTTTAAATTCATTTATTTTAATGAAAAGTAATAGCCTGCCTTAAACCATTTGGATCTAAAACACATTCATTTATTAATTAAGTTGTTTAAATACCTTTATTTTAATAGTTAACCTTCATTTGTTTATTTACAATTAGAAGTCATTCTTCAGGTTGTCACCTAGTCTGGTTCTTCTCTTGCTTTATGGCCAAAAATCTACTAGCTAACTAACCATTAACACTAAAGTCCTTTAATTTTAAAATTTTGACTTATCTCTTTTGACCTTTATCTATCCTTTTTTTGTGGCTTTTGATGGAACATGTGCCTTCCTTAAAATTACGAATTTTCGGATTTTCTAAGCCTAGAAAAGAACAAAAAAATATATTATTCAACTTAGATTCGCCCTAAACGAATATTCAAGAGAATTATTCACCTATTTGTGGATTTTGTGGGAATCTAATATATCTTTAAGGCCACACGAGATCTCCGGTAAGTCATCTTTTTATTCATCCTGGAAGTAAATTAACTTTTCTTATTGCTTTCTTTAGGCCTTACTTTCTTACTTACTTGCCTGCATACTTGGTTGTTTGTTTCTCTGGTTGGTATCTTCCGTATTGGTCCTGATCATCTTCAAACGACTCCCGCATCAATCAACACTTTTAGTGGCTCTTCGCCTTGGTACTAGAGACACCTAGGTGGTTGCCAACAATCATCCTCATAGTTTACTCCTACCACCAGAGGATTGCAGGGAACCTACGTTAGATCTGGATGATCGCCACCATCATTTCATAGATATACACGAACACTTCGGAAATCAAGTAAGAGCTTTCCATTTACCTTGGTTTTGGGGTTATACTTTGACTACATCCACCCAAGATATTACTCTAGGATTAATATAAGCATAAATTTGATAAGTTGTGAACTAATTGGTACCAATTGGGGGTTAACGCGTTATACTTATATATATATATATTGTTTTTGTTGTTGTTACCAAAAGTTTTAAAGGATTAAACATAAAAAAAAGGAGTAGCTAACAATAAACGTATATGGAATCTCCTTATTTGCATCTTTTCCTTGGTTATACTGAGACTTATACCCTCTATTCGTGGTGATTGCATTGATATTTTTTTTTTTGAATCCACCCACTCTCCGGGGCAAATTAAATTTAAAATTGAGCTAGCTGAAATTTAACAATTATAATCAACGACAAGAGAGAGCGTAACAGCATACAAAGAAAACACAAAATTCTAATTTCAGTACTATCAGTCATTAAAATAATATGTTAACTTACATGTTTAACCAATAATTAACAAACTAAATATATTATTTACACTATTTATTTAAAATATTCAATGATAACCTCTGACCTTGTTAATAAAATACAAGGCGAAGTTAACTTCTTCTTGGGAAAAGTAGATGAAATCAAACGATTTTATACAGGGTGAAATTCCTACTACCGCCTCTGGTTTTATTGTTGGCGGTCTTGTTCTACAAGAAGTAAAAACTGCACAGAAAGAAGAAGAGATCAAGCGATAAGCGATGAGTTTTACATTATACAGGGGGGCTACAATAAGTCTATTTCTACTACCGCTTCCGGTTATTGTTGTCGGTCGCAGTCTACAAGAAGTAAAAAGTACAGGAAAAGAAGAGGAGATCAAGCGATAAGCGATGAGTTTTGCATTATACGGGGGGCTACAAGAAGCCAACTTCTACTACCGCTTCTGGTTATTGTTGTCGGTCATCGTTTACAAGAAGCCTAAAAGGCATTCAAATGGGTAGATTTTACTCATTCAGGTATACTAAAATACCTTCTGGACATTGAATACACCTCTTTTACCACGTAAGGGGTACTCTTTTCTTGCCCCAGGTGACTTCTTCAGCTCTTGGTACATGAACTTGATGGACATGCCATCGAGTGTCACAGGACCCCGCTACCTCCACTACTGATTTATTTAAAAAAAAAAGGGGAAGTGCGAATTTAAGAAATACAAATTAAGGTAAATTAAAATTATACTAATAGTACATAAGTAATATCAAAAAAAAAAAATAAATCATTTTATTTTACGAGTTTTTTTTATTTCAAATATTGCTTTAACTAAGTTTCGAAATATCTACAAGTAGGTATTGGTATACAATAAAAAAACAAAAAAAAAAAAAAAAAAAAGAAAAAAAAAAAAAAAAAAAAAAAAAAAAAAAAAAAAAAAAAAAAAAAAGTTTTTTAGTTTTACGGCTTAGTAATAACACTGAAATTTTTAGACAATGTCTGACATCGGTATAAGACCATTTTTGTGCGATAACATAGACAAATCTTTGCTTAGAGGAGAATGGGAAAAATGGCTACGGTCTCTGGAGCTATATTTTGCAGCCGAAGATATCACAGATGTTACGAAGAAGCGAAACAAGCTCTTACATTACGGCGGAAGTCAATTACAACAGGTAGCATATCACCTTCCAGGTGCAATAGAAGAATACAATCCGGTTGATAATAATAATATTTTTAAAACTCTAATTAATAAACTGTCAAATTATTTTTCACCTAAACAAAACTCAACCTTTGAGCGACACATTTTTAGAAATCTCAGACCGGAAGAAAATGAACCTTTTAATAAATTTCTTTTGAAAATTAGGCAACAAGCAAGCAAGTGCTCTTTTGGTGAGTCAGCGCAAGAAGCAAAAGAAATCAACATTAAAGACAAGTTGATTGATAGCTGGGCACCCGTGGAGCTTAAAAAGAAATTATTAGAAAAAGAAAGGTCCGTTGACGAAATCATAGAATTATGCCAGATTCACGAACAAATAGGATCTCAGTCAAAAGTAATGGATCATATAATAAATGAGCCAAGTACTTCAACGTCATTGGCCGTTAATAAAGTTCAATCGCATTATAAAACTGAAAGCGTGCAATGTTCCAGATGTGGAAGACTTGGACATGTGTCCACCACAAAAGATTGTCCAGCAAGAAATGTCAAATGTCATAAGTGTGGATTTCCAGGTCACTACTCGATACTTTGCAAGACTACACGTGGGAAACGTTTTACTACTAACAAATCAACAAAATTCGATCCACAAAACAAACGAAGACGAACAAATTTTTCCGTAAACTTCGTCGGAGATCCGAACACGGAGACAGAAGAAGTTGAAAACTCGGAGGAAATGAAAAACCCTGAATGCTTTAAAATCTCCAGTTACGACCAAGCTGAAACGAATGACGATCTTATAGAATGTATGGTGGGAGGAATACGTATTACTTTACTAATCGACTCCGGCTCAAAAGTAAATATAGTAAATGGTAAGGATTGGAATTTACTTAGAAGTCAGCAGGCGGCATTATGGGACATTAATTCCAAACCAAACCATGACCTAAGAGGGTATGCATCGGGGCAAACGTTAAATGTAACGCATCATTTTCAAACCACAATAAGTTTACATGGTCAAGAGGAGATCATTACACCTTTCTATGTTGTCGACCAAGGGGAAGTTTCTATCTTAGGAAAAGATACAGCTAAACGTCTGGGAATTTTAAGATTGGGACTATTAATAATGTTGAGATTAAAATTCCGTTTCCGAAGGTAAAGAATGTAAAAGTTACATTGACCATCGACCCCCAAGTTAAATCTGTTAGACAACCTGTACGAAGAGTCCCGATTTCGGTCGAAGCTCAAGTCGAAAAAAAGTTACAAGAAGCATTACACTCGGATGTCATAGAAAAGGTAATACATCCAAGCCCGTGGATATCACCAATTGTAGTGGTTTTTAAACCAAATGACGACATTCGCATCTGCGTAGATATGCGCCGTGCCAACGAAGCAATACTAAGAGAAAATTATCCATTACCAACATTTGAGTCGTTTATGACGAAACTTAGAGATGCTAAATATTTTTCTAGATTAGATCTGGTCAATGCATATCACCAATTAGAACTAGATGAGGACAGCCGTCCAATAACAACCTTTATAACACATAAGGGAATGTTCCGTTATAAACGACTAATGTTCGGCGTAAATTCAGCACCAGAAATATTTCAAAGGGTTTTTGAAGAAATGCTTGCTTCATGTAAAAATTGCTTGAACTACCTAGATGATGTAATTGTTTTCGGTAATACTATCGAAGAACATGATAAATGCTTAAGTCAAGTCTTAAACGTATTCAAAAATAACAATGTTCTTTTAAATGAAGAAAAAAGCATAAAAAAAGTCCAGGAGCTTCAATTCTTAGGACACCACCTCTCTAGTAGGGGTATCGATGCAGATGGAAAGAAAATCAAAACGGTCCTAGAGTTCCGATCACCTAAGACCAAAGAGGAAACAAGAAGCTTCCTTGGACTGGTCACATACCTAGGTAAATTCATACCTGATCTGGGAACACTTACCGAACCTCTTCGAAACCTAACAAAAAACAGTGAAAAATTCCTATGGACGGATAAACATCAACAAAACTTTATTAAGCTAAAACAGTCTCTTGAAAAGCTTACAACTTTAGCTTACTTTAATCCTAAGCGAAGGACACGTCTAATAGCAGATGCTAGCCCAGTGGCTCTAGGGGCAGTCTTACTGCAGTTCACCGATCAACAAATTCCACAGGTAATTTCTTTTGCCAGTAAAAGTTTAAGTGATGTCGAGCAGCGATACTCTCAAACGGAGAAAGAAAGTTTGGCATTAGTATGGGCCGTGGAAAGATTTTACTATTACCTTTCTGGATTAGAATTTGAACTAGTAACCGACCACAAGCCATTGGAGGCGATTTTTAAACCAACCTCTAAACCACCGGCGAGAATTGAGAGATGGGTCCTTAGACTTCAATCGTTTAAATTTAAAATAATTTACCAGTCCGGAAAACAGAACATAGCCGATTCTGTGTCAAGGCTCTGCTTGTTGAGCCGAGAACAATCATTTGATACGGAAAACGAATACCATGTCTTCAAAATTGTAGAACGAAATTCACCTAGAGCTATAAACATATCACAAATAATAACCGAAAGCGAACAAGACAAACAAATCTTAGATGCTGTAGAAAAATTGAAACAAGAGTCATGGATAGACAGGGATAAAAATGTTTATTTTCCGTTTCGTCTTGAGTTAACAACAATGGGTCCAGTTTTACTTCGGGGAAACAGAATCGTTATTCCCGACTCATTGCAGGCCCAAACACTACGTCTAGCACATGAAGGCCACCCAGGCGAAACTGTTATGAAGAGAAGGCTAAGAGCAAAAGTATGGTGGCCACTTTTAGATAAACAAGTAGAAAAATTCGTGAAAGAATGCCGTGATTGCTTATTAGTCACATTACGAGATAGACCACCACCAATGAAACGTCATAAATTTCCAGAGGGTCCTTGGCAATGTGTAGCCATAGATCTTATGGGTCCTCTTCCAAATCATGAGCAACTCTTGGTCATTGTGGACTACTATTCGAGATACCAAGAGATCAAATTCCTAAAATCCACTACCTCGGCAATAATTATCAATCACTTATCGGAAATATTTTCTCGTTTAGGATTACCAAAATCTATAAGAGCTGATAACGGACCACAGTTTGCTAGTCAAGAGTTTAAAGATTTTTGTCTTGATCATAACATTTCACTTTTACACACACCACCATATTGGCCACAGGCAAATGGCGAAGTGGAAAATATGAATCGAGCCATATTAAAACGCCTTAAAATTGCTCATGCAAATAAAATGAACTACCGAACCGAAATTCAGAAATTTACAATGATGTATAATGGAACACCTCACGGAACGACAGTCGCAAGTCGCCTACGGAACTACTTTTTAACCGAAACATCCGCGACAAAATCCCGTCAATTAACGATTTAATTAATGAACCTGAAGACGAAGAGGCACGTGACAATGACATTATTAACAAACATAAAGGAAAAGAAAAGGAAGATTATACAAGACATGCCAAAGAAAGCGAAATAAAGAAAGGGGATAGAGTCCTTATTCAAAATATGGTTTTTCCACATAAATTAGTAAGTCGCTTCAACAACGAAGAATACGTAGTTATTGAGAGAGAAGGAAATGAAGTTACAGTAAGCAGAGCTGATGGACAAGTTTTGAAGCGACACGTCACTCACGTAAAAAGGCTACCAGATTCACCTATATTGCTAAATAATCCGCAAAAGTCTTCTACAGAAATGAATATAGAACAAATTCCAACAGGTACCACCGACGATTCCACCAAAGCACCACCATCAAAAATAATTCAGCCAGAAGAGGACTTTTCTACGACAATGCCAAAACTTCCACCGTTGAAGCTGAAAAAAATGGAGGGAATGTGGAAACGTATTCAAGAATGACGAATCCGAAAGGTATTTTATCGTCATTAAATATTAGACAAAAAAAGGTTGTTTTGCTTAGACGAAAAGCGGTTGGGATCGGTTTGAAGAAACTGATAAGACAGTATAGAATTTATATGTTAGCGACAGGTTGAATTAAAATATTGAAATGTGTTTAAAGTGTTAATAAATAAATTACTTATGTAGAGTAGTTAATATAGTGTTTTTTGTGCATAAACAGTTGTTTGATTTGTTACATACCAGTTGAAGGCAGCACACTTGGATGGGCAAATATATAGTGATTCGGTCAGGGTCTAACTCGCCCTTTTGATTCTAAAAGTTTAGTATTGTTTATTTCTATTATCTTTTACGTGTTGTGGAATTATTTATGAAAGAAAAATCGTAAAGTTGTTAGCATAAGGTAAGACTATTTTTATTAGACATTTTTTTAATGAAAAATAAATATAATTTGAATGATACCTATACGAATATCATTTTTATTGATAAATTTCATGAGAGTCTAATTTATGTGTGAGCACATAAATATTTTGCTAATTACTCGAGTCGAAGACCATGAACAATTTTCAAAATATTCCTCAAAGCGGATAATGTTAATTTAAATTTATATCCTTCTTGGATCGATGGTCACTTCAACCAGGATTATATCCTTATTAACCCAATAAAATTGTCGTTAACTACCATTGCTTCCGCTGTTCTAAAATTTGGGTTTTTCCTTCTACCATAATTTGAAAAATCCTTTGAATAAGTTAATTAATAACAAACCACCCTAATTGTTTTCTTGAAATGCTTGTCCCTCCCTAAATGTCACGCTCCTCCCTAAATGGGAAAAGGAAGATTATCGTATAAGAAAAAATCAGATTCTGTTTCAAGCAAACTGTAAGATTTAGTATACTTATTATATTATTAAATATTTCTATATTACCTATTTGTTTATATGTCTATACCGGGTAGCCACAAGTCAATGTACGCCCCCAATATTTTGGTTGTTTTTTAATTTAAAAATTAGGTTTTTGGCGCACATCAATTAGACAATAATGGGCTACTTTTAGACTAAGAGTGATGAAAATATCACTTCCGATTTTTTTTCTTAAATAAAATACCTATATTTTTTTGATGCTTTCTCATTAAGCAAAAATTTCCAAGTAGGTACAACAGTTTTTCAGATTTAAAAAATTCTAAAAAATAAGTGAGATAAGAACATTTTTTTAATTTATTCAAAATGGCCGCGTCAGATGAATGTATTGTAAGAAAATTATTAGTTCATAAGTTGTAGACTTATCTGTAGAGCAGAAAATAGTTGGTATCAGTATTTTAAGGTTTTTTCTCTAAACGGAATTTAATTTTCATTTCCGTTTATCGAATGTTTTTTAATGCCAGGTGCCCTCAATTAAAGAAACGCAAAATTAACGCACCTAAAGATAAGGACTACGGACTGCAATTCGATGATAATGACGATGCATTGGAACAAAAGAAAATGCAATTTTTGGACAGTTTGCCAAAATCAATAGAGAATATTGGTAAAATTGATGTATACAGGGTGTGTCACGTAGACGGCCCATTAGCCATATATGGAAAAGTAATGGCATTTCAAATCTGAAAATTTATTTACACATGTTTGTCAATACGCTCTATCTAATGAAAATATTTTGAACTTTCGATTTATACAGGGTGTTCCGAAAGTGACGATCAACTTTGTTATTTTAGATAGAACACCCTGTATTTTTTTAGGTTTTTAGATTTGTCGTGAGAAGTTGATTTCAAAAACCTATTACACTTATAATATAAACTAAATAGTTTTGAAGTTATAGACAATTGAAAATCACATTTTTTCAACTTTTACTGATTGCTCCGGACAAACGACATAAAATCGGACAAAACGGTTTACATGTCCCTATCCTAACTTTTTAAGTTCTATTTGATGACATAAGAAGAAAATGTATACAGGCTGATCAAAATTTGTGTACTTTTGATAACCCTCTATGAATTTTATTCTTATGCGACAAAGTAGAACTCAAAAAGTTAAGATGGGGGTATGTAAGCCGATTTATCTGATTTTATGTCGTTTGACCGGAGCAATTATTTAAGATTAAAAAAATGCGATTTTCAATTGTCTATAATTTCAAAACCATTCATTTTATATTATAAGTGTAATAGGTTTTTGAAATCAGCTTCACACGACAAATCTAAAAATGTAAAAACTACAGGGTGTTCTATTTAAAATAACAAAGTTGATCGTTACTTTCGGAACACCCTGTATAAACCGAAAGTTCAAAATATTTTCATTAGATAGAGCGTATTGACAAACCTGTGTAAATAAATTTTCAAATTTGAAATACCATTACTTTCCCATATATGGCTAATGGGCCTTATACGTGACACACCCTGTATACTAGAGGTCAAGACAGTAATGATCTGTGGAAGGAACATCGAAATAATATGCTCACGGCTTCAAATTTTAGAACCGTTTGCAAATTACGCAAAACAACAGATCCAAAAAAGACTGTTGATAAAATATTATTTTCATCCTTTTATGGATCTGTTGCTGCAAAATGGGGACAAGATCATGAATCTGTTGCAATAGAAGAATTTCAAAATAAATATGGAAAAACGGTACAAGAATGTGGATTATTTATTTCTGAAAAGCATTCATACTTGGGAGCAAGTCCAGATGGCATTATTAATAATAATTCTTGTTAAAAATTGACACAGGAATTGGGATTTCGAGAAAAAAAAATTAAATATCTAACCATTACAGAATTTAAATTAAAAAAAAATGATAATTATTATTATCAGATACAAGGGCAATTGGCTATAACAAAAGCCAAATATTGTTATTTTATCGTTTGGACCCCAATAGGAATGTTCTTTGAGAAAATTGAGAGAGACGACAATTTTTGGTTAAGTGTTGAACCAAAGTTAGTAGATTTTTATCTAAAATATTTATTAAAAGAAATTGTAAAACGTATCTAATTTAGTTTCTTTATGTGAAATAAAATGTTTTTTTTTCATTAAAAATAGTAAAAGGTTTTTTTTATTTAAAAGTATTTAATTTATTTCGACCTATTTTTATCTGCAGTGAACGAAGAAAAAATATTCCTGTAAAACCCATTTAATACCACAAAAACCCAAAAAATAAACAAATTACATTTACAAATAATTTACGCTTACTTCTTCCAAGCTACGACCTTTCCTTAAATTTTATAAAATGTTTCAAAAGGAAGAAAACACAGCGAATCGATTTCTAATAATAGTTTCACGAGTTTCAAATAAAAATATTTTTGGAAAACGCCTGCCCACAAAACTCCATTCATTTTTGATTTTAGGAAAAAAATTGTAAATAAAAAAAAATTAGAAAAAAAATTAGCTACCATCTCTAGTTTTCCAAAATTTGATATCTGCAAATTGATAAAATTTATTATTAATTTTTAATTTTTATTTAAAAAACTAGGATGTTAAAAAAAAATTTAAAAACTAGAGATTGTTATGGTTTTTATTTTGAATCTCTCAGCAAAAAATGAAATGTTACCGATGATAAATAACTAAGATATAAGGGAAGAGCTAAAATAGTGTACCCCGCGCGAAAACAGCCTTAAATTTTATAAAATGTTTCAAAACGAAGAAAACACAGCGAATCGATTTCTAATAATATTGAAATTGCAAAACGCATTTTATTCCATATATGAATTAAGGTATAGCACTGACAAATATTACAATTCGGCAACTCCGCTTCCCATTGGTTTGATGAGACGCGACGATTGAGAGCTGCAACTTTGGGCCTGAGCTGAGAAGAAGGTACTTTTGTTGCCAAGTCGTATTTACAAAAATTTAAATGAAACATTCATTCAATGCAATATACAAATTTGGCCAGTCCGTATCGACCGTATCTTAAGGGTACATAAATAACGAGAGAGAAAGATGTTTCATTTTCACTTTGCGGAAAAAGAAGAGGGAATTACTAGCACGTACAATCGTCGTTACAGGCAACAAGGAGAGGTTACGTGCAGAGTTATTTTATGAAATGGATGAGGTACCTCTCAACTTTGATATAACGAAAAGCGGTAGAACAGCCTTAAGCCGCTTCACGATTGTACTCCGTGTGGAACATGGTGTCAGGAAAATAATTCCAGAGTGATGGCGTTCTCCAGATAATATTAAATAGACTGATACGTTTCTTTCACACACTACTTCAACTTCTGAGTCTAATATAAGGCGAACTGCTCTTTTCTGGATGGAATCGAGCAACCGCAAAGTATTGTAACGCTCTTTGCGTTGTCAAGCGGTATTTTGGCGCCTTGATCCAGGTTTCGGATTACCTCGTGCGCCACCTTCCGTTTATAGTGTGAAGGCCACTCAACGGGCAGCTTCAGTGGAGAAAGAAATATTCCAACGGTAGTTTGGCATCGACAAGACCCTTAGCGGCTAGAAGGGCTATCTTGACGTGCCCTGCTGGGTTCACTACCTGGGAATTAGTTGCGTGGATAAAGTAAAAACGAAAATAGGATTACAATCGGATACTTAGAGGGGCTTCCTCCAATAGACCTTGGTGCTCGTCCGGGAGGTCTATGTCTTCTGTTTGTTCGCTAAGGATCCAGAGGTTGGGTTATGTGTGTGAATTTTCTCTTCGGTTTTCTGGGGATTGTTCTTCTATTCCTGTCAACTGTCCATTTGTTCCTTAGAATCCCTTTGGCGTGGGTGTTGGAATCGTCCAGTCTTCTCCTGACATATCCGCTTCGTATTTTCTTGAGCCTGGAAATAATTGTTGGGATATTAATATATTGATATATTTGGTTTGATGGGAAGTGAAAGGGAAGGTAGGGCGTTTTCCTAAGGATCCTCCTCTCAGTTGCCGTAATGGCGTGCATGAGACGAGGAGGGAATGTGGAGAAGTTTAGAGCTCTGTAATCCAATATGGGATGGATGTAGGTTTTGTAGGTGTGTAGCAGTGTCCTAGGGTTACACCTGCCCAGTCGTCCGCCCAGGGCGCCGAGGAGAGCGGTCCGTCTAGAGCGGTTCGTCTCCTGACTCTGTCAAGAGTCCTTTGGACTTCGGTCTCCCAGTTGAGGGTACGCGTGAAGCATACTCCCAAGTAGGTAACATCATCCGTAGGGACGAGCCTCTCTCCCCAGAGCCTAAAGTTGATGTTTCTGGGGTCTTGACTGGATTTTCGAGTGAGGGAAGGATGTTTGAACAGGATTAGTTGGGTTTTTTGTGGATTCAGGGTGACTCTCCAATTGCTACACCAGTGGGGTAGTCGATTTAGGAGTTGTTGGGTTTTGTAGAGGGAGCGGAGGCTGAGACTTGAGTGACGTCAGCGTAAACTTGGACATCTTGACTTGGAGAAGGAGGAGCAGGGATGTCGTGGGTGAAGATGACGTAGAGGACAGGGGCAAGGACGGAGTCCTGAGGGACTCCGGAAGAAGGAGTGAAAGGATCTGATAGGGAAGATTCCAATAAATAATACCTTTTACTTATACCACAGAAGATAAACTAATACAAAAGCGAAGGTTCCTGTCGGCCCTTTTGATGTAGCGATGACCAAAATTTGAATGCCAGTTGAAGTTTATGCCGCTTAATACACTGGGAAAAATGTTTAAAATTCGTATGTCTAGATAGACGAATTTACAAATTTTGATCAGTTTTCCCAGTGTATTAAGCGGCAGAAACTTCAACTGGCACTCAAATTTTAAATACTGTTACATCAGGGACCTTCGCAGTTTATGTTCTGTGCTTATACCAAGTTCCGGAGAGGAAAGACGGGTGTCTGAACACGATTTTTTAATCGTTGATTCGTCGGAGGGTACTGGTACGTCTTCTACATGATTTAAAAATTACACAGGTTAGACACTCAGACGTCCGAAATTCGTCCCAAGTTTGCGCATGACGTCAGCTGGAGTCCAAACAAAATAATTTAATATTGGATTGCATAGGGTTATTGTGTCTTTTGGGTGGTTTTAATTTTTTTACGGCTATATATTTACTAAAAATGTATTGTAAAGTATTGTACATTAAAAATTAATAACTACTTTAAATAAGGTATAAACTTATTTACGATTCTGATATGCTTTTTATTATAAAAACTATTATTTCTAGATGTTAAAACCAGAAAATGCTCGATAACATTATAGCTACTTTTATCATTTAACTAATTGTCAAATATGTAACAAATACAATACTTTAGATTAAGTTTAGAGTGATTTTATAAATTTTTACTCATTTATAAATTTTTACTCAAAAAAAAACATTTTTTTGTAAAAAACTTATTTGCTTATTATCAGTACAACTTTTTGGTGCATATTGTTATTGTAGATTTATATTACGACTTTTATATACCTCATTAACATTTTATTGAACGAGTATGGCATATGTAAATACGAGAATAACTTAGGTTTACAGAAATACAAATTGGTATGTAAAATAAATGTTGTGAAGTGCATTATTGTTATTATTTATTATTATTAAATAAAATACTAAAATTAATAAATGAATACGTAACTACTTACAGCTTTTACACAATTCTTACAGTACTTCTTTTGTATTATTTAAAATAAAGTCTAAAAATGTTAACATGTTTATTCATATAATTACCTACTGTTTTTGTAATAAAGGGCACTTCAGAAATTGAAAAAACTTTGTACTATTTTAGAGCAAGTATTACTTTTACAACAGAAACACTGCACAATACATTTTGAATCAGTTTATGGGTGAAAATAAATAAAAATCTATAAAAAAACACAATAACCTCATATAATGACACATTAAAAATTTTTGACACATTTTCTGCGCAATATCTAACCTGATATACTTCAACCATGCGTCTTCTATACTGACGTAGTCGGAGATTGAAGGTTTCGGTACTCTACAGGTACAATGCAAATTGACTTCACTTTCACTCCCTTCAGCTTGAGCATACCATTAGGTTGGCTGGGTATGCGAAACAAGTACGCGAGTGATGCCATCTTTCGCGGGGGGTTAAAATGGTACGGTTGGCCGCTCAAATAATTTCAAAGTAGTTCTAAATCCAGTGCCGTGCGCGATTTAATTTAAATATTTTAATTATCACGGAAAGTGACGTCGTTACAGTATGCTTAAGACTAGTTATGGTCAAATTTGTAGACAATTTTCTAAACCAATAAAAACTGTTGCGGTGAGTAAAGCTTTTTGGTATTTAAATACAACTGTATAGCCGTTTTTGTTTCAAATGTAAATATCTTGTGAAAGACTCACTTTATGTCAACAATCATAGAATTCAATAAAAAATGACGAAAATTAAAATAACTAAAGAATTAAAAAATAATAATAAAAATACGATTTCACCATTCGCATGTTTTATTTTCTTATAAAGGACTGAAGCCGTTTCTAACTTTTTAAAATAAAAAAATAGTGGCAAAATAATTTATAAAACTCATTTTTAAATTTTTCATTAAAACTTCTATCCTAGACTAAGAATTCTACAGTTATTCTATAAATTATTTTTATTGAAAACCCCGGTATACTAATCAAAATTGTAATTATCGAAAATATTAAAATAAATTTCTTTTAGATGAGTCAAATTAAATCTTTAATGGCAATATTTAAAATCTAAAATATTATTTCATGTACAATAAAAACACTGCATTATTATACTTTGTTCAGTGATCTACGTCACAAAATAACGTACTTTCCTAGGGTATGTCGGCAATAAATTCAGTCAGTTTGACATGCTATTGCCAGAGTTTATATTTTTTCTTATTCTAAATTTTTATGGCTATGAATCCTCATGTGATCCAAAAAGAGCAACGCTTTTTATCTATTACATACCTAAACAGAATAGCAATACACCAAGGTAGAGAAAAGATTTTTTTCAGCCTAGCTTTATTATTATCCCGAGATGCGAAGAAAAATCTTCTCTACCGTGGTTTATATACTATTTTTCCACTACTGGAACGTAGAACAATATGTCGTAATTTGAAAAACACATCAGGTTGAATTGTCGTTTGGAGACATTTAGAAACTAAGCAAAAATTTTCCGAGCTTACAAAGGTCACTGTAGAAAAGTAGTACATTGGCCGGGAGTACGAAAACCAATTAGAAAAGTGGTACCGCCCATCAGCGCATTAGTTCGGATCGGGCGGCAGTCTTGTCCCGGCGGCAGAAGCTAAGTCATTAAAACTAATAATTACACGAAGTTAATAGGGAGTTCAACAAAAATATAACCTCACGTTTTTTAGTTATTAACAGTTAGAATTAATCAAATAAAACCCATTGAGTTTAATCATCTACCGTAATTTGAGCTAGATTTTTGAATAAATTAATTTAAAAATTCAAATTTCTAATTATTTGAATATGTCGCCATTACGATCGTGACGTCACTTATGTGCAATGAAGTTACCGTCAAGCCATTAACTACAAATGTGTAAAGAAGAGAATACGAATTAATAACAACTGTTAAATCTCACTTATGCAGACAAAGATGGACAAAACCATTATATGATAATTGGATAAAGATGAAAACTTGGACCCATCCACTGTGAATTCGCATTCAAAATCGAGAGAGATAAATAGATATTAGATTCCGCTGTTAGATAAAGAAACCGACTATTTTAACGAGATCAGGTAATAATTTGCTGTTTGGTACATAAGTGATGGGCACAAGCGTTCCTGATTAAGTGAAAGGTCGCGTCCGCGTCTGCTTACTGCATATTTCACTGTCGCTGTTATAGTTTGTACTCTATATAGGGTTGATGTTAATAATTTGCCGTATTTATTTGTATTTGTAAAGATACGTAAACAAAGGTAAAAGTAAACACAATTAAAAACATACTCACCAAACGACACTTTATAAGCAAACGAAATCTATATTTAAAACGGTCAATTTTATTTAGAGAAACTGGCCCACGTTAATATTATGCTGCAGCTATTGCACATAAGTGACGTAGGTACACTACAAGTTGCATAGATGCAGTAATTTTTAAATAACAATTTTTTCATATTAAATTAAAGAAAAAAGCAGAAAAAACGATTTTTTCATAAAAAGAAATTCATTTTTTTCTCAAATAATGCAAAAAAAGATGGACTAATATTTCAAGTTAACTCCCCAT
Organism: Neocrepidodera transversa; assembly: GCA_963243735.1. Taxonomy (NCBI): domain Eukaryota; kingdom Metazoa; phylum Arthropoda; class Insecta; order Coleoptera; family Chrysomelidae; genus Neocrepidodera; species Neocrepidodera transversa. The sequence goes on along the minus strand of OY725338.1, from coordinate 31,932,199 downwards.
TTATGAATTGCGTCGGTTCAAAAAAATATAGAGAGCGAATGTCGTGTGTGAAAATAAAAAAATAGTTCCGGTGCTTCTCGGTCGTACGGAAATTCAATAGAAAAAATCCAGAGACGGCGAGTTAATCTTAGACTACTAGGGAAAACAACAGGCCAGGCCGCGTGGTAATTGAGTTCATTAGTTTTACTAACTATTACCTAAATGTAGGTACAATTACAGGTTAATTTTGTTTTTTTCTTGTCTTTCTCTCTCTCCGGGATAGGAGAGGCCTCTAATTCTGTCTTCGATCAGTAGAAAAAAATAATAGGATTTGCCTCCCCTTTTCTTGTTTTCTATAAGTGGGATTAATCTAGAAAAACAGTGCCGGTTGTGCGCCCGAGGCACTTTCTCGGGGAGTAAAATGTTTGTACTATTTATGCAACATACATGTCTATAATGATTAATTGTTTCGTTACCTGTAGTTAGATCAATAGTCAATTTTTCTTTTTGAAACATTTTATTTTAAATTGCAAACGTCATTTTTTGAGCATTTTGTTAGGACTAGGGTTTGCAATCCCGCAAAACGGGATTACGCATTCCCACGGGATCCCGCTGCTTTTATTAATCGCGTAGCGTAAATCGCGAGTAGCAGTCAGTTGTTCATAAATGGCACAGCGCTTCGCACGTGTTTCTGTAAGTGGCTAGTGTTTTCGTATTCACCGTCCGGCGTTTAACGTAAGTACCTAAATTTTAATATTTTTCATTTTTGTTCTGTGCTATTTTAAAATTAGATTGTGCCGTAAATAGCAATATAATGTCGTAATTCATAATGTTGCGTATTGCTTCCTTGCGTGAAACATTATGATGACTTAAAGTGTTTTTTGTTTTTGTTTTATATAATGTTTTTTTGGATATGGTTATCGATGATAGTAATAGTAATCAATTTGAATGGTGTATTAATGAAATAAATGAATCTCAATCTATACTTACATTAAACTTTATTTATAATTTGCAGGTAACGAGTAAATGAATCATGCCCATGTCTAAGTACATTGAAACTGAGAATCCCGGGAAAGAGAATAAAGGTGGCGGCGATGGCGATAGCGATATCAGCCAACTTGGAAAAGGTCTGTGGCGTTATTTCAAGAAAAATGACAAAGGTGGCAAATGTCTTCTGTGTTCAGATGAACTGAAAATTAGGTAACATTCTACAAAAGGCCTGAAAATATATTTACAGACTAAACACAATATCGATATCGGTTCTCGAAACGATGACACTGGAGAATAATCCTTACCAGTAAGAAGAAGAAACCCAAAACAATGGTTAGTTTACTTATAAAAGAAAACCCCATGAACAAAATCTCTAAAATGATATGTAAAGACGGATTCACCTTTGGTTCCTTTTGCACATCTACGGATTTAAGAAAATTATTTTCTAAAAGCGGTCACAAACTACCCAATTCGCCAAAGAGAATACGATCTATCGTAACAAATTTTTGTAACACAGTTATAGCTGACATGATTATTGAATTTAATCGTCTCAAGAAAGGAAAACAGAGATTTTCACTCACATTTGACGAATACTTAAATATAAACGTCCACCAAAAAGAACACCATTTTAATCAAGATGTGACTGTAAATATAAATTCACTGCTACTTGAAATGGTTTCTAAAACATATGACGATCTATTGAAGAAAGTACGGAAAGTGGTCAAGATTTTTTATCGGTCACCAACTAAAAATGGTGTCTTCTTACAAAAATATGTAAAGAAACAAGAAGGCCCTAAAAAAGAATTTGCATTAATATTAGACTGCCGTACTCGCTTGAATAGCCTTTTGAATATGTTAGAACGATTCTAGAATTTGAAGAATTGTATTGATGAAGCATTAATGAGTGGTTCATAATTGAAGATCTTATTGCTAACTTGCAGCCTAAATTAGAGTTTGATTTATTTTGGATGAACAATATACGGTGTTGAGTAATCAGTTGTCATAGACTCTACATAAACGTATTCAAGAACGCCACATTGATTTAAGAGGCGCCAATACCATATGTTATCTGCCTGAAATCGTTTTTGGACGGGCGCTCCGTTAATATTATAGTTAGAAAGCTGCGGTTTTCATCAATGGATAGTTGATTCTTAAGAGAGCTTCTGTGTTACTTTTCTTAAATTATTTTTAGTAAAAGTGAGACTTTTTTCTCTAGATAAATTCGAAAAAAGTAGCACAGACGAGCTCTTCTGATAAATAGTCTAAATATCCTGAAAAAAACCGCATATTTTTAGTTGCTGTATTAGGCGAGTTCTCGCCTGAAAACAAAAAATTGGACTAAAAGGTAGGATTACTTAACATTAACCGGAAAATATAAAAAAAAATTACACCCAATTAATTAGAATAAAAGAACGTTTTCCTTGGTAAATTTTTTAGCCGGCAACCACAAAAGTCACGTGGTGTGCGGACCTCTTAACAGGAATTTCGATTTATTTGCAAAATCTGAAAAAGTGCTACGAAGAAGCCAAAAATACAAATCGTATAGTTATACATTCTACATGCCAAGAAAAGTTGCAATACGCCAATTAATAAAGAAAATAATAGAAAGAGTCGTAGTCGTAGTTCAAGACGAGGAAGATGAAACATATGCAGATGAAGTCTTCGAAAATACACAAATAGCTGGAACATCTGCTACTAATACAGATCCTACTCCTACTCTAACGCTAAAAGAAGAATTAGAAAAACAGCTTCAACAAGAAAAATAAATATTTAAGAAAAAACCAGATAGAGACAACAAGCAAAAGGATTTTGAGAAAATTTTGCCTGAAATAGTGCTTCCATGAAACATGTCCAGCCATGAACTTTTATTTTGTAGTCTTTATCTGTTTCTATTCCACTAGTAGCTGTTTTTTGAATGGTTCTAATAGATATGTCTAGAGCATCAGCAACACGCTATAAAATTTAATAAAATCAAATCAATAAATACTTACGTTTTGCATAATACAGCTAGATAGTTACGTTGTAGACTGCATTTAACGGTAAAAGCGGTTTTGCAGCATATCTTTCTCTTGAAAAGTAATTAATCAACTTCAAAATTAAACTTTGCCCTTTCTCATTATACCGGGAAGGCATTTTGACAATGAACAATTAATTGAAAAACGCGAAAATAATCACAAATACTCAACAAATCAAAATATGACAACTTAACTGTCAAAAGTAATAAATAATCTGAATTAGTTAAGAAATATGTCAATGACGTCATAATTCTGTCTCATCCATTTCATGATGGAGAGATCGAGATGGATAATGTATGACGCAACGGCAAAGGATAGTTAAACAAACTCTAATTACTTATACTTAATTAATAGAAAATTAGTACATTGTTTATCTAGTGGTAAAAGCGATACATTCCCGGACGACAATGTAAATTGTAGAATGAGTCTGGGAATGTGCTTTTACTACGAGGTAAACATACTATTTTTTCTGAAAACGCAATTATCATTATAATAAATTAAGGATTTTTTATAAATGCCTAATAATTTTTGATTACCATCTTACTGTCTATGAAATCCTTTCCTTGACAACCAACAACCACTGTTCGATTATTGTTATGACAAAAGTCAGAGATTCACTGCTTATACGCCGGAAAAAACTTTTCCGGACTCTTGTCGGTCCGGGAAATTTCATTGCTTAGCAACGGGATAAAATACTAGAATAGCCTATTTTGGGGTCTGAATTTTCTCCGAGAAAGTAGGTATTCTTGAGTGATTTCAGAAAAAAAAAATTTCTGTTGCTTAATGTAAGAAATGTTTAATGAAAGTTGATTTTTACACAAAAATCTGTAGATTCAATTTGATTTTATAATATAACTTCAAAGATGCAGGATCCTGCGTGATCCGGCGCGGGATTGAATGAGCTGCGGGATTACAATCCCTGGTTAGGACACTAGAGGACGAGAGAGTCCGACGGTCTTGTTAGTTCGAATATCTAATTTCATTTTTTTTATCTATTCAATCTAGTAATTTGTCAAAATTTCAGTGTCAACTAGTTCTATTCATTCGTTAGTTATTCGTTGGTAAAATCTGTAGAATTTTTTTTGTATTGTTAAATTTGTTTTTCATATTTTATCTTTTTTATAAGAAATCACATTAAAGTCATTAGAGTAGTTTAATTTTTGCTCACCTGAGAGGTCGGGAACGTAAGAGAAAATAAAGAGAAAGAAATTTAATGAAATGTGAATAAGGCACAGTTAGAACTTTAGAATAACTAATGATATATATATATAGCTCAAGAGAAAACCTCCCTCATCCCCAAATCCTGTCTGTAAGGTAAAGACTCTCTAACACCGCGAGAGCACGAACTGCCCTTTTGTCTAAATAGTGGTCGTTACATTCCTAGAGAGTTCAGCAAGGGAACACGTCCATTTTTCCAGAGCCTTGGCTTACTCTGAAGGCCGTGTTTTTTTCTCTCCTAGGAGAGTGGTGAGCTGCCGTTACATTTTGCTTTAGGTAAAGTCAGAAAGTTTACTTAAAAATTAATTTTACAACCTGTAGGTTATTATTTAAGTTTCACAAAAAATTAATTCCTACACCTGTAAGTTATTACAATGGTGACAGCGGTGGGACAAGACATTCTCTTTTGATGAATATTGTCTGTCACATCTCTTTTGCATAAGCTACTGAAACAAGCGCTAGGGATGACATAGGGGTCAAGGTTCATTGAACAAAGTATATACAGTATATACTCTGAATTTTACTAAAACTAAAAGTATTTAAAAAAATATATTAAATATTATTAAGATTTTATGCCACGTTTGTCATAAAACCAAAATCACTATTACCTTTTTACCTTTTTAATATAATCGAATTTTATAAATTTTACAATAACGATATTTATCTCAAATTATGAAGCCGTTCGGGCTGATATCTAGACAAAATATGGGGCAAAAGTTCAACAAACCCCAATGAACTGGATGAAGCGCGTATAGCTGGGAAAATGGTTATGCGATACCTACCCACTATCTAGTTAAACATTAATTGAAACCAAATCTGAAAAACGTAGAACAAAAGATGGGAAGCTCTGTGACAAGAAAAATGAAAGGCAAATATTGATACGTCGAGTTTATATTAAAGGAAAACCGATATTATGTAAAACAGGGGACATTAGCTTTTGTGTATACACAGAAATAATACTGATTATACCGCTATTGTTAACCGTGATTTAAATTTTGTATTAATAATTTTAACCGCTGTTTTTTTTTCCTTTCCCGCTACATATTAAAATTGACAGGAGTATATGATGTCCAAAAACGAATAATATCAATTTTACTATTAAATTATAAAATTTATATCAATTTTGCCCCTATTCTTTAAATTATTCTAAGCTCTAAAATATTACAAGATACCTTGAATAATTCGTAGTTCGTAATAAAGTTCCTGACAAATATTTTTTAAATAAAAATACCAATAACTGAGTTGCTACAAAAAAATGGCATTAAAAAAGTGTTTAAATGTTTATGTTAAGTAACATTAGTACAAAGTACTAGTTTATACAATAATATTTCTCTTATAAAAACTAATCCCTTTTAATCTCCTTTAGTAAGTGTAAAATAATTAAATATATTAGATAGTAAATAAGAGGATAAACGAAACTTATAAGAAGAAGTAGAGCCAACTGAAATAAAAAATGACATAAATATATGTACTTTATATATTTAAAATTCCTATAGATATCTAAATCCTTTAAATAAAATCCTGATAAAAAATGTACACAAAATCAATCACAAATATTAAAGTAGGAAAAAGTAAAAGGTAATCCTCCTATGTAATAAACGACTTGAGAATTATTTATACAATGAATAATATTCCCAGGACAATAAAGCTTTAAATCAATCGTAAATTATTAAATGAAAAAAATAGCAATTTTTCTAATTTTGACATATAAAGTGACACTTTTTAAAACTGACAGACGTTATCAAACGTATTACTTTGTGTAACTAATTACATAAAGTAAAATATTATGTAACTGGTGACGAAAAATGGATTTCCAAATTAGTGACAAAAAGAATTTTATTTATTTAACTGTTATAACACAAGATAAGGACATAACTTATAAATTAATTAATTAGCATAAATATTGATAACATAATTATTGAAATTTTTTATAGTATATTACATAACGAGTGAGGAAAGTGGCATATTGCATGAAATCCACTTTCCAACGAGTTTTGTACACTATTTTTCCTACGACCAACAATATTTTAAGAATAGTCTATTTGGTTTTCTCATATGACACGATTATTTCTGGTGATGTACATTCACATTCGTTATCACTATCAACTTCCATTTTTTATGTAGGAAATCGAAATTTAAATTTTTTGTTTTATTGCTATAAAGTAGAATAATTTAAACTTTAAAAATATCTTTTATAAAAGTACCTAATTATTCTGTTCAGAATTCACAAAACATACAAACAGTAATTTCTTTAAAATTTTGACATAAGCCTACTTTATTATATTTCACTTTTATAAAAAAATAACCTTAGCATCAAGCCAATTAAAAAAAATATTTTAAATAATTTTTATGCATTTTTACTTTAATAACTTGAAAAATTTGCAATTTTAAACCTAAAATTAATTTTGAATTACAAACTATTAATACATTTAAGAATCGGGTTAGAAGATGTATGCAACACACAATACAAAAACGTCTGTCTTATGTGTTGCATACATACGCTCCATAGTTTACACTGAAGTTGTTTCATAATTAATATGGAGAGTTATAACCTTAAAATAATATTTCAAAACATTTTAGTTATTAGGTGGTCGTAGGAAAATAACAAGCAACTATTAGATCAGTTTTAAAATGGTAAGTAAAATTTATTATGTATGTACATAAGAAGCACATTTCGTCCTGTTTTTAATAATTCATTCAAGTGTGCGTTATAATAACACGCAGCGCGCTATTATAACACACGGCTCTTATGCGACTATGTTGATATGAGACACTTTCCAAATATCAAAACAGTTGTGCTATTTGTAGTTTTCATAGGTGGTCGTAGGAAAAATTATTTTCCGACGACATACTTGTTTTATTGCTGGTACTTGCTGGTACTTGCTGTTATTTGGGAGACGGTGCACATTGCATTAGATGTTTCAGCAAATATTTCAGGCTTATTTACAAAATGTCAAACTGACAACTGAAATGAAGTGACGGCAGCAAATAGACTAGATTTATATTTTCACAATTTTTATTAATTATGTTTTATTATTTTTTTTTATTACTTCAAAGTTAGAAAAAATCTTGTATGTAATACGTTACAAAATGCAATTTTATGTAACTTTTGAGTTTTTGCGGAACTCACTGCGTTCGTTCCGCAAAAAATTAATATCTATTATGCAACCAGTTACGAAATGCTTAACGCGTAAGATTTTTGTGGAACAAACGCAGTTAGTTCCGCAAAAGCTTACAAGTAGCATAAAATTGCATTTCGTAACGTATTGTAAACAAGATTTTTCTAATTTTGAAGTAGGTAAAAAAAAATATAAGTGATAAAAATTGTGAAAAAATAAATCTAGTCTCTTTGCTGCTGTCACTTCATGTCAGTTGTCAGTTTGATGTTTTGTCAATAAGCCGAATGGACGGTTGTTAACTTTACTTTTACAAAATGGGTGGTTCAAGTTCTGAAAATCTGCAAAACGATATTAAAGAGGCAGCAGGTAATGCTCTATTATCAGTAATTCCCAAAAAATCAAAGGCAGTTTATGGTTAGGCTTACTAAAATAGTTACGTGGTGTGATGAGAAGAAAATAAAATATATTAATGATAAAGTTTCTACTTGCATATTTTGAGGGTAAAAAAGATCTAAAAGTTTCCACATTATGGACACTTTACTCATGTTAAGATCTGAACTAAATCTAAAAAAGAACATTGACATTAAAAAACAGCAAGGTACGAGCAATGAAACATTTAAAAAATTGCAATAATTGTGTTATCAGTATTTATAATAATTAATTAATTTATAAGTTACGTCCTTATCTTGTGTTATAACAGTTAAATAAATAGAATTATTTTGGTCACTGATTTTACAGTTACATAATATTTTACTTTATGCAACCAGTTACAAAAAGTAAGATGTTTCATAACATCTATCAGTTTTAAAAAGTGTCACTTTGTATGTCAAAATTAGAAAAAATAGTTTTCAATAATAACCAAAATATTACACGAGGTAAAAGCCCATGATGTTTTTAGTACTTCGACCCGAGAAATTCACTTTAACATTAAGCACAAGAACTATACACACGACAAAATGTATGTACCCAACGCTATGTTGACATTTTGGTCATGCTAACATACTTAATCAGAATGACATTTTTTATGATTTCATAGGTTACTTTTTCAAACCGGGTTGTGGTGAAACTTCAGAGAATAGTCTTGATTTTTTTCTAATATTGTGACGATATTAAGAGGGGGTGGATATATTAAAGGGATGGTAGAGCAATAAATATATAATTAACAATAAAATACATAATAACAACAAAGTAACAAACAAAACACTCAAATAAATACCTAACTAATATATACAAATAAATATTCTTACCATACTAACCTAATACTACACTAACGGAGACTTTAAGGAGACATGTCACAGGGGTCGGTTACTCAAACTGTCGGTAGAGGGCCGACAGTCAAGAGTAAAGTCTAAAAGACTTTCTTGACTGACTTCTCTTCGACAATACTTGTTCGTATTAATATATCACATTGTTATTCCTCCATTCAGGTATTAGCCTTGTGCATTTCTAATACATTTCTACATTAACTAAACAAACGCGTTCAGTGAACTAATGAACCAATGAACTGCACAAGGCGAGATTTAAATATTTAATTATAATATTTCTTTATGGGAATATTTTTGGGAAATTATTCCCCGTGACAATATTACAAGAATAGGAGTACCAGAAATAATGAATGTGTAGACCCTAAAAACAATAAATTTCCTCTCCTAGACACGAGAAGACGATTGGCGAAGTAAATTTAATAATCTGACGACTGGTTATTGAGTTATCGTCTCTACATACATTCATCCATATAGACCGACGGACATAAAATTTTTTACTTAATTGTGTTTTAAGTGGCTTGAAACATTGATAAAAGTCATTTTAAGTAAAACAAAATCTTTTTTTATGAGTTTAATACTTTCGGCCGCACAGTGGACTCGTGGAGGCCGAAGTAATACTGACTTCGTATATTAACAGGAGTCCTCACAGGACATTGTCGGCTGAGAGGACATCTTAAGAAACTTGGACTACCTGAACAAGAAGAATGCAAATTTTGTGATTTAGAGGTTGAAAACTCATTCCACATATTCCCTGAATGCATTGATTTGCAAAACCTAAGGACACAATACCTAGGAACATATCAGATAGAAGAGAGAGAGATCTACCGAATCTGAAACCGTCAGACATCTTAAATCTCCTGAGGAGAATACTTCTGGACGGGGTACTCTAATAACTGAGACATCCTCAATGACTAAGCACTAAAAGGGGCACAACAGATGTTATAGGTTGCGGTGTAATTACCCCCCACAACAACATACATACATATAATGGGCTATATTCAGAGGTCGGAATTTTAACATAATGGCATATAAAATTCGTTAAATGGAGAGCCAAGTTACTAATATTTATTTCCGTTACTGCTAATAATAAGCATATTTCAAAACAATGCATTTTTAATTTAAAAATATTTAAGATCCCGCCCTCCTTAATATCCAATCACAGAAAAGCGAGACAGTGCCATGTTGCCAAGTCTAGTCATTCAAGTTACGTTCGTTTGACTTATATTTTCGGTTTGTAAACATCGAAGTCGTCTTTGTGTGACATTCTGCGTTAAAATTAAAAATAAGTCAGGTTACGTTATTATACTGTCACGTCTGTCAATGTTATTGTTAGTTCTGTTATTGGAAGCCGATAAAGAAATATTCAAATAGTTTCTAGTGGGATAGAAAAAGATAACAATATAATCTCTTGTTATAAGAGTACGACCATAATAGACTGAAAATCCTACAACATTGCAGCAGATTAAGCAATCTTATTGGTGTTACGTCACTTACCATTTAACCACACTTTTTCAAATTTCAATATTTTTATTCTGCTTTATTTTGAACTTAAACAAAGTAATTTTTTCTCTAAAGTGTTTATTTTATCGTATATTATAGGCCTAAATTTTATCTCAGTTTATGACTGACTATTTAATTAAGAGCTGATAAAGTCATATTTCTTTTTTAAATCCAAGCCAAAATTTGCCCTTGAACGATATGTAAATATTATATATAGATTAATATTGTGTTTTTCAAAATAACGAATACGCTTCTGTACCCTTAAAAACAGATTATCACGTGCTCAATTTGTGGTTAGAAGATGATAAGTTTATTTACGACGGTCTTTTTTACTATAGGTTTTTGGCTACTGATTTCATAGTGGCCTGTGTGAGTTGGAAAAAAACCCCGAAAATTGTAAATAATTTTACTCTTAGCAAAAGTACCATCCACCAGTTTTCGAGTATGTTGAATCTGATGGCGGTGATAGAATATATTTTTGGGGTTGCGCAACCCCCAAACGTCAAAAACCAACCCCGAACGGAATTAGTCGCGTATAACATAATTTCCACTAAACAAAAATATGTTTCGTTCCATTTTCGAGAATGCTGAGCACGACGATCATGCTGAATATTGCTTCCGACCGCCTCCAAACCGCCAGTAGCTAATACGCACCCCCGAAAGGGATGAAAACCTTTTTTTTTTCATATATATCTACCGTCTGTTTTGGGGATGCTGAGCACGTTGGTGGCTCTCGAAATTTTTCCAACCCAGTCCATCACATATAACGGCTAGCAAGCACTCTGGATTGAGGTAAAAATCTTTTATTTTTTTTATTTTCGACGAAATAAATGTACTTCCCATTTTCGATGATGTTGAGCACGGGACTTAAAAAAAATTTCACCCCATGGCGTTTGCTAGCCGATATAATAAGAAACCACAACGTGACCGTGAAATATAATACGGAAAAGTAGTCATTTAGTAAATTTTTCTGATACATATAATAGCAAATAATAACAATTTTTTGTAGTGCAATTTTGCTTTATCTATTATGAAAATTTTTAAATAACATTAATAATATTTATCCACGAAAAACACCATTTTTTCACAATGTACTTACATTTAGTTGTTCTTTTATTATACACATGCGCAAACAGCTTTCAAAAAAAACTCTGTAATATTCACAGAGCACTAAAATTGACAGGATAATAATTGTCAATCAGAAGATAATTAAATTAATAGTAAAACATTTTTTGAATTTTAAAAGTTTAAAAATATAATAATGGGTGGAGCCCTTTTCGGCACGGCAGTCAGTTATACCCGAATTTAATCTTTTATTGCTTCTAAACGTGTAGCCGTACTGGGCACGAAAGCTGGATTAAGGGTTCTAGGAAAATTAATTACACACTTTCGAGGTGTCAAATTATTAAAGCAGTTTCGCATCATTATGAAAATATAATAAAATTTTTATTTGGTATTTTATATTTTTTTTATGTTGTGTTTCTATACGTAATAGTATAATTTTTAATCGGTATTTTATGTAGCCATTTAATATTTTTCCTACTATTGTATTTTTGTAATATTATATTCCTTGTGATTTTTCATATTCTTTTCTATTAATTATGAGTTTTTTAATTTGTTTTATGTATAGTTTAAATAATTTTTTTGTGAAATTATTGTTTTTATTAGGAAAAAAAAATCTTTACTATACAAATCAAACCGAGATTATTTATTTGGACAAAAAAAATCATTACCATACAAATCAAATGAAGGATATATATTTATTTGGAAAAAAAATTAAAAAAATCACTGAAATTATTATTATTGTTTCTTAAAAATATTACTTTGAATCAAAGTATCAGTTACTTTATGGTTGATAACCACTGTGCCCAAAAGCTCCACCTAATTTTAAAACTTGAGGCCAAAAGGCCGGAAGGGTTACGGAACCCCGCTGACAAAATTGACCGCTGGGACCAAGTGAACAACACCCATAATAATATATCGTGATAAGTAAAATTCCGGCAAATTTCTAAGATTACTTGGAATAAAAGAAAAGGGGTCTGTTGCTCAGTTTATTTCCTGAAACTTCGAAAGAGAAATATAAAATACAATACAATAAATTCATGAATAATACATAGAAATATTAAGTAAATAAAAATTACCTTTAAAAAAATGACACATCTTGATAAATATATAATACTGCACTAATGAGTTAAAAAATTTTGTACCGAAGTTACTTTATATCCGGTATTATTTTCAGTAATATTTGGTAATTAAAATATATTAACTATATCACGCGCGGCACTGGATAACAATTAACTGAAAATTAGTGAGTATAAGCACAGTAAAATGATTATATACAGTATTTGCACTCCGGTGTCGGCACTTTGATTTCCGTGGTGCTCAATTCGTTCGATTTTACAACCTACTAGAAAAGCATAGTGGCCAAATGTAGGATAATTATCTGAGTTACGGATAATTTCAGGAGAGTTGTGATTCTTTTCTAATATTGTTAGTAGGCGTATATTTAGGATAATTTCGGAATAATTGCATAAAATTTAATAATATATATTTACGCTTTCCTCATACCTATTCCCAAACAGCACAAGTACGTCCCCCGGACATCCTCGGGACGTCCGTTTTCAGATGCTCGTACGTCCCGGGTACGTCCAATTCAGGACTTTGGACGTCCCCAGGACGTCCTCGGGACAGATTTTGTTAATAATCAAGGAGTCCCGAGGACGTTCGATATTGGTCACAAATTAGAACAAAATTTCCTTCCTAGGACAGATATAGGACATTTCTAAAACCAATTTAGGATCCTTTTAGGACCAATATAAAACCTTTTTGGGACCACTAAAAAGCCTCTTTAGACCTGTATGGGATCTTTCTGGGACCGTTATGGTCAAATAAATATTAATACAGTATTATTAACGAGTTTATTAAAAAAACAGTAATAACATTTTTTTGTTTATTGTTTTTTCTCGTTCTGTATGTACTCAGTTTCAACCAGTATTTTATTGACAATTCAGTCTGTGCCTCATTATTGGTTAAACTTGCTCTATCATCTGCAACAAAAAATCATTCGAAATTTTAATATGCTAGAGGGGAGTTATGAATATAATTTGTTTATATTAGACATTATATATATTATAAAAACACTTATATAATTCTCCTTACCTTTTGGCAGCAAACGGTACACCCAAAACAACTTTTAAACACTTATTTTTTCTTATTATTATTATTATATTCTTAAATTATTCTTTGACGTTGCCTCTTGCTTAAAAGTGTAATAACTGTAATGGCGGACGGCTCGGAAAACGATGAAAGATGTCAAAGCGGTGTTGCCAAGAGGAAAGATTTACGTTCTGTATAACATTTACTATAATCCAAGGAAAAATAATAGCGAAATTAGCTTTTAATGAAAATTCATTTATTGACATAATAAGAATAAAAACACCTACACGGTCAAATAGTATTTATTCTTAAATTGTGAAATTCTACTTCACCTGGCAACACTAGTCTGCTTGCAACGAATCTCGAGCACCTCGAGACTCGTACCGCGTGCGCGATGAACCGACCTTTGGATATATCTTTGTTATACTTTTTATATCAACCACTCGACTTTGGTATTGAATTTTTTTTAAATAATATTTTTAGTTTCTTACAAATTATGTTAAAATGGAATATTTATGGGTTAGTTCAACCTTAAGACATTTTACTTATAAAATATTTTTTTCCAATACAACCTATCAGCGGCATCAGTTTACGTAGTTACTTTTAATTATTTGATGAAAAATATAAAAAATCAAAATCACTGGAATGCTCAACAGTGGACCTAAATCGGACGTCCTGGAGACGTACAAGAAAGATGTCCCAGGGAAGTCCAGAATCAGTCGTCCCGAGGACGTCCTGAAAAAGGCCTGGGACCTTCAGACCTGAATCGGATCTAAATCGGAGGTCCTCGGGACGGTCTGTGCTGTTTGGGTTAGTATCAAATTGTATTTTTTTTCCTCAAATCAAAGAACCTGCAATAAAATTTAGTAGACAGTGGAAACACTGCAAATATCACGACAACAAAGCTTTAAATGCTTTTCGGTTTCTGCGCACACATACCAAACGTCGACGAGTCAATTAAAAATTAGAACCGGGGAAAGTCGCTTACTGAAAATACTGTATATAATCATTTTACTGTGGTATAAGATGACTCGAATCAGTTAAACCTCCGCCCGACAGATGGAGACACTCGCGCCCGTGCTTCTTAGCCGCCGCAAACAGAGACTACACTAAAATGCACTCGTGACATTGATGTGATTGGTCGTTGTGGGCAAACAATGAGCAGGCGCGTTACGTCGTTTTGTTTGCTTTTTATTTTTGGGAGTTAAATTTGGAGGTTGTGTTTTGTGTTGATGAAATATACAGTTCATTAGTTTTTACTTACGGAAAGAAAAGCTAATCTCCTGAGCTCTTGAGTTTTAAAAAAAGACTAAAGAAAATTTGAAGCATCACATGTTTTAATAAGTCAAGATATCACAAATTTGACGAAAAAATATAACAACCACAATAAACGAGATCGGAATGATATGGTAGCAGCTGAAATGAAAGTTGAAAAATAGAATGCTAATGGCAAGAATTATGCTTTTCTATTCAAGAAGGAAGGTATGTAAAAAAAATTAATATTTAAACAAAACAGTTATTTGTTATAAACAATGAACTTTAATAGTTTAGGTACACTTTAAAATTAATGGTGTTTTTAATAAGGTATAGGTGTACGTATAGGTAGAAACTAAATTAATTTTCAAACATATTTTTCATATATGTCACAAAAATGCACCAGTGCCAAAAATGGAGCTTGTTTGCACTTTTTTATTGTTTACTCGAATATTAAAATTTGAAGTTGTATTGGTAGTGATATTTTAAATTTGGTTGTGAGTAAATTTAAACAACAAACACTGTAAATTTAAAGCAAGTATGTAAAAATAAATGAAAGATACTATACTGTAGAGTATGCAAAATTTTCTTTCATCGCTACCAGTGTGAGTATGTAGTGAAGAATAACTTGTGCAAGCATGTGCACTTGGTAAGAATGTATGTGGAGCGAATGGGTACTAACTTTGTTTTAGATGAAGCTGCAAAGGTTTAGGAGAAAATTCATGTATCAAACCACAGCGCAAAGAAGAAATCGGTGAATTTATTAGAGAAATTAGAAGAGGCAAATCAGGTAACGGATATAATCAAGTCACAACGCAAACGAATTCTTCAGTGGGAGAATGTGCAAAATTTCATAGAATAATTATATGACAATTTTACGGGGCTTATGAAGGAAATCCAAGGAACTGTATGTGCGCAAATATGAAGAAAAAATAAATAAAACTGCACATAAACGAAAAATGGAGAAAGTGAAATATTTTCTTTGCAACAAAGACCCAAAAGTGAGTATGTTTAAAATAATATAATAAACTTTTTCATTTGTACAATCCTACTTCTATACAATATTTTATTACCTACCCATGTGTATTTTGTTTTTGTGTTTTAAGTGAATTTTCATTTTAGCTACAGGATTATAAATAAGAAGAAGAATATATAGGTACCTTATATATTATAATAAGTGGAATAAATGTTTTAATATACCTATAAGTTAATCGCTATTATTATTTATTATTCTATTACAATAGCTATTATTATTATATAGTTTATATTAGTCCTTATTGTTGGATGCTTTTATTAGTAACACAGTAAAAGTGATTTTATTTTGTATTAATTAGTCCAATATTGTGGTTGGGAGGATAAAACATTGTAAAATTAATTTATTGCTAATAAATCTAGGGAAATGTATCCCTGTTTTTTCATATTGTGTATAGGTATAATTTTTATTAGTATTACTAAAAGGATTTAAATATGTAGAATACCTACATTAAATTTTAACCTTAAAAGTTCGAATTACATTCATGTCATTTTTAAAAGAAGAAAATGGTAAAATTAATATTAACACTTTCTTTATTTTTATTTAGATAAATCAGATATATTCATCTTAACATTGTTGTATAATCCTCGCAGGCAAAATTATTATATAGTTTATTAATGACAGTTGTTCATTTTTACATGAACAAGAAACCCGCCGAAATTTGAATTATGTACACGCCCACAACGACCAATCACATCAATGTCACGAGTGCATTTTACTGTCGTCTCGCAAACAGTACGTTATAGACTTTCTGCAGTTCCAGTTACAGGTTACAGTCCCAGTTTGAATCGGTGCTCGAACCGATAACCAGATCCATTGACCTTTAGAGGTCAAACTAAAGGGAGCGAAGTCAAGTTTAGTCAACCGCAAGCTAGTCCAGTTTACCATACAAAGAAGCCTGACCATTAGGACCGGGCAGCCGAGCAGATCCAATTCATAAGCATCCGACAGCGTTGCCACATCTAGTAAATTTCTACTTTTTTGGTAGATTTTCACCTTTTTTCAAAAAACTTTAGTAGGCAGATTTTACTTAGTAGATTTTGGTAGATTTTAATATATAACTTTCAATAATATAAAAATTCAATTAACAATAGAATTATTGTAAAAATTATTTTACTCAAGAATTTTATTGATTAGATTTCTTCGAATGATTTTTTGTAGGTGATTCCCCCTTATGTATTATGAGTTTCACCGTCGTTTTCCCCGACAACTAAATCGAGGTTATAACCAATCGTATCAAGCAGAATAGGAACGGAACCTATTATTTTTCCATTGGCTCCTCTAAAAGAACATAAGGCTTGCGCGAAACAAATGAAGAATATGGTTGTTTTAAGGTTTAGGTATATGTTTAGTAAATAACTTAATAATTACACAAATCAACAATTTATTAATCCCAACCTGCGAATTTAGGCACAAATATTAGTAGATTCGCCAAAATAAAAGTGGCAAACAGCAGAAAGAAAGGACCGACTAACAGGCACTCTCCGACCGACAACAACGATATCCGGGAGAAAAAGCTACATACCTCTCTTCTTTCTCGCTGGATTTGTTATTAAAAAAAAGATTTTCTTTTTACTTGGCGATTTTTCGGTTCTGAGTTTTATCATTTTTAATTAATCCAGTGGGGCGGCAAGTAAAGCCCGCCCTTATGGCCGCGATTTGTCGATGGAGTATTTATCTTCACTGGCGCTGCCAGGTGCAAGTGGCCTTCACACTATAAACGGAAGGTAGCGCCCGTAACGATCAAAGAGGCGTTACAATTTTATTTTTATAGATACATCACACACATAATAGGGAAAACTTTAAACCGCTTCAAGAGCGGTATATATGTTAAAATGTATGAAATTTAGTAATAAAAAATATATTTTTTTAATTGTTTAAAAAAATGTAATTATAGAAAAAGTATAGTGTGTAACATGTACGAAAAACACTTTTCGCACACGTTTCATAATATATTATTTTATAATTACACAATAAAATGCACCTTATTTATTATTTGATGATTGATTTGAATGATAATTGTCTTTTTTTTATAAATCAGGATCATAAAACGGTTATCTAAATATTCTAATATGATATGTTGTCTGTTCTTGTTAAAATTTTACCATAATATTGACAAATTTTTAAAATGTTCTTTTACCTCACAATCTCTTTTTATGCGGATTCGTTTTTATTAGAGGCCACTGGTGTAGGTCACACTGTTCCAAATAAGTTAAGTTTCTTTATCTACAATCAGCGTAACAATATGTTTTTCCAGCTTCCTGCGCAGAGAGAATTAGAGTTCATTTACCTCATGGCCTATATTATCCCGTTTTGCTGTACATTACCTGCGGCGTTGCAGTTTCTACCTGAAAATTTTGCGCGTGTTCCCGAACAACTGTTGAATAAGCTTCATAAATTTTCATCTGTTGGTGACGGAAAATTTGAATTATAAAACAATATTTTTACTAATTTGAATACATAATTTAACTTCACATGTTAACATATTTTAGATTTTATTTATGTTCGTATATTTAATATAGGTTGTTTCTATATTAATATTTACCAATTATTTTTGGTAAAATTATGTTGATTTGACAGGCTGTTATAATTTCAACCAAAAAATATATTTTATTCATCGCGAATTTCCCTATTTTTAAAATAAAGAAAAACTAGGAAAAACATTCTTGACAAATTATTTTTAGGAATATTTAATTTTTGAATGAATACCAAGAAAATCGAACTTTATTTATAAAAAGGGTAATATTTTCTAACTAAACAGGCTTTCGTCGAGATTGTGTAATAAATTAATGTCATAAATTCTCACAACCTTGGATGATGAAAATCCTTATTCGATTATATTCAAACACGCCACGGAAAATTAATTTTTGTTCGTTAATATTTTTTAATTAGACCATCGGTATTAGAAAATCTTCAAAATTTAATTTAATTAAAATCTTAAAAGACTATTGTGGATAAGCTTAGATAGATCATAAAAATGTACGTGTAGTCTCACCGTTTTCGAGTTTGCTATTTTGGTTTTTACGCATAAAATCGTTCTTTAAAAAAATATCAAAAAATGGAAAAGGAATTTTTTTTTGATACAACGCTTCGTGTCTTAACGGCCATCATAAAGTTATTTTTGTTAAATACGGACCTGTCTCTTTTATTCCAAAAATTGATATACCGTTAAATGAAATATCATACTTGTCATTTTAAAGACGTTTTACCTGAAATAACTAACATCAGTGACAATAATTTATTATTACTGTCCTGTCGTAGTTCTTTTGTAAAATCGTTTTAATTTCTTTAAAACGACTATAACAAAAGGCATACTTCGTCATTACCTAAAATCTTCGATAAATAAGATATACTATGATATACAGGGTGTATCAAAAAGGTAGGTCATAAATTGAACAACATATTCTGGTGTCAAAAATAACTCGATTTAACATAACTTGCCTACTGCAAATGAGCACACAAAAAGTTACGGCCTTTGGAAAGTACTAAATGAAAATGATGTTTTCCAATATTTCATGAACATTTTATAATGAAAATAAATACATCGCTTTCTAAGACTTTCACATATAACCACGAAAACTGTACAGCCCATAAAAATTTTAGGCGGGTTTCGAACAAATAAAGCCTCCCAAACTTTACCAGGCGTTACAATTAAATTAGTTTTGTAACAACATTGGTTTAGTACATCATTTTTGAAATTTTTTTACCTCTTATCACTTTTTGGAAAATCCAGTTTTTATCGAGATGTGGCATCTTTTTCATTATTCTTCAAAACTATTTTAGTTGGTTGTTCAACACTTGTAGTTTCTACGCATTAATAACAAACAGTTGCTTTAACAATTACCTACCTATAGTCAATTAACGCTTTCGATTATTGTGCATTTTAAGAGTGTTAAGAAAAATTAAACTTTCTGTTACAATGGTTAACACGTTTGCAGAAATGGCACATTAAATTCTGGTAATTTTGGTCAGTCTAAAATAAGGTTTCAGATAATTATCTGTAATTCTGGTAATCACAGGTGAATGCCAAGAGAATAGTGCAGCAGCTGCAAGGCATTATGTGGAAAACTATCCCAATCTGAATACACCAGACAGACGATTATTTCTTTCTACTGATTGACGTTTACGGGAAACGGGTACTTTGCGACTCCAACTTGCTAGTAATAGTAGTCGTCCAAAAATGGGTACCCACTATGTGGAGATTTTAGATTCAGTCGAAAAAAAACCCTGAGAGCAGTACAAGGATAATAGTTGCTCAATTAAATGTTGATTATATTATGGTTTGAAGAAGATTGAAGGAACAGCAATTTCAACGCTATCACTTAAGAACCGTTCAAGAATTACTAGATGAAGACTATCCTAAAAGAATGGGATTTTGCGACTGGTTCAAAACGGAAAACAATCGAAATATCAATTTCCTTAATCATATTTTGTTTACCGATGAAGCTACCCTTAATAGAAATGGCGTTAATAATCACCATAATGCACACATATGGTCAGTTGAAAATCCTCACGCAAAAAAGCGACTCATCATCAAAAGAATTTACATAATTTAAATGATGCAAATTACTTGCAGTTCTTACAAAATGATTTACCAGAGTACTTGGGACAGGCATAAGGAAAAGTATGTGTTATTTACAAGATAGAACTCCAGCGCATTTCGACCACGAAGTTCGGTCTGTACCCTGGACGCTGGATTTTGATGCACTTGGCCAGCCAGTAGTCCAAATTTTAATACTATTGACCCTTGCTTCTGATGTTTTATGAAAGAGGATGTGTAGTCTGTTAAAATAATCGATGAACAACAACTGAGGCATCGAATCATTAAAAGTGCAAATCGATTTCGTCCAAAATATTCGGTTTTCCTTTTTAAAATGGTGCCGAAAGTGTATTCAGGAAAATGGAGGCCGTTTTGAACATGTATTATAGTACATATTTGTACATATTTTACTCAGTTTTAACTTACTTTTTGTTACTCATATGTTTTAAATGATAATGAAAAAGAGGCCACTTCTCGATAAAATCTGGCTTTCCGAAAAAGTGATAAAAGGCATAAAAATTTAAAAAAGTATATATTAAACCAATGGTGTTACAATACTAATTTAATTGTAATGCATAGAAAAGTTTGGGGATATTTTGGATATCAAAACCCCCTAAAATTTTTATGGACTGTACAAATTTCGTGGTTTTATATCAAAGAAAAATGCTCTTACGATAAGAAAGCCACGTATCGCATGTTTTCCTTGGTTTTCGTCTTCGTACTCCAGGAGCTCCCTGAGCTCTATATGTGCGTGTATTTTCAGGTGTCGAATATATGTTCTGCTCGTTTATTCAAAGTATCTAAAACTGGATTTTAATCTCTCGAATATCCAATGATTTGCTACATACCAAGCTAGGTTTGTAGCGATTCGCAAAAAGATAGTTTGCTAAATTAGAAGTTTTCTCTGTTGGTTATGAACGTTTAAACCCACGCGAGGGAGGTATAGGTTGTTAAAGGAATAATTGCATCTATCAATAGGAGTTTAGTTCTGATGGCTAGTTTGCTTCTTCTCCCTATCAGGGGTCTAAGCGAGCTCTCGTTTGTTTGGTTTTATTGACAATCATTTCACATATTCGCCAAACGTTATACCGGTGTCGAGGGTGACCCCTAGGTATTTTACTAACCGCTATATGTTAATGTCGGTGCCGAATAGATTTAATTCACCTTCCTGGGCGTGTTTCCACTTTTTTAGGAATATTGCTTTTGTTTTATCAGCGTTGATCGTAGTTTTCCATTTTATAAACCAATTTTCAAGATCGTCGGTGAGACCAAGTATTTCGCACTGCAATCGGAAAATCGTCTACATACAGGCTGAGCAGTATATTGATTGGGGTATACCGGCTGTGAAAATATTACACAGTTGTGGAGATAGTACTATACCTTGGGGCACTCCTGCATCCAGTTCAGATAGAATATGTCCCATCTTGACTCTGAAGAATAGGTTTCGTAGGAATGAGAGTATTAATTTGACCATTTGCTTCGTATAGCCAATTTCCATCATTTTCTATACGAGTCCCTAGTCAAATGCCTTGCTGTCATCTAGAAATACAGCTCCTGTTCACTCTTTGTTTTTATGATTGAACACTTGGGTTATAAACTCAAACAATCTAAGGACCCGCGTTTCAGTAGACTGTTTGGCTCGAAATCCAAATAACTCAGTCGGTGTGGCATTTAGTATGTCTTTTTCGTCCTTTAAGTGTTTTAAAATTACTCTCAGCTATTTTATTCATAGACGGTAGTAGGCTTATTAGGTCTATAACTTTGTGGAACAGTACGATCTTTTCAATCTGGTTTTGGCACCCTGATTACGTCCACATTTTTCCAGCATTTTGGAAAGTATTTAAAACGTAGTATAGCGTTCAAAATCGTATTTAGTTATACTACTTTGTCGGGAAAGTGCCTTAACGTTTGGTTTGAAATTTTGTCGAAACAGCATGCTTTTTTTGCTGAAGGAAACTTGATCGAATATATTTTAATTTTAACTTCTAATCATTGAAGTAATAATAATGGCTTGTTCTAGGAAAAACTAAAGAGTATTTAAGCATTTGATTACAAACCATTTAATAGATGATGCATCGAAATTTCGAGTATACTTGTAATACTTGGGAGTTTCCTGCGATTTGTTTTTTACCATTAAACATTTTAACGTGACATTTTATTTTACATTTTTTAGA
This sequence comes from Neocrepidodera transversa, assembly GCA_963243735.1. Lineage (NCBI taxonomy): Eukaryota > Metazoa > Arthropoda > Insecta > Coleoptera > Chrysomelidae > Neocrepidodera > Neocrepidodera transversa. The sequence continues at coordinate 31,909,956 of OY725338.1, read as the reverse complement.
CGCATTTACACCTGTTGCGTTCGAAAAAATCTTTGTAACTTTTATGACTTAACTAATAAAGAACGATTGATTCTGACACAGAACAGGATACATCCTGACTCAATCAATTTTTCATTCAATGATGATGATTCTATTCTTGTAAATCAAACACAGGTTTTATTTTATACCAGATTTAAGAAAATATTGACCAGACAGCAACCGGCGCATAACCCGGATCAGTGATTCGTTTGTAGGATCTCGAAAGCGCCACGCGCGTGGTATAAGAAAATCAAATCCATGCAGTCGCCTTAAATGAACTTCTGTGTGATCACGTAGTCGCGCTTCACGGATGCGTGGTCCTTGGAAATCCCGGCTTTAGTTGGCATCCTACCGATGTGTTGCGTTCCCTTGGAAAGTGGGTTAAAGTACATTGTTCGCGTCGTTGATGCGCATGATTCACATATAGAACATGATGTGTGATTACCATTGTTCCAGATGGAAATGCCTGTTTGTCCTAATATAGTATACATCGTTTTTCACTATAAGCAGGAACTACTTAAAAACCCAATATTTATATGTTTATTGATAGTGTCAGTCAAAAGGATGGTATCTACGCTGATTGTTTCGAAGCTTTTGATCCTCTTAATCGTGGTGTTCTTTTTATCAACATTTCCAAATTTAGGTGGACTACATTTTTCGCAATTATTTTTATTAAATTTTAAATTGGCTATAGTATTTATTGGCTTTTCTTTGATTGCAATAACTGCCACTTTAGGTGTTATGTAGAGATTTGCTTAAGTCCGTTTGTTCTGTATTTTTATTAACATTCACGTACTGTAGCTCAATTGTCGAGCAGCTTTATCGGTGTCGGTAGGATTAAAATTCAATTCGAGCTTTGTAACACGAAATAACCCTGTTTTGAGAAAGGAGGCTGCGATTTTATATTGATATCTGATTATTTCATTTTCAGTTATAGCCCATTTAGAACTTTTTATCAAGAATAATTTTTTTCATTAAACGACCAATAAAAAAGTTTTCCATATGGTTCCAACACTGTTATAATTGGTTATCTACTATAACTAAAAACACATTTAACAAACATATATGTCATTTTTTCCCATGTTTTTGAGATACTTTGTATAAAAATAAAACGATCATTCTTATCGCTCTATTTCTTGACCTTTAATACTTCCTCTTCGATATGCAGGTAGTTGAGTTGCAGACTGCATGCTTTGGAATCGAACGTCGTTGAAGTATTTCACTTTAGTTCAAGGATTAGTCAATACATCAGACGCTATTTCATTTGTAGATGAGGTGACTCACTTTTATATCTTTTTGATTAAAGTTTTACGTATAAAACGATATTAAATATCAAAAAGTCAGATTCTTCAAACAAAAAGCTTATTTTCGTATTTTCGTGAACAGCAGCCAAGTAAATAATTAACAGAGTATAAAGTATAATACAGAAATTTTCCAAAAGGAATTATAGTGAAAATGTGAGTTTTCGACAATTAGGATGTACTTCCGCTGACCACGAGAGCACGCGAATAAAAATAGTAATTAATGTTAAAGTAACACTTAAAATATGGTCAAGGGATTTATCGATTGGGAATAATATTTTTGGGAAAATCTGTAAAAATTTCAAATCCACACTTAAACAATTAATTGCAAAAATATAAAATAAATAAAAATTCTAAAAAAGGGGTTTTTGCAAATACCTGAAGAACTAAAAGTGTTAAAAAAAATATTTTCTAAAAACCTGGAATAAATTCGAGTCTAGCATATATGTAATACTCCTATATCGCCTATAACTTCCTATCTTTGCCTGTAGAAACAAAGCGTTCCGACAGGGGATTGGGTGCGAACGCGCATGCCCATATACATAAATTACATTGGCGTTGTGTCCCGTGGTGAAAAAGGAACGTAGAGAAAAGGAAAGTTAAGCAAACGTAGGCGATTTTACAGCTGTGACGCCTATAACTATCCGAGGCTGCGTGAGAGAGAAACGATCATCTACACTCTACTATCGGCGATACACTTCTCTCTCAAGCTGGCGATATAGGAGTATTATATATATGATGTCTAGTGGGGTCCAAAGATTCCGTCGGAGCTGGCACAGCCTATGTCTGGTCGAAAGCAGTAATTTGTGCCCCTAGGATGTAAAGTGCATTTAAAGACGGGAATAAGGGGAGAAAAGGAATCACAAGACTTGCACATATAATTATCTAATTAAATATTGATTTAGGTCAAAAGAAGCAACTTTGTTATAGACTACAACTTTGAAGCTATACAGGATGAGTCATTATATTTCGAGCAATAAATGCTATAAATGTAGTACCAGTGATATAAAATCAATTTACTTTTTAGTGTTAAAAATCAGTCAGTACATATCACTCTAAATATTTATCAAGGTGGACTTGTAGATACTTACTTTTTTCAGAATATTTTTTTATTTAAATATACACAATTATATGATTTTAATTTTGACTTCCTTGAGTGTATATCGAAAGAAACAACTTCCTTTGGGACACCCATTTTACAGTTCTATAGGTATACTATTTCATACTATAGGTATACTATTTCAGTATTTATTTATATTATTTATACTATTTTAGTAATCAAAAAACTAAGATTATATTAAACAAACTATCTTCCAACGTAACAAAAAATTATTGAATACCTATTAAATGTGACATGAAATAATTGTGACATAAATCGTAACACATAACTAAAAGTAGGCTGTACGATAAAGTCATAAATCTATAGCACCACTGAATTACTTTCTCATACTATAAACGCGACAATTTCAGAATGAAAGGAACTACACTAATTGTAGAAATAACTGGTTTGCACTTTTTTAAATCTCTCTATTTGCTGCATCAGAAACATTAGGTAAAAGAGCGTCCGAAGCATACTTTATGTTTTCTTTATGTCGTGCATAACCAAGATACCATAACAGACTGGCCACATGAGTACATATACCTATTTTTCGTGCTCCACTTTTACACATACAATAGTAGCTGATTATAAAATTTTCCAGTATTTCATTAAATTGAAAAAAAATTGGATATCTTGGATATAAGCTGAAGCTAACTTTACTTGGTAAATGCCAAAAATGTTGTACCTCAAATATTCAAAAGATAATATGGGAAAAAAATAAGTTTATTCTGCGGTCACCCATGGGCCGCCTCCTCTTCCTATGATATATACAATGTTCTTGAATAGGGAATTTGGAACCCTTGGTTTTCAACAATGTTGAAGAATATCGTTACCACTAACCAACAAAAGTATAGTTTTGGTTAGTGGTGACGAGATTCTTTAACGTACAATATTCTACTTGGACCATATTTTTGAACATCTTGAATATTCCTTTTAAATAATAATTTCGTGATTCTACGATCCATCAAGTTTTCGTTATCAATCTGAATTTATTTGCCTCTTCGGTCGTAAATTGATTTCTTTCTCTAGGAAGGCTTATCGTTATTTCTTGCATCGCAAAAGTATGGACCATGTACATCTAGAATGTAGCCATCAGACTCGAAAATAAAACCGGTTTTTAATAAAGTTAATTTTTTGTGGATTTGGCCTACTGGGAATACCACGATAAAAAACGCATCACTTACTTTACCTCATGGCGGTGTGGAAATCAGTTTTGTGCCAAATACATATGTTAATGTAGAGTTTGCAGCGCTAGTACGCTAACACTATTGATTTTACTAAATAAAGGTTAGTACATAAAATATAGGATTTTTTTCTATTTTAATTTATTATACAGGCTGTTTCATTTATCATGTGCTAACATTGGTATATTCTAAACCATAAGAGATACGAAGACGATTAAGTGGGCAAAAAATTACCTATTTTGGAGAACATTATATTGGTCGAAAAAAATCTAAAAAGACTCTTGCTCTTGTGGAGTTATACAGTGAGAAATAAAAATGCTCATTTTGGTTTTTTAAGCATAGAATTTTTGTTAAAAGAAATATCAAAAAATGGGAAAAGAAAGTTTTATTGTATCTTATATTTTTTACAAAAAGTTGCTAATAAATCTTCGATATGACGTTTCGTGTCTTAACGGCCACCATCAAATTAGTTTTTTTAATATGAATCTGTCTTTTTTATTATTATACAAAAATTCATAAACCATTCACTGAAATATCACACTTATCACGTTATCGACGTTTTATCTGAAATAACTAACATCATCATTAACAATAATTTTTAATTACGGTCCTGTCGTAGTTCTTTTCTAAATTTGTTTAAAATTTGTCAAAACTAATAAAAAACTGGGCATACTTCGACATTATCTAACAATTTTGATAAAAAGATGCATTATCAGTGCAATAAAAAAAATAGCTAGGGACGCTCAAACGGTGGTGCACTGTTTCTGGATTTTGGCCTATCAGGTACCGAAATGGCTAGTGCAATCCTGAGTAAACTTCTCACATACATGCAGGGTAATATTGTACGTGGAAAAAGTCCTAAAAAAAGTTTTCTTATGCAAAACACCTAATTTGTATAGTGAGTACCGGAAGGGCCTACCGATCCCAATGAAATTCAATTGGATTCTTCCGTGAAGAAAACCTACTAGTTAAGTGAAAACGCGAGAACTTGATCGGAGCTTTCATTCAAGAGTTATAGTGATTACATCCAGATAGACAGACAGACGTCTACCCGTATTTTTTTTCTTTTTTGGACTATGAGTGCTTAAAAACTGATATTTTCTTCATTTAGTATTATGAGAATTGTAAAAACAGTTCCTAAAAAAAGTTGATGTAGAAAAAATAAGATTTAAAATCTTCAATTTTCTTTATGTTGTATTATATTTTTTATCCAAATTTTTAGGTAATGTCAAAGTATGCCTATTGTTACATTGGTTTTGATGAAACCAAAACGAATTTACAAAAGACAGGACCGCAACTAAAAAATATTGCCACTGATGATGTTAGTTATTTCTGATATAACATCGCTTAAATGATAAATCACTGAATTTGTATTTCAACGCTTTATCAATTTTTGTAATAAGAACTCAGGTCTGTATTTAAAAAAAAATACGTTAAGACACGAAACGTTCTATCGAAGATTGATTAGTAGACCTGTGGAAAATATAATAAAACTCTCCTTTACCATTTTTTGATATTTGTTTTAATAAAAATTCCATGTGTAAAAGAACAAAAATAGCAATTTTAGTCCTCCCTCTATAATACGAAAAAAATTGTTTTCGACCAATGTAATGTTCTCCAAAATAGTTTTTTGCCCATATAATCATGTTCGTATCTCTTATGGTTTAGACTATAGCACATGATAAAAGAAACGGCCTGTATCGTAAAAAGCGTCGGAAAGGAAATATTGTAAAAAAACTGTTTTTAGATGCTATTTTTCCAATATAGCGGCAAGCGCGGCAAAGATACGATGTGATAAAGTAGAAATTCGGAAAGAGCACATCGAAATCTATAAAACTAGCAATTTTCAAAAGTACCGGAAAACTTTCCAGGTAAAACTACCAAGTGATTATACTATTAATCGAGCTACTAAAAAAATTGCTGATTGTTTATTTTGGCAATTTTTGGTTCTTAGAAATTTGGTTTGCAAGAGAGCATACATTTTATTTTATTTCAATGAAATATGAAATGTTGTCTAGTTTACAAGTTTAGCAATAACTTTTACATAGGATGATTTTGTATTTTATATTATCAATTTTCCTTTTTTTTTCTTTTGGCATCCATTTATTACAGAAGAATTGCCAATATGATGAAAATAGTATATCTCGTATGTTGATAAAAATTAATCAGTAGGTATGCTCAGATAATGAGATTTAAATTAAACAAATATTAAATATCACCTGAAAATACTGTTAATGGACCATCCATCTTAAAAACGGAAAAATACATATAACTAGAGAAAATTGTCACATTTAGGAAAGTTTAAATATTGAACATATCACGTTAGCCAAAGTGTGACATATAATTTTTTATTGTTAAGAAATATAAATAAGCGGATGTTCCCGAAAGACAGCCTTAATCGTAATTCGAGAGTTGACTCTTCATCAAGAGGTAGTCGGTTCTTGATTATGAAATCGAGTATGTCGTATATGTATATTTAATATTGTGTTTGTTATACCAGGTAATTAAGAGTAATAAATTAGCTAAGTAAAATACACAATATATTATGTTTACCACTCAATCGACCCTATAACCATTCCACCCCTAACGAGGCAATATACCACCACCACAGTACCTTAATTAATAAACTGCAAAAGGAAGAAATTTCTTTTATTCATAATTTAATTAATGCTTAGTACAGTGATATAAAGCAGTCTTAGAAATATATATGGTCGTATAAAAATTCTTCACGTTCCAAATTACAATAATATAGAAAAATATTCGAGACATTAAAAATAACTTTCGACCTACGTAGGACTAGCATTTAAAAATAATACAAATTGTTGCCTTCCATGTGATAATCAAGATCGTTGTCTTTTTAAAAGTTTTCACTATAAATTTGACATATCTAGAATAAGGCCGTTACATGCCTGCTGTATATTTTTTTTGAGATGTCCTACCTACATCTCGTGTCAGCGATTCAAAACCCTGTCTTTTATGATAAAAACATTGATAGATGGTGTCTGGGGATTAAGCTATCCAGGACCATTATATCCATCACATTTAAATCTAAATAAAGTATTTGAGTATTTTCCCACTATCTCGAATTGGACTTTGTTATTATTCGTTGTTTTTACTCGTCATATAATTTGATTGGAATTTTACTTTAGCGTTAAAAAATAAATGAATTTTCTTTGATTTGTTGAAATCAAATTGAATTAATTTATTGAATACGATGTTGTGGTCCTTTAAAGATTAACTGTAACTTTTATCAGTGTAGAAAAATCTAGAGAATTCGGCTATATAAATTAACGTGCTGGTACATGTGCGAAGACAAATTAGAATTACGTGATAAGGTTTTGTTCATTTTGTCTCGTTTCATACCTGTTACGTCGAAATGAGTTGCGTTTTCCAATTAAGGTCATATTCCTCAAGTTTCTGTATAGGGAATTAAATGTGATGTATGATTTGGAATGAATTGCGGAATTTTACGGTTACAAAGATAAAAACATTGTTGAGATTGATACAGTTTCTTTAATTTATAGATTCGTTTTAAAAAAATATGTTTTAACAAATTATTTAAGAGTCGATCTATTTGAGAAAACAAGCACTATTTATCGGACATGTATCTATAGCAACGAGACTGATTTCTGGAAAATATTTTAAAGTTTGGGGTTTAATATAAAAAATTAATTGTATTTAATAAAAAGTATAACTTTATAAAAATAATAAAACAATCTAGAGTACCATCAGTTAACAACAACAAATCAGAACGAATACATTGCAGGGATTCACATGCAGTGTTTTGATCATTATGAAAAAATAATAATAGATCTATTTTCTGTATGAGGTATGACTATATCAAATACATACAGGGTGACATTGAGATATATGTATACAGGATGTTTAAAATTGGAAAAAGTTTTGGAGAGCATTACATTAGCCTAAAAAAATCTACAGAGTCTTTCGCCTTTCTCGACTTATACAGGAAAAACTAAAAATGCTATATCTGGATTTCTACTCATATAATTTCTATAATATGAAGAAAAGGAATGGAAAAAGGAAAGTTTTATTGTATATCAAATTTGCTACAATAAATCATTGATACGCCTTTTCGTGTCTTAACGACCACTATGAATTAATTTTTTTAATACGGACTACCATAGATTTCCTTATCAATTTCCACTCTAACCAGCACATGTCACACAAACCCGCATCCTTTAACAGTTTTCTTTCCAGAGCTTTTTCTAATCGAACATATCAATTCTTCGGAACTAAATATCATTAAACAACTGGCTGTCAACAACAATTACCGCCTAGAATTGTTTAACAACAAGTTATACATCAGGCACTTCTCTAAATTTAAACTCCCATTCGACTTCTTGGTTTGTCTTAAACAGAAAGATTTTTTCAGGTTCATTACATTTTCTATGCAAAATTTTGTATAAAGTCTTTCAAAAACGTAATATTATCATAACTTTTAAAACAGATAATGATATTCAATCGTTTCTAGTAAACTGAAAGGACAAAATTCTGTCTCTTGACCGTTTATAAACTTTGCTGTGCTGATTGTAATTCTGTCTATATTGGTCAATCAGAAGACTTTCAACTAGAATTAAAGAACACAGAACCCTTGATAAATATAAAGACTAAAGACACAGGCATTACCATCACACCTTTCTCATTTGCCAACCACATTCCTAACATTCCTTCTCAGTTTCCAACTTCAAAACTCTCCTCTCCACAATTGCCAGAAACGTAATAGGCTTAACCACAGAGATAAGGTTTAAACAGATATTCCGTCACCCCTACCAAACTTGCATACAAGTATGATACTCAATTTAGTTCCTATCTGTGCATTGCGCATGGTGGCCAAACACTGAACTACAAAAACTGTTGAAATAGCGCACACGTCACAACATGGCCGTTATCAGCTGATCGGTTAGCAAACAAGAATATTCTTTATAAGTTTGCTGATATTCTACAAAAAACTGTGCATTAGACAATATTTATTGATTACGTTATGATTGTTGTTTCATTCCAAATAAGGTAAATTAAGTGCAAAAGTCCGTTATTCTGTGATCAGCATCATTTTCCAGTCTTAGGACACGGTATCGCACGTTTCACATTTCTATGATCGTTTGTGCAGTTGTTGGTTGTAAACGGGACACAAACTCTTAAGTTTGTTCGATTCCCATCCATCCATCAGGATAAAATATAGCCTGCTAGAGAATAGAGAAGAGAGACGTTCTAGGTCGGTAGCTGACATGAATGTATATTAATTTTTCATTGTATTTTTAATTTTAATTAACAGTATTAGGTATACAGTGAAACATGTGTAAAAAGAAATCGTACGGTTGTGAGTTTTCATTACAGTATTCTGCGTTATGCAGGGTAGCTAAGGAAAATAGGGCAAGTATTATTATTAATAGTTACAACGTGAATTTTTATTGAATAGAAGTTTTCCAATATATTGGTTGTACGCCAACCCTGAGCTGCGACGCTGTAATATCAATTTTGACCGTTGAGTTGAAAAAATAGATCGTAATATCCTACTTTCCGACTTGTAAAATGTTTGGAATTGAGTCTGAATAAAATATATTTCATGTTACTGAATTTTACAAAAATTAGGTTTTTTATCATAGGACATGACCGAAGGTAGGTAAAAGCCCCGTACAAAAATAAAACGAGAAATTTATTCACTTACATGTACGACCTTTGATCTCTTAGGGTTAAATTTTAGTGACTCTCTCCATTTCACGATGCTTTTAGCAAAAGAACACATAGGAAATATACTCGACGCCCAACGATAATATTAGGGAAGGGGTAGTACTTAAAAGGTGAGTAAATTTACTTCTTTTCTTTATTTTTAATACACAAGCTAGATTTAGATAGTCAAAACTTCTTCTAATAAAAAAAATCAAAATACACGGGTTAGATTCAGATATTCAAGACTTTTTTAATAAAACCAAAATTTTTTTTTTTATTCTTCTATCCCTTTTAATTTTTGAGATTTTTGCTTAAAACTATACCCATTTTTTCTCTATAATGGTTTATAACAATTATTTATATGCGAATATGAAATTTTCCTACATTTTTCTACATGTAATTTCGAATCCAATGGACCTTTAACCATTTTTTTAATTCGCGGTTATTTTAATTTACCACGTGTTTAAAGATGTACATTTGCCTAAACCTCCGGTCATTATATCAGCAGGAGAACATAAAAAATCGGTCAAGTGCGTGTCGGGCTTCGCACAATTAGGGTTCCGTACCAAATGTAGAATATAAGCCAAAAATTATTGGTAAAAAGATTTAAAGAACTTAAAAAAAAATAACCAGGCGCATGTGCGTTCGACGAAGAAAACAAAATTATGAGACGAAAAATGCATTTCTTAACAAAATTAATAATGGCACAGATAAAAATAATAAAATATCGAATATCACAATCCGCATATATACTTAGATTTTGAAATGCTACAAACAATTTTGTTAATATCAGCGTAACCGACACAGATAGAAAAAAATTGTAAAATGAAAAATGCATTTTTTAATAAAACTAATACGATTGCACACATAAAAATCTGATGTGGCCAGCACATGACCTCTCGCCATTTTTGAATCAAAAATTTATAGGTTGAAAGAAAAAAATTTGAAAAAAAAATTTTTTTTGTAAATCTGGCAACAATGGCAAAAGTTTCGAAAATTTTAATGAGATGAAAATAAACTATAAGGTATACAAAATATATGTGTAAAACTTTATTGCCGTTTTGTACAATAATGGCGTCATCACCCATAGCAACTGCCACTTCCGGTTGTGCGATTGGCACCAAAATCTAATCAGATCTAATCTAGGGTATCAGAATCCTGTATGCAAAATTTAAAATTTTTTTATTTAGTAGTTTTTGAGTTATCGTTACTACAACATCCATCCAAACACACACACACACACACACACTAACACACACACACACTAACACACACACACACTAACACACACACACACACTAACACACACACACACACACACACACACACACACACACACACACACACACACACACACACACACACACTAACACACACACAGACATCATTGCGAAAATATTAAAATCGTATTCTAGGGACCCTAAAACATGTTTATCCATTGAAAACTCACTACCCAATTTTTAGCATGATTCCTATACCTCTCTTATCTGAAGGGCGAGAGGTAAAAATAATAAAATATCGAGTATCACAATTTACATATATACGAAGGTGCGGAACCTTAAAAATGAGGGAATGGTAATGAAAAAATCATATTTATTAATATATTGGTATTTGTTGGTAAAATATACGTAACAATAAACATTATCACCAAATTTCAATTTCATAGGTCTATTATGGAAAGTTAAAAAATTCTTCGGAACAAAATTTTGTAAAAAATGCTGACTTTGGCGGCTTCTCATGCCTATTTGAAATATTTTTTAAAACAAAAAATATGCCTTTAAAAATATTTTTTACAGTTAATATGGCTTTGGGTCAACAGGACGCATAAACTGTGAAAATTTGAAGTCTCTATATCTAACGGGTTAGCTGCTAGACCGACCGGTGTGACAGACGGACGGACGGACACGCGAGTGAGAGCAATAGGGTTCCGTTTTGACCCTTTGGGGTACCGAACCCTAAAAATCAGTTTTGTCTACCCAAAACTTTCCCGACAAATATCCAGAGACAATTGGTATATTTATTATTAAATTTTGAAAATTTTACATTTTTTAATGTTTGACCGTTGAGAAATAATCTTTAATGTTTTGAATACAGTTTTTCAAGGGCTTTCAAATGATATATTGCAAGTCAAATTCCTTGACATATAGCTTCTGTCATTGTTGACAGTGACACTTCTGTTTGACAGATATCGTACAAAAACTAATGCGTTCTTTCGACGGATAACCGAAATTTACATACCAAATTTCATCTCAATGGGATTAAACGTGTGACCTCTATCGCAAAAGAATACACATTCAGACAGACTTCCATCTGGAAATAATTATAATCGTCTCAGTGGACCTCGAAATGGATATTTTCGTCTTTATGTCGAAAAATTTCTTTAGCGCGTTCACAATACTCTCCCTCCTCATTGGATGATGGGTCGGGAAAGTAAAAAGCACCTAAAATTGCCAAAAGAAATTAATCATAGAATTCGCTTTTTACAACTACTCTCCGCTTAGTGAAAGAGATTGATTTCTGTTTCTGTAGAAATTTCACAGGACGAACCATTATAGGACAATATTTCCGTAAAGATGTTTAATGAACACATTAATAGTGTTATTATAGTTTAAAAACATGGTTAACCTCAATACAAAATTTATAAAACGTATAAGAAAATTTTTGTATTAAACGTACAACAATTTTTAATTAAACGGATCTAATTTTTGCTAAGTTAGTTTCAGATTAAGTATTCTAATTAATAATGCTTAGGTAATAAGTATAATTTTGCAACATCTGAAGATTCCGGCGTTTTACAAACATCGTCTATTTGCGCAATCATGCTTTCATTTCACAAATTATTTTATAATGCTAAAATATGCAGGACTATAAAATCATTTTATCGTATTCATTTCTAATTTACACTAAAATATTGTTTAATGCTTCTATGTTCCTCTAGAACATGTTTAATTAAAGTTTTATTGGATCAACGACTACGGCCTTTACGTAAAATTTAATTGGAAGCGTTAAAATTAAATCTAAAACTTGGTTTTACTATTTTTGGAAGATTATTTTTAAGGAGATCGTTAAAATAATAATTATAAATTTATAGTATAAATTGGAAAAAGTTAAATTTATCGATTATTTTTTTCAATTTTTATAATTTAAAAAAAAAATTGCCAAACCTAAAGCGCACCTATTTTTATCAATAAAATTTGCATTGTATTAACATTAAACTAAGATTTTCAACTTGATAATTAATAAAGAAATAAAAATCAATGTCTAGTACCATAATTTATTACTGAACAATTCTTACTCGGGGACTGGCAACCACTTTCGGCATACTAATGCCATCACCAGGCCTATAATACAATGGTAACAATGATCAAAAAGAGAACAAATTTAAACTATTGACAAATATATTAGACCAACAGTGTTGATATATAATTAATAATAATTAATCCATAAACGAATTAAAATTCCACTAATTCTTAGAGAATTTTCGCATTTTCCGTTTGAGATTAAATAATAAGCTGCAAAGTTGGACAAAAAACTACTGAAATTGAACAAAAACTGCAAAAACGAACAAAAAAGTAGGATCCAACAAAAAAGTGTCAAATCGAACAAAAAACTGTTAGATGGAACACAAAACAGCTGGACAGAAAAAATATGAGCTAGATGGAACAAAAACGATCTAGATGGAATAAAAACGATCTAGATGGAACAAAAAAGCAACTAGATTAAATAACAAGCTGCAAAATTGGACAAGAAATTAATGAAATTGAACAAAAATTGAAAAACTAAACAAAAACTGCTAAATCAAACAAAAACTGTAGGATCCAACAAGAAAGTATAAGATCTAGATGGAACAAGAACGATCTAGATACAACAAAAAGCAGCTAGATTAAGTAACAGGTTGCAAAATTGGACAACAAATTACTGAAATTGAACATAAAATTGATAAACTGAAGAAAAACTGCTAAATCGAACAAAAATTGTAGGATCCAACAAGAAAGCCAAGATCGAACAAAAAGCTGTTAGATGGAGAATACAAAACTGCTGGATAGAACGAAAACGAGCTGGATGGAACAAAAATGAGCTAGATGGAACAAAAACGATCTAGATGGAACAAAAACGATCTAGATTGCAGTGAAAAAAGTATTTGCTCCATCTTGAAGTTGTTGCAGATAATTTTATCTAGTCCACATTACCCATGAACAAATGTATAGGCAAAAAGAGCTGTCCAAGTAGCTACAAACATTTTACACAAATATGATGATTTACAAATGGCCAAATGGCCTTATAGGAATATCATAAAACTCCTATTAGTGGCAGTGACAAAACTACATTCATCCATCCACTTCTTGAGTCCGAGCCAATGGGATATTGTATGTACATAATCAGCACTTGATCCCCAAGTCCCCTGCCACCTCCAACAGGGTTTTCCCCCGAAATGCCCGCCACTGTCGAAATATCGAGGGTTTGTTTTTCTCACCGAAGTCCCCTGGGCCTCACGATTCTCGCTTTGCTATGGTATGGCCTTATTCCACTCCAATACGCATTAGCGGATTCCTGTCTGATCTTCATTTTGTTTTTACGGGACGACCGGAGCCTCTATCCCAATTGCCTGTCTATTTTGTCCTGTCGCCTTGTGGATAGGTTTGTCAGTCTGTTAGTCCTGACGTCGCTGAGTAATATTTTTTGTGCCCAAAACATAATTAAATAAAATAATTAGTATAAGTCAAAAATATTACTCTTGTACTAATCGTTTTCTGAAATTAAATTTTTTTTTGGTGAGGCAAACCCCTTTTGTGTTTTTATTGTTTTTTTTTTGGACAACGGTCCTTTTGTGAAGTTTTTGCCTAAAAAAGAAATGGATTGGTATATTTTGAAAAAGAATTTTTTTTTTTTAAATCACCTATTTGTTTTAACAGTAAAACGAGACTTACGGCTCTCGCGCGAGGTTGCCTCTTTGGGCATGCGTGTTTGCCATGATTATTTGGGTCGTAATCGATCAATTCCCTTAACTGAAGGTGAGGTGTGTCCTTAGCTCGCCGAATATGCGTTCTGCGCAGTTATTCAAGGTATCTAAAACCCTGGTGGATTTTTGATTCCTGAATATCCAACGGTTGGCAACAAACCAAGGTAGGGTTGTTGCTTCCCGTATACAGATATTTTGCTGACTTTGGATATAATTTCTATTCATTTTACATGTTTGTTCCCACGCAAAGGATGCGTAAGTTCAAGTGGAATATTTATTTTGAGTTTATAAGTCTCATCTTAGTTTTTATTGTTAATTTACTCCTTCGGCCTATGGGAGGCTGAAGGCGAGCTCTCGCTTATTTGGTTTTACTGATAATTGTTTTGACATGTTCGGTGAACGTTAGACTTGGATCGAGGTTACCCCTAGATATTTTATTTTGTCCTACCATACTATATTAGTGTTTAGGATTTCCGGGTGTCCATCTGCGTAGTTCCTCCTCTTCCTAAAATAGATGGTTTGGGATTTGTCCGCGTTAATCACAATTTTCCACTTTATGAACCAATCCTCTAAATCGTCCAAGTAGTCTTGTAGGTTTTCTTTGAAAAGATGAGGGCTTAAACTGCGTACCGCGATAGTAGTATCATCTGCATACCAGTTGAGCATTGTGTGGAGATCGGCGAATATCTGAGGTGAAAATTGTGTACAGTTGTGGTTAAAGGACTGCTCCTTGCGGTACTTATGCTTCAAGTACTCCATAATCTGATAGAACGTGTCCCATTCTGATTCTGAAGTATATCTCAGACAGGAAGGAATGGATAAGGAGAATAATAGGTTTTGTGAACCCGGTCTCCATCATTTTCAAGATTAAGCCCTCGTGCCAAACTCTGTCAAATGCCTGTAATACGTCCAGAAACATCGCCCCTGTTAACTGTCTGAAGTTGTAACCCTGGGCTACGTATTCAACCAGTCTTAAGGATCTGCGGTTTAGTTGAGTGAAAATCTAATTGCTCAGCTGGTATTACATTTAGAGCTTCGGTCTCTTCCGAGAGACGTTTTAAAATAATTCGTTCCACTATTTTACTCATGGGCAGAAGAAGACTGATAGGTCTGTAGTTTTGTGGAAAACTGCGATTTTTTCCAGATTTTGGCACCATGATGACATCTGCTTTTTTTACACCTTTTTGGAAAATATTTAAATCTTAAAGTGGCATTGAAAATTGTAGTCAAATTTACTATCGCCTTGTTTGGGAAGTGTTTAATCAACCTATTTGAGATCAGGTCACATCCTGGTGCGTTTTTGGTTGATATGAACTTGATTATATCCCTCACTTCTTCTAGTGAAGTGTGGGGTATGTCCAAGTCTATTGGGACGTCTACGTAGTTAAGATCAGTTTCCTCGACCCCGTCAACAAAGTTTTCGTCCTCATCGTCATGCTAGTTTAGCATGCATTCTCTTTCCAGGGTGTATTTTAAAGCGTTCGCTTTTTGCTAGCGGTATGCACTAGACTATTCTCGCCGTGTAAAGGTTGGACTGGTTTCCTGTCCTGCCTTTGAATTCTTGAGAGGTTCCATAAGGCGGCTTTCTGTGGATTAAGCTCATTAATCCACTTTTCCCAATTTTTCTCACCATGTTTTGTGAGTGCTCTGTTGACTTGTTTGCGAAGTCGAGTTGCTGTTCTTTTATCCTCTATATCTCGGGTATTTTTCATCCTCCTTTGAGCTCGATTTTTACTTTGTATTAGGGTTTTTAGTTCGTCGCTAATATCCGAGTAAATTCCTTTTCGTTCGCTACGCTTGGTTTTCATCGTGCGCTCGATCGTACTAAGAATCGCGTCTTCGAATATCAGAATTTATCTCTCGATTTCCTCCGTACTTTCTATACCAGGTGTTGGTTCTAGTTCCGGGCCTATGCCACTTCTAAAGGCAAGCCAGTTGGTGGTTTTGAATATGTATGTGTGGGAGACCTGGTCTACTTCTCCTACTTCCAAAAGGAGGGGCAGGTATCCTTCTTCGGCTTCGTGGAGGGTAGAAATTTCGTAAGGGAAACTGGGGTACGTCGGGTCCGAAATCTAGATTTCCTGGAAAGTGCGACGGCGTCGTTGGGTCGATTATGTGACATCCTGGGGAATTTGCATATAATTTAGCAATTACGACCTTGTTTTCCTGAAAGCTGTTATACACGCGTGATTTTGCATTCAGGTCCCCTATAAGGATGGTGTTCTCCTTCTGTAGAAGTTCATCGATCTCGTGGAAATTTATTCGCTCGTCGGGTTTAATGTTGCCTTTAGTGTGATTTTTTATCATAATTGCAGTTCCCCCAGAATTTTGGCCTAAATTTATTTCTATAGATATAATATCCCGTTAATTTAAAATTTTCCTCCTTCCTTAATTTTATTTCCTGAAGAGCTTGAAACGATACTTTAATTTGTTGATAATAAATAATTAATGTGATTAAGCTCAAATTATATTATGGGTTTGTTCCACGAATAGAATTTGAAATATATCAAAAGAAAAATATTAAATGAAAAAGAAATTTTTTTGGACGCCAGTCAGTTGATTTTTTGATGTGATTAGAAACAATTGACAAAAAAAACTACGATATATTTCAAAATCCGTCCTTTCTTTTCTTTTGGGTTAAGGAAATTAAACTCAAATGAAACGTTATATTTGTTTATTGTAGGCTAGTCTATTTAGAGATCATTTTTTTCTTTTTTTATATTGTCACGATATTAAGAGGGAGTAGATATATTAAACAGATGGTAGAGCCATAAAAATATAATTAACCATAAAATTTATAACAACAATAAGATAAAAAAACCAAATACTCAAATTAATACCTAACTAATATATACAAATAAATATTCTTACCATACTAACTTAACACTACACTAACGGAGACTTTAAGGAGACATGTCACTAGGGTCGGTTACTCAAACTGTCGGCAGATTTACATATTTAATTTTAATTTTTCTTAATGGGAATATTTTGGGAAAATATTCCCCTTGACATATTCCCCGTGACAATATAAAAAAAATAATGAAGGTAACAGAAGGTTACTCGTTAGGTATGTACACACTTGGTAATGAAGAAAAGAAACGCAGATTTTGTACTCTTTAAGTGTGTAATGGAATTTATTTCGAAAAAATATTTTTGTCAAGCGCTTTCGACCGGTTAACCAGCCATCTTCAGGACAACTACAATTAAGAGGGAGAAGTAAGGTTAACAAACAGTAACTTAAATTTGTAACAAATACGTACAGGTCAAAAAATTGAAGAGAAAAAAGAGAAAACTAATTAAAAATAATAGTGTTTAAAAATCGCAGTTTTGCGAACAATAACACTTAGTTTATGCGATATGTCGGGCCATAGCCTCAAAGTTATCCTCTTGGAAGAGAACATTGAGTTATCCTCTTGGAGGAAAACATTGAGTGAAGAATAAAATTAATAAGGAAAAAATTATGTGGTAAAATGTATCACGTTTGATTGTACCATGCAGCGTGGATAAAGGAAGGTTGGAATAGGGTTAGGTGTAAAATTGAAAGAAGAGTTGTGTATTGCAAGATATGGAAGAGGAAAGGAAAAGAGAGAAAAAAATAACAATTGGATGTAAGAAAAGGTAGTATTAGTTTACAGAAGAAGAAGAAGAATTAGGAATGGCAAGTGGAAGGCAAAAGAAGTAATAGTACTTAAAATTAAAGTTCGGGAGCTCTTTAATTTTAAAATTAGACATATTTACAATTTTCTTCTAGGTTTAACTTTTTACTTTATTCAATAAAATTTTGGTGTGTGTGGTAACAAACAATTTATCTGATATCTCTAATACTCTAAATCATACCATATTGTTTCTGATTATCTTGTTAGTTGATTAATTTGATCTTGATTGCGCCGAAATAGAAACAAGACAATAATGTTTTTGACTTCTGTAAATCGTATAAAAGACTTATTCATAGTACAAACTTTTAAAAGTCTTCTATCTTTTTAAAATCAACGAATAAGCAAAAATATCCAAACTAGGTTGTGGTTGTGTGTGCACATAGTTTAAATGATCAATGAAAAATTCGTATTTTGTGCAATACTTTATTTTGCAAAGCGCTTTCGGCTTTAAGCCATCATCAGTACTTATTATCAGCAAAAGGAAATCCAACAATGGAAGTACTCATTATTCTTTAAATACATATTTTAAACGGTGAAACACACTAATTTAGTATCTTTTGCAAAATAAATAAAATATTACACTAAATACGAATTTTTCAGATCTCAAACAACCAATAAGTTTTCGCCATTTTTTCTTGTACATCATGAATGTCGATATTATTATTTGCCCTATTAAATTTCTCATTTTGTGACGTAAATGTTATATCTCATTTCCTAGTGTGGTGTCGAATTGATTCATCAAAAATAATTAAAAAGAAAAATCATCTTATCTATTTTTTTATAGCTACTAAAGTATGAAAATGATAAAAATTAAAGGGAGAAAAATACACAGAACTTATAGTAAAAAGAACAATTTTATTTCCTATAGGGATGGACGATGTGTGTTTCTCTTTCAGGATTTGAAGAATTCTTTTTTTTTTCAACTAAGTCCAACCTAAAATTATTTGCTAACGGCCGGCAGCTGGAACTATCTTTTTAGTGCCCTATATTCACTCAAACAAGAAAACAGCTTGCGATTTGACATTCACTTTTTGTAGCCGAATTGGTTCGATTTTCCAGATAATAATTGAACCTAACAAATGCTTGTATAATACGTTCAATTTCCGAAAAATCCTGCCATTGCTCAATAATTTTATTTTCTATTTATAATTTTATACAATTATACAAGCAATAATTTATTGTTGCGTCATTGATTTCTAGCTGTAAAACTTTCACCGCCATTTTCCATTTTTAAAGAAAATATTTCTTTTTTTCTACAGGTTGTTTCGTAAGGAATGATCAATATTTCAATAATAAGTTTAGGAACTCCAAATATTAATATTTTATTGAATAAGTTTGGGCCAAATGTTATCTACTACTGAGATACAGGGTGTTGAAAATAAAATTTATTTTTCGTTTTTTTTTTGCAATAATGTCTTTATTATTTAACGTCTTGATTTGAAATTTTGTATGGTTATATTTTTAAGTTAGTAAATCATGATCGTATTATCAATCTTGAAATTAGGCAAAGAGGGCACTAACAATACACTCTACTCGATGAATAAAAGTATTCATTCTTTTTAAATCTCGGCAATTTTTGAATTTTTTTCAATAGACCATGATACACCCTGTAAATTTGAACAGAAAATGTATACTTATTTTAATAGCATAAATTTAGTCCCTTTCGATTTAAAATGTTCCACTCACAGTATCTATTTAATTTACTTTACCATATTTCGACATAGTAGGCCTGCAATCTGCGAAAAATTAATTTTGCAGATTTATAAACAATTTTCTTTATGCTATAGTACGATTTATGTTAAAAGCTGAGATTTAAAAAGAATGGATACTCTTCTTCATCCAGTAGAGTGTAGAGTTATCTAATTTCAAAATTGATAACAACGATTACGATTTACTAACTTAAAAATATAACCATACCAAATTTCATGTCAACATGTTACATAATAAAGACATTATTGTAAAAAAAAACCAAAAATAAATTTTAATTTGAACATCCTGTATCTCAGTAGTAGATAATAACATTTGACCAAAATTATTTAGTAAAATATTAATATTTGGAGATACTGAATCTATGATTAAAATATTGACCATTCCTTATGAAACACCCTGTATAATATTTAAAAATAATGTATGTGTTTTCAATTACATTTTTTGCGTTTATATGCATTCAAGTTTTTGTAATATGCATTAAACCAATTTAAAAGCAATAAAATTTACATACTACAATTTTTTTTATGATTTGCAGGGTTTAACTCAAATAACAAATAAATCCACTTATAGTATTGTGTACGCCTCACCTAACTTTTTAATTAAATAATTTAAATTATTACAGATTTACATAACAATTTATATTCGAAATAAATGGAATGATTTATCTCTTGATTTTTATTAATTAAGGAAAATTTAACCCAAAAGTAATTTGAAGTTAATATTTTAAAATTTTAATCCAAAAGCGTTGTTCTATGCCTCACCCCACTGGAATATTAAATGTTAATTAATCTGCTCTTTTCTTAGATATTTTATTCATTATTTTCGCCAAACATACATACCCATGGAGTAACAACAAAAACATGAAAATAGGTCAGTTTAATAACTTTCCTTAAAACAAAATTGCACCCTAAAAGACTTTTAAATTAAAAAAATTAAAATAAATTTATAGAAGATTTTAATAGTCTAATAGAACCATATACCTTTCCATTTAATTTTAAAATAATTTTTTGTCCGATAGACTTAACACGTTAAGTGCCACCATGCATGAAAAAAAATGGGCCTGGGTGGCCATAAGAAATTTTTTAACAAACGACTACCAAAGAGTTTTTTTGGTAAATGAATAAGAAAAACTTGTATTTTTTGCATGTTTTTCATGTGTATCCATGTTGGACACATACAGCCATACAATATGTTTTTTATTTCCCAAGCCATGTGTATCCAATGTTGATACATTGGTTTGATGTAGGCAGCAATGTAAATTCGAACTTTAGAAGAAAATCTAGAGCCACCCAAAGTAAATATAGATGTGATAAATGCGACAAATATTATTGTTTATCATGTATTTTTGACGGCCATAAGTGTTTGAAATACTAAAATGTTTTCGATCTATTTTTTTACTTTTATTTGTTCTTTGGTTATTTTTCCACTACCATTTTATGCTTTTTTTATACAATAATTATTGCTCCAATCCTAAATTTCATAATGGTTCAGTAGGCCGCTGGCCAAATTTATTTAAGGGTATACCAGGCCATACAGTAACATCTCCAATTAAGGTATACAGCATATACGCGTTCACTTTAGATGTATTCGGCCTGAAGTACAAATTTGAATGTGCATCAACATTGGATACACGTTGGCGAATTGAACTCTATGACGTGTGTATCCACGTTAGATACATGTGACACTTCACGTGTTAAGTCAGATAAATAAAATAAACATTAAAACACAAAACCTATAATTTTATTAAAACTAATAACTAAAAAAAAAATAACAAAGAAAAAACGTAAATGGAAATGAATTAATTAGAATATATTCTCTACTTAATATTTTAAATATAGTGTAACATGTTACACGATTCTGTAGCTAAAGGGTATAAAAATCAATGTCGAGTGAGAGACAAAACTTTTTATTGAACATTATTTTATTATAATTTTTTTATGAAAATTGTAACATAGACCACTACAGAATTTTAATTTTTTTAAACTTCAGTTACCTCGTCAGCTCGAAATGGTAGTAGTATGTCCTTTTTGGGGATATAAAAAAGTAGGTTTAATTCTGTTCGAAAAATCTTTTCGTAGAAAGAATTTTTCAACATCAGTTTTCTGGCAGCCTCACATTTATTTTTGAATAAGGTATACATCTTTGTTACCGTCAATGTAGGCTCTAAATACAGTCGACTTGGGTAGTCCAAGCAGTGGTTACTTAGTTGGAATACTCGCAGAAAAAACTCTTGCAAACCTTCTGATTATGTAACATAAACTGTCTTGTACATACTTTGCAACTTGGTAGTTGGTACCTGGGTCGTTTGCGCGGTCTTGTTGGTGCCACGGTTTTTACAGTACTACACAACCAAGCTGTTTGAGCATTCCGGGATTTTAAACTTTAAAACCGTTCATGTATTTTTTTCTGGATGTCATCAGGTACTTTTTCTTTACATTTTAGTCGGCAGGTACACTCGCTGGCGATAAACATTTTAGAGGTCACAACTTTACCTCTAGTATTTTTGTACTTTCGCCGGTATCTCTTTTTGATTTTCTGACATTTTTCCTCAACTCCTTTCATTCTTTAACTTCATTCTTCCGCGTTTCGTCACTTTTTTAACTACTTGAACTTCTAAAAGGTTTTCCTTATTTGGTACATGTAATGTAGGTGTATCCTCATCGGACTCTGCAACCAAATAATGGAAAGTTACGCGTTTATCTAGATGATTATTCACCACATTCTAGACACAAAATAGTATTGGAAAGTTCTTAAACATACAACAAAATATAATTTACAGACATTACAGAATAATTTTAAAAATAAGTGCGAAAAGTTTTTGAATTTGACAACCTCGTATTTTATAATCTAGTCACCTACATATACTTTATCCAACGACTATTAAATGATTTTGGATAAAACTACTATAAACCTATATTTAAAAACAATAATCATTATTTATTAGTGAATAATGGATATCCAGAAATTAGTAATGAAATTATTATTCACCATTATAATTATTATTTAGTAAACTCATGTATAATGAACAAATAAAAGATTATTCGTGGATAAAGAATATTTAATTATATTATAATAGATATTCATTGGTATGTTTACAGGGTTTGGAGATCATGATAACTTCTTGTTCTTTCCACATCTTAGAAACATTATGCAGCCTTTATAAAATTGATCAATTGTACGTTGGTTTTTCTTGAAAGTTGTGTAATGACTTTTTTAGTAATTTGATTAAGACGGGAGATTTTCTATAGATTTTGTTTTTAATGAGCAATTTTGTTGGCTATATATAATATATTGATTCAATCCAATCCCAAAGATTATCTTCATTATTAGGCTGGAAGTTTTATGCAAATTATACGTATATCTCTTTGAGGCAAGTTTTCATGCGTTCCGATTATTTCTGATTAATCAAAATTTTCTAATTTTTTCCAATATTTTCCAATATGTTCCAATATTTTTTCTATGATCACTATGAAAAGTATACATTTAGACAAGGCATACTTGCGTTCAAAATGACTAATTTCTCACGATTCTAAAAAGCAGTGTGGGAATTTCCTGTTCCTCACACTGCACATGCGCAGATGTCTAATATTTGTTTTTTTTTACACTGCACATGCGCAGATGACAGTAAAGAATTATTATTCTAAATCTCCCATGCACCTATCGTAGTAGGATGCTGCATTTTTGTTGACATGTTATTTGACGTTTGCTATGTCATATAAATTTAAACTTTAGTAAACATTAATACAATAATACTTCGAAATGGAAGAAATTGACAATAATTCTGATTCAGAAGTCGAATATATGGAAAGCACACCTCCAGAAATTTTGGAAATTGCATTGAATGCAACTTTAAACCTTTTGCCTCAAAAATCAAGAGAAAAATATGAATGCGTTTATAGAAAATTTATGGAATGGAAGGAAAATAAGAAAATCACAACAATTTCTGAATATGTAATTCTGGCGTATTTTAAAGAACAATCTTATAAGGCTTCAACACTTTGGTCCCAATACTCAATGTTGAGAAGCACATTAATTTAGTTCAATTAAATTAAGTTGAACTAACTTTAACTTACTGTATTGAAATTTTTAATTTTTTAATAAAAATATTTGTATCTAGTTTTTTAACATTATCTTATTACTAATCATATATCTTTATCTCACTTGTTTATTAAAATAATGTACATTTCCAAAAAATTGTTATATTTCAATATTTATTTCAAATATTTAAAAATCTTTATCGTAGAAAAAGTATTGTGTGTAACATGTGAGCAAAGTACTTTTCTCCACGACCATTATTGAATGTATGAATTCCGAAATCATTTTTAATAATAGAATGTAAACATTCACCCTCTAGAGTCTGAATATTTATTCTAAAACACTTGCTTCTTATGTATTTTCCATGTATTTTCATTCTTTATCAAGGTAAAGAATGGATTTTCTGTAATCGAAATAAACGATATGGGATTGCCATGGATTTCAAAAGTGTCACTGTCAGATACAAAATGGCGACGATAATAATTATTTTCAAACAAGTTTTAATTTAAACAAAATAATGAGTGAAAAATCAAGTGAAGTAGATATAGAATTTAATAATAACTAAAATTGCAAATTATGAAAAAACATCAATGCACCAGATTTTAATTTCGGTAAGTGTACCATGACACTCTAAATATTACTACAATGTAATACGAATATGTCAACAAATAACTTGTGTTCAGATTTAATTTAATTTTGATTAATACTTTTTGATCGTGGAGAAAATATAGTCTGTTACTCGGTTAGAATGAAAAAATTCGACACTCGTGGTTCCTCACACTCGCTGACGCTCGCGTTCGGAATTTTCCACTCGTGCCGAATTTTTCATTCTAAACTTGTTACAGAATCTACTATTCCCACTCGCTTGATTTACGAACACTCGCCTGGCGGCTCGTGTTCACAAGCTTCAGCGCTCGTGGGAAAAGAATCAATTTGCGCACTTGTTGCACAAACTTCTATTAAAATATTTTCTGATACTTTTTAATCTTTCCGATCTGTAATATTTTTTTCGATTTTTTTTTACTGTTTTCGTTTTTGCTCTTTCGGCTTTTTCTTTTTTTTTGAATTTTTTTAAAACTCAGTCTTTTCCGTTTTTTTTAATTATTTTCAAACTCTATCGATATTTTCCGAGTTTTGTCCATTTTTTGATATTTGCCCGTTTTCGTTTCTGTTTTTTCCGGTTTCTTTGTTTTTCTTTAATAATTCATGTTTTTTTTTTAGATTTTTTCGATGTTTTCCTTTGTTACTTAGGTTTTATTTCGTTTATTTTCGTTTCTTAATTTTTTTTAAAACTTTTTCAAAATTTTCTGATTTTTTCAGTGTTTTCTTTTTATTTTCCATAAGTTTTTGTACGGAAGTGTCACTATCAAAAAATGACAGATGCAATATGACACGGAATTTTACTTGCAATATGTCATTTGAAAGCACTTAAAAACTCTATTTAGAACAGTCAAAATTTTTTCTCCAATTGTCACCTATCAAATATAAAAGAATATAAGAATTTGAAACTTTAACATCAAATATCTGAAAAAGTATTCGTGGATAGTCGTCAGGAGTGTTTTAGGGCGACAAAACCGATTTTTTGTAATTTCGCCAATATTTTCCAATATTTTCTGACTCTATTTGTTTTTTCCATTTTTTCTTTATATTTTCCCTTTTTTTAGTTTTGTTTTCATTTTTCATTTTTTCCAAACTCTATCGATATTTCCTAATTCTATCTAATAGTTCCACATTAACATGAATTGGAATAAAATTGATAGAAGTAGTTAGTAGGTTTACGTGCCTACTTTTTATTAAGACTTGTAGATTAAAATTTAACCAATACATATTAAAAAAGTAAATCTCATTTTTTATTTACTTAATCCGTATTGGGTTGCTTGTAGGAGCCTTCCATATATTTTTTCATTCTTTTCTGTTCTGTACCATATTCCTTATATTTTCTCTCTTCTTTCCTTGCCTATAGTGCTTGAACTGATTCGTGCTTTATTACGAACCATCTTATTAAACCTTCTTCTATGTTATCGTTTAAAAACTTCAATTTCAAACCTCGTCTGTGTTTTTTGTTTCTTACTTTGTTCAGTTTGATTTTTTTCTTTTTTTCTTATAAACCTTATTCCTATGGCGTCCAATTATTCTTTGTATTTTTCTCAGTGTCGATGTCTAAGGTATATGCCAGCGTAGGTGTTACTACTTTTTATGTACTTATGCTACCAATAAATGTGTTTCCAATACTATTCAACAACCTTCCTTGTTTTTTTATTCATCTCTAATCTCTTTGTCCATCTTTTCTTCTTGTGTTAGCACTGATCGTAGAATCTTATATTTTTGCTTGGTGTCATTTTTACCCTTTCAAATTTATATCGTGTTTTTCTATTATCTATTTTCATGCCAAATTTTTCTAAAACTGTTTTATACAATTTTGATTTTCATTTAATATTTTTTCCTTTTTGACCGTCGGCCATATCGGAATTTTCTGTTAGCTCATAGTCCTCGTCGCTAGAACCAGGTAAATGCTCAGAATCACTTTTATCGTACATTTGCAATGCAGCAGAAGTAATTCTACGCATACGAGATGTTTCTACATTATTTTCCTACGGCTGCTTAGAATATACTATCAACTCCCTCGAAAAACGTCAATTTCAAACAGCGTGTGTAAACGTGCTTTTTCACACGAGTTACACACTAGACTTTTCCTACGGCTGCCACATTATTTTCTAAAGGAGGGTATGCTTTTCTGGGCTATCTGCTCCCGGCCATAAGATTTTGCACACTTTTAGATCTATAAAAAAGAAACATTTTCCCAAAATTTTAGCTTTTAAACCATTCCGGAACATCTTCAAATAAGCTCTGCTTCAGCAAAATTTTTTAAGGCAATATAATGAAAAAATAGACATTTGGCAACGCCGCTTATGTGAGTATTCTGTGGTTTCGATGTAATACATAGGTAGAGGCCGATTATTTTAAGTACGTCATTGTAAACTTTGTCCAACTACTAAACCGACCGTTTGGTTAAAAATTAGAGAAGTGGGGAACGAAAGAACAAAGGGAAAATTAGAGAAGTGGGGACGTTGGAGGTGTCGTTTTAGTTGTTTGGAAATCCATGATAATTACGTAAATGTCAACGCGATGTGTGTGTTTTTTTAGAGAAATCGGATTCTACTGGTTGCAGAATCGATGAAGTCCCTAGTATAGAAGCGTTTTAAACTAGAGGTATTGAACATATCAAGATATAAAAGTGTTCAAATAAAAAATATGCTAACAAATAGGTAGATATAAAAAGTGTTAAAATTAAATAAAAATACTGACTAATTAAATTAAATAAATGAATTGAAAAGAAAACAATGCACTATTTTTGTATCAACATCACTAATAAGAAAATGTCAGTTTTGACAATTAACCATTTATAAATAATTATTGAAAAGCAATGTTGCCAATTTGCATTTTTTGAAAATAATTGATCAGAAGTTATTATTTTTTTTATACATAAGATAAATTATTCTAAATTGAAAAAAAATTAAAAGTATTACTACATTACTCATTTATAAGCATTTAAAAGCATTTAATTTTTTTTTCAGAAAAGGCCCAAATTCTCCTATCAAAAGCATACCCTCCTTTGCAATAAATTTGAATTTATTTTAATGAGAAATGAGAACTCTCAATAGTCTCCGCATGCTAGATTTCATCTCAATTCATTGATATATGTTATGTTATTATGAGTAGTTGTATTGTCATTTTACTTTACACACTGCGTGTGTAAACGTTTACACACGCTGTTTGAAATTGACGTTTTTCGAGGCAAGTTGACAGTGCGGTTTTGTGTATTTTCTAAGCAACCGTAGGAAAAATAACAAACATGTGTAAGGGTACCACCCGCGGTCATAGATTGCTTACAACTCGACATAGTACAATGTTGACCTGACAATACAGCAACGTTTGTTTGGTAGAACAGGTTGTTTCTAAGAGAACTATAGAATTCGTCCAATATTTAAAGTACAATGGTCTATGTTATATATCGTTACATAGTCCACTCTTGAATTAATTGAATATCGAAGCCAAAGTGAGATATTGTATTTATACCTGTTTAATATGAATATGTAACATAGCACACTTTACAACCGCTAGATTGTTGCTTCTAATATTCAAATATGATGGTAATTACATTTGGGCAAAAATGTAACACAGTTCCAGGATAGCCTAAATGTTGATTTATATTAATAAAATTGCAATATAAATTTTATAATTCAATTTTAAAAATCGGGTTTTTAAATCAAAAATGTCTAAAACGCTATTCGAAATGACGTGACGTCCCGTCATTAGTAAACAAGATACATTTTTGGGAAAAAGTTGAACATTTACGAAATACGCTGATTTCCACAAAAATTTTCACAAATCACCAAGAGCATATAAATATCACTTTCCAAGAAAAATAAATTGCCGCAACTAACATTTACCACCCTTTTCTTAATTTTAAATATCGATTTTTTTGATGTGTTTTTTTTTTGAACAGTAAAATTATGACACATTTGATGTTTCGAATTGATACTGTAATTAGTTAAGTTGTGAATAAAATTTAGTAGTGAGGTGATGAATTTACAAACATTATATAAAATTGATGAAAATAAAGCTGAATTGGTAAAAAATCTCCAAAATTGGGTTTTAATACTAAAAAAAGATGTGCTCACAGTGTAATGGTACTTTAAAATTATCTGTAGGTAAGTAATTATTCAATTTTTATGCAAAAGGACAGTTCAAATAAGTTCAAAATCACTCTATAAACAAATCTTAATCATGAAAGTAGTAAAAGGATATCAATAGACGCGTCTTGACTTGCACAACACCTTAAAAGAAATCAGTATCGACAAATGTGCTTTCCTTATCGAGATATCTCGAATAAAAGATTCACTTAGTAGACGGGACCAGGATCTTCTGAGCCAAAATAGCTCATCTTCTGATAGAGCCTTTCCTTTAATGAATAAAAACCGATAACCGAAAGAATTTTCCGGATCGGTCTTACCGTTCTCGAGTTATCGTGCGCACAGACATCCACACATCCACACAGACAGACTTTTTTTTTGCGGAAAAATTTTTTTATGAGTTTTGCCCGATTTCAATACTACGGTTTGCCCTACTTCACCAAAGGCGAAGTATGGGCGGGCCGTAGTAAAAATACGCAAGGTACGAATAAAAGACCAGTTTAAAGAAGGGAACTATTTTTTTAAATCTAAATTAGATTTAATGGAATAAAACAACGGGTAATAAAAAATTAATTTATTATAGGTACATACATATTTTAATGATGTATTAAAAAAAAAAGACTATCTCAAAGCTATTCAGTTACAAGATGAACCTAACCAATTAAAACCTATCCAAATCTATCTTAAACGTATACAATTAATTTATTTATTTTTCACATGTACCACAAGGATTAAGCGTGTACGATAATTTGTCTATAAGACATCCAATCTAACAAATTTATTACATCTTTTTGTGTTCTTTTTTCTGGCTTATGAACCTATTTTTTTCTCAGTTCTTATTTATAAACTAGTGAAAGGAATAATCTCTGCGCGATTTTTCAAGACTACGGTCCGTTTCCGTCAGCGGAAGAAAGTCCGATTCGACAAAATCGAAATTTTTCCAATAATTTTTTTTTAAATTTTTCAATTTTTTTTTTTCAACGAGTGTCATGCAATATGGATATCAATCGACGCGTCTTGACTTGCACACACCTTAAAAGAAATCAGTATCCACACATCCACACAGACATACTTTTTTTTCGCGGAAAATCAATTTTCCCCACCTTTCATGACATTTTAAGTCATTTGGACCAAAAAAAAATTTGAAATTTCAATTTTTGAGATTTCAATACTACGGTTTGCCCTACCTCATCAAAGGTGAAGTATGGGCGGGCCGTAGTAATTACTCCTTTTTTAATTTTATTCACATAGTTCAAAGGATATTATTTTATTCTCTTCAGCTTAATATCAATATCGCTGAATAATGAAAATCAGTCACAATATTTTGTATCGTACTATTTTTATATTTTGAAGAAAAAAAAATTGTCCAATAAAAACCAGCAAATATAAACCAAAAAACTGTGATTTCGGGTATTTTACACAACTTGGCAATATCATGTAAGTTATTGTGATGTATCCATACAAAACTAACCTTAAAAATAATATATTTATAAATATGGAAAAAAGGTCTTTAATAGTGGCTGCGGCAAAAAAGTTTTTTTGGAAAGTGATATTTCCCGAAATCCCATCATAGGAGACGGATTAGTAAAAGCAGAAAGTATTAATTTGCTGGCGGTGATTTTTTTGCACGCAATCCCGATTTCTGCTACTGCCGAGTTGAAGAATGTTAAAACATTAATGTAAGTACCTATTATATAGCAGAACCCATTTTCTTACATTGTGTATAATTCTCAATATCCTTTTTCACCTAAAACATGCAATAATCTTTACATTTTCTATCACTATCATAACTTAACCGCTAAATAAATTACAAAATTTGATTTTGCGGTATCATAATGAAGTTTTTGCGGACTTGAATCCACAACTTTCCCGCCGTTTTTACGCTAGTATTCTTGCATTCGGGTACAACACACCGATGATAGGGATTATAACTCATTAATAATTCTAAAAATATTCTCGTTCTGTTGCAAAGACGTTCTGTTACTAACGGAGTGACATCACGAGCCAAGTCATCATGGCGGCTAGCGTTTCCGCGCGAAAATATAAAATGATAAATTCGGCACTATTCGGTTTTAAAACAATGATATAGAAATTATAGAGGAGGATTATCAGTATAGGATTCATTTAACGCTCTTTTTAAAAAAGGGTGTAATACCCTATTGTTGTGTTTCTACTCATGTTGGCGAGTTGGTAAGAGCAAAATTTAGTATAAGATATTTTTTCCATAAAATAAAGCATCACGGAAAAATTCGAACAGACAAACAATTTCATGTGGTTCAATTTAGTACACGTGTCTGCTTTTCTTGGATTTTTAAAACAATTTCTCGCGTATAACAGAGCAGATAAATTTACCATTTTGTAGTGAATTTTCGTTTAAAAGAGATAGGTCTAGAAACATACATATTCAATTTTCTGAGTTTATTTCTCCAGATACGTGATATAATATTTTATTCAAACTTAAAATGTAGAAATTGAAATTCACGAGTTATTTAGTACTTCTGATTGGTTTTTCCCTTAAAAACAATCCTTACGGCCGTCGAACATATAAAAGAGAAACATGCACATTTAAGTATTTAACAAAGTAATTTACCTTGCTTCATCAAAAAACAGAATATTGTTTATTTAAAATACTATAATCCTCGTCTTTTTTTGTTGTATTACAACTATTGTCCTGAGTTATGGAGTTGGGAATTTTCCATTCTTATGAATACAAAACGTAACTCTATTTGCAAAATCGTTACCATATAAGGGTGATAAGGGTGGAACTTATGTTCCAATATCATTCTGTTTAGACTACTTTGTTAAATATCCATTTCCGCTGCTGTTTCCCTAGTGCTTGAGTATATATATTTTCTTGTAGCATCAATTTAATTGACAACCTATTTTCCTCAATAATCCTATTACCAATCAATTTCTTTTCGTCATAAGATCAAACCGATCTCTTTACTTTCAGAATGAAGACAACTGGAGAATTCCTGCTTCAGAAGATTTTTGATAGTAGATTTTGTTTGTCAATAAATAATTTTTTGCGGCTTCGAAAATCGAGTAGACCAAATTCACTAATTCTTTGCTAGTGAAATTATTTATGATCTATTAGACGTATTGAACTATTGAAAGTACTCATGTGTCAAATTTTATGACAATGGTCTACTCGACTCTTTTTTTTTCGACCATATAAGTCATCATATATTTAACCAATAGCAGTTGTAATCTCTACTTAGCTACCATGTATTGATAAGCGAATATACCCTTGACGACGTGGTATGTTCGTTTTGGTGAGCCGTATCCTTCCATCTGGAAAAATTGGACATATTAACAATATATTTGATGTTTATACTGTCCTTCTCACTTGACGTATTTTTTAAAACACCACTCGAGCTACGCTCTCGTGGTATTTCGCAAAATACGTCTCGTGAGTCTGACATATAACTGATTATTTTTTATGCTCTTTATTATACTGATTATTAGCTTCATCTGCTAAACCATGCATTTACGAGAATCTGACTGAACAATCACGTCCAATCAGATTGAATGAAATCGACTATATTCCTGGTGGGAAATATTCACCTAAAATAGTCACTGTGCGTAGCTTCAGGGCAGTCTCTACTGTGAAAGAAATGAAACATCAAGTTTGACATATAAATGAAAAATAAATCTGTTTCTGAAATAACTTACTAGATTTGATTGACGAAGGATAAAATAAAGACGGTTCATGAAATTATCTTCCAAATACCACTTGAACTGAATAAATTAGAGGCTTTTTATTGTTGTCAATTTTTCTCGTATGCTTAACAATTTGACTCGACTTAATTTTTGCAATCAAAAATGAGATG
This sequence comes from Neocrepidodera transversa, assembly GCA_963243735.1. Classification (NCBI taxonomy): domain Eukaryota; kingdom Metazoa; phylum Arthropoda; class Insecta; order Coleoptera; family Chrysomelidae; genus Neocrepidodera; species Neocrepidodera transversa. The sequence goes on along the minus strand of OY725338.1, from coordinate 31,877,778 downwards.
TAGAATCCCGAGTGCGCTAGCGCGAGATATTCTACCAGATTGTTAATTGCAAATTTGGTCTCGTGAAATTGACAAACCGCACACTTGAAAAATTGACAACAATAAATAGTCGGCTATTTGTTCGATTCTTGTGGTATTACGTTTGATTAATTCACTCACCATGCATTACCAAGAGTCTGATTGGACTATCACATCACATTGAATAAAATCGACCATTGGGAAATAGTCACCTAAAAGAGTCACTGCTCATAACTTCAGGGCAGTCTCTACTGTCAAAATATTAAACATCCAGTTTAAAGTATGAATTAAAAATGAATCAGTTCGGGAGTTAAATATAATTGACGACGAGAGAGTTAGGATAAAATAAAGATGGTTTGTGAAATAATCTTCCAAATATCATTCGAAGTGAATAAATGGCTATTTATTGTTTAAATTTTCCTCGTCCAAATTTTGCAAATAATAATTAGATATAGAATCCCACGTTCTTCCGCGGTCGGAATTCTATCATTTTATTAATTTCAAATTTTGTTTCATCAAAACAAATCGCACACTCGAAAAATTCACAACAATAAATAGTCGGCTATTTATTTAGTTCTTGTGGTATTACCTTTGACAATTCCACTCATATATAAATAATGCCATATACTAATACAAAAATGTCAGTTTGCTATAGGATAAATAGGAAGGAACAGAATTGCAAGTGGATAAATCGGATAAATAGGAAGGAACAGACTTGCAAGTGGATAAAAAATTTGGATATAATAATTGTAATTTTAACAATTATTCTTTCTAAACATTATTCTTCTACTTATTGTTCTTTTAGTTTGTTAAATAAAGTTTAAATGAATTGAGTTTTATATTCATGGAATTATCTTTCCAAATACCACGCGAGCTCAGATTTTGGGCAGGATATTTTTTAAGTTTCTTTCTCGTATTTATTTTCATTAAAAATTTAACTCGACCTATTTGACAAAATCACTCGACCTAACGGTCTTGTGATTTTGTCAAATAGGTCTCGTAAAATTGCCAATGAAAATAAATACTCGAAGTGAAACTTATAAAAAATATCCGGCCAAATCTGAGCTCTAGTGGTATTACTCCCGATTATTTCCCTTGACAAAGAATACCTATCGATATATGTATATATGTATTCTTTGCCCTTGATTTATATCAACCAATTTTTAAAATTCTGACCAATTGGAATCAAATATAAACGATTATTTCACTAGATCCAATATCAACGACTATCTCGCTAGAGAAGTATCACTTTGATACGTCACATAAAAATGTCAAATACTTCTGTCATTTTTTTGTGTTTTCATCTTTAATTAATATTTGATTTAATTTTTTATTATTATTTTAATTGTATTCCTGATGTTTGTGTTCTGTTACCAAAAGTTTTAGACTTCTAAACCCTAAATTTTAGAGAGAATTCTTACGATTCGTTTGTGTCTGTCTGTCAGCATTTATAACTTAAAAGAAATAGAAACAGTCAACGGTAATAAACTCAGCATACCTTGAATAGTTCAAAAATATTGCAACAGTTCATATTATATAGATTTTGTTCAACTCGCAAAGCAAACTTTGGAAGATCACACCAGAAACACTATATATAAGAATATCTTATACAACTCTCAGTGTGAACTATTGAAGACTACGCCAGAAGTACTGAATGCGAATAGATCTCAACAAAAGCAGTTAACGTGAATTTCCCAAAGAACTCGCTAAATGGCTATATGTAAGAATTTCCCACAGAACTCTCCAGAGGCATTGCCTGCAATGATCACACAATTAGCTTTCATGTGAGCTTACAGAGACCTCAACATGAATAGTAAATGAGAATTTCCCAAAGTAGTTCGCCACAAAATTTCATAAAGAACTCGGCAGAGAATTTCCACGTGTGATATCGCTAATACCCCGGTGAGAATATTCCTGCGGTGGAAATTTGGAGGAGATATACAGCTCTCGATAATTTCTCAGAGAAGTTACAAAAGTCGTCACAATTACATAAAAAGAGTTCACTGAGGTATCTTTAGGAACAATTTGTGTTCCCAGAGGAATTTTTATAATAAAAGTACTAACTAATTGTCTTACAATTTTATGTTAACTAAATAAATATAAAAAAACTCCTTATTATAAATGTGCTCAAGATGACCTCTTGGTATACCTGAATGCGGTATTTAAAGCACCTACTTACATTAAGATGCATTTGGAAAATAAAAATTCAAAATTAATTTCGTATTCTTTCCTTCATGTTGAAGAATTATGTATTTTAAGTGGAATATCTTCAAAAAATAAGGCCCCACGACAAAGTCATCAATAATACTTCCCCATACATTTAACAACCATCTTGTTTGACTATGTGTGATTATGTGATATGTATTATTTGTAGGGTAATGGTTAAAATTGTATCTGTTGATACTTCCATTTTTATGGAACGTAGCTTTATATCCACATGGTATGTTGTCAAAAAAGTTTCTCTGTTGATTAATTTTTTGTTGGGCCCGTAGTGTTCATTGTAAAAGATAAACGCTACGTGAGTTGTCAAAGAATGTCGCTTTAGTAATATTGACAAGTTGTCATTTTGGTTTTTCGGTTATATTGACAAGTTGTCATTTTGGGTTTTTTGATTATATTAACAAGTTGTCACTTTGGGTTTTTTGGTTATATTGACATATTGGGCAAAGGAACAAAAAAAAATATTATTATCAACAACTTTTAATATATACTACGATAACATGTCATTATTAAAAAAACTTTTTCTATAAAAAATTTTACAAGAAAGAATTTGTAATTATGAGTTTCCCTGCATAAGCAACATAATCGTAACACTAAATAAATAACAGTGCCACGATAGTGCCCATTTACAAAATGTCACTATTCGTCCAAAATCAGCATCAGTTAATTCATGATGCAATTTAATGTGGAAGGGGTGCGTGTTGTTAGAAAAAGTCTTGTTCTCTTAAAATACTCTTTATACTTGTATGTGGATTTGCGGTAACTGCCAGCAACACATTCATTTCGGTTTCCTCTGTCAAAACAGTTTTATAAATTCATTAGGTTATCCTGGTCTCAAATGTGGTCAACCAATTAGTAATGATACACACAAAGTCCAGTACCACAGAAATATATTTGTTGAAATAGTTAAGTGTGAAATTGGCAACTAGTTTCGACTCCGCCATCATCAGGCCTACAATAGCGGTCGTTAAAAAACAACAGGTACACTTATATACATGTTGTATTGTACCTGTTGCTTTTTAACGAGCGCTATTGTAGGCATGATGATGGCGGAAGTCGAAACTAGTTGCCAATTTCACACTTAACTATTTCAACAAATATAGTCAGACATATAGTCAAAATGGCAACATGTTTCGGTCTACAAGAGCATCATCAGGTCTATTTACTTTTTCTTATAGACTTGATGATGGACCTATAGACCGAAACATGTCGTAGTTTTGACTATATGTCGTTTATTAAAGAATTTATTGTGGTATTAATTGGAGTTGTTTTATTCTTTATTGAAATATTTCATGGCCTGCTGACACATGTTTAAAATTGAGATATCTAATTAGTATTTTTATTATAATAAATGGATAATCTTAAAAGCTATTAAATTTGGATATAGGCAATATCTGACAAAAATGAATGTATAATAATGGCACTTTCCTATATTAATATAAATTACATGTTGACCCATTTAAAAAACTTGACTAATAATGTATTTACGTTTTGACCCACCCTGTAAATAATTTAACGAATATTAGCAAAATAGGTCATTTTATAAATTTTAAAGATGATCAAAAACTGTAAAAGATGATTTTTCTTTTAAACCATTTGAACTGTATAGGGTGTTGAACACATTACGATTTTGATAGAAAAATGATCATAACTTTTTAAATACCCTATACAACCCAATATAAATTGGTATTGGTGCAATGGTAAAGTAAAGAGGAATTCAAATTTAAAATAAAATACAGGGTGTCCCGTCAAAACAATATAATTTTCCTTCTGATGTATAACGGGACATAGGAAAAATTGTGCTTTATCGCACTAATCAATCACCCTGTATATTTTAAATGCACTTTATTTTCAATAATACAAACAATTCTAATTCCAGTAATATATAAATCTTGAAAAATATTTTTTTATTTACAGTCATATACAAATATACACTCTTTAAAATTATTGTATTCAACCGCCATTACATTATTTCTAATAATTTCTTTTTTGTCCTCATTCCTTCTTTTTCGCCCAGACTTATTAAACGCTACTTAACAATTTTTATTATTTAAATAATAATCGCTGTTACATTCTATAAGTCTGATCTCTAGGCTTTTCTGATCCAAAGATTTGGCATCTTAACGAACCTTTTCCTACAGTATAGTTTGGGGTTCACAAAGTAAAGAAAATTATTCTCTTCAATTTCTATGTTGATACTCTTTCACCACACCATTCCATAAATCTAAAAAACAAAAATATATGTTAGTTCATACTGTATATTAGTAGTTTCTTTATTAATGGGTAATAATTAGCATAATTATTGTTTGTTTATAACCTTGATAACAAATTCCAAGTAAACATTTTTATTTTTATCAAAGTATTATATTCATAGATATATGCAACGATTTCTACTTATAAATATTAAGTTTTTACTATCTAAAAATAAATTTATTTCTTGGAATACAAAAAATACGAGGGTAGCTTAAAAAAATTCTAAAAATAAATAAACTGTTTCTATTTATAGAACCACTAAAACTTTAATTATGGGAAATAAAAAAAACATTTTGAATTACCAAGTCAGGACTGTATAATTGTTATTCGTGTTTTGTAGTCTAGTTTTAGTAAGTACATACTATGCACGAATATTTTGTATACGTTTTTTTATGTTCCTTTTATCAGAAACGCAGTTAAGCTGCTTTTAAAATATTTGCATGTGTAAATTATTTGTCTGTATTTGGTAAAAACAAAAAAATACTTATATTCGCTTCATTATTTGAATTTAAATAATTATGTATTTATTATTACTAGTTTGTGGTCGCCCAGTGGTCGAAATTCAAACGTAATTCATTAATATTTAAAGTTTATGTCTATATATATTTTTTTATATTTTATTCTATTTGTCTTAATTTTTTTGCTCTATTTTCCTGTTTTTTTTTAATTTCTTCCAACGTTTCTTATTTGTGTCTATATTTCCCTAGTATCCCTATTTTTCAATTTTTTTTTTTAGATTTTCCTATTTTTTTCTATTTTTTCCTGTTTTTTGCTATTTTTTATATCTTCTTGTTTGTTTTCTATTTTTCCCCATTTTTTCTATTATTGTCCGTTTTTTCCTATTTTTCCGACTTCTTTCCTATTTTTTGTTATTTTTTCCTTTTTCCATATATTTTGCTTCTTTAACTTTTTATGTGTTTTCCCATTTTCGTATTTTTGCCTTCTCTGTTTTTGTATTTTTCCATGTTTTTTCTTATTTTGTCCATTTATTCTTTTTTTTTTCCTGTTTTCCTTGTTTTTCTTATTTATCCCAATTTTTACAATTTTTGCCTTAATTTTAATAGTTTCCATTTTATTTCCTGGTTATCCAAATTTTATAGTGTTTTTTTTTGGTTTTTTTTGTATTTTTCCTGTTTTTCTCTATTTTTTAAATTTTTTTACTTTACCCTTTTTTTATCTTTCTCAATTTTTTCTAATTTTAATCTATCCAATAAATGTAACACTAGTCTAGAGAAGTTGTCACTTCAAAAATAAAATTACAATATGGGAAAGCAAAAAAAAAGTTGACAGGGTTAGAATTCGAACTCATGCCTTCAAATGGTTGATATCTTAATATCAGCCTCTTAGCCCATTTGGCTATCGTACCGATAAATAAAAATAGTCTATTGTTTGAGATAAACAATAAATGTTATATTATATTTAATTTAATTTATTTTGAATTTATTTGTAGAGCCTATTATAAATTAATTTTAGCTTAATGCACTCCTTCTGTATATAAACTTTAACTATGTAAAATCTCACACCCCACCGTTCGCGCATTACTCATAAAAAGGGGTTCGAAATTTTCTCTTTGAATATTAATGTACAGGATATTTAAAATTGTAAGAGGTGACATTGCTGTATCAGAAACCATAAGAGATACAGAGGCATTTTAGTGGGAAAAATGTTAACTAGTTTGGAGAGCATTGCATTCACCAAAAAAATATAAAGGGTCTTTCGCCCTTCACGAGTTATACATGGAAAATTAAAAATGCTATTTTTGGTTTTTCTCTAATTTTTATTTAAAAAAATAAGAAAAAACATAAAAGAACAGTTTTGTTGTATCTCAAATTTGTTATTAAACTGTACTACTAAATCTTTGATACGACGTTTCGGGTCTTAACGGCCTTTATCAAGTTATTTTTTTTTACATACAGAACTATCTTTTTTACTACAAAAATTGATAGACCGATATAATTCAAATTCAGTGATATATCACACTTGTCGTATATAATACAACGAGTGGCATCTTGACTATCGATAATCTCATAAGTTATTTCACGAAACGTGTTGTCAAATATTAATTTCACGAGTCTGCAGGGCGAGTGAAATTATAATTTGACAACACGTTGAGTGCATTAACTAATGGGATTATCGATAGACACGATACCACGAGTTGTATTCAATAGATTATATCACGAATTAATGACATTTTAAAAATTTGACAGCTCAATAATTTACATTTACAGTACAAAAGCAATGCCAAAGATGACAGCATACCTACTAGATTTTTAGAAATAAAAGTACCCAGTGTGATTATCAGTTATTAGTCAGTATATGGTGAATGATTATCGATTATTAATCAAGTAACAATATAGGACATTATAACAATATGAGTGACATAATATCTTATATAATATAATCACTTTACCGACGTTTTATTTGTCACTTTAACGACGTTTTATCTGAAATAACTAACATCATCAGTGACAATAGTTTTTTATTACGGTTCTGTCATCCAAAAATATTGATAGAGAATTTAAAGACAAATTCAGGGATGTATCATACATTTCCTACGACGTTTTATATGACAAATTATCATCATTATCGATGATCTATTATTTTTTTTTTAATGGCATGGACTTTACGATAATCCACTAATACATACCTGTATCTTATCTTATGCAAAAAGGTAAAAATATTTAGAATAATGAATAATTTAATTTAGGAAATAACTACAATAAATTTAAAGTATTACAAGGTTAAATATATCTATTAAAAATTAATTGTAAGTACTTGAATTAGCTTGAAAACTGACTTGTTATTAAATTATCTATCAATAAATTAAAACAAATTTACAAAAGAACTACGACAGGACCGTAATTAAAAATTATTGTCACTAATGATGTTAGTTATTTTTGATAAAACGTCGTTAAAATGATAAGATATATATCACTTAATTTGAATTTTAACGAATTATCAATTTTTCTAAAAAAAAAAACAGGTCCATGTTAAAACAAAATAATTTCATGGTGGCCGTTAGGACACGAAACGTCAGATCAAAGATTTGTTAGTATAATTTTGTAGCAAATTTGAGATACAATAAAACTTAATATTTTATTTTTTCATATTTTTTTAAATGAAATAGCAGTTTTAGTTTTCAATCTATACCTCTAGAATGGCGAAAGTCACTGTAAATTTTTTTAGGCTAATGTACTCTGCCAAATAGTTAATTGTTTTCCTATTTAACCGCCTCCATATCTCTTAGGGTTTAATATATTGCAATGTTATCACTTCCAATTTTAGACATCCCTTATAAACAAATATTTTATAACTTTCCACGTATTATTTTAGATTTGTAATTTATGCAATAAGTACATAAAGTGGTACTTTTTTTCACGAATGGAAAAGTTGACCGCACGAGCCGTCAAGCGAGTGCGGCAATTCCATGAGTGAAAAAAGACACTTTATGCATATGTTGAATACAATATTTTTTCTACGCCCTATACAAAACAAAATAAAAATATATATTTGTGATAGTTTAATTAAACTCCTTCAGTAAATTACAACTAATTTCAAAATCGGAATCTTCACTATTCATAATAATAATAGAAACAACTACTTAATTAAATCAACTCGAATGAATTATTGATATTGGAAACAAATCTGTTAAAGTCAATCCGCAGTTCATATTCATGTATGCTGCCAAGGTCAAAGGTGATTTAATATTTTTTTCAGGTAAAGGTGTGGATGAATTGCACTGATCAACTGTGACAACTCATGGAAAGTTAACGTTTTGGCATTTTTTTTAACACTTTTCTACTTTTTTTCGCTCTAACCATAAACAGTCATTTTAAGCGCTACAAACCGGTAAAATACAAGGTACTTTAAATACGAGGCGTCGAAAAAAAACTTTTCAATGTTTTATGTATTCTGTTAGTTTACGGATTATTTAAGCAGTTATTTTTTTTTATTGAGATTTGTTCTATTTTTTAAAATTAGATTAAAAAATTATAAATCTACGTCATATGTTGTAACCTGTAAAATTAAGGATTTTTTAACCTTATGATTCTAAGCAGGACATTTTTCTGACTTTTTTCTAATTTTTCTGCTATTTCTGATTTTTTCGATTTTTTTTTCTTTGTTGACCCTTTCTGATTTGTTATTTTTTATTTTTTCTTTAATCTATACTTTTTCTGGTTTTTTTATTTTTTCTAATTTTTCTGCTTTTTTTGTAATTTTTTTGGTTTTTTTCTATTTTTTTCAGATTTTTTGTGATATTAGGTCAAAACACAACAAGAGAAATTTTAATCGCTCAAATATTTGAATCTATTTATTTATATACTGATTAGGTAGTGTCTTTACAAATATTTTGTAACTTTTCAAGTATAATTTTAGCTTTAATGAAGATGACAATAAATTGTCGAAACGTCGGAAACTTAAATAACATCTTCCACGGTTTTTTATTTTTTTATTTTTTTTTGATCTGTAATTTTTCTGGTTTTTTAATTTTTTTCTTATTTTTCTGATTTTTTCTGGCTTTTTTTGTAGTTTTTTCTCATTTTTCTGATTTTTTCTGTTTTTTTTTGATTTTTTCTAATATGTGGTCAAAATATAAAAAAAAGAAATTTATTTATACACTAATTACGTAGTGACATTACAAATATTTTGTAACTTTTCACATATAATTTTAGCTTTAATGAAGATAATAAATTGTCGAAACATCGGAAACTTAAATAATACATTCCATCGTTTTTTATTTTTTATTTTTTTTAATCTGTAAATTTTTCTGTTTTTTTTTTTACTTTTTTCTTATTTTTCTGATTTTTTCTGATTTTTGTTTGTCTGTCTGTCTGTCCGACTTTCACAGCGATAACTCGGGAGCCGATCGATAGCTGGTGACAATATCTTGCCAACCTACTATTTTCAGTGACCTAAGTCAACTGTAACCGTCTGTCTGTCCGTTTGTCCATGCATATTTCAGTCCATCTCAGCGATAAATCGATAATGGTTTCGAATTTTGGACACATACCTATTGTTTTCAATAACCCAAGTCAACTGCAACCGTCTGTCTGTCTGTTTGTCCGCGTATATTTCAGTCTATCTCAGCGATAACTCGAGAAAGGGTTCGAATTTTGGATTTCTGTTTTCAGCAAGCGATAGAACTGTTTCGAATTTTATTATTTTAAGTGACCTAAGTCAACTTAGACCGTCTGTCTGTCCATCTGTCGGTAGCTGAGCTACCTGAATACTATTAAATTGCTTGGTTTATTTATTTTGTTATTATTTACAGATTATTTGAGCTGTAAAAAAACTGATACTTTTTGTAACTATGCAACAAGTTATCGATTTAAAATGTGATTAGTTTAAAATAAGTATAGTATTAGTATAGAAAATAATCTGTTAAAAACATAACCTTACTTATGTTTTTTTTAATATCGAATAAATAAATTTGCTGTGGAAAATAAGTGAAATACAATAAAATATTATTAATAAAACGAAACACTTCAATAAGTATTTTTCCACTAATAATTACTACTTTAAACATGATTTACTCCTGTAGAAACTAGTTAGATATAATAAATTATTGGAATCGGAATTAAAAATGCCAGTTATTATCCAATTAATATTTAAAGTAAAATTTTAAAACAGATGTACTTTTAATTCGTATAAAAAAGTTGTAATTAAAAATTAATAAATAATAATTATAGATAAAAAGTATTGGTTTAAATTAAATGGTTTGTTATAAAATTTAAATAGATTTTTTTCTGTGTTTTTTATTGTCGAAATTTCTTGAAATAAGTAGTGTATTTTAAAACAAAATTACTTATATATAACATTTATATCTATCCGTTTTCCTGCATATTTTTGTATTTTTATTATACTGGACTACACCGTTTTGTTAAAACCACAAATTATCTTAATTTATTGGTATATTTCGCAATAATATGGGTAGCCCATTTATAATATCACACCAAATCGGATTTGAAAGTTGCTGTGTTTTATCCATTTTGGATTTTCCTGTTAACAATATCTAAAGATTTTTTTGATTAGTAGTCGATTCAAAATTCCAACTATTAAGTAAATTAGGATGTTTCTCTTTTAGCTAAAATATACAACTTATGCCAAATTTTTTCATATCTAATGTGAGCTTATAGACCAGGACCGAAGCATTTGAAATTGGCAAAAAGTGAAAAAAATCTAGAACAGTATGACACTCATGAAAGATGTGAACTTTTATTGATGGAAAACAGTTTATCACGATTTTCAGCAAAATTACAACTCCTATGAAAAAATATTAAATAATGAAAGTTGTCGGAAATAAAAAGATCTATAACTGTTGTATTTAAACTTTTTTCACAAAGTTTCAAAATATCCGTCAAAAATTGAAATAAACAATTTTTTACTTTCCCGGACCCATCAAAGGGAAAGTAAGGTGAACGAAAAAAAAAATTGAGATATCGATGGAAATATCCATTTTGAGGTCCCCCAAGAAGATTGAGACCATTTCCAGCGTATGGTCTGTCTGTGTGTCTGTTTGTAATCTTCCACGATAACTGCCGAACCGTTTGACCAATCAAGCTGAAATTTGGTATGGAGGGTCGGTGTGTACCTAGAATGCGACCATTAGTTTTTGGTTTAAATTGGTACAGTGGAGGGTCCTCAAGACCGACATTGGTTAAATATACATGTAACAATTTTTTGCTTTATTTTAATTTTAAGGACAAACAATACATTTTAGTGCAAAATGTTGTAGTACAAAGTTTTAGAACATAAAATTACCTACAATTTTTATCCTATGCCTTTTCCAAAATATCCAATAGTTGCGCCACTAGAGGGCGCGTAAAAAATGTGCATGTATGTTTTCTATAGTTTTTCTTGATTTTGAGGACCAACAATACATTTTAGTGCAAAATATTGTAGTACAAAGTTATAGATAATAAAATTCTCTATAACTTTTGTTGTAAACTTTTTCCAGAATTTCCAATAGTTTCGCCACTAGAAGACGCGTAAAAATGTGCATGTAGGTTTTCTCTAGTTTTTCTTGATTTTGAGAACAAACAATATACTTTAGTGCAAAATTTTATAGTACAAAGTTTTAGAGCATAAAATTCTCTATAACTTTTGTTTCAAACTTTTTCTAAAATCTACAATAGTTGCGCCACTACAGGGCGCGTAAAAAATGTGCATGTATGTTTTCTCTAGTTTTTCTTGATTTTGAGGACAAACAATGTATTTAGTGCAAAATTTTATACTACAAAGTTTTAGAGCATAAAATTCTCTATAACTTTTATTTCAAACTTTTTCTAAAATCTACAATAGTTGCGCCACTAGAGGGCGCGTAAAAAATGTGCATGTATGTTTTCTCTAGTTTTTCTTGATTTTGAGGACAAACAATGTATTTAGTGCAAAATTTTCTTGTGCAAAGTTGTAAAGCATCAAATTTTCTTTAACTTTTATGTTTAATTTTTATCGAATTCCTCATAGTTTCGCCGCTAGATGACGAGAAAAATACACATTTAAAATTTCCTACAACTATTGTATGAAAATTTTTCCCGAATTCCCAATAGTTTTCACACATTATTTTTGGAGATCCTAATTGTAGCAGTATGATATATAACGTGCGCATGCGCAGATTATGTCATTACCAACATTGAAATATTAATTCACCATCAGCTCGCTATTTTTAATGTGTTCCATAAATCAATGTAATGCTTAGTATTTTGTAATTAAAAATCATAATAATAAATAATTAACTCTCTACGGTCGAGCCGGGAAAGTTCTGGGGTGACACAGCCGATTTTTTTTATTTCTCCTAAAATTTTTTTTTTCACGAATCAAAATATTTATTGTAACCCTTATTTTAAACCGAAAAAGCAAAGTCATTTTCAATCGAAAATACCCACCTCAAAAAAGAGATATCGATGGAAATATCCATTTTGAGGACACCCGAGATTTAAACCTTTTTCAGAGTTTGATCTGACTATGTCTGTGTGTAATTTTCCACGATAACTGCCGAACCGTTTGACCAATCAAGCTGAAATTTGGTATGAAGGGTCGGTGTATGTCTCGAATGAGATCATTAATTTTTGGTGTAAATTGATGGAGCACAAGGTCCTCTAGACCGACATTGATTGAATACAGATGTCAGATTTTTTTGCTTTTTTTTTTAAATTTTAATGACAAATAATACACTTGAGTGCAAAATGTTATCGTTGACTTGTATTTTTAACATTTTTTCGAATTCCCCATAGTTTCGCCGCTAGAGGACGAAAAATATACACATTTAGGCTTTTTGCCTTTTTTTAATTTTGAAGACAAACAACAGGCTTTAGTGCAAAGTGTTCTAGAGCAAAGTTGTAGAGTATAAAATTCCCTAGAACTTTTGTGTTAAACTTTTTTCAGAATTACCAATAGTTTTCACCCATGATTTTAGGAGATCTTAATTGTAGCAGTGTAATATATATTGTGCGTATGCGCCTGCTTATGTCATATGAACATTGAAATATCAATTCGGTAGACGTATTCACCATTGGCTTGCTATTTAAAATTTGTTTCATAAATTAATGTAACCTCTTATTATTTCTGATGGTGTTAAAAATATATGTTACTATGAAAAAACCGGTAGCCAGTATTCGAGTCGTACATGCACAGCGATAGCACATAGCAGTGAATAGCAGGGTTGCAAAAGCTACTTCTTCTGGACTAAATATTCTCCCTTTAATCATTTTTTACTCCGCTATTCCAAAAGATTGATTTTTACTCCGGTTGAATGTACGGATGAATATGTAGTGCAAAAGGGACAGTTGCCGATTATTTTTCGAACGTTGTTCGCCTAATGGCCGAATGCCTTAAAAGAAAACAACATGAAAACCTACTTTCTTTTAGTTTTTTTCTTTTTTGTCGAGAAATATCTTTGGGCATTTGAAATTTTCTTTAATAGTTGTGCAACTCAAACAATTTGACTTTTTCCTATATTATTTAACTTAAATATTTGATGGTTTTTCATTTTTAATACCTTATTTTATAAATCCATTTCCTCCAAAATCATCTAAATAGAAAATTAAAAAGAGACTCGTTTTAAATCTAGTTGCGTACATAATTTTGACAGGTAAAAAAGAAGACGAAAGATCTGTGACCACTGAAAAATCTTACGCATTTTAACGGTGACAAAAAAACATCAAATTGATTCGCGTGTATAGTGATTTTATTCGAATCTGTCTGTGGGAATATCAGGGAACGTGGATATTTTATCTTAAGGCGATATTTCCAAAATTTACGCTTCGAGATTCGGGGTAGATTCATGACAGGCAGCAAGCATTCCCCCTCCCATCAGTGTTTTATTACGGATAATGTTACGGAAAGTTAAAAAATTTCTAGGCTACTGGTCGTAGTATCCTTATACAAACAAACTTCACGTCGTCGGTAAAAGATAAAGCATGAGAGGCACAATCCACGAGGCATTATTCTCACCACACTATGTACTATATTTTACGACCTTATTAATGATAATTTTTACTCAAAATTAATTTTGAACAAAAACCAAATCATGTTTCTGGTAATGTACAATTTTTGAAATTTGTTTTATTACATTTATTTATAAGAAGTTAAACATGCGCCTAAATTATCTTATTTTAGAATTTTTTTACTAAAAAATCGTCAAAAAGCTCATTGCATATTACTAGAGGATAAGATAAAATGTTATTATAAAAAAAATAAGTTTATATCTTTCATTTTCTGTTCAGAAAACGGTTAAGAAATATCATAGAAATGCACTAATTTTGCTTGGGTAAATATCCCCTTAATATGAAATGATCTTGAAGAAGGACCTCTGGTGGCTCATGCGTCAAAGAAGTTGGCCAAATGTGCCCTCTGAACTAGTCTGTTCACTAAGTACTATTCCATATTGTTATGAATCTACTCCACTTTTAATATACAATCTACTACTATTTTCTGGTCTGATGGGGCAACACTGATAAACAGCATCGTTTAGAAGAGTACATGTGCAGGCTGAGCTACTTGTTGAAGATAATCGTGACGAATTTATTTATTTGAAAGAAACTGGTGGAATCTACATAATTAATAACTTCATAAGTATTTCATTTCAAAGTATAATTTTGCATAAATGTTTTAAATTAAAATGCCAAAAGTTTTTTTTTGTATTAAAAGATTTTCTATTCCATAAATGTAACTAGAATTTATTACATTAACTTTTTTGTAAAAAAAATTACAGCTTTTACATTTTTTTGATTAAATCCCATCTTTAATATTTAGAACACTAACAATTTTCGATTGTTTTTTGCAAACTCTATATTTCATGTGATTTATTTATTTATTAGTTTATTTATTCTGTTCACTGTTCTGTGTATCTGCAAATCGAATACTAGCTAAATGTGTTTGCATCCGCACATAATTTATTTCGTTCTTTTTTTTTAATTTTCTGATAAAATTTTCCATAGTAACATATATTTTTTTACACCATCAGAAAGTAGAGGTTTCAAGGAAGAAAAAGCGCGCCAACCATTCTTAAAAAGCAGCTTTTTTGACGTGGGTATTTTCGATTTCGGTTTAAAATCAAATTAAGGGGCGAAAATAAATATTTTGATTCGAAAATTTCACACCGCCATTTTTAAGCCAATCAGAGTCTATTTTTTTGTTTGGTTACCATGGTAACCCAAAAAATTTCCGGAAATTTTCATCGTCCAGGGTACCCTGGACGAAATTAATTAGTGGAAATTTTTATGTCAAAATAATGACACTTGTAATGGGCTTGATTCATATCAGACTTTTCGTTTACTTTTTGTGCAAATCAAAATTAAACAATTACTACTTAACTTTTAACATACCAACAAACACTCATGACTAACTAGACCAAAACTAGTCTTTCCTTCTAATCTTTATGTCAAATAAATAATTAATTACTTGTAAATTTTTTAGGTGTGAAATTTTCTTACCGAATCCCCCACGATCTTGAATTAATAACCGGAAACTTTTCCTCGTACACGATTTTTTAAGAAAATTATCCCTCGTCGCTTCAAAAAATTGTGTACTCGAAAAAAATTTCCGGTAATAATTCAAGCTCTAGGGAGATTACTAGTGATAAATTAACTCCTATATAAAATGTGTCATTTAATGATGACAGTTTTGTCAGTTTGACAGCGATAAAAAAGGTGCCTGTTCCTCATAATCAGACTATATCTAGTAGTTGTGAATCGCGTTGGCACGTCACTTTAACGTTAGTTCTAATAGTTAAAATTATTTCTTTTGTTGATATTGAAATATGGAAAATGAATAAAAAAATTTAAATTACTAAAAAATTGTAATAATAGTAATAATGAAATAATTTAATTATATATCCTGTCGTTAATTGCCAAAAAACAATCAAGCTTTTTTTTAAGAATAAATTTCTTTTAAACTCAAAATTTTTGGTTGCAAAAAGAAATTTATCCGATAAAAAAAGCTTGAGACATAAGAAGGTAAGTTTCCACTACATTTTATGAAAAACAAAATTTTTTATTGTGGACAAAAAATTAAAAACCAAAAAAAATCGGTTTTTTCGATTTTTTGTGGATATTTTGGGGTTATTTGAAGAAAGTGTAAATATAAAAGTTATAGATCTTTTTATTTCCTACAACTACCTCTTATCTTTTTTCGATAATAATTTTAGTTTAGCCAGAAATCGTGATAAACCGTTTTCCACTCCTAAAAGTTCCACCATTCCACCCCCAACCCCAAATCGCTCGTAAAACATTTTTTTCTCTTACTTTTGCTAAATTTTCTTCCTTTTCCAATAAGTGCCATATTGTTCTAGACTTTTTTATATTTATCTAAACTAAACTAGATTTATAATTTATAAATTTCATTTAAACCAAAATAATAATTGAAAACATACATAGTGTTTCATTGGTAAACGGGTGGATAGAGGTCATCGAGGTGGTTCTAAATAATGTATATGTAATGGGTCTTTATAACGGAGATACAGGCCGTTTTATCAATTTTGCGTATTTCTTCAATGGGACATGAGTTACAAATCACCCGGTATATCTTTTCTACTAGGCGCACATTTTAGGAGTAATTTGACAAATCGATCAACATATTAATCGTTGAGTAAATTCAGGTCTGGCTTCACGAAAAATTAACAATTTTGTGTACCTTCAAAAGAAGTACCCTGTATATTAAGATTCTTAAAATTCGTATAAAGATTTAAAAAGGCAAAAAAAATTGAACCAATCTGTATATTTTTTCCAGTTGTACATTTAATTCTACTTAGAACATTTTTAATTAAAAGTTTTTAGGAATTTCATGGTATACATTTAAAAACAAAGTGTTGTTCTAATAAAATTAAAAGATTCATTTAATTTAAATTGTTAAAACTTTAAAAATTTTCATATTTTGTTATTAGAAGAATAAAAAGTATAATTGCAGAATCGTATTTAGAACAAAAGAATGCCTTTGTGAATTATCTTTCGTCCTGTTTATTAATTATTATTATAAAAAGTATATCCGTCGCCACAGTTTAAAGGAGTTTTCCATTTTATTTCCTTACAAACAAAGGCTACAATTTTGTTTTTATCTAAACAAAAACATTAAAAATAAACGATTTATTTACAAACAAAACAAAATCGTATAAGTTGCTCAAAATAGCCTACAATTTTTTCGATGTATTTTCGTCCTCGTTTTATAATGTCTCTTATTGATCTTCTTATCATCTCTGGATTATTTCTAACTTCTTCACAGCCAGCTTCAATCTTTTGAAGAAGTTCTTTTCGAGAATTAATTTTATTTGAATATAATATGGATTTTAAATATCCCTAAATGTGATAATCACAAGTATTGAAATCTGGTGACCATGGAGGCCATCTTTGTGGTCCATCCCTGCCTATCCACAAATTTAGGAAATTGTCATTTAAAAAAATTTGTTACTATTGCTCTAAAATGAGGTGGGGCGCGCCATCATGTTGGAAATACATTTCCCCCTGCATCATTTAGTAATACCGGCAAAATATTTTAGATGTTCAATTAGCCTTCACCAGTAAGTCTTTGTGGCAAGACCTGCAGACTAACCAATCAAGCGAATATTTAATACGCCGCACCAAATATTATAAGAAAACTTAATTTGCGAATTTGTCTCTCCTGTTGAAAATGGATTTTGTTCTGCTCAAACATGAGTGTTTCTTAAATTAAAAACACCGTCTCGTGTAAATTGGTCCTCATCCGTAAATAAACATTTATTAAAAATTCTTTGGTTTCGTAGGATATTTATTCTAGGAATTTCATCTCCCGCTGGTAACATTTTCACTTGTTGTACATAGAATAATTAAGGATGCTTATTTTTCCGTTGTTCCATACCTAAATGTTGTCTTTCGTTATTTTCGTTTAATTTTGCAGTTGGGAAGCAACCGTGTTGTGTAACATAACTGAAAACTTGAGAAAACGTTTTATGATTCGGTAAACTTCGTCCAGGAAATCATCTTTCATATTCCCTTTTCGAAGCTCATCCGTTTCCATCATAGAATCCATAAACATACAAAATGTCTGCCTATTCTTGATTGGAAAATCTATTGGCATAATAAACTATTGAATACTAGAAATTATCAAAAATTTACAAATAAACTCTGTTTAATTATTTGAACTATGTCATAAACTGTAATGTTAGAGGTCAAAGATATGTCATTTTAATTAAACGATCAGCATTATTTGCAGTAGCGGACCATTGTTAAATAAACTAATAAATATGACACTAAGAAAACTTTATTAAAAAGGGAAAAAGTATTTTTCAAGACAACATAGATTTTTTAATTCGCATTTGAGTAAAAGATTTTGTTTTTCGATTTAAAATGTATGTAAAAAACAAAACTTTATTGAGCAAAATGTATTTTTTTAAAAGATATCCTGACATTATTAGAAATCTAAACTTTTATTTAAAATTTATCTGACTAGAAATAAATGCGCAACTAGAAAAACAGTACAGATTGACTCATTTTTTAATTACTTTTTTTAAATCTTTAAACAGATTTTAAAAAATTTGTGAGTACAAGAAATTGTTAATTTTTTGTGTTACCGGACCTGGATTTATTCAACGGTTAGTAGGTGACTCTTAAAATACCAAAAATGATAAAACACCCGGTATATCCTTTGTAAAGGTTGCAAAACCCATTACATATGTATTATTTAGAACCACCTCGATGAATTGCAACCGAGAGAAGAGTTCTTTTTGGACAAATAAACTGATTTATTTGGACCCCATTTGTTTAATAATAGCATTGTTTATTTATTTTTAATAAGCCGCAATAACATGGAACTATTCAACAAGTTTAATATTAAGAAATCATTTATTGGGGTGTGATTTTTTTAATATAAATAAATTAGTTATACCCAAATTATTGGTAAATTTATTTCTCCACAACTATATCAATTTAAGAAGCAAAAAATATAATTTCTTAAGAACATACAATAATCTAGTTTGCTTAAACAAAATCTTTATTACACAGAAAAAATGGTAATTTTTTAGTAAAATTTCCAATGTTTAAGAACTACAAATATTTATTTATAATAATTACATTCAATTTTTTGACAAATATTCATTTTTTATGTAGATCATTACATTTATTTACCTTAATTTGAATCTAATTACAAAAAAATAATATTTATTATACCGACATATATATTTAATTATATGAGAAATAAATTTGTGTTACCTTAAAACATATTTCTTTATAATAAAGAAAGCTTATTTGGGAGAAAATATATTTATTTGATTTTAATAATTGAGACCCCACCCTAAATCAAATTCGTAGAGAAGATGGTTAAACACGAACGCAGTCAGTAGGTGGTGAGTGATTTGGTTAGTGCAATAGTCATTAGTCGAATTCATAATTTTTAATTCCCTATTGTATTTTATTGGTAGTGACAATGAGTGCCAAAATTCAGACAAATCAATTGATGCTGCAATCATGGAATTACGATGTATTAGAATGTAATTAAACATCTTCTTGTGAAAAATGGCTTGGGCATGACACGTTTAGCCGCCATTAGAGATAAATGGACAATAATATACCGATATCGTTCTAAATTAATTTATTTAAATAATTTGGATATTTTAAACTAAAAAGATGAAATTTTTAGAACATACAGATTTTCTAAATTATTTACTTAAGCAGCGTTCTTTATACTTATAGCTGAAGGTGTTTTTGTGGCTTGTTGGAAGATGGAAAATTGAAAAAACTTGGAAAAAATAATTTATTAAAAAAAAATGACAATTTTATATAAAGCTGACATAATTAAAGGAAGATGAAAAGAAAATGAAGAGCCAGACGAATAGACAGGTAATAATTTTTTTTATAAAGTGTTTCTTTTGTACCTAAATGACTTTTTGTTTTTTTTTTTTAGAAAATAGCAATACTGTTGTGCAATAACCAAAATATATAAAGATAAAACATTTTTTTAATTTGTAACCAGCTTGCCATAATAAGTACAATTTGAATGTTTTTTTGTTATTGTTGTTCAATATAAAATTGTAAAGTAAATGCTTGTCTTTATTTTCCTATGCTGCCCTCCTTTAACCTAGAAGAGTATTTAATGCTATTAAAAATATAAATTAAAAAAAATTAATAAAATCCTTCTTATGATTAACAATTATTAATTTGAAAGAATAAATATATTTGTAGAAAAAACCAAAGTTTTTGACAAAAATTATATTTGTTTGTAACGAATAGATATATTATTTTTTATAAAGATATGCTAACTAGTATTTAGTGAATAGCGTAGAAAAAACATTTGAAAATTGCCTTTAAACTTGAACTAGATGTTTTGATTAATTTTCAAAACAGTTTTGTCATTGTAAATAGTTCAACATTCCAAATGCAGTTTTCAAATATTTCTAGCTGCCGCACTATTCACTAAATACCAGTTAGGATATATGTTTAAGAAATAATATATCTTTTAACCATAAATAAATATATTTTTCATCAAAATATCGGTTTTTTCCGACAAAAATATATATTTTTATAAAAAATGATTAATTATTAATAATAAGAAAGATTTCTTTCTTGTAAACTAATATATTATTCATTTAAAAATGATACTTTTTATAATTTAAATATTTCTTTGTCACGAACAAATATAATTTTTATTTTAAATTATAATTTTTTTCACGAAGAAATTTAATTTTAGCGTAAATTACTAATAATTATCACTAATAAATATATTTTAAGACAGAATATTTATTTTTTTAATGTTAATCATTTTTTTTTTATATGTAGATAATATTTCTTTACAAAGTTGAAATAAAGCATTTCTTAAACACAAATTAAATATTTGTGCGGCAATATACAAAATCGTATTTCTTTGACATAATTATATTTTAATTGTCACAAATAAATCTTTCTCTCGGTGCATCCACCCTTGACGTATGTCCGTTTACCAATGAAACACCCTGTATATTTTCTAATACTAGTGGAAATAATTTCTAACACCTGCGTTTGCATTTTCGACTGAATTGTCAGTGATGCGGTTTGGGAGCTGGGTTTAGGATTTATAAAATTAGCTTATTCTGCGTTCTTGCGAACTTTAGCGAGTGGCTTGCATTATTGTCGTGTTTTTCTAAATTGTTTTCTTGTTATTATTATTTAATCAAACTGGTGTTGTGGAGACCTTTTCTTGATGTTTCTGATAATAAAACGGATATTGCTGAAGGTTCGTTTGAAGACTTATTTTAAATATTTACAATTGCTTGAAAAGCGAAATGCGTGGGGCCTCACAAAACGAAATTTAAAAAAGGATTGGTGAGCTGACTAAAATTTCTCGTACTACAATTTATACGGTTAGAATAGGAGATGCCGTAAGACGAAAAAGAGATAATCAGAAGCTTAAGAATGTTAATAATGCCGACAAAGAAGTTATACGCTGAGTTGTACGAAGAAAACAAGGTTACAACTTTAGAAATTGTTCGTAACGTGTTATGGGATAATCCCGATTATGCATATAAATCTCTGGATACATTGCGTAATATTTTTCTAGATTGTGGCTTCAAGTACAACAGTTGAATAAAATAATGGTCATAATAGAGTCATCTCGCATCGTAGCATGATCCTTATTATCGTGGTAAACGAGTTATCATTCTATACTCAGGTAGTAATCGGAGTTTTTGTTCATAACGCTCTTCTATTGTCAGCTAAAAATATAAAACAGTCATCTACAGACTACCATGAATATATGACCGCCAGTTTATTACAAAAGTTGTTTAATGAATAACTGCTGCCAAATCTTTTCCCAAATTCTGTTATTGTTATGGACATTATGTCATCATTCCCATCTACGTAACAATAAATGAAGACAATCTTAAATTCATGGAAAGAAAAAATATGGAAATTCCCTAAAACGGCTTCTAATAATAGTATATTACATAACGAGTAGGAAAGTGGCATTTTTCGCGCAAGTAATGAGTGCATGAAATCCACTTTCCCACGAGTTTTGTACACTATTTTTTTTACGACCAACAATATTTTAAGAATAGTCTATTTGGTTTTCTCATATGACACGATTATTTCTGGTGCTGTACATTCACATTCGCTATCACTATCAACTTCCGTTTTTTATGTAAGAAATCGAAATTTAAATTTTTTGTTTATTTGCTATAAAGTAGAATAATTTAAACTTTAAAAATATCTATTATAAAAGTACCTAATTATTCTGTTCAGAATTCACAAAACATAGAAACAGTAATTTCTTTCCAAATTTTGACATAAGCCTACTTTATTATATTTCACTTTTATAAAATAAATAACCTTAGCACCAAGCCAATTAAAAAAAACATTTTAAATAATTTTTATACATTTTTTACTTTAATAACTTGTAAAATTTGCAATTTTAAAAATAAAATTAATTTTGAATTACAAACTATTAATAAATTTAAGAATCGAGTAACAAGATGTATGCAACACACAATACCCAAACGTCTTATGTGTTGCATACATTCGTTTACACTGAAGTTGTTTCATATTTAATATGGACAGTTATAACCTTAAAATAATATTTCAAAACATTTTAGTTATTAGGTGGTCGTAGGAAAATAACAAGCAACTATTAGATCAGTTTTAAAATGGTGATTAAAATTTATTATGTATGTATATAAGTAGCATATTTCGTCCTGTTTTTAATAATTCATTTAAGCGTGCGTTATAATAACACGCAGCGCGGTATTATAACACA
Organism: Neocrepidodera transversa; assembly: GCA_963243735.1. NCBI lineage: Eukaryota > Metazoa > Arthropoda > Insecta > Coleoptera > Chrysomelidae > Neocrepidodera > Neocrepidodera transversa. The sequence goes on along the minus strand of OY725338.1, from coordinate 31,855,098 downwards.
CGGCTAATATGCGTGTATGTTGATATGAGACACTTTCCAAATATCAAAACAGTGTGCTATTTGAAGTTTTCATAGGTGGTCGTAGGAAAAGAAAATATCCGTGTAGGCCTCGGTATTACAGATCAATGGGTATTGGTCATATTCATTTATGGCTGTTTAGATGCTGGAGTCAACTTGGGTTCGTGCTTGTATCTTGCAGTGAAATTTTAATTTAAAAATTTCATTGTTGGGTACTTGGCTCGAATCGGTAAACTGCATTGAAAACTAATTTTGTCCACGACTGTTTTATAATGAAGCCATTTTTGAAGAATTTTCTAACTTAAAATGGTATATATTATGCACTAATAGCAGTGAATAATCATTATTCACTACTTTTTATCACCGCTCTTCCTATACTTAGCCAATGAGATATAACGATTATAAATTTTATCCATTTTATTAGTAAGCCGCGACTGTCATCCAAATGTCAAATTAATAATTTAAATTGAAATGTCAAACTTTTGACTGCAGAATATTTTATTAAATTTTTACTAAATTGTAATAAAATAATGGATTTAGATAGTGAAAATGAAATGTGCTTAACACCTGCACCGCCAGAAGTAAATATCAAGCTCCATACAAGTAAATAATTCTAATTTTTATGCCAACAATCAAAAATTTCAACAAATAATCAGAGTATTAATGTTAACGTTAATCCTATTCCTGCAATTAACAACAAATTTTTCAAATGTAACTATTAACATAAATAATTGATGTTAAATTGTAATTATATAATATTAATATACTATCTAATTATGTTATAAATATTAAAAATAATGTTCCATCAATGTTTGCCAATAAAAGTTTATTAATAAATACCTACAGTCGTGGACAAAGTACAGTATTCTACTCGCATATAATGGCTATTATTCACACGGGTGATTTACGAAACTCGCCTGCGGCTCGTGTCGTAAACTTCACCCTTGTGAATAATAGCCATCATTATATGCTTGTTGAATAATATACTATAATTAATACTTAGTGCGTAGCCTAGATTTTCAATCTCACCGGTCATTGTGCCGTTGATGGTGGAGAGGTTTTCCGGATTTTTCTACACCTATAGCCAACTGGCGCCATCAATCCTCAGTAAGTCGCTCCGGAGTAATAATAGCCGTCCCTTTCCCGCACAAGCCTTCGGCTTCTGGGGTTCACTCGTAAGGCGGTGAAATGTAGGGCGAGCATTATTATTTTTATTATTATTATAGGTATATGAAAAATAAAAAAAAAATTGGAAATAAATTATCACGCCGCCCGCACGGTCCGTAAATATTTAGTTTTTATGCCGTTCCAACTGACTTCGTATAGACTATATTAAATTATACAATTCACTATTCATATAAATTAATTATTATTAATTTATTTGTTTATATCCTAAGAATTACTTTAACTGTAAAATAGACATTTGATAATAAATTATAATTTTCAAATATGTGATACAGGGTAACGTAAACGGATATATAATAGCTGTGGATGAAGGTCATCAAGGTAATTCTAAAAAAATCCCACAAAATGGGTTTAGCGCTCAATATTTTTTCGAATTTACGGATGTTTTAAAATGTAAGGAGATCCAGGGCAGGCTTGGTATAAATCTCCGCTCTGAAAAAACACCCTGTATATGTGATTTTTTCTAAATAAATTCGTTTACATATATAAAAAAAGCACAAAAAACTAATTGTAATGATGTGGTTTTTATGTTTGGGCAGACGAGTTTACCGTTCAAATTTTAATTTCAATTTCTTTTATGGGAGTGTTTCGGAGTCCAAAATCGAATAGGGTGAGTTTGGCTAATTTTGTTATCATTAAGCTTGCTTAACGTAACAAATTATTATTTTTAATCATACGTATTAAGTTCGTACTTACTTGCATTTAGATTACTACACTATGTAATTTCAAGTCCGTATTTAGGACACAAATAACACCATAAATTGTCGTTTGAATACCCTGTATATTGATCATTTAAAATTTCAACTTACTTGGTAGAATTGTAGGTATAAAAAATTGGAAAAGAAGTTGCTACCTTTGCACTCTTAAATATACTCATTTCCACATTACTTTGAAAGTACATAATGCGTTGTTTTTATTGTGAGTGAATAATACTTGATCGGTTTGAATTAAATAATACGTTTAATTGTACTAAAAATTTTAAAATATTGTGGGTATGACTACATCAGCTTCTTCATCCTGACGAACAAATAGTTTATCTACTTAAATACGCTTAGGAAGTGATCGTACTTTTATTTATAAATTATTATTTAAAATGAAGGAGTGGATAGCCGTTACTCATACGGCAACGTTACTTCAAAGGGTTGATTTTAAATAGTACTAGGGCCGTGTTAAAATTTACATAAAAAATTTAAAGCATTTTGATTTTCTAGATGGAATTAGGCAATAAAAATTTGATATTTTTAAAAAATGTAGCCTGTGGTCCAATACATTTATTGAATATAATAATAATAATATTAATAATAGTAATAAAAATAATATTCCCATATTACGAATTAACTCCAAAAGCCATATACTTGTGCAGGGAAGAGACGGATATTATTATTAACATCTAGTAAGTATCTGTGTCCATTTTATATTAAATTAATTAATTCTCAAGCTCACAGACTAAATGTAGTCCCCCTCGCGTCACTTTTCCAATATTGTTTACCGTTACAATACTCTACTTCAAGATTTCTTATTCTTTGTGTCTACAAATAATTATGTTCGAACGACAGATCAATATGCTATTCGGTCCTTAATACGGACCTGTAATTAGACAGCCTACTGGTTTAAATTCATTCAAGGATGAACTTAATAAGTATACTTTAACGTTAAGCAAGCTTACTGATAACAAAAAAAAATGATAAGAATCCTCTCTGTTTGTTTTAGTGCTCAGAAAATGCTCAAACAAAAGAATTTGAGTAGTAAAATCGTTCGTCAAAAAATAAAACCAAATCATTGAATTGAGTATTTGTGTTCTTGTCAACAATGGAAACGAATTTTAAAAACTCAGATATATAGGGTACTGTATTGAGATTGAAACAAGTGATAATTTTTTGATAATCCTGACCTGGATTTCGAAACATTGTAATACAGTCGTATATTCATCAAAATATGGATACAGTTGCTTTTTTATGGTCACCTTTTCTAAAGTTTTGCTGGGGAGGGGGTTTATCGCACCTGTAAATTACGCAAGTTTAAGAACCAAAAGTACCAATAATAAGTTTAGTTGCATGGATCGCAAGGTTGGGAGACCGGAGAAAAAATTGACAAGTCAGTCTTTGAGATACGGTCGTGAGAACCTAACAGTTCAATAATTGTTTCATGTGCATAACTTTGTACCAGACTTTTTTATTAATCAATCAAAAAAAATCGGTTGTGTAGCCCCAAAAATTTCCCGACGAGTATTCAGAGACGAATAGTTTTTCAGATATTTAATGTTAAAATTTCAAACTTTGACATTTTTTGTTTTTGACAGGTGACTGTTAGAGAAATAATTTTGACTGTCCTAAATAAATTTTCAAGGGCTTTCAAATGACATGATATAAGTCAAATTCCGTGACATATTGCTTCTATCATTTTTTGACAGTGACACTCCAGTGTGACAGATATAGGACAAAAACTAACTGGTTCTTCCAACGATTAACAAAAACCTATTTCATCAAAATTGGTTAAAATTCATGTATTTAATGTTAAACTTTACAAATTTGACATTTTTTTGTTTTTGACAGGTGACAGTTGGAGAAATAATTTTGACTGTTCTGAAAAGACACTTTCAAGTTCTTTCAAGTGACATATTGCAAATTAAATTTCGTGGGATATTACCTATGTCATTTTCTGATAGTGACAGTTAAGGTTGACAGATGTACAAATACTAATGGGTTATTACATACCAAATTTCAGCTTAATCGAATTAAACGTGTGGTCTCTATCATGGAAGAATACAAAGAGACGCAGAGACAGACAGACAGACTTCCATCTCTAAATGGTTTTAGTCATCTCAGAGTACCCCAAAATTGATATTTCGATCTTTATCTCGAAAATTTTTTTTTTGCTCGTTCACAATATTTTCCCTTCTCGGAGGTGGATCGGAAAAGTGAAATCAGAAATCAACATTTTTTGGTAGGGTCTTAAATTTGGCCAAATTTTTTAAAAATAACTACTAGAGTTTGTTTAACCATCCTTTGCCGTTACGTCATAATCGGTGACGTATTCTGCTGTTTTACGTTTGTCGTATATTATTTGAATATTATTTTACACTTAACCTCAAAATTAAAATATAACTAATGACATATGTTAAGGATCGTTTGCAATGACCCATGTTAAGGTGGGTTTGTATTAATAAATTGGTAATGCCGAAAACTGTATTTTGCTTTATGGGTTGCGTACCTATTTACATAATTGTAATTTTTTTTACTTGAAAACTCCGTTTTTTTAACCGATTTGTTTCAAATTTCTAGTTTGAGGATATTTAACGTCCCTTAGCATGATTCTTGACTAAATTAAAAAAAATACGGATGATCGAATCTTGATTAAATGGCGAATTAAATTATATATATTAAAAAGGTATTATACGACTATATTTTTGGGGTGAACCCAAAGTTTTTTTAAAATTAGATAGAATGACTACTTATTTTTGTAAAAATTGTATATTAATTATTATCTGTGTCATTGTGAGAAATACTTTCGTAAGTATTCCTAAAAAATGAAAAAAAACACATGTATTGGAGAAAACAGGCAATAAATAAATTTATTTCTGAAAAACTCCCAAAAACTGCAGATTGCTCCATTAGATATTTTCGATTTGAAATTGTGGTTTTCTCCACTTAAATTTCAGTTTGGGCAAAGCACCGACCAAGGAGCTTAAGGATATCTCAACTCCGTTAATATATTTAAGTTTTTTTGTAGGAATCTAATTTTGACGTGTTCTCCTGTCGAAACAAAATAAATCGGTTGAAGCTTGAAAATTGCAAAATAAAAACTGAATTTGCACCTAAGTGCAGAATACATCGCATATACTCGTGTTCTTATTGCATGTTGATGTATGGTAAAAATGAAAGATCCTCGAGCAGAAACATGTCCAGCATGCATTTTGATTTTGTATAGTCTTTATCTGTTTCTATTCCACTAGTAACTATTTTTTGAACGGTTCCAATAGATGTGTCTAGAGCATCAGCAACACGCTATAAAATTTAATAAAATCAAATCAATAAATGCTTACATTTTGCATAATATAGGTAGATACTTACGTTGTAGACTGCATTTAATGGTAAAGCGGTTTTCCAGCATCTCTTTCTCTTGAAATGTAATTAATCAACTTCAAAATTAAAGTTTGCTCTTTCTCATTATACTGGGAAGGCATTTTGACAATGAAAAATTAATTGAAAAAGACGAAAATAATCCAAAATACTCAACAAATCAAAATATGACAACTTAACTGTCAACATTAATAAATAATCTACATTAGTTAAGAAATACGTTAATGACATCATAATTCCGTCTCATCCATTTCATGATGGAGAGATCAAGATGGATAATGTATGACGCAACGGCAAAGGATGGTTAAACAAACTCTAGTAGAGAATTGTTTGTAAGGTTTCCAAGAACTCGTATTTCAAGTGGCTGCATTTTTTGTTTCAATTCGAACCTTTAGGACCTTTTATGACTTTTTTGTAATATCAGTTGGTTTTAAAAAAATAATAATACTAATTCGTATTATATTTTTTTGGATAAGATCTAGATACAACCCAATCTATATTACTATTTGGATATTTCCCCATGCATCAACTCCCTCCCTTTGAAATTAGCAAACATATGGACGAAATTTATTTTTGTTGCTAAATTTTCAATAAATTGTAATTCCCTAAAAATTAACATATCCTTATTTATATGCTTGAATTAAAAATTATCGACGTATACAATAATAAAATATATCCGCCCAATCAAGTTAAAGTCCAAAAATGAGAATTTTAGAGAAAAGTAGTAGACACCATGCGTTAAATTAATTTCCACAAGTTTGTATAATTACACAGTGCAACATTTTCGAGGTCATCGAATATAATGTGGCGAACCAACACCCGGTATACCATATTGTTATTTTTTCAAGAAATGTTAGAGAGACAGCCAAAAACATTATATTTAATGTATTTTGTTACGTCTTAAACTTTGTTGATTTTTTCAAGCCACTTAATCTGTGTATTTATATTGTCAAAATGCATTATTTTTATTATATTTAATTTCGTCTTCATCAGCACTTTTCTGAGGATAATTTATGTGGCTATGTTTATAAAAAAAAACAAATATTATACGGTACCACCCGAAGAATATGAAGGCATAAAAGTGTGGTTGAAAGCAGGAGAAAAGACCAGTTGAAAATCAAATTTAAAACTACCAACAGGTCACCGAAGTTCTGTATTCGAGTCTATTTTCACAAATTAAACTACGAATACCATCAACAGAAGCTTCAATATTCGACGTCATTCAGCGTCCTGACGCTAAATATTTAAGCGTCTACCCATTTTTACATCTCTCACCATAAACAATTTTTTCACTTTGTTTTGTTTTTTTTGTCTTCTCAAAAATAAATCAAAATCTCCTTTTATTTTTCGCTTCGTTTGGATTTATTTTGTCTTCTCAACAGTAAATCAGATTTACCCTTTAATTCGCCAACTTCTGATAGTTCCTGAGCCAAAGGTTAATTACGTATCTACTGAAACAGCTTGTAAAACCATCTTTCCTGTGTTCACGAGGGGGTGACCTTTATCTGTTATCATATATTTTTCTAAAATATATTGTCAGTGTTATGCAGAAGCGTACTGTGTTAATCGCATTATATATTTCTATATTATGGTTCAACGAGAATTCAGCCTGAAATATGGGTTACATCGCTGGTACTGATCTGGCAGTTACTCAATAGGATTGTCCATACAAACAACGTAATAATAAAATAGATATTTGTGATACCTCAAAAGGGCAATAATGCAGAGAGACAGTGCACATCTGATGACAATTACGGTATTTAAAGTTATTAAAAACTGTACATCTTCGTTGTTAAATGTCTTAGCAGTGGGGATTCGTTCGATGCAGCTTTTATATGCTTCAAAAAGTCGATTTACAATTTATTCCTAATTTATTTATTGTCAACACAATTCGTTAATTATTCATAATATATTCATTATGATGGTGGTTAGGTTTTCCGGTTGTCCGGTTTTCCCTATACCTTTTATGCCAAATGGCGCCATCATTCTTCAGTAAGACACTCCGAGCGTAACAATAATATTTCTTAATGAATAAATATTTACTTATCACCAAATATTAAAAGAATTTCTGAGATTATTACAATTATTAATAATATTGCTATTATTATTACTACTATTATTAAACACAACGTGGGTTCTAACGAAACAAAAGATGATCACGATTCAGGTAAAAACGCCACAGATAAAAAAAGTGTAAAATTCATTGATAAATAAATATCAAGAGTATATAATGTCTTGCAAGTAGTAAAACTTTACACAGCATGCGTTGGGAGGTTATATTTAACTAAATTTTATTTTCAGTTTCTGGAAGTACCCACCAAAACTAGTAAAACCCTATTTGGGTCTTGATAGTTTAGTTCTAAATTTTTTTTTGCCATCATCAATTTTTTTGTTCGAGCTTTGGTTTTGCATGGGTATATCTCGTAAATTATTGGGAATTTCTCCATGCAGTGTGTGGAAGAAATGCTCTTCATACCAAAATACACAATTTTTATGAATATTTCGTGGCCAGATTTTCACTCTTTCGAGGTATTTTTAGTGAAGAAAGACTAAAAAATGCCATTTTCGACTATAACATACAAATCGTACACATTATATGAAATTATTTTGTTTGAGTTATAGAAATTAATTTATTATTGTTATTATAAATAAGTTGCATTTTAAACTTATATTCGAAAGTTTTTTTAGTTGAATATAATGATTTAATTTAAAATAATTGGGTATATAAGTAAAAATTCTGGTATAATAAACAATTTTTGATATCGAAAGAAGGTCTTATGAAATTTAATAGTTATAAAAGTAATAATTTAAGATTTAAAAATGAAAATTAAAATCATTCAGGATAAATTTGTTGGATACGATTGAAAAATCAAGTAATGATGTTTTTGGGTTAAAAAAAAATAGAAAGTAGGATACGAGGAAAAATAAGAAGTCATATATTTATACAGGGTGTTTTTTTAAAAAGTTTCCTCCCCCGATTTAGGCTTATCCAATAATTTTTGGTAAAAATGGCGAGACACGTCGATTTTTGATTTAAGGGGGACAAAATTTTTGATAACAAACATCACTCTAACGTCAAACCCCTTCACCCCTCGCCCCTCAACTTTAAAATTTAAATCGGGAACATACCATATGTGGTACATCAGGGAAAAGGTAATTCAATGCAGAATTCAAATCACAAGTTTAATTTTGTTACTACCCCCCTGAACAGAAATACAGGATGTTTTTTCCTACCCTCACTTTACTCTCGCGCAATAATTTTTGAGAAAAATAGTGAGACACGTCGACTTTTGATTTAAAAGAAACGAAATTTTTGACAAAATTTGTCGCTCTACCTTAACCCCCTGCACCCCCACCCCGTAACATGAAAATTTGAATGGGCGATACACCATGTGTGGCATATCAGAGGAAAGGTAATTCAATGCAGAATTCAAATCATACCCTTTGTCCAATGCTAGGACAAAAAAAGCATTACATAATTTGTATCAATAATGTTATCATCGTGTGCTAAACAAAAGTCAAGTCTGTCTTGGAATTCTTGTCTAACATTTTGAAAAATTTCCCTTTGAATTAATTTATTGAGGTTCTCTTACAATTCTGAATGTGTGGATTTTTAAATTTTTTGCTAGTCGGCACTATTAAGGTACTTTTTAGGAACTTGTTCGTTTATTTTTCTGAATTGTCAGCAATTCACTTTTGTTCCTACAAAAAATAAGAGTACCTTTGGCAAAAACCAACCAACAAAAAAAATTCCCAACGTTTACACATTTATTAAGATATCTCGGGATAGGAAAAAGATATCAACATGTAGTTTTCGCCATTATGTTAATAATTTCGTCTACTTTTATATTAAATTGTTAAAACTACATGTTTCCATTTAATATTTTTCAAAGAAAACTAAATTTCTAAAAAACTTTCAATAACGCCCTCTAACGTGCACGTTACTTAAGTGGAGTTGAGAATATAACCCTTACACTGGTGGAAAAGAGCTCTTTTGAACAAGACTTAATTTGCAAAGATCGGTTAAGTAGAATCGGTAATAGTTTTTGTTTTGCTTCTCAATTGGTCAAATTTTGTAAAATTTGGCTTTTTAAATAACTTTTATTCAATAACGCCCTCTAGCGGTGGATCTACAATTCTATAAATAATTTCCAGGTTTTTCTCGTGATCACTTTTGTTATAAAATTTTTTTTTCCAAAGTTGTACTACAATCGGATCCGAAGATATGGCCGACGGCCGTTCTTATTTGCCCACCCGGTATATAAACTATTTAGGTATATAGAACCTTTATGAAAGGATAAGCTTATTTTTTTATGTATAATTCGAAAATATTTTTATATTTAAAGAACATAACTCTGATATGGTACTTTTTTGGAAAACCCTGTAGATTTCAAAATATGTTTAAAATGTAGTCCTTATTGACTTATATAACAGCACCATGTATAACTAAAATATAATAATGGTATTGTAGAGAAAGTAATCCAAAAAATAAAAAACTTGGTTTTTAATTCAGACCAACTTCTATTTATAAGAAATTTCGATATTGTCAAAAATAAGGGTAATTGCAAATTTCACATTCACAATTCACATTGATTGATAAACCTCGTATATGACTGAAGAAGTTTGATATCTCATAGATTTTAGGTTTTAGCCTATGCAGAAAATTTTTTGAAAAATAATTATTTTTCGTAAAATTAATAATAAAAAAGTTTTCCATACGATTCTAACCAAAGTACACACACTGTATATCAATATTACTTCATCCAAATTATTCAGGTTTTTAATTGTTATCATAATTATTTAAATATCCCGAATAATTTAATTATTATCATATTAATGGTGTGCTTATTTTTAACTTTAATTGGCAATTTTAAAATAACACAATTTAAAAAAAATTAATTCAGAAGATGTGTAAATACGTTTTAAACTATTAAAAATAATTATTAGGAAAAAGTTAAGTATTTCAGAGAGCATTACAGTGGCCAAAAAAAATCTTCGGGATTTTCAAGCTTCTCGAGTTATACAGAAAAAAAGAAACATGTTATTTTTGGTTTTTTAACGCCTAGAATTTTTAATTAAAAAAATATGGAAAAATGGAACAGGAAATTTTTATTGTATCTCTAAAAAAGTGTACTAATAAATCTTTGATACAAGGTTTCGTGTTTTAACGGCAAGTATCAATATTTTTTTTATCTTTTTGTTACCAAAATTGATAAACCTTTAAAATTTAAATTCAGCGATATATGGCACTTATCGTTTTAAAGACGTTTTATCTAAATTAACTGAAATCATCACTGAAAATATTTTTTAATTACGGTTTTATCGCAATTATTTTGTAAATTTGTCAAAATAAATCTAACATTACCTAACAATTTCGATAAAAAGATACATTATCCGTAAAAAACAAACAAATCAAATTAGTAGAAATTAAATAAGCATAAAATAATCAACCTGCGTTGTGATTAAAAAATATTGATAGAGAATTTTAAAGACAAAGTCAGTTGCAAAACTAGTTTAAGTGTAAAATAATTTTAATAGATTAATACCTAGTAATACTTTAAAATTGGTTAAATATTTATAGTTCATAAATTAAACTAATCGATATTTTCACCTTTTTTGTATAACACAATATCCAGATCCGTATTTATAGATTATTGATAATGATGATTGTTTGTCATACAAAACTTTGTAGAAAATTTAATGTATAGTACATCACTAAATTTGTCTATCAACATTTTTTTAATCGCGACGCAGGTCGATTATTTTTCTGTTTGTATAATTTCCAGTATTTTAATAAAACGTCGTTAAAGTGACAAGGGTGATATATCATTAAATTTGAATTTAAACAGTCCATACATTTTTGTAATAAAAAAGATAGGTTCATATTTAACAAAATAACTTGATAGGGGCCGTTAAGACAAAAATAGCATTTTTAGTTTTCCCTGCACAACTTGAGAAGGACGAAAGTTCTTGTAGATTTTTTTCTACCAATGTATTACTCTACCGTTGAACCGCTCCTGTATCTCTTTCGATTTCTGATATAGCAATGTTGTTATTTCCAATTTTAGACATCCTGTATATGTAAATACATAAACGAATTATTTGCTTTAAATTAGTCATAAAATTTTGAAAGCTTATTAAACTCATTTACAATTTTTTGGCGTAATTTTTTAATACTGTTGACTTCATTTTAGTAAATTTTATAATTTAAATATTCACAAATTGTAATTCGAGGGACGCTCAAACGGTGATGCATCATTTAAGGACTTCGCCCATTAAGCGAACTCTTTTTATGCTGTGAAGTATAAATGGCTTGAGATATCCTGGCCGAACTTCTCACATATAAATAGGATAATATTATACATGATATGGCGTGGAAAAAGTTCTAAAAATTTGAAGTTGAGAAAATATTTCCTATGCAAAACACATAAGTTTGTATATAGGGTAGCTGAAGGACCATCTAGATCCTACCCAAATTTAACAAGTTATTTTCTGGGGAAAACTAACCAATAAAATGAAAACCAGAACTCGATCGGACCTTTCGTTCGAGAGTTATAGTGTTTATATTAAAATAGACAGACATCTTGACGTATGGACATAATAGGGAGTTTTCAAGGTAACTTCAAAATTTTGCCACTAGGCAGCAGCAGCGCCAAATGCGGTCCATAAAACATACACAAACTAATATATCTTATTATTAGTTATTGTTTTCATTGCAAACGAATTGGTATAACGTGTTTAAGTGCTTCTTTATTTTATGTAAAACAATTATTTTTTCATCAAAATGTTTGAAAATAATGTTAATAAAAGATATGGGTCATGGGTCGCTTACCCAACTCAAGGATGAATTACGAAGAAGAAATGCGAAAATTCATGGGAAAAGACTTGAATTGTTGGAAGGTAATTAAACTGCCACGTTAATAATTTACTTGGGTGCTTTTGTTTATATTATCGTCTTGCTGTAATTTGCGAATCATTCATACTGTAAATAACTTCGCTGACTTGCAAAGTCAGTAATAAAAAAATACCTATGGGATTCTGTTTACATAATTTTTATATTAGATTGGAGGCTTATGACAACCTGCATCATACACCTACAGTGTCTGTGGACGTTGTCGAATGTTGTTGCGAAATAAGTACCTTTTGGCCTTCACACAAATGTCCAAAATGGACCATCTTTGGTTGTGGTGCCCTTATCGGGCAACTGCCGAAGTACAAACCTCCTATTATGTTTGCATTTTTGGGCTCTGAGAGCTCAGAAATGTCGACAAAAGTGATAAAAAGTGGGTAAGAATTTTTTTCGTCATCGAGAAATTAATAATGAGACTTTTGGGACTCGGTGAAAATTCTTGAACTTAGATCTAGGCAATCCACGTACCATATTATTAGTCGCATTATACAAAACAAACGTTTTGTATGTCTGACTGTCTGACACACTGATCGTCATTTAAAGCTAAAAGAAAAATCTGATATCTAATTAATTGCTTATCTAGATTAACTGCTCAGACAACTTTAATTTAATGCTAATTACCTAATTATGTGTTACTTATGTAAGATGCATATTTTTTATATCATAAATGAGTTCAGTGTGACTTGGCAAATATCGCCTCCTCAAAAAAAATACGATAAGCACTCTATAACGAAATAAAGAATTTATTTGATATATAGAAATATTGAAAATAGCTTATTATTGAAATAATTTATAGTAAGACTAATCGTAGTAGTTTTTTAATAAAAGTTATCGAGGATGTGACATCAGATTAATTTTATTGCTTGCGGTTTCAGTGATATCCTGTCAAAGCGTCGATTTTTAACATGTTGTACAATCTAGAAAAAATTTGAAGAACTCCATTTTTATCAAACTAATGATGTATGTCGTCGAATTGCCCATAAATTTAGTACAATGTATTTATTTTCATAGAAAATTGCAATTGGGCCTTACCTTGTTTACCAGGCGGACCATCTATCGTTTTAACCGTATCTCCATCTATATTATATTCATTCTGCTTTTTATTTAGTACAGCATACTTTTTCGGAATGTTTGATCCAACCGTGAAATATTCATGGAACTCCGTGGGGTCCATATAGCTGCCACTGTTGCCACTTTCGTATCGTGGTGGAGGTAGTGGTGGAGCTGAAGATTGCTCATAATTTTGTTCAATTATTGTCCGTGGTGGAATTTGTATTCTATTATTTGTAAATTTACTGTAAGTGCTAGGTCTGTTGGGGTCTTCTGTCGGTGGTTTTGGTTGAACGTGAACTGCTTCTGAGTAGTTATCGTTTTTCCAGGCTCTCCATACGAAAAATGATAATGCAGCGATGATTATTAGAGTAAAAATGTTGAAAGAAAGTGATATGTAAAAATTAAGTAAACTTGGTGAATCTGTGTATCTTCTACAGATGTATCCGTTTTTACAAAACGGTATATAAATATTTTTTCTTTTAATAAATTCAAACAGTCTTTGTTTTAAATAACTAGTAGTTGAGTTGGATGGTTTAACAATAATATATGTTTCATCTGCATTACTTTCGTTTAATGCAAGCGTATAGTTATTATCAAAGTGGTTAAAAGATATGTATTGACTAGTATCGTTTAAAATAAGCTTGTCTATTTGTCCTCTATAAATAGGTATAGTATGGTTAAATTTGAAACTTGTAGTATCCCATGCAGCCAAATACATTTTTTCTTTGTTAAAAAAGTAACCATCATACACAGGTGATATAAACTCAGTGAGATTTAATAAACCATCAATCATATGTGATATATGTTTACACACTGATTTGCGAAAGTAAGTTTTATTTTCAGATAACTTATTTAATATATTCAGTACTGGCTCTTTATTAAAAGGTACGACTTCTGTAACATTACATTCGTTGTCTTGTGTGCACGTTATATTACCGTATAATCCAAATAGTTCATCTTCAAGTGAAGGACATAAAGTGTAAAACTGAAAATGGGTATTATCTTCAGGAACGTTAACACTAATATCATAAAACTGAGAGGTAACTCTTTGTTCTATGCACTGACTATCCACCAATGTCACTAGCACTATATTCATAATAACAATACTGAACACTAATTTCATTTCTATTGATTTAATTTGCTACGACATTACAAAAAGCTTATTTTAAACTAATATATGTTTAAAAACGTAAAATTAATACATAACGCTGATAAAAGATACTAGACCGCAAATCGTAATTTCCTTTATAAAGTGATTTGCGTAAAATGTAGTCAGTCACTGGGAAAACCATTTAAAGAATTCATACATGTTGATTATATGTATATTGTAATTAAAAAGTGGAATTCTATATATATATAGGGAGACATACAAAAGCGACTAAACACACAAGCAGCACTGAGGTGTCCGTGAAGGCCGTTGTTTTTTGTGAATGTGAATTTTTGCCATTCAGTTTTAATAATTACACGTTGTTGAAAAGATAGAGCAAAAAATCTGTATATTAACTGATATAAAATATTTATAAAACTCTGCAGAATTACTATAATCAATCCAATATAAATTACAGAGTGTATTTTAAAAATTTAACAACGTATACCATATATACAATAGTATTGTTTTCGGTTAAAAAAACCGATCTCGAGGTTTTGACTTTTCTTTACATTTCTAGATCTCCTTAGTACAAAATTTTTCGATAACGATTTATTTAAAACTACTCAACCGATTTTTAACTAAATTTTCACCAAAAACTGTTTTAGTCCTAACTTAGAACTGATTAGTTTTTGGTGGACTTCGAGGAACATTAAGAGTAATTTTAATGCTGGCAAAGTTTTAAAAAATTTCTTAAAATAAATTGAATTAATCAAGTAATAACAAAAAGTATATTTTACGTTGTTCTTATGGTATATTATCCTGCAATGAAGATATCATCTTCATACTCTTTGCCATTGTTAATAAATTCGATAACAAATAAATTTATTTGCAGGCTACAGGTTAATAGATAAAAGGTCATAGTAGCTAGAAGAAGAAAGTGACAATAATTGTAAATAAGTTGTCTAATTAAGCAAGCAAGCAATTGTCTATAAGGTACGTTCAGTAATGCCATTAGAAGGGTTTGCTTGATTGAATGATTTGATCGATATTACTTTCGTTTTTATCTAAAAAGGTTTGTTACCTTCATCAGTCTTAGCAGTCTCTTGACCAGATTTTCTCTGGGAAAGGTGTCATATAAGCATAACGGGACACTGGGACACTAGGACGCCGGGACACCAGGACGCGGGGCCATTAGGACGCGAGGACATTAGGACGCGGGGCCATTAGGACGCGGGGCCATTAGGACGCGGGACTATTAGGACGCGGGGTCATTAGGACGCGGAGACACTAGGTCGCGAAAGTATAATAAATTTGAATAATATATACTCTTTTCAAAATATTGTAAATAGAAAAATAATAGAAATATTTTTTTCTTTTATTAATAAAAAAAAATCGGCTGTGTCACCCTAGAACTTTCCTTAGCTCGGCTGTAGAGAATAGGATTACTTTAATTACGAAATACTGAGCATTACATTAACTTATGGAACAAATTTTCAATAGCAATTTGACGGTGAATACGTCTACCCGATTGATATTTCAAGGTTGATAATGACATAAGAGGGCGCATATGCACATTATATAGCACACTGCTTCAATTGGAATCCCCTAAAATCATGACTGAAAAATATTGAAAATTCTGGAAAAAGTTTCATACAAAAGTTGTAGTGAATTTTATGCTCTACAACTTTGCACCAGAAAATTTTGCACTAAAGCAAATCGTTTGTCCTCAAAATTTGGAAAAACTTCGGAGAACCTACATTCACATTTTTTAAGCAGCCTCTAGTGACGCAACTATTAAAAATTATGGAAAAACTTTGATACAAAAATTGTAAGAAATTCTATACTCTAAAACATTGTACTACAACATATTGCACTAAAGTGCATTGTTTGTCTTCAAAATGTGGAAAAACTACGAAAAATCTGACATTTCTGGCTCGCCTTCTTGTGGCGCAACTATTGAAAATTCTGGAAAATGTTTGATTTATTTATTTAATTATTTATTTATATCCAAATAGGAAAATAGGCCTAATTACATGGATAGATATACAGAAATAAACATTATGCACTTATGCTGAAACAAGAACCGCAGATTAACTAAAACACTGGTCATTAGAGTATAAGTTATTATGTAAACAGAAGTTAACATGATAGATTAATAATTTGGTTCAGTACAATTGTTCTAAATGACTTTTGCGTGATTGACCAATCAAGGTCTATCAACGAATTATAATAATTTGGTAGTCGACACATGGTAGCAAGGGGAGCTCTATTGGATGCATGAGCTACAGGGATCTTGGATCTTGAACATAACAGAAGTACGCGTTCTTCTTGGGGGCACGTTAAATCGTAATAGGGATAAAAAAGTTGTGGGGAATTTTATTCTCTAAAACTTTGTACCACAACATTTTTCAATAAAGTATGTTGTTTGTCCTTAAAATTTAAAAAAGAGCAAAAATCATATATGTGTATTCAATCAATGTCGGTCTTGAGGACCTTTTACTTTACCAATTTAAACCAAAAACTAATTGTCGCATTAGAGGCACACACCAACCATTTATACCAAATTTCAGCTTTATCGGTCGGACGGTTCGGCAGTTATCGTGGAAGATTACACACAGACACTCTGGAAATGATTTCAATCTTCTTGGCGAACCTCAAAATGGATATTTCCATTGGTATCTCGAATTTATGTTTGCTCATTCGCTATACTTTCGCTTTGATGGGACCGGGAAAGTAATATAATATAAATGTAGATATAAATATAAAATTATCTAAATTTATGTAATGATGGTTTCATGTTTTTTGATTCTACCAAAATTGGTTTTACAATAACCTATAAAAATGAATGTAGTTCTTGCGTACTTGGAAGTATTAAAAATGCATTTTTTTTATAACGGAATATTGTTTTACCAAACATTTTTTACTCTCCTACACCTAATTGTAGAAAAATGATTTAATTAAACGATTTAACATTTGGCGACATGGATAGATTACACCTTTATCCCCCTAACTTTTACACTACTGTTATAATCTATTTTACTTACTCGTTTTAGGAACTCGTAAATCAGTTACTTTTCTATATATTCGCCCATTAAGGTGAATAAATTTTAAATTTTATTTTGACTACCTACTTTTCCTTGAGTTGTAAAATTTTTAACTATATTTTTTCTCTGATTTTAATTATTATTTTTTGTCAACCTACATTCGTTTGAAATAGGCATGCGTGCAAACATAAATCAACTATCAGATACCTTTATTAATATAATTATACATAGTAATAACCTAATATTTTTGTAATTTTATTTGTACATATTAAAAGCAGGTCATAAAAAAGACCTTTATGGTATTTTCACGGTGCGAGGATTTTTATTATTAAGTGAAAAAAAAATAAAAGATGGAGAAATTGTAGATGGTTAGTTTTTCTTAAATTTATTTCGGTCTTAGCGGATGGTTCAGAGACATTTTCAGTTTCAGTTTGATGATTTTATTTTCATTGAAGACTGTCACTGTATTTTCGTCGGTAAAATAATAACTATAGTTATGGTATAACTGATCTTCACTCATATTTATCTTTATTCTACAACTAAAAACAAATTACAAGCCCACAAAAATAGATAAATATCATAGCAGCTAACTGCCAAATGGTCAAAGTTATCAACAAGTACTGTTTTTCATTGGTCAGAAATAAAATTTTCATCCGTACAAAAAAAAATTATTTCATATGTATTATTTCTTAATTTTTATTTTTTAACGTGCATTGCAAGATAACTAATCGTGAAGTGATAACGATCTTTCAAATTTTATTTTTTATTTTTAACTGCTTATTTCTTGTGTAAATGTACGTGCAAGGGCCTTAAGATCGGGTATTATATGATATATTTTTGCATTCCATCTAAAAAAATATGTTTCTGTACCCTATGGAATATGCAAGACACTGTGTTTCTGAAGACATTTAAAAAAAATTAACATAAAAGAATCCTGTATGCATTTTTGTAATAAATGTATTTAATTTTAATAATTTCGCGTCCTTGTGTGCTCTCGACCTAGTGGCCCCGCGTCAGAGTGTCCACGCGTTAGAGTGGCCCCGCGTCCTAGTGGCCTCGTCCTAATGTCCTAGGCCCTCGTATGAGTTTTCTGCCCCAGAAGGTTGTACCTCCAGCGTATAAGTGCTTGACACTCTAGTATAATATGAGAGGCTGTTTTCTCATCCTCATTACATAATCTACAGATGGGTTTGTCTTGGTAGATGCCCATTTTGTGTAGGTGCTCCCTAAGGTAGCAATTTAAAGTTATTAGTACCCTGATATGCCTTATTTGATTTTTGCTTAGCTGCAGAATATCGTTAGTCACTGCTGTTGACGTTTTTTGACCTTGAATTAACTGTGTTATGACCCAGCACAAGATTACAGCCTCACTGATGTTCTTTAGCAGTCCACATAGTCAGCCAGAGTCGTACTGAGCATTTCGTAATGCCAAATACTGGCTCATGGCCGGAAATAGTTCTAATATACAGCTATAATAAATCTTTCCTAAAAAACAAAATACTACACATCAATAAAAGGCGCAGTATTATATAGACCACAACCCATTTTTTTAAATTGATATCTACAAAATACACACGCTATTTAATAGGGAAAAGCTTTCTTCCCATCTTTAACAGTACTAGTACATTATTATCTCAGGTTTTCCACAATACACGTTTCCTTATTATGTTTACCTTTACTGCACTATTTGTAATGCGCACTATTTGTACTGCAATCCAGTAGAACAGGAGCTATAATTTTTTTTGTTTTAACAGGTTTTTCGTAATACAGTTTTTTGTTGACTTGTTTATGCTGAATCCAGACCTAAAATCAACAGATTTTTGTTTAATTTGTTAAATTTTGAATTAGGAAAGTTCCATGGGATATAGACATATAGACAGACTTATAAAATTCAGTAAAATAAAGTTCGTCAAAAAACTATAATGTTACACTTAAAGCAATTCATGACTGGAACTGATACAACTTTTGAAGATTTATCACTTTCAGCGAAAAAAACTTACTTTTTAATCACCGGGTTTTTGGTAAACAGCTTTATTTTATCGTATTAAAAATTACAGAAGATCTTATGGAATATGGCTTTCTGTACATTAAGCTCTCTAAAGTTAGGTTCTTCAAGATGTTGCCTGAACGTTTGTGTCATTTCCTTTGGTACCACTAGTCTGAGCTGCTTTCAGCACTTACTGACCAGGATCTGGTAATGAGTGAATAATGGCAGAACGAAGAGGACCAGAACCACACCTAGGGTAAAATTTTATTTGAGTTTAAAGTTTTTCAATACGTTGTTTAAAAGTTATTATCACCATTGAAAATTATTAATTAAAACACAAAGTAAATAATGAAATGTTCAAATGGACCTTTTATAAGTCATGTGTAAACACTTTAGTTAGAAGATATAAGTGCTAATATCACTTGGGAATTTTTTTGGAATTTTTTGATAGATAATTTTTCCATAATCAGCAACAAAGAGAATTCGTGACGTCACGTTCACTAAAATTAAATTTGGCATCGTTGTATAAGGTGCGCACCATATAACCTCAATTTTCCGATATGTCTGAATTATGACGTATGAGATTTGAATTTATTGAAAAACGGTACTGTGAGGTTAGAGGATAGGAGGGTAAAAGAAGGATCTTCTGAGATAAAAGAATTAACTTTCTGTACGTAGAGGGGGGGGGGGGTGGTAAGGATAAGAAGTGTCGGTGCAAAATAGAGGTGATATCTGTTCTCATAATGTCTTTATTTGGAATGTCAGGGTTACTTAAAATGTTTTCTGCATCGATAGATAGTGATCTGAAGTTCGTTTTATTGTTAGAGGCGAAAATATTATGCTTAAGACCAGAGTTAAGGATTGAAGTTTGTTTGGGATTAAATGTAGACTGACTGAGATTCAAAATTCTAGGGTGGAATTGAAAATCGGAGAATTTAGGTCGATTATTAATATTGGTAGAAGTAGAATTAGTGATAAGTTATTGTAATTTATTATTAAGAGTGAAAAATAAATCGTTACCTACGTCCTGCACCAAGTCTCTGATGTCACGATCAAGAGTTTCGAATTCAGCATAATCAAGTGAGTGTGTAAGAATAAAATAAATATGTTTCAATTTAACTTAGTAAAACTAAGTTTATTGTAATGTCATTTAAATTTCTTGAATGACCTAGAAAGTCTTGGCTCTTCTGAGGGTGTTGATAGATGTTCGAGTATTCCAATTGGAGAAGAGGGAAATAGAGTTAGGAAAAACTCTATGGTGTTTACATCGTTGTAGGAACCAAATTCTCAGTAAACATTTCTTCCTGTTAACCATGGCACTGCTGTATTGGCGGATAACTGTAGCTAGATTAGCATTCGTTAATTCAAAAAGGTTATTCATATTCTCAAATGTGGTCAAAAGTTGAGGTAGTAAAACTCGAAATCCTCTACCACAATTTAATTGAAAGTAATATTCCTGGTTACATAAAATAGATTTAAGGGAGGCAATACAAAGTGTCAAGGTGGCTGGGATCATTACAATTTAAAGAAACTTACCAATTAAAATATATTGGGGGGTGAGAAAGTTAAGTATTAATAATAAGACAAACAAAATTAAAAAAGGCATGTTGGAAGAAGGACCAAAAAAGAGTTAGAGGATAGGGGTCTTAACCCCAAGGAGTAGCCTAGTAGTTGGAGAAAGTAGAGAATAACGATGGTAGGATATCGTGTAGCAAGACATGTGGTACGTGTATTAAATGAGCGCGAAACATAAGTAAAATATAGGAAGACCACTCAATAGGTGGCCAACCTCGTATTAAGCCCAAAATTATGAGTGGTAAGTTAAACTACATAAGTGGGCCCAAATTAACAAATTTAAACAGCGAATTGGCAAACTTCATCTAATGGCGTTAACAAACTGCGCGTTAAAGCTACTGAAAGGTGACAGCTTTTTACAAAAGTGCGGGTAATTTGAAAAACAATTTAAAATTTAATAAAATGGATAGTTAAATTAAAAACCCAAAGGGCGACGAATAATATTGTTAAAGTTGGCACTGGCGTATTTACTTTAAATGCACTAATTTTTACATTCAAAAACGAACTAACAATTTTCATTACATATTATTTATAATAACATAAGTTAAACTTTGGGAAATTTACTTTTTAAAAAATACTAAAAACTAGCATAGCAGAGCATAATTAAATATATTGCTGATGCTACTGCTCACTCTGAGAGTTAAACAAGTCCAAAGCGCCTGCGCGTTGGCAGGCAAGTGACGTCTTTTAAACAAAAATGCGATTATCTCATGAACCCTAAAAGATATTTCAAATATGTTTTCAAACATCGATTCGGCGTTAAATTTCAAGTTAGAATGCTATTTTTGAAACCGGTAGTATCACTTCCGGTTCTTGTTTGTAAAACCAGTTTTAAAATCAGAAGTCATAAAATCTGAAAATCTATTTGGGAGCTATTCAAGGTATGCTGAGTTTATTGCCGTTGACCGTTTGTTTCTTATTTCTTTTTTTTCGTTTTTAAGTTATAAATGGGGACAAGTCGATGGACAGACGGACCGACAGACAGAGCCGTATTATAAGGCTTCTCTATACTTTAGGGTTTACAAGTTTAAAAAAACATCGTCACGGTCGTCTGTGAAGTACCACTACTCAACTACGTTACTTAATTTGATTGTATAAATAATAGTGGCCACATTTAGGTTAAAGTCGTTGGATGAATAAATTTAGACATAATATTTTAAAACAGCCATTAGAGCGAAAGAGATAATATTTTTGACAAGAGAGGCAATATGTCTACTAATGTAATCTTGGATTATTTTAGAAGGTATGCGATGACGTAGGAGATATGCATGTCTGGACAAATAGAAATGGAATGAATTATATCTTTAGTTCACACATGAAACTAAGATTTAGAAATAAAATTGAAATTCTAGAGACGCTCAAATGGTGCTTTTTATGCTGTGAGGCATTGGCGCTACTTAGGCTAGACTACATAGAGGTTCTTAAAACGATGCTAGCTCTGGTTTTTAACGACCATTCCATATCGCCTTCCGATTTTGAAGCATTCTTATATGCCTCGAATTTCGCTTATTTATTCTTTGTTTGAAATTGGATATAGAAATTTTATGTTCTTGCGTAAAATCTATTTTGGATGGGAAAGGGCCGTTCTAATCCTGCTCAAATTCAATATGGTTCTTCCTTGGACAAAAGTGAAAACCGGAACTCGATCGGAGCTTTCCAGTGTCTAATCCAGCCAGACAGACACCCAGATGTCTGGACAGGATTTTTTTGCATTTTAGGACTCAGGGAGCTCGGAAACGTCGAGAAGAGTGATAAAAATTGGGGGTGGTAAAATTGAATCAAATTCAATCAATGAGTATAAATATTTTTTCTAGTTACATTTACAAAAAATTAAATTTGTGTAAGAAAATTATACCTACATTAACCGCATACTATTAATTAAATTATTGATATAGATATTTTATAAATCGTAACTTTTTAATATAGGTACTTCTGAACAGTTTTATATAAAACAATTTCCATTTTGCTAATGTTAATATTTAAAAAATAATGCATACTTACATTAATTATTATTGAATTTGTTTCTATTATTTACAAGTGGTTGTGTCATACCCCCTTTTTATTTAAAAAAAGATAATTGATCACAATATGGTCAATTGTGAGTGACATTTGTAGTTCATAAATATTTTATAGCTATTTCTGCCCAAATGTTCTGTCTAATAAAAAGGGACTTTACATGCATATGTGAATATAAAAGGATTTCATCCCTCGGGAAATGGAGTGCGAAGGATAATGATACTCGTATATGTGGAAAATAGCTTCTATAAACTTTCACTCGCCTAACTTTTTTTAAAGTAACTTGGAAAGGGGATTTAAATTGATAATTCGTATTCACAGTGTCACATTTCAGCTTTAACGACAACCTTATTAATATATAGAGTGAAAATATATTTTTGGATAGAACACCCTGTATATTAATTTTGTTAAATTCAATCTAAATTTAAGTTTGCCAACATTTGACTTTAATGTATTTGGAGTTTAAAGATTTGAAAAGTTCATTAATCATTATTAAAAGAAATTAAGTATGTTATTTCAAAAAATCAAAAATATTTCCATTTTTTATATTTATGAAAATTTATTACATTTTAAATACCTATTTCCAATTTTTTTCTATTTATTTTTAATGGATTATTTCAATAATATCTTTGGTTTAAGCCATACTATACTTATTAATTTATCCATATAGATTTTTTTGAGTCGTTTAAGTCTTTATTTTTTTTTAAATATTCAATAATAATCATCTATTGTACACTTATATGTCAAGGATTTCGCATAATAAGATGCATCTTTAAATCTCTTAGCCTAAGGATGTTCGTTTTATAAAGTCTTGTCTCTTTTGATGTTGGCTAATTAGCTAGAATAAAGAACTTTGGATAAGAAATTAGTTATAAGGTTAATTTAGCACAAAAGTATAATTTTTATATTTCTATAAATAATATTAGCGGACTGTATGATAATTTTTCTTACCTTTAACTTGGCCGGTTGTAATCCCATTATGAATAAAACTAAAAATTTGAGCACAACTGACCAAAGTGTGAAAATGAAATTAAGATATCTCTAACTAACAAAGTTATAACATAAACCAAATTATCCATACTCAAATGTGGTAGTGGGTATTCAGCAGATTAAGAGACAAAGTCGTACCACAAACATATAATATAAATTTCAACAATAAATCGGCGACATCTTTCGGCCTCAATGGAGCATCATCAGGCCTAGAAAACAAAATTACATAGTCGGATAAAGTAAAACTTATAGGTTAAATGATTTACAATATTGTAACTAGTGGTCACTAATAACAAATAATTATTAAAATCTTGAAATTATGATATATCGCATAAATGTTGTAGCTCAACGAAAACTAACTAATAACGTATGAAATTAAAATTAAAAATTAAGTTACACCAATAGTACATACATATGATTGGACAGTTAATAATTTTTTAAACTTAATAAAACAAAAAACACAACAACAATAGATTGAGTGCAGGCCATAGGCACCGTAGAGGTTGATAGACAATGATAGATCCGGTAAAGAAGAAAGAGAAGAAAACTAACCTTTAAGGTAATTGTCTGGTTATCCTTGATAACTTAGACTATTTGACCAAAGTTAACAATTTTTTTTCGGATGACACCTCCTTTGTTAATATCTCTTCTGATCCCACTACAAATTTCCATCATAAACGAAGACGTTTACTTAAACTATATTCCGACACTCTCAATCACTTCATTACCACTCTTTTCTCACTTTGCAATATGATTCCTACTACTCCTTTATTATATGATCTCCCTAAAATACAAAAAATTGACATACCTATCAGACTTCTTCAACTCCCCTATATCCAAATTATCTTCATTTTTGAATAAGACTTTAAAAGATGCTACTGATTTCCTCAATGAATACACAATCATTAACTCAATTGATCTAGCTCACAAAATCTCTAATATTACTATCCCACAATCCTCTGTTTTATTTTCCTTAGATGTTACCAATTTTTTCACTAGTATCCCCCCTTAAGAATGTATTACACCAGCCAGAGACTTACTTTTCGCTTATTACATTGATACTCATATAACCCTTGATCTTTGGTCCCTAGTAGGCATAGCCATTGAACAAAATTTCTTTCAGTTTAATCAAAAATTCTTCAGACAAATCTTAGGTCTATCCATGGGATATAATTTATATCCGTTACTTGTAGAAATATTCATGAACAATTTAGAGAAAAAAATCCTTTCACATTACAATTTTAAATTCAAAATTATTTTTTACTATAGATATGTTGATGATTGCATCGTGCTTTTTGACGACACAAAAGAGAATATCCTAATTTATTTAGATTTCATTAATTCACTACACCCTAATATAAAATGTACAATAGAATTTGAATCTGACTTTAAACTTCCTTATTTAGACTTAATCATCATCAAATATACAGAAAACCCTCTACAACTGACTCTTTAATTGAATTCTTTTCGAATCATTATTTCTCACAAAAAATAGCTGCCTTTACTGGAGAGTTCAACAAAAATATAACCTCTCATTTTTCGTTTATTAACAGTTGGGAATTAATTAAATAAAACCCATTGAGTTTAATTATCTATAGTATTTGAGCTATATTTTTCAATAAATAAATTTAAAAAATCAAATTTATAATTATTTGAGTATGTCACCATTACGGTCGTGACGTCATATATGTGCAATGAAGTTATCATCAAGCCATTAACTGTAAACGTGTAACGAAGAGAATACGAATGAAAAACAGCAGTTAAATCTCACTTATAAATATAATAATATAATATAAAGCGACGTACCGCGCTTCTTTAGTATAGTTATTCTTCGCATTTATTAGTCCAAGTTCCAGATCAAAAAAATAGGTTCTTCTATAGAAGAAATTTTATTGTTTAAACATATTTAGGGGTGAGTCGGAAAGTAAATTCAAGTGAGCAGGACAAAAACATTTTCTACAACTTTTCAATTTTTTGCTGTAGAATGCATAGTTCTGTATTTATAGCGCTCCAAAGTTTTTTTATACTTTTATTGCCAAAATATATATAGTTAGCGGTTTATTTTACGTTAAAAATGATGGTAACCAAATTTGTGAAGCATATAATTTACTAAAAATTCATGTTAACATTTTCCCGTAAATTTTTATCTACGAAAATCATTTTTCTCGTCCACAGTCCACGAGCTATTCCATACAACGTGTTATTCAAGACGACAGCTGAAGCAAGAACTCCCCCGTCACGCCAGCTTGATTTGATGATTGCAGAAAAAAGTATCTGGCTCTTGTACTATATTTTGTTGTATGACAGTTAATAAATTACGACAACTGATATTAAATTAAATTAAAGTAAGACATGCGGCAATCGTGTTGTGGCATAAAATAACAGTTTGGCTTGTAGGATGGTGCTTCGGCTATGCGGATACGTGACGTCATACACACCATTCAGACAGAATAAAAAAATTACCGATTCATAAGCTATTGTCTGTATGTTTGTGAAATGTAAAAACATACTATTTAATAGCTACTATAAAACTTTTCCGTTGTGATATTAGGTTTAAAAATGACCACTTACCTAAGTATTGTTGCGCCACCTATCAGACGAAGCGAAAAATATGCTAGTTTAGTGAGCGACCACTAGAAATAGTCCAAATTCAAACTTGAAGTTTAGTTGAAAATATATAATATAGTCCTTTTCAGCGTTTTTTGGCTTTACGTCACACATTCATACGAAATAAGTAGGCAGAAGCGTAATATCAGTAGCGGGGTTGCTAGTATTGTTGCTAGTCTTTCTTTTGTGTACATAATGTGACTGGCCAGGCATTACAAGTTCTGTTATTGTTTGCTCAGAACTACTAACCCTAATTTTTAATGAATTTGCAACTCGTTTCTGTACATCTGATATTGGCAGCAAAGGCAAAGGCATTTTCTTTACAACTGCTTTCAAGTAAGTACATCTAACTCTTGATAAGACAAATAAATGACATATAATGCCATTTAATAAGTATATAGTAAAACCTTAAGGAGAGTACGACGCTGATAATCAAATACGAATAAATACAGAACATACGTACTGATAGTTCGTACGAAAATTTGTGAAATAAGATATATTTACGTAAATTATTAATAACAAACTTCTGTGAATACAAGTCTCCTATACGAATGTCACTGAGGGAGATAGTTTAACGAAAAACCTACATATATTATTTCAGTGGCGGCTCAAAAATGCTAAAAAGAACTATATATACATGTTATTTAATTAAAAACTTAATATTAACCTCTGAATACTGCTATGTGGGCTAAATGTGTCATAGTTGTTACATTTACTCCGATAGTATAACTACTTGGATTTAAAATTTGATTATTTATCTATTGCTTAAACAGTTAATTTCAGAGTCAACGTTAAAGGCATAAGTGTTAAATATATTTATTAAACTATTTAAAACATATTAATTCCATTACTTGTTATAGATGATATTATGGTTCGCTGCTACAAAATAAAATTTTAAATTAGGGGAAATATACAGCAACTGATCTCAGAATAGCAATGTCTCTTGTAGCCTGACAAACATCAATTTTAGATGGCTGCAAAAGTATATAGAATACCATATTTGACACTTCATCCCCGTGTAAAAGGTATACAGTGACGTCCAACGTGACGTAGCTAGATTAGCCAATGGCCCAAAACCAATGGAGAAGTGCGGGGGCATAGCTTATCATTGAAAAAGGATTTTGAAATTGTGAGAAACTTAGTTAAGAGTAACAAAATTGTAATCAATTTCAAAGATGGAGTTCCAGGCGAAGATTGATTTAAAAGGCTGTATACATTAAGTATAAAAGTTCTACAAAACGTAGAGTATGCTCGCAAGAAAGTTCTTAATCAGTTTTGTAATTTACCAATTTTTAATTTATTAAAGGAATAATGCATGACCATCATCTTCACGACAAACCCAAATGGATTTGGAATTTGATTAGTCATTGTATTTAAATGAGAAATATAAATACATAATAATCAAAATTCGCCTAGCCCTTATGTATGATGGAGTTGGCTAAAAATCTTCATTAATAATTTACAAAGGTTTGTACCTATGGGATCAATGGATAGCTCTATTTTGAGGGTACTGT
Source organism: Neocrepidodera transversa (assembly GCA_963243735.1). Taxonomy (NCBI): domain Eukaryota; kingdom Metazoa; phylum Arthropoda; class Insecta; order Coleoptera; family Chrysomelidae; genus Neocrepidodera; species Neocrepidodera transversa. Next base: position 31,827,030 of record OY725338.1, on the reverse strand, counting down.
TTATGCAGCCACAATAAAGAGATGGATGGAAGAAGTGATTTTCGGTTTTCAAAAATTTCTTCATAAACACTATAATTATGTGACTTCCTCCTAAAAGGCCCATATTAATTATTTAGGATGGACGCTGCACTCATATGAATATCGAGACCTTATAAGCAGGTATGCGAATAAATAAATTTCACTGAAAATGTATCCAGAATTTACAATTCTATCTATATGTACGTTTAAAATGATATTAAATAATAAATATTTAATACCATATCCAAACTATTTATTATTTTGCAACAAAGTTTTCTAAATTGCTAATAATTTTGTTCAAGTCACAGCTTACATATCTACGTCATTCAGATTTCTAGAAAGATCGAATATTCATTATAAATTTTCCTTGTCGGTCTATTTTATTCCATATTTGCAGTTTGAATCAAAAGACCGTTACACAAAATCACACCACTAATTCTTAACCAATGACATTAGGTCAACTTTCTTCTTACGCATCGTTCGCCTGGCTTTTATGGGTTGGTTAAAAAAGCTAACCCGCCACAATTATCACTGTTTCATTAACTCTCAGAGATAGCAGTCGCGTTCGTTAAAAAAGCCGGCTACGTTCCTTCATTACAAAAATTTTTTGAGATTTCACAAAAGTATTGTACCTAGTTAGTGAATAGTGAGTGACAACAGTTAATTAATCTGATCATTGTTAAACTGATGTCTTATAATATAATAAATGAGTGTGAAAATAACCATTACCGTTCACTATAATACGTGTTTTTGTCTATATTAATGTAACTGTTTAAAACGCAGTTTTATAATAATTTAACAGCGTTGCAGCTGTTTGGTTCTTCGATGATTTGTTGATGTTAACACGTCGACTGTCATAGTAAATTTTTAAAACATTAATCGATTCTTAATCAAATTCGTTCAGTGATAAATAAATTATAATATTAAAACAGTCACCCCTTTCCAGCCACCTTTTACAACCACTATTACATTTTTTCAGTCAGATTTTTCTATGAAATGGAAGTAAATACAATCTCAACGAATATCCATACAAGGAAACGTTAATAATCAAGTAATGTCAACCATTGAACCTAACCCCCGAAACAGCGGAAATATATTCTCAAGAAGGACAATCTGTAGCTGCAGATGTGATTGAAACTGCCACCCCAAACATAGCAGAAAATAACTCCGCCTGATTAATTGAAACAGAACCAATACCATGTTCATTAGGTATAAGTCTAACCAAAAATGAGAACGTTGCCTTTGAAGATTTATTATTATCAAAGGATAAGCAATTTCCGAAAGCACCAACCAAAAATAATGAACGGTTATGCACTGGATTTGAGCTTTTGACACCACAGCAACCTATTAATGTGTTAAAGGAGGAATACCAAAAAAAGAGAAACCTGTAAACCATATTAAGAAGGCGAAGGGAAAGGCCAGCAAACGAAATAAACTAGAGCCCCAAATATCAGATAGTAGCAGAGAACATTCGACGTCCTCAATATTAATGGATTCTGATAACAGCGACGAGTTACACTTGACTTATCGGACAAAAAAAATTGGAATCAATAGGAAGTGTGAATGTATCTGTATGATGTTGGGTATTAGTAAAATATTGCACAAAAAGAATAATCAAACATTATGTGAAACTTGTATCAGACCATACTGACGATAGCTTGATAGTTAAGGCCGCAGTTTCACTGTATTTTAACGTAAAAAACACGGGTTTACCAGTTCCAATTACGTTTAAATTTTACTGAACGAAGGAAAATTAAACTTTGGCAGCTTAAAGTATAATGTTTAAAGAATGGAGTCTCCTATTTTTTATTTGTCCTGTAATTAAACTGAGTTTAAAAAAAAATAAAAAAAGTGATTTTTAAAATCAGAGATAAAAAGTAGGAGACTTCATTCTGCGTATTTTTGTTAGTAAGCTATTTGAATATTTCTTTATTTTATTCAGTATTTATTAAATCTAATTGGAAATACGATTGAGAAATATATGTCAAATTTATTTGTCATAATGGAGATTTTCAATAATTTCCTGTAATGTCTTAGTTCATACCCTCTCGAAAAGATGTCGCGACAATCAAATTAGATGGCAATCATATAAAAACCATGTTGCCAAACTTTTAGAAAAATCTGAATATTAGGTATTTTCGCGGAGCTAATCCTGAACTAGTTCAGAACACATTTAAGGATTACAAAGGCCACAAAGGGACAAGTTATATGCGCATGTCCTATTCGGAATATATTCAGGATTTTTATGTACCGCGAACGCATAAAATGAAACTTATCTATGACATAATATTTTATTACTTAACAAAACAAATTAATTAATATTAAATTTTCACGCAATTAATTTAATGATACAGAAGAAATTATTTTTATGGAATATTTGTCTCCAGATTTGGAATATTTGTCTTTCATTAGGGAATATTTGTCTTTCATTAGGGAATATTTGTCTCCCAATAGGCGCAACTATTTTGCCAAACTTTCCAGTTTCGCACTGCGTTCGGTATTGCTGCTGGTGATAAGATGTCGATATTGATCATGGGACTCGCGAGTAAACCGAATTTTTTATTATTTTTCCGAGCGCATCAATCTGTTATCTGCTAGGTTACACCGAAATATTTATAGAGAGTGTCTAGAGGTCCGTCTAGTCGGACCCGGTGAAAACCCAATAGGTCCGTCAATCAGCTGTTAAGATTAGGATTAAAACATAGTTTCGTAATTTTGATATTTATTTTAGCGTTCCTAGTGAATGTGTATACTTTAGTTCTGTAATATTAATAATTAAAATACAAGGCGAAACACTAATTTATATTTATTTTATTATGAAACGTGATTCGCTTAAATAATAAGTTTGAACATATTTAAACAAAGCAATGGATCCGGGGATGGAATCCCACATCTCCCTAATTTTTTTTTATTTTTTTTTAAACTCAAGTTGGATTTTTAAGACTTCTTTTAATAAAATAAATATTTTTTTAATTCTACAGGTTAGCTTTGGTCAGTCAAAACTTCTAATAAAATAAATATCAAAATTACGAAACTATGTTTTAATCCTAATCTTAACAGCTGATTGACGTACCTATTGGGTTTTCACCGGGTCCGACTAGACGGGCCTCTAGACACTCTCATATTTATATTTGAAAAAATGAACAATCATGGTTTACTGTATATGTTGCAGGAGAAATATTTTTTGATTTTGATAATGTAAATAAAAAATTCTGTGCAGTTTAAAAAAGTCATAATATCCATCACCAAAAAACCCCATGTACCAAATTTGAATGGAATCGGTTAATAATCATAAATTTCGTCCACCATTTTGCAGTCGCCATCTTGAATTTATTTATTTTGAAAAAAAAAATCATGATCTCCTATCCCAAAAAGCCCCCAATACCAATTTTGAAAAGAATCTAATCATAATTCCATATCTTATCCGCCATCTTGAATTTATTAATTTTGAAAAAAAAAATCAAAATCTTCAACACCAAAAAAACCCCATGCACCAAATTTGAATGGAATCGGTTAATAATCATAAATTACGTCCACCATTTTGGAGTCGCCATCTTGAATTTTTTTATTTTGAAAAAAAAATCATGATATCTCCTATCCCAAAAAAACCCCAATACCAATTTTGAAAAGAATCTAATCATAATTCCATATCTCGTCCGCCATCTTAAATTTATTAATTTTGAAAAAAAAATCAAAATCTTCAACACCAAAAAAACCCCATGCACCAAATTTGAATGGAATCGGTTAATAATCATAAATTTCGTCCACCATTTTGGAGTCGCCATCATGAATATATTTATTTCGAAAAACAAATTCATTATATCCGACCCCAAAAAACACAAATACTAATTTTGAAAAAAATTTGAATAATCACATATCTCGTCTGCAATCTTGAATTTATTAATTTTAAGAAAAAATTTGAAATCACCAACCTCCAAAAACCTCCATATGGCAATTTTGAAGGAAATCTGTCCGTCCGTAATGAAATTATGAAATATCTATAAAATATATTTGGGATTTATATTTATGATGATTTTACGTATTTATCGAAGATAAACAAACAAACAAAGTTAGTTTTACAGCATTGCCATATCCTAGCAGAGCTCAGAGATTTTCTTGCTCTTGGCATAAAATGAAATAAGATTAAAATTATATTGTATAGTAGACCAGATAAATAATATGAAATAAAATGTCACTACTAAACGAGTAAATAATTTGGTCAAATGTATGCTGAAATAAATCGTAAATAAGACATATTGCTACATCTGTTGAATAATAGATTTATGAAATTTGACATTAATATGACATATGTCACATTTAGTTATTGTTATGAATATTGGAGTGTGCCACTGCGGCCTTAAATTCACACAATATAAAGGAAATTTGACCGACAAATGCCAACACATATACTATAATTCAACATAATAACCGATCCTTTTGTTAATAGACGTTTCATGTACGAATTTACAGTATCTTTTAAACACTTCAACATCAGTAGATTAATTAATAACAAGTGCTACTAAGAGTGCTTTGTGTATAACTTTATTAGTTTTTCGTTTACTTTGTCTTAACAATGTTTTCTAAAAGTTCGAAATTGTTATATTTTTCAACATAATAAATTAAAAAAAAGAATCATATAAAGAGCTTGAATTTAATTTTTATACAATAGCACCATACTACGAAATATACGGATTACTACAAAAATATAAACTTTTGTTACAATTACCAGTCCCTAAGGTAAATGTTATATATTGAGATCATTTAAAAAAAAATCTCGCAAAATTAAAAACATTAAACAATATTTTAATTTCTCGCATAGAATGAATAGTCTCAAAGTATAAACTTTTTTAATTTTCGAAGCGTTCTTCGTAACTTTATGTTAAATGAAAGTTGAACCAATCAAAATGTATATCATATTTAGCCAACTTCACCTTATTTGTCTTTTGAGAATACCTTACTTTAAAAGTCGTTGACTTTTATTGAAAGAATTATTGTTTTTTCATCAGACAACAGCAAATTATTCAGAAGTTAAACTTATGTTGTTTTAGACGCATAAATAAAAAAATAGCATATAAGTATACGAAATAAATATAAAAGTTAATATGTTATCATTTTAATAAAAATGATACTGAGATTATATAAAAGAAAAAGATAAGAAACCAGTCAATGAGAAGAACAGATTACAAGCAATTTAGATGAACAAATCAACAAATAATGCGTTGGTTGGCAAATCTAAGAGCGTTCTATTGACCTACAAATACTAAATTCCTAATAACTTATTTAAGAAGATACAAATTTAATTATGATTTTCAGTAAAATATGGAGAAAAAATCTGCTATTGTGGTTACCAATTATATTTTTTTTATATATATTATTTTCTCGCTGTTTAATTTTTTTAGCTCTCCACAATTCTCTGTAATATTTTAAGATATTTGGTAAGAGAAAAAAATAAAATCTAACATGAGTTAAGTTTTAAGAGCGAATTAAGATAAATGCATTTACTTCTTTGCTAAGTGCTGCCACCTGTTAGATTGACCTAAATCATTATTTTTTTTTGTATTACAACTATTGTACTGAGGTGTGAAGGCGGGAATCTTTTAAAGACACCTCATGCTAGGTTCTATGAGTGAGATAGTGCTGGACTCTCCCTGCTCGCCCTGCAAGCAGAATCAGGGGCATACCTACTAAACCCTCCTCGGTTATTTGTTCTGGTGCTTGCCTGTTCCTTGTATCCTGCAGTTGGAGTATTTACTCCTTTTCAGGGATACTAGAGCGGATGTTGTGCTGGAATGGAAATTTATTAGAACTAAGATATTTTATTGTAAATAATTGGATTGGATATTTACGAGTCTGCTGGGATGTTATGGAATCCGTGGACGTCAGCGGTGAGGACCAGCTCACCTGATACCTACAGGTGTATCTTCGAGGAGCTCTTGGAGCTCGTCCGGAAGATCTTCGCTTCGTTCAGAATCCTAAGATTCGGCAGTGGGAATTTCTTCTTTGGTTTCTTGGAGAAGGCTCTTCTGTTCCTTTCATCTGTCCATTTTGTTCGTAGGGTGGCATGGGCGTGGGTGTTGGAGCTGTCCAGTCTTCTCCTGACGTGTTTGCCCTGAAGTGTATTTAAGCTGGAAACAATTGTTGTTATATAAGTGTGGTTATAGATTTGGTCTGAGGAGAATCGAAAGGGAAGGTAGGAGCATTTTCTGACGATCCTCAGCTCAGTTGCACTACTGGCGTGGAAGAGAGGAAGGTAAGGGTGGGGAAGTTGAGAGCTCTTTAATCGGTTATGAGACGGATGTATGTCTTGTATGTGCATAGCAACTTTCGAGAATTACATCTGCCAATTTGACTCCCTAGTATTCCGATGAGAGAGCTTCGCTACCTTACTCTGTCTAGAGTTCTTTGGACTTCAGTCGCCCAATTGAGGTTACGCGTGAAGCATACTCCCATGTACGTGACCTTATCCAAGGGAACGAGTCTCTCTCCCCAGAGGTTACGTTTCTAACATTATTCCGTTTTAAGTCTCCATAGGTGGTTCACTGCTTCAGTCAGAACGTAGAGGGGCGATGCAACTAGGACTTAGTTTGGAACGATAGAGCGGTCTTAAGAAAGAAATGATGAAACAACTGAAAAACGATGAGCTAAATGACTTTAAACAAACTTTCTATTAGAAACAATGAAAATAATAAGTTTTCTTTTATAGTATAATATTATTATTAATTTTAGAAGGCGTCCATCTGATTTATTTTAAAGCATGACTAGTGAGGATCAGTTTGAATTGTTAAGAAAAAAATTATTTTTCATGAAAAAACTAACAGTAATAACTTAAGACTGAATAACGTAAAAGCATGATGTAATAAATATAATAACGCAATTAACATGCCACTTGTGTAATAAATTGCGGCACATTGGCGTGAATGTAGTCTCAACTTGTTAAATCAGATATCTATATAAGTGTTAGATTATACTTTACATCCTAAAATACCCTCTTAATACTTTTCCTTTTCCACATATTCTAAAAATCATTATTAATTTTTTGATTCAATATTTTTTGTGCTTTATAAATTCTCTTTGCCACCATTATTTAATGATAGGGTCCTAACCAACCGCTATGTTTAATTGGTCGACTATTGACTTATTAATTATCCTATGATCACTTATATTTTTCATATACATAGCATATTGAGCGTCTTGATGTTGCTTGTATTTAGTGGATTCTGTAAGTTGGACAGACATCTAAATATTTCAGAACCATGTCTCCCTCCAGTTTTTGAGGATGCTGAACACAATGGCGGTGGTAATCTCTCTCCGAGTTAACCGCATACTCAAAAAAGGCAAAAACTGCCCCGAAAGGGGTAAAACGCAGATATACCATCTCATACCGAGAAAAACTTGAGTCACCCCAGTTTTCGAGTTGACCTTACCACCCCAAACGGCAAAAATAACACCCAAAGAGGTTAACGCGGATACGCTGTCTCGTACAGACAAAACCTACGTCTCCCCCAGTTTTAGAATTTGCTGGACAACACGATGGTGATGTTGGATCTTTTCACCAAATCAACTAACCCCTCAAACGCATCCGCATTTCACCCCTTTAAAAGGTTGTTTTTGGCCGGTTAGGGGGTGGTGTCAGCTAGAGAAATATTTAAACCGCCACCATTGTGTTCAGATTTCTTGAAAACAGGGAGTGACGTAGATTTTGTCGGTACGAGACGGCGGATGGAGAGAACACTAAAAAAGTTTAAACCTGGCTGCCATCGTGCTCAGCATCCTCGAAAATGGGGAGTGATGCAGGTTTTTGGGGGCGAGATTTTACCTTTTTTGGGGGGTGCCGTTAAACCATCGCCATCGTATTTAATATCATCGAAAATGAGTATGGAGACATAGTCTCGTTAGGTATTTACACTTTTCGAGGTTTTTCCGACTCACAGAATTTACAAATTATTTTTCCTATGTACCAAAATTCTTACAATTTTGTAAAAATTGTGCTATTAATTCCAAAAAATGACTTGTTTTACACAACAAAACCTATATTCTACCTACGTTATTTATTTTTTCAATTATAAATTAATTAATAAACTACAGAACAATCTGTATAAGCTTAAAACTTGTTCTTGTTACTTGACTGGTAAATTAAACAAGCACGTTTTAATTTTCAGCTACAAAGAGGTAATTGTTTCCGATAAAAAACCTCAGTTACCATTTTTTAGTACTACAACTGTGTGCCAAAAAAATAATATTTCAAATTGTATTTAGAATAAAATTCTTTCTAAGAGAATCTGGAAACAATGAAAATTATTATAAGGACATAGATAAATAGCATAAAAATGCTATTACACAATTTTTATGCAAACTATATTCAATTTTTTTCTATAATTTTTTTAATTTGCCCTTGATATGTCTCTAATGGTCGTTACGGTTCACTTTGGCGCTTTGGTTCAGGTCTCTGATTGCCTCGGGCTTCACCTTCCGTTTATAGTGTGAAGGCCACTGAACGGGCAGCATCAGTTGAGAATAAATACTCCAGGGGTCATTATGGTATCGACCAAAATCACTAGCGGCCAGAAGGGTGGGCTTTACTTGCTCCACTTGGTTGAATACCTGAATATTTGTTGAGTAGATAAATGATAAATAAAAATAAAATTCCAATAAATAATACCTTTTATTTATATCAAGATCCGGCTTAGAACGACGGGTGTGTAACACGGTTCTTTAATCTTTGATACGTCGGAGGGTACTGGCACGTCTTCTAGGCTGGCGTGGTCGGATTGACGGTTCCGGTACGATACAGGCACAATGGAACTTGGCTTTAGCTCAGCTTGACGTATCTGTAAAGGCCTAAAGGTCTCTGACTGCTTCTCAGGTCAAACTCTTACTGGACTTCCACTACAGCTAACTGATCGACTCCGGCTGCCGTATACCATAAGGTCGGCTGGGTGCGCTATTTAATTTAAATATTTTAATTCTCATGGAAAATAATTTCGCTACAAGTTATACAAAAAGCATATAATATAAAATGTAATGGTAAAATAATTGGCAACATCGCTTTAATTGTCGTATTCCTAGAAAATAATAAGAAATTAGTCACTATTTATACATATTTTAATGGTTTTTGGTGAAACTCGCCATAATAGTAAAGGCGCTGTAAAAATTATTGAAAGCTGGTTGTTTTATACCAAAGAAAACACGGGGGAAAATCCGTAGTGAGCATATATTAAATACAGAAGAACGCATTATAAAAAAAGTTTAGTAATTTTATGTGATAAATATAAGTTTCACTTTTTTTGCTGGACATTTATATCACAGAATGTGGATATTAAACCTTTATTTCACATATGAGGCGTTTCCACCATTATAAAGTATCCTTAATTTAAATTTTAAAAAAGTTTCAGCTGCAAGTGCGGCAAACATCTTCAGTGTCATGGAAGAATTACTCATCGCGAAGTATCAACTGAATCTGCAACCTCCTTCGCTTCAACTGTGCCATTTATATAAGTGTGTGCGCGTGCTTTTTTGGCACTAATGCGTCTCTTTGTTTGTTCTACTTAAGCATCAGTCTAATAATTTACTTCTCCCACTCGTTTTTGATTTTCAGTTAAACAATAATAACCAATGATCAAATCGTTTTGATTCTATCGGTTTGTTGCGATAGGGGATTTCATATTTGTTTTTTTTTGACAGAAGTTTCAAATGTCATCCGACACTTTCAGAAAATTTTTGATATCTTAATTTTTTATTTTCGTTACTACATCTTTTGATAATTTAGTACAATGTATAAGTTTAAAGGCTGAATTCTTAAAGAACTTTTGAAGTTTTTGATACCAAAACATATTTAATATCCAATAAATGACAAAAAATTCACAATTATACGACAACATCTGCCAAATAAAGATTATTATGTTAATTTTTCATAAAAACAACTATAATCATGAGGCGATTGTAAGATACAATGTAATTATCTGTAGAAATTATAAATACAAAGTCTACACCTTCTGATATAATTAAAACATGGTCAAGGTCGTTTAGTTGGTAATGAATGAATTATTTTTTATATCCGGACAAAATTATATCAGCAATTAAAACTAACATTGTTATTTTGATAAATTTGGAAATCGTCCACTGTATTAATTATATTAAAAAAAAATAACTATTTTTATTTATATTTATATATCAGATAATCAGACAATCATAAAAGGTTTCTACATTTATCAAAAACCCACTCAGACTAACCACATTATTCATATTTCCTCTAACCATAATTACAAACATAAAATATTAGCTATCTCTGGTTGTGACAGAATAATAAGTTTTGCTGGGTTAACAATATAATACAATTACCGAAAAAAAATTGTTATAGTATACTTAGTTTTTGAAAATACTAATTATAAGAAAATAAATTCAGAAATCATTCTATATGCTTTCAAATATCCAACTAATTTTATTGATTTCTCGATGATGACGTGACGTCGTTTATACGTAAATGTTGATTAGCAGTATCAGTAACATCAGGATGCTAATGAATATGAAAATGATATTAGACTCTAACTTAATTGGCTGTACAGGGACATTATCAATATTTGGGTGCTTACTGATATTATCAAAGTACCAGTTTATTGATTTATTGATTGACAGAATTTTAATTAATTATATAGGTAATGAAGCGATCAGAATAAAGGAGAACGGTTACCATATGCCGCGAATTGATTGAAAATAATATTTATATTTCATTAATCATAAAATATTAAATTAATATAAATAAATCTCATTTATATTAAAATTACGTATAAGCCAGTCGGAAAGTGCATTGATAGCGGGAGTAAATCCGGACAAACTGGAATAAATTTTAAATTGTTTTCCTTCGACTTATTAATTTTGCATTCTCACACAGGCCCGGATTTAGCCTCTATGCTAAAAAAATGGCAAAAAATGTATTTTTTTTATTATTAACTCGATTAGTATTAATTTTATATCAAAATATGTAGTTATTAAAATTAAAGATGAGTAAAAACATTACATACTTTTTTTGGCCCACGAACTCTTGAAATCTGGATAATTCTATGACCACTTAATAATTTTCTTATTGTTTTTCAATTGATTTTTGGTGTTATGCTTCTTTATTTGGTAAAGATATCATGTCACACATTTGTACTTGTTTCCACACTATTTTAGAGGCACTATGCTGCCAACTTAAGTTTATTTTTAGGTTAAAGGCCCATAAATGTTTTTTTTGCCTTTTTGTTGTTACTGTATCATCCTGAACGTCTTAAACATCTGTCTCTTAGTCCGGATGTGGTTCTGGTTCATAATGTTCAGAATATTTTATTGACTGCTCTATATGTGGTTCTATATCGATAGGGAAATCCTCCTTGTAGTCTTCTTCGTCTAAGTCGACCACTTCCAAAGTATTCGAACAAGATTTACTCTGGCAAAATGCACACATTACTGAGCCATAACAAAACCTGCTTTGTGGCTGCTACAAGCTGCGTTACGACCTTTAGCTCATTTACAAGGAATAAGTTTTAGTCATTCTTGTGGAGCTGTATCTTATAAAGAAGCAATGGGCATTAAATAAATAATCTCTCCAATCTATGACTAATTTTTCATTTATATACTATAGCTATACCTTATTGTACGGAAGATGTGCAAGCGTGCGGCTTCTTTAGTTGGCGGTAACGATGCTTCTTTTGATAAGCTTTTGTTAATAGATTTTACGAAACAGTTAGATCTCTTAATAAAACGACTGGATCAGGAGTAAACACTAAACGAATAAGTTACTTAAACAGTATTTATAACCCTTTGTAACGGAGGCTCTGAAGATGTTCTTTGACCGAAAGCCTAAGCCGAATTTTATTAAACAATATTTATAACCCTTTGTAACGGAGGCTCTGAAGATGTTCTTTGACCGAAAGCCTAAACCGAATTTTATTAAAAGCAGTTTTAGTAAATACTTTTTAGTGTTACACACAGTAGTACTCTTCTTTCCAAGTTTATTTATAATTATAATTAATTAATGAATCGCATTTTTTTGGTCCATGCAGATGAAGAAGAAATTATTCTCCAACTTTGTCTATATCATCTGAAGATGCGTTTGTATAGCTTTCTGTAATTCTTTTTTTCTTTCTTTAAAACTTTAATAACTTCATTTTTCCCTGCATGTATAATGCGAATGTAGTATTGCAGTGACTAAATGAGTGTAGAAATAAATTTATACTATGGGGTGCATACATTCTACTTTGCGACTTTCCCTTGTCTGACTTTAGCAAATAAATTTTAGAGCGAAACACAGGTAGCGGTATAGTATTTGCCCCACCCGCCTTTAAATTGGCCCAATTTTCTATCAATCGATAGATCTTGATGTAATTAGTCTAAATGTATTGAAATTTTTTTGCGCAAATGTCTAGGTCAAAAGTTATAAAGGGTTGAAAAGGGTTGGATTTAGTATTTGCCTCATGCGGCAAAACTGTGGTTTACTGGAAATGTTAGGGGGAAAATGAACATAGCGATGTTGGGCTCTCTAGTTGATTCAAATGGCACCATTTTTGTTTAACGTATATGCGCTGTTGCCAAGTTGGTCACATTGGATTACTGGAAATCTGACATGGAGATGATTCGAAATGGACATGCTTCTATTTAATAAGGCGACTTTTGATATAATGCGCTATTGGCAAGTTATAGAAGATGGTTATTATCGAGAGAATATTTATGGTAATTTGAATAAGAGAAGATTACTATAAATCTTCATCTTAATATACTGGCATGGTTTTCAATATTTGAAAATACGTTGTTGGCAAGTCAGTCACTTCAGATTACTGGAAATCTGATATGACGATGGTTCGAAGGTGGATCTTTTAAATCGTGGCAGGCTTTATCTATCTGTATCTATAGGGTGAGTTGCTCCACACTTGGGCGTCCCACAGCACTTAGATCTTATTTAAGCTCATTGTTGTACTCGCTTCGGCGGCACATATACTAAAATTGGAACGATACAGAGAAGATTAGCATGGCCCCTGCGCAAGGATGACACGCAAAATCGTGAAGCGTTCCACATTTTTAAATTGTGAATTACTAATTAAACTACTAATATATAAAAAGTGTAAGCAATTTGCGGTGAAAATAAAATTGTGAGTTCACGAAAAAAAAAAAAAAAAAAAAAAAAAAAAATTAAGAGTTAAAAAGAAGACAAAAACACAGTGAAGAAAAAAAAAAAAAAAAAAAAAAAATTAAAAGCGTATGCATAAAAACAAATAGAAAAACAAACACACAAAATACTAACTGCATGCAAGTCGATAAACCGTAGAGCATTAAAAAAAAAAAAAAAAAAAAAAAAAAAAAAAAAAAAAAAAAAAAAACTGCATTTGCAATTTGATAAACTGTAGAGCATAAATATATCAAACAATGGTCTGGCTAATTGGTCTCTGCCAAAGCCAATAAACCAGGAAAAAAAAAAAAAAAAAAAAAAAAAAAAAAAAAAAAAAAAAAAAAAAAAAAAAAAAAAAAAAAAAAAAAAAATTGTTCACCCTTCTTAGTTTAGCTCGTTAGTCAGCCTACAGTTTTTATGTAGGCCGGTGTTAGGCAATACTCGCCGAACACAATTTTCCTATTTGACAAGAGTGTCGGGCAATCATAGAGAATGAAATTGTTTATTTCCAGGCTATTATGCCGTGGTCTTCTTTAACTTTTACTCTCGACTGTAATTACGGTAGCCATTTTCAGTGGCGTGGGCGAAGTATGCTTCATGACGTATCACCTAAAACTGAGTTGTAGTCGAAACGTTTGGAAGTAATATCCAAAGATGACCACATCATTACGGCTCGGAAATAAACAATTACACTAAAGCCGGTCGTAAAAGCCAATATTCCTATATAGAGGATGTGCTCGATTGTCTCGTCTTCTTGTTTACACCCCCTGCGGAGTACAGCATCTGATAGTTCCATGTACAAAATTTATTTGCTGAACTATTGATATTTGAAGATAGGCTATTTTATAAGTATTGGTGGACAAGTACATCGTTAGCAGATTATTTTAGAAATTGAAATATTGTGGTACACGATTGGTTATATACTTATATTTATAAAGATACCTAAGCGTGTTGTCAAATAATAATTTCAGGAGTCCGATAGTCACGATACCACTCGTCGTATTATATATGATAACATTTCGCAAATCCTTTTTTAGATATTGTGCCTTTTGGCCAATGTAGTGCTTTTTAAATGAGTATTGGCGCCTTATAGCACTCAATACCGCACCAAAAGGGTCCTAATCGGCTTTTTGAATGGCCGTTGCCACGGGTATTCGACCAGCTTATCCGCAAACTGTTCATCGGAAAAAAAACTCATTAATAAAAGAATTTTTCTACAACTTAAACTACAACTTACAAATAAAAGGATCTTCCAGACCCTGTTATGCACGCCAACCATCTTAAACAGAGTGTTCCGGCCGCGAAAATTTCGATCCGTAAATCCTCGCTAAAAAAATGAAACGAAATGAAGTATTTTAATCAACAGTAAAAACACAATAGCTTTTTTTTTTATCGGATAAATTTCTTTGTAACGAAAAATTTTGCCAAACAGTAATTTCACGAGAAAAACTGATACGGAAAAATCGCGAGACCGAAGGTCGAGGATTTTGCCAAATGTCAGTTTTTCGTTCAAAATTACTGATGTCAAAATTTTAAGTTTAAAAGAAATATATCCGATAAAAGAAAAACTCGAGTGTTTTTTGGCAAGATAAATTAATTTATATAGCTTTTTGTACCTCTATAACTTCGAAACAGACATTGTCACGGAAAAAAACAACACATTGTTTATAAACAATTCAATTTAAGTTACATTTGGTAACTGCATATTCTCCTATAAAGTTTAAAGGAACTGATGTATTAACAATTAATAAATGAAAGCATTTTTACCCATTTTTTAAGATGGCGTCCAAACTCGGGCTTTCTGGGGGGGGGGGGGGTGCAAAAATACATGTTTTTAACACCAAATGAAAAAAATTGTTTGGCGACTGGCCTAATATAGTAACGTGGCATATCTTGTATTTTAATATCAAAGAAATTATTTTAATTGCTAGTAAAATGTTTAAGAAAACTAATTTTTCACAATAAATAAAACATAATTGTTTATTTTGTCTCACCCACACACTTAACATATTTATTATACATTATTAATTAACTAACAAATTACTCATCATTTATATTGGTATACATTTTATAATTATTTAGTTGGGTTGTGTATTTTGCTTTCGATCATATTGACCAATATCAATTATTCTGAATTTCTGAATAGTTGAAATTGAATTCATCAACAATTTATCGATTATTTCTTCTTTGTTTGAAAACTATATTTAGGTATTAATTGATCCAACCTAATTTTGTATCTTACATTCCATTTATATTCTAAATAATTAATAATAAAATGTTATGATTATATGTTTTACAACCAATAAATCAATATTTTAATATTTAATAAGAAATTTAACATTTTCTTTAAGACTTTTTTGTTGGATTAAAAAATTTGAAAAAGAAAGGTCTGACGGATTAGGGCCGGAAAAATTGATTAATTATTAGAAAAGGATATCAGATTTGCTCCTTAAAATATCTGAAGCAAATTAGCTTTTTTATATAACGGTGTCAATTGATTTTGGAACACTAATTAAGTTATCAGGAATGTTTAAGAGAAATGAAGCGAAAGCGATAGTCCTAATACAGAAAATCCAAGAAATCGATCCTTCAATTAAGGAAAGTTAATGGAGTAAAACAGTACAGGTCAGTTGTCACATTTTTTAGACACTTTTTATAATTTGTATTTCTTTACTATACTATAATCAATAATAAAAACGGCAAAATCCTGACTGATTGACTGACAGGGAAAATAGGAACAAATGGGGCAAAATAGTGAAAAACGTAGAAATTTTTAAAAATAGTAAAAAACAGGGAAAACAGTGAAAAAATTGAGAAAACTGGAAAATTTGGGACAAATAGCAAAAATACGGAAATTTGGTAAAAATATTGAAAAATAAAGAAACATTGTAAAAAGCAGGGCAAATAGGAAAATTTGGGAAAAATATGAAAAAAACAGTAAAGAATTAGAAAAATAGGCAAAAAATTGGGTAAATAAGGAAAAATATGGAAAATACGAAAATTAGAGAAGAAATAGGGAAAAATAGTAAAAAATAGGGAAACAGTAGGGAAAATGGGGAAACATGAGAAAAATTGAGGAAAATAGGATAAAATAGGGACAAATAAAAGCAAGGAAAAATAAAGAAAATAGGAAAACTAATGGAAAACAGGAAAAAATAGAGGGATCTAGAAGAAATATAAAAAAAAAGGAAAAATTTAACAAAATAGTGAAAAATAGTGGAAAATCTGGAAAAAATTGGCTGTGTTACCACAGAACTTTCCCGGGTCAGCTGTAAAGAATTGACATTTCAATGTTCATATGATATAAGCAGGCGCATGCGCAATATATATAGCAGACTGCTACAATTAGGATCTTCTAAAATCATGGGTGAAAACTATTGGGAATTCTAGAAAGTTATTAAATTTGTAACCGCTAAATTTTTGTGGAATTATGTAGGGGAAGGTAATAGATGTCAGATGGTTTTTTATTTTAAAGAATTTGGATGAAAAATTGGCTTTTTCGAATTTTGGGAAAAAATGTGCATCTTGGAGAAAAGCATTGAATAGGCAAAATATGCGCAATCAAAGGACCAATAAAATGATCTCTGAAAGATCAAGATCAGACAATCCGTTCAAAAGTTATTGGAAAAAACCCGAAAAAAAGTGGTTTTTTAGATTTTTTTCAATTGTTTATAGGATTGTTATTAATAATTAAAATGCAATAATTATGCCCAAAAGTTATGATTCTTAACGTATCCAACAGGTGTGCGCAAGATGAGCGCTGTGCAATAAATAGTTTTTGCAAAATCCTATTTATTTATCCCGTTTTACTAATTATGCAACAACTTTAAACCATTATTGTGAGAAAATTTATTATTGAAAAAGGTTCTACAGCACGCCATTTCAAAGTTAAAGAACTGAATTAGACTTCTAGATTAACAAAATGTTGATTTTTTGTCGAAAACCCTTTTGAATTATGTAAATCAACATTTTGTGGAAAAGAGCTGTTTCTTTTTTATAAACATTTAGAATAAGTTGGAAACTATTCTAGTTAGTGAAATAAGATTTGCGGGATTCGAACACCAATTAAAAAACACTCATTTTGAAACAAAAAAAAACAGTTCCTAAGCCCTTTTGGAACTAAGTTAGCAATTTATTTTCAAAAAATCATAGCGCCCTTAATAACAAACATTATGAGATGAAATTTTAATATGTTGTACACTAATAATTCAACTTTATGGATCAATATTTTTTGATCATATGAGTCATAAATTGTTTATACAGGAGCCCGTTAAAGTGAAGGTAATCCAAACTTGCTAGTCGGAAGACCGGTGGTGGGGATAGCTTTTGATGGGTTTCGCTGGAGATAAATTGAATCTCCGAAAGTCGAAATTGTGCGTGCTGTAAAAATTTACAATATCTCAGCGTCTGAAAAACGTAGAACCTTCTTTTTTTTATCTGAGGTAGATTAAAAAAATTATAACGACTGACTAGTTTTCGTACTTGTAAATAATACTCGAAACTCATGAAATCGACGTTTCGGAAATTAATATTAATTTTGTTTATTTTTTCAGAAATAAATTTTGTAAATTGTTTAAACGGTTAAAGAGTGTAAAACTTTGCCAACCAAATTGATAAATACAATTTTTTTATTTGCATAAAAAATAAATGGTTATAAATAAAAACGAAACAAAATTAAAAAATACAACAAAAATAAAATTTTTAAAGGTAATTGGGCAAAAAGAAATACTTTTTCTGTCTTGTCATTTTTTCGAAAAACTGACTCTTTTGGAGATACAATTTGTTTTAAGTAAAAAAAATTGATTTTATATGTTACTGTGTTGCATATACAGATTTATTAAACAAAAGTGGAAGATTACATACAGACACACACACAGACAGACCATACACTGGAAATGGTTTCAATCTCCTATGTATCTCAAAATGGATATTTCTATCAATATCTCAAATTTCTCTTTTGCTCGTTCACTATACTTTCCCTTGGATGGGCCCGGGAAAGTAATAAAGTAAAGCAAACTAGGGAAAATAGGAAAAAATTAGTACAAATAGGGGAAAATAGGAAAAAATAAGAAAAAATAAAGAAAACAGGAAAAACTAATGTAAACCAGAAAAAATAGAAAGATATGGAAAAATAGGAATAAAATAGGAACAATCGTGAAAATAGTGAAAAAAAGGGGGAAAATATGGAAAGAATGGAAAAAATAGGGAATATTAGAAACAAATAGGACAATTTTTTGTGAAAAATAGTGAAAAAATACAGAAAAATGAGGAAAAATAAGGAAATAAAGAACAAAATAAGGAAAAGTTGGAAATTATAGGAAAAATAGTGAGAAATAGGAAAAAAATTGGGAAAAATATGGAAATAAATATGGAAACATATGGTGAAAAATGAAAAACAGAGAAAAATGGAGAAAATAGGTAAAAATAGGTACAATAAGCATAAAATACTGGAAAACAATAGAACAAAAGAATAGAAATAAATAACAAAAAAGATCAAAAATAGAGAAAATAGGGAAAAAATATTAAAACTTTGCGAACAATTGGAAAAAATAGTTAACCATGGAAAAATATGGAAATATTTGGAAAAATAAGAAAAAAATTGAAAAAGATAGATAAAATAGGGAAATTAGAGATAAATCTAGAAAATCTAGAAAAATCAGGAAAATAGGCAAATATACAGGAAAAGAGTGAAAAACAGGGGAAAATAAGAAAAAATAGGAAAATATAGATAATAATAGATAAGGACAAATTCGGACAAATAGGGAAAAACAGGAAAAAATAATGAAAAACAGGAAAAATAAGTAAAGCTCGGTACTCCAGGTACTAAAGAGAATCCGCAGCAAAGCACGAGTATTCAGCTGGTCCTCTATAAAATATTTTGGGTTACATTAGATTTCTTACATATTTTAATACCAATATCTCGGAACTTAAAAACAATAGGGAGCTGGGGTTTTCGTTAAACAATTTATTTCTATATAAAGTGTTTTTAAGTATGAATGTTTATTAATTAAAATCTGATATATCTGATATTAGTAGTGTTTTTTAAATACAAATATCGTCGATTTTTTTAATGAATATATAACTGCCTATTAAAAATCACATAACTTGAACATTTTTTATCTAAACGTAAATAAATTATAAGTTTTAGAAAAGTGGAAGAGTTCAGCTTTTAGATGGAATAACAATATATAGGATGATTCGGTAAAATAAAAATACTACATTTGCGTTTAAAAAATATTATTTTTTAAAAAAAAACCCTATATAAGATTTCACTAAATACACATTCGAATTTGAAATAAATTGTTTAACAAAAACCGCACCTAACTATCGTTTCAGAGTTCCGAGAGATTTGCAGTTAAAATGAGTCAGAACTAGTACACCTGGTATTACTTTCGTACATTTTTTATATTACTGCCAATTCCATTTGTTGCATAAGTTTGCAAAATTTTTAGTATTTTAGTACCAAAAATAAAAAAAAATGATAGTGACGTCACTACCAACTTATAGGATCAATCTTGTAATATTTAAGATGGCGGATTAGAGTAAACTAACAAATTTAATACTAACTGCGGATATTCTGTAGTAAGTGTGGCATTTTTTTTACAATTTCCTTCAAGTAGGTACACAGAGAAAACGAGGCCAAGAACATTTTTTTCCTGACATTTATTTAATTATACCAACTACTTTTTTTCTTACATCAGCATTATTTTCATGCTGCGGTAAAAACAATAATTTTCCTAATCATAACATTCTAGAATAGGTACCCCATTGAACTATTATAAGCTAACTGTTATCCTAAAAGTTAATTTCAATAAGATAGCTAAAACAAGTGAACAAACTTCCTACACTTGTTTTTGACTCTCTTGAAATATTTTTACTTATTCTAACTAAACAGTGCACTTGTTTTGAGTTAATATTTTTACAGACGTTTAAATTTAACGGTCGTCAGACGTATGAAAAAGATAATGACTGATTTGCATATAAAAAACATTGCCAATTGTCATTAATAGTCGTTACTCTTGTTCTAACGAAAATTATCGAACGATAACCGAAATAGGCAAACAGATATTTCAGGCTCGTTTGTTCGTCCAGGTTCTTCGAATATTTAAATAGGGAAAGACGGTTTTTTTGAGTGAAAGTGGGCATTGGACCAACAGGTACTGTGACACGGAAGATTATAAAATTTTACTATTGGGATTTATTGGATTTAATTGTTCAGTTTGAAGGTAAGTTAACAAAATAAGAAAATTTAATATTATCGGTGGTAAATGAACAAAAGCATTACATCAGCTGTTTTTAATCAGGATTTCAGAAGAACTAAAAGTAAAAATATTAAAAGCTATTTCTTATAGGTTATTTGCAGGATTTCTGAGTATTGAATATGTATACCGGATGTCCATTATTTATATTTTCCACTATTGTAAGCGTATAACTTTTAAACGGAAGTACCTACATGAAAACATGCAGTTTTCATCGAAATGCTTTAAATTATTTCAAGTTTTATTTCACTCAATCAAAACTTTTATCGCTTCCTGCTTACAGAAAAATAAAATGGCGGTTTTTAAAGACGTTTTTGTTAATAAAAATACTCAGTAATAATTACATTTGCAGTATTAACCACAGTAATTTTTTTAGACCAGGGAATCACTGACGATAGTTTTAAAACTCCTCGATAATGAAACCATTAACAGCCTGATTATAAAAGCTGGACCAAAACTCATATTTAAAAATAATTATTGGGAATACAGAAGTGATGGAAGTTGTGGTAATTTTCCAAAGGTTTTTCACTTTTAACTTTTGTATGTTGAATACTTGTAAAAATGCAATTAATATTTTAGTGAATAAATTTTTGAATACCGTTTGTATATTTAATGCCTTTTAATCCAAAATAATTTTTGTTTCTGTTTTTTTTTTTCAAAAGAGCAGCTAAAATAATCACCTGATTCAGGTTAAACCAAAGTGCTAAAGTAGAAAAAGTGTTTTTTGTGGTAGCTAAAGTGTCACCTAGAACAAGAATATTTTTTAGCTATAGTAAATTAATTTTTTTGCTCCCTTAAGTTCCGGTTTTTCTTAAAACAACTGAATTGTTGACTTAGTCTCGTCAAAACTTTCGTTTTCTTTAAGCGAAAATCAATAAAAATTAAGCTGTTCTAAGTTAATTTTGTTGCTACCATTAGTTATGATATTTCCTACTATAAGTTAAATGGTAACCTGTTTTAGCAAAAACATTTACTTACTTTAAGCGATCTATAAATTCACTTATAGCAAGTTACCAGTTTCAGGAACTTTTTTTTTTCTTGATTTAGGTATACTGTTTATTTGTCTCGTATTTAATACAGATTTTTACTTGGAGTAAGCGAATTTTCACTTACAGTTAGTGAATTTTTTTCTCCGTGTACACCTAACTTTTGGTAAGACACTTTAATGACATTTTATAAAAAATTCAAGGAAACTACGACACTGATAATCGAATAGGAACCAAGATAAAGCATGTGTAAAACCACTGCCATGATTTTTCAGCATATACAGTATTCTGCGTTATACAGGGTAGTTAAGGAAATATAGGGCATTATTATTAGTTACAATGTGCATTTATATGAAATATAAGTTTTGAAATATATTGTTTTGCATTAACTACCCATTATAATATTTTATTTTAATACCAAAATCTATATTTAGTAGAAATATCACTACATAACTTCGAATTAAAAGTTTAAGTAGCCTACAATTTAGTTTAAATATCAGTATTTCTTGTAATAAAATAAAAAACAGTGCATTTGTGCATAAAATTACAATTCTCCAAACTATTTCTAATTTTACCACCTAAATTTATATAGTTTGCACTCTCTGCCAATGGAGTCGCCCCTGTCGTCGCGCATAAAGCGTGCTTTTAAAAATTTGTACCAGAAGTGTCACTCTCCTTTTAGTGTTATAGCTAGCATAGTATTTACATCGTTCTGTGATCGATTATTAGTGGGGATATTCTTTTTAAGCGTTTCGTCAACTGGGGCGTATTGTACCATTTTACCATAACCAAATTTGTTAAATTTTATCAAATTTTTATATCAAGGTTATTCCATTTAAAATTCATATTATCTTGTAACCTCTCTATGTCTAGTCATGGGTTTTCCCTGGGGCTGAAAATTAATCCCTTCGCCCTATCGAAAGTTAGTAAAATTACTAAATGACAATTGGAAAACAAGAACGGTTCATAACAATTGTAATAAGTTTCATTTATGATTTAGCAAGAATTTTTTTTTTCGATCTAATTTCGTAATTTTCGATAATATTTTGAAACTATCCACAGTGTAATGTACACTTTTAAAGATTTATTAATATACTGGTTGTCCCGTTTAAAGGTAATTATATTATGAGTTTTTTCTAAGCGGAAATTAGAATTTCATTTTCGGTATAGCCTAATAAAACTTATAATCCTAAACAAGTCCTCAAAAAAGTGAAAAATATAGTAAGACACTCGGTATTATTCCGGGCTTCTGCACTGTTACTTTATCAGATATTTCTTCTAGATGTCTTTCGTAGGACTTAGGAATGAATTATTTTCGACACAAAGAAGTTATGTGACTAACATATAAATTATGTCACAAATAAGACGAATAAAATACCAGGATTTATTACGCGTCTCTCTTTTGATTGATATATGATATATTGTAGTATTTCAAAAAAATAGCGTGGTTTATAAATAAGTAGGGTGAGACCGAGATAGATGCCTCACTGGGATAGACGCCCAAACTACCAAAAACAAAACAGCAAATACATTCTTTAAATACGCGCCACGTGCGCCGCCTACCTAAGTGACACGCAAGCTGTTATGCGGGGCGGGCATTTCTCGCTTGTGTATCTAAATACATTCGCAACAGACGCAACGAATGCCTCAAAGTTTCAAACGTATAGTAGATTCTGTAACAAGGTTAGAATGAAAAATTCGACACGAGTGGAAAATTCCGAACGCGAGCGAAAGCGAGTGTGAGGAACCACGAGTGTCGAATTTTTTCATTCTGACCGAGTAACAGACTATATTTTCTCCACGATCAAAAAGTATAAATCAAAATTAAATTAAATCTGAACACAAGTTATTTGTTGACATATTTGTATTGCCTTGTAGTAATATTTATAGTGTTATTGTACACTTACCGAAATTAAAATCTGGTGCATTGGTGTTTTTTCATAATTTGCAATTTCAGATTTTATTAAATTCTATATCTACTTCACTTGATTTTTCACTCATTATTTTGTTTAAATTAAAACTTGTTTGAAAATAATTATTACCGTCGCCATTTTATATCTGACACTGACATTTTTGAAGTCCACGGCAATCGATATTGTTTAATTCGATTACAGAAAATCCATTCTTTACGTTGATAAAGAATAAAAATACATGCAAAATGCATAAGAGGCAAGTATTATAGAATAAATATTCAGACTCTAGAGGGTGAATGTTTACATTCTATTATTAAAAATGATTTCAGAATTCATACATTCAGTAATGGTCGTGGAGAAAGTATTTACTACTCTAACTGTCAGTAGATAGAACGTCCTTTAACTTTAGAGATTCAATAACTAAAGGCGATGACGTTTAGAATAAAATTTAACGAGTTGATTTCTTGTACAATTGTCACAATCTAAACGTCATTGCCGTTAGTTATAGAACCGTTAAAGTTAAAGGACGTTCTATCCACTGACAGCATATCTTTATAATTAGCAATGGATAACATTTCATTTTAATTGTGTTCATTGAGAGTCAATCACTTATTTTTTGCTTTTGTTTTATTTAAAATATAAAGAGACATGTATCCCGAGCGTAAGGGATAGTCGCCCTGAGTTTTCAAACGTTAGATTCGCTTATGAGCTTCTATCTCTCTATAATGTAAGAGCCCTGTCAAATTCATTTTAAAGTGTATTTATATTACGTCATGACTATTTTGGTACTCACTAATTGATATTGTAATGTATGTATATGTACCTACTTGCATGTCAATTAAGTGTTTTATTCATACCCACTTTGCTTATTGTAGGTGAGACATGCCAAGAAAATATAAAAGAAAGGAGGGTGTACAAGCTCGAGTAATTAAGAGTAGCTGCAGTCAGCTTTCGATGAAACAGACAAAAAAAAATTGGGGATCAATGAAACATCCAGACGATTTGGCATTCCACCCAGAACTAAGTTGACTTTGGGAAAACATCTTGTCCTGGGTTTTGAAAATGAAAAAGGTTGGTAGCGTACATTATGAAGCTTGGCGACGCGGGATTTACCCCAGATATACGATCATTATGTAAGGGCATCTATCCTTTTAAGCTGTAACGCTCTTTGCGTCGTCAAGCGGTGTTTTGGCGCCTTGGGTCAGGTATCTTGTTGTATTGGGCGCCAACTTCCGTTTAGAGTGTGAAGTCCACTTGCTTCGGGCAGCGTCAGTGAAGAATTAATACTCCAGGGGTCGTTATGGTTTCGACTGATGCTTAAGTAGCCAAAAGGACGGGCTTTACTTGTCCTACTGGGTAGAGGTCCTGGGAATTCGCTGCAATATATAAACTCACAACCAATTAGAGAAAAAATTCACCAAATGAAAAATAACTGTCCTTATTTTAATTTCCAAGCATTTATATAGAAAGTGTAACGTATTATTAAGCCAAGCCAAAAATGAAATTTGCGATATATAAAAAATGCATGCCAACAAATATTGATCGGAGCGCGGTGGATTTATAAGCAATGATACAGGTGATTATGATAATTAATGTTACAGATCGGGCAGATGAGGAAAAATTTACGTGGTCAGACAAAGTAGTATTTTGGATGGTACATTCCCTTAAACGGTCCCAACCCGGATATGTTTTCCCCTTTATACGGTACAAAATTTATTTGGAGGTGATTGCTCACAGCAGCCAATTACTATTATTAGTTAAAACTTTGATTTAGTTTTTACGGAACAAATCTGTTTAGGAGGTAATTGCTCACGGCTACCAGTTATTATTATAAATCAAACCTTAAGTCGCGTTTCCCCCTGTATACGGCAATAGTTTAATTGGAGGTGATTTCTCCAGGCAGCCAATGTATTTATTATTAAACAAAATTGACTCGCGGTATTTTAGGCGGTGATTTCTCACTTCACCAACTGATTATTATTAAATCGCGTTTTTTCCCTATAAATAAATCTAGAATCGCGTTCAATAAAAATATCACTTTGTTTTTACCTTATCTAGGACAATGATCTTACTATTTTTCCTCACCGGTGTGCAGCTTGCTGGTACTCATGCAACTAAATTTAAATTATCTCCGGCTGAGGACGAAACGTTCAATCTCCCACTCTAACAATAAACTGTCCTTGGTACGAAAATCTTCAAAATCCAAAATAACCCTCTCTCGGTTGAAGTCGGCTCTATTGGCTGATCGTTCGGTCTGGCCGGCTGGACAGGCACTCTAGAAGTGATCTTGTTTGAATCTATAATCGAATTGATTAAACGGATTCTAAGTGTTGGATACCTTGAGGTTGGTTGCTTAAGTACGCGTCGCGAGGCGAAGTCCGTCCGTGACGGCTCCATCTCTCGGGCAGATTGATCGCGTTCGACCATATATTCGAAGGAAGATCGCGGTATTTATTACGTTTTTCCTATTGACCATAATTTAAAGTTTCACGGGAATCCCGCCATTAACGGTTCATCGCCGTATAATTCAACAACTTAAATAGAATATTTTAATTAACTAATAAAAATAACCCTGGTAATAAAGTAACTTCGTTACAAAGCGATTTCATATTGAGGCATTTGTCAAAAAAAAAATTGTTTCGCATAAACTTAATTTCTGTAAAACCAGTAACAGTTAGGTAAAAAAATACAGATTCTGCTATATAAATGATTAAACTAACTATATTACAGGCATGATATATACCAATTGTAATTCTCTTTGCGTCGTCAAGCGGTCTTTTGGCCCACATTTCGGATTACCTCGGGTGCCATCTTCTGTTTATAGTATAAAGGCCACTGCACGGGCAGCTTCAGTGGAGAAAAAGATATTCCAGGGGTCGTTATGGTATCGACCAAAATCAGTGGCGGCCAAAACTGAGTTGACTACCTGGGTATTCCGCTGTTACATATTCCAAAGCTTAGAATAAAAAATCCGTAAATAAAGAAAAAATACAACCTTTATTAAATATTGATACCAAAGCAAATCCGACGAGGAAGAATGTTCAACGGTGACGTATCAAACGCTACAGGCAGCTGTCTTCGTTGCTTTCAGCTTGGCCTGTCTCTAAAGATCGAGAGACTACCACTGGAACTCGGACTACCACTCACAGCAATTCGGAGTTCGGACTGCCCCTGCAGCCAAAGTTTATTCAAAGATATAGTAGAATGACTTGAGGAGCTGAAGCGGATTGTCTATAATGATCTGCCGTAAAATCGGTTGGTGGTCTGTGCAGATCCGTCTTTTTGTAGTAGTGAAATAAAAAACGATTTTAGGTTGATTTAATTTGTTTATTTAAAAATAGAAAAACTAATAACTAAAAATTAATAAAAACTATCTTTAATTAAGTGATTAATAATCTTAAATGTCTATAAGCTCAGTATCACTATCACTCTCGTTATCTAAATTAATAATACCTTTTTTATAAATAGTGTCTATATGTAGGTAGGAGTCCTCCACTTTGAGAACATGAGTTATAGAATTTTTTCCAACTATATTTGCATCAATTTTTTTTACTTCACTATCATTTAGTTGAAGCACAAAGGCGTTCAATGTGGGTGAAATATTATTTCGTCTGACTCCAGATTTAAGCTGCCGCCACATGTGTTCAATGGGATTGAAAACACAGTAATATGGCGGAATGACCAATATTCTTTTTTTACTGAAAAACTTTTTATTAGCTCTAATAACTGAAATTTATTATAATTGTCTTTAAAATACATGTTATGAGTGTACATAAATTCTTGTATGACTGCTTTTCTATCTTTTAAACAAGGAAATTTATTTAGTTGTCTGCTGTGATAACTTGCATTGTCCATAACAATTATACTATTAGGAGGAATATTAGGAAGTAATTTACCTTTAAACCAGTCTTCAAACATTTCAGCAGTTGTGTCTTGGTGGTAATCAAGGGAAGAGTCAGAAATATTTTTCGCAGACAAACTAAGTGCATTTGGAACCCATCTATTTTCAGAACCAGCATGAAGTATCGTGATTCGTTTACCTTTTTTTGCAGGTGCTCTTGTTTTACATTTTTTTTGTACCATTGTCTCGTCTAACTTTTCTAGCAGATATAGTATTGTTTACAATTTTGTGGACAGAGAGTGGATTTTTTGTTAAAATGGAAGTTTCTTCAGTAACACTGCTTTTGGTCCCATTATTTCTTTCACTGAGTGTCAAGACAACATTTGTATTGCGTTTGCAGAAAGATGTGTCCTTTTGCGTACATTACGTACATTACGTGCATTTGCGATTATCTCATCGCCATCAATTTCATTTAAACAGAATTCAGCATTTTTTTAATCCCAAGGTCGCCACATATTTAAAAATCTTAATCACCTTGTCATATTCACAGAAAATATAAAACTAAGACACTTGCATTTACCGTATTCTACAACTAATTGCTGGAAATACTTAAATTATTTCAATTCAAAGAAAAGAATTACTATTACTTAACTGCATTCTAAGAAAATTGCAATACGCTGTTTACGACAGATTAGAAAATGCGAGCCGGTTCTGAATTGACCATTTACGAATAATCCCCTAATAATAGAACGTAGTTTGGTGACTGGATTTTATCAACCATATATTCTAAAGTCGTTTGGTATATTTCTGAACGAATAACGGTTTTAATTGTCCTACTCGAACTTCGGTGTCCAAGAACCGCGGACGTGGGTGCCTCCATCTGCCTGACGGAAGTTCAACTGGTACGACTGGCCTTATATTCGAAGCGTTTCCCATAATTTTAAGTTAATTGTACTCCAGAGCCGTGCGCGATTTATTGTATATATTTTAATTATGATGGTAACTTCGTTATACAATATATATGGTATTAAAATAATGAGGCTCTTTCGAAAACTGGTACATTTCCCGGTTTTACCCTATTTATATTGATACGTTAAAACGCATTTAAAAATTTATTATATATTATTTATTTAGAAAAAATTAATTGATGATTCGATATTTCAAAATAAAGTTATATATTCTGTCTTTGAATATTTTTTTAAATTCACTCAAAAATAAAAATGCTTCTAAATTTAAAAATTTGACATTGACAACTTGGTAGCTTCCGAAAATGGAGGAATCTTTTTTACTCTATAAAATATTGGTGGTCACTTTTACCATTGTATAAAGAGTATACTTTATTCAGTGGTAAAAGGATCTAGATCAGAGCCTTTTTGCTAATTAATTACAAGTACTGACAGAAAATAGTTTTTGAAGTATATATATTAAGTTTCTTATTTAAAAGCAAATGAAACCAATAATTAATTTAAACTTTACGTATACTTTCATATTGTCCTGGTATTAAAATATCCTCTAGAATTTAATTTTAATTATAACATAAAAACTATTGACACATGTATCATTAATTTTAAAAAACGCATCAGATCCTAATTATTTTCTTCTTTCAACAATTTTCTTCGTTAAGATTACATCAAAAAGGAGAGCGTAATTATTCCTTAACCAAAACGAACAAGTTAAGATTATCAATCCAAATTTGTTTCATTTTTGCTTCCTTGAATATTTTACATATTTTTCCCGATGAAAGGCTTTCAGCTATAGTCATCAAGAACAAAAAGGAAATTTACTGTTAAATCTTTTTAGTCACGTCTCATTGTCAAGACTTTGAAAGAGGAACGTACAAGGAATACAGATTGGTAAATTTATTTAGTTTCGGTTCGTTTTCTTTGTTATATAAGATACGAGAATTATTCATTATTATTTGTGTATTTACTTGCATATTTAATTCAAAATTAATATTTTAATCACCATAATTTTTGCCTTATTTGCTTTCTTTCTCATCAAAACTTTCAACAACATTTATTATTTGTGTATTAACTTGCATATTGAATTCAAAATTAATATTTTAATCACCATAATTTTTGCCTTATTTGCTTTCTTTCTCATCAAAACTTTCAATAACAAAGCAATCAACGATCAATTATGTTTATATTTACAAAAGGTTGACCTTGAACGTTTTATTATTACGCACCATCATTACTTTCCAAGCAAAGCGAGTGCTATATCGCATTTTATATTAGTAATAACCGTTACTAAGGAAATAATTTTAATCGATTTTTCCAAGATATCTTCTAAATAATCACACATCGACCTCAAGGGCGTTTACTTTAAATCGGAATACAGGAATTTAATACTAAAGATCATTCCTCTCACTTCTAGTTGATTAATTATTGTAATCGTATTATTAAATGGTTAAAATAATGAACCAAACATTGTCAACGCTCATTAGTTATTATAGCTACAAAATTAATCCGGAAATTAAGTCAAACAATCATATTTGTACACAATTAGGAAAAGGCATTTTACAATGAAATATTATAGCCGGATATGCTTACATAACAAATCCGGTTAAAATTGGATTTAATAGTAGATTACATACCAAGACGGGAAATCCGTCATTACTCTCGAGGGCAAATATACATCACCGAGGCTCTCGCGCTGAGGTGATCTATTGGCCGAGACAGGAATGAGAATTTCCGCCATGGTTTGTATACTATTTTATTTCAATCAATTTGAAAAAAATATAGTTATATTGTTTTTAAATGTATATTAAAATACCCGAGTCAAGTTTTCTTTGAAATCAAAATACTTTGGCATTTAGATATTACATGATATTTTATTTTTGTACTATCAATTTGAAAAAAAATCAAAACAGGAAAATGGAAAATTATGGTCACAAAACATTATGATTAACATTAACGCATAAAATAGGTTTTGGAAATACGTATAGTTTATTAAAGTCTGTTACTTTATTGTTGTAACTAATAATATTATGTATCGCTTTCTGCTAATATGATAGGTATAGAGAAATCTATCCGGATCACGGGTAGGAAGTAACAGATGTCATTTTCCACCCTTGGGCAGGAAGTAAACTATGTAATAGCTTATTTTCCGACCTTTAAAAAGTGTGTAATTGAGCTATTACATATACGATTGGGAATAAAAATAATACTTGCTTTAAGTTTAAATGAGGAATGGAGTTCACTTCAAAGAAGTAAGTAAATATAAAAATTTTCCAGTGGATTTTTGGGGTGAGATTTTTTATATAAAAAATCCTCTAGACGAATCTATGTTTCAAAATTTAAAACAATCAATTTCTGGTCTATTAATTAACATCAACCCGGTTTGCTTCAGCTGCAGAACGATTAATAATTTAAACAGAACATTTGTAGCCTGAATGTAATTGTTGTTTGTATGACGTTTTAAAATATATTTTAATGATTTTTTGTAGTTTGTTTAATATTGCATTTTATAACATGTGAATTCTTTAATTTATTAAGAGCTTCGCGATTTCAAATATTCAAATTTTCGTTCCTAGTCACGTGACTTTGTGACGTATTTCCACTTGCTATAACGGGCACTAAATTGAACACGAAGAAACATTCATGATTCTTTTTCGCTGAAATCCTCAGCTTCAGTTGATCTCAGACGAGATAGTTTATTTTAATTTGAGAAACGTGTTGTGCTGATTAGTGAACTTTGCAGACTTATACAGGTATTAACATTTTTATTTACCATCTTAGTATTTCTTTTATAAATATCCATATATTTTGTTCAGTTAAATCAGAAAGTTTTCTATTAATCTTTAAACAAAATGGCGAATAGTCCATGCCAGGTATTAAATTTTCGTATATTATTAAAATAAATATTCTTGTTTTAAATTAATTTATAATCAATGCCAGCATATAACATCTAGAATTACAGTTATTCATTTTTTTCATTTTCTTTTGTTAATAAATTTCAACCAGGTGGAAATTTACTTTAATTTTTTTATCTTTCTAATTTTTTGTT
This sequence comes from Neocrepidodera transversa, assembly GCA_963243735.1. Taxonomy (NCBI): domain Eukaryota; kingdom Metazoa; phylum Arthropoda; class Insecta; order Coleoptera; family Chrysomelidae; genus Neocrepidodera; species Neocrepidodera transversa. Next base: position 31,795,867 of record OY725338.1, on the reverse strand, counting down.
TTTATTCCTCCTACAGGAATATAAGCAAAGTTTACGTTTTTGGCTCGTTTACTTTTTGGCTGGTTTACCTTTTTGGCTGATTTACCTTTTTGCCTGGTTAACCAATCTTCAAAAGTTCATGTGATCAGCTAACCGGAAAGTCAGCTCACCACCAACAGTTAAAACACCTCAGACACCTGCAACAATTTTTTTCCTGACGGAAAACTACCGGTAACAAGTTTGATTATTATACGCATGTAGAGGTACCTTGTGAAAAAAGGACCTCAAACAAAAATTTAACTGCACGTATCCTGAGATCAAAGGACAACTTTTCTTTCTTTTTTTTTAATAAATATATGGTATATTTTCTCTAACTATAGTTTGTTTCATTTTGTTTGGCGATAGAGTATATTTAAAAATTCCAACTTTATTTCATTCTTTTAAAACACAAGTCTCTTTTTGTTTGTTTTTAGCGATTTTTAAAATGTTGAAAACTAAACTGGCGCCAATTAAAATAACCCTTAGTTGAAAAATATCCTACACTATTGCTAAATAAACATAAACTGGCGCCAATTAAAATAACCCTTAGTTGAAAAATATCCTACACTATTGCTAAATAAACATAAACTGTATTCAGGTATGAACGCCAACCCTTTAAGAGTCTAAATATAAGAACAGATATTTATTATTATTTTTTTTACATACTTTAATATCAACAAGGGTAGGTTACCCGTTGCAATTTGCTGAAATATACATTGTTGTTCTTCTTGTTTATTTATTACAAATTAATGATTAGGACGATACAAAATATGCTTTAGCAGCTTCATTTTTAAATGCGTTTTAAACCCAAATAGTTAAAATACATTATTTAATTGGTAGAAATTTAACAACTAAAGTCATATATCTATGTTCTGCCAATCAAACTGTTTATTTATCTATTGCAGTTCATGATACCCTTGAAACAAAATCAGTTTTTAACAGATTTCTTGTCACCTGTCATGCTTTATTTCATTTAAAACAAATGCTATTGCCTTGCCAAAATGCCAATATTCGAGTTAAATCGGTATTTGATATAAAATGAAAAAATCATGTAGTTTACTGTTTTGTAGATTATAGCTGAGGCACAATAGTAAATCCTCTAAGCCACTACAAGAAGCGGGCGTGCACTAAAACGGCGATTCACTTTGGATTTGTTTCGAAATTACTTTAATTTCCGTAATAATTAAAATATTTTAATTAAAGCGCGCACGGCACTGGTTGTAGTTAACTTAAAATTATGGGAAAAGCCAGATGCGTCGAATATAAGATCAGTCGTACCAGTTGAACCTCCGCCCGACAGATAGACATTCACGTTCTTGCTTCTTAGACGCCGGAATTCTTATCGAGTAAGACGATTCAATCCGTTGTCAGCAGTTTTAGTGGCAGTCCGAGTTTCAGTAACAGTCCCAGTCCCAGCTAAATTACCCGTCCGTTCACTTCAAAAGATTGAAGGATCCCACGTCATACCCCTGCTCTCCGGCGAGCAGACATTGCAAAAAAGGAATTAAGGAAAGCTGAGACATTTGTGGTGTAAAGCGTATATTAGTCCTGGGATAGGAGAGGAAACTTTATTAATAATTTTAGAATTTTATTTATTAGCAAACATTAACTTTTTTAAGGACGAATCTTCTTGGTGTCTTCTCCACCAATGGCAGGAGTACTTGGACCGAAGCCGTTTTAAATAGAGATTCCTTGTTTTAACCCTCTATGCAAAGTAGAAATTGTATGCCATAATTTTTCATAAAAGAATGAATTGAATTAAATAAGTAAATTAGACTTCTTAAGAAAAAAATAATTTTATATTAAAATGTAATACTCATATTCTAGTACGAATAAAAATAAAACAATCAATTGAAAGGAGAAATAAACATAAAAGAATGTTTCTTCTACTTTTGCAATATAGGGCCTTTAAAATTGTATATAAGAAAAGGAAATTGAATGAGGATACTGAATCACAGATTTAATTCAAGACCTCTGACATCTCGTTAAGGTTACTCTGGCTTCTATCATTGCGGACCATTTTGTTCAGGTTCCAAATCGGGTAAATTGTCAAAATTTGGAATAATGCTTATGAAGTCCGAAGGGGCGTGGATAGGCCGAGAAAAGAGCGGAAAATTATTTAAAGTCCTACGATCAGAATTGTTAGAGCATGGTCGAATTTAAGTTTTGTAAAGCAATAAATGATATTTCGGTTAGTGAACATTTTTAGTGCGAAACATTATTTCAAGTTTTTTTTCGCCATACCAGCAATTAAAAAAGTTACAAATTCATATGATCATTATGAAGTGTTTTTTGTTCACACCGGATTCATATAAAAAAACCTTCCGTAGTTTAACTGACTATTTTTGCTTGTCATTCTATTTTGAACCCGCCATTTTGTTTTGTTTTACAATTTTGTCTTCAGATTAGTAACCGGCGAACCCAAAAACCCTATACTATATCTTAAACATAATGAACTACGTTTTCGGCTTTTGACCACATTTTTAGGAATTTTCACCATATGCATTATTTAGTAGAACAAATGCTAGCATGTTTTTTTATGTACTAAACTGTATTTTATATCAAATTTTCCAATTCAAAGATTTAGATATTAGGAATATGTGAACAAGACTGGCGTAACGTCAGTTTAAAAGTCTAACAGGATTGTGGCCTGACTTAGTATTAAGCAAGTAGAAAGACTTACGGCAATCGAAAAGGGAACCGTCACTATTGCAGTTTCTGCAAAGGATAATACAGTCCCCCATTTTTCTTCTTTGTACAGACGTAATTTGATAATTAAAATATATTAATTATTTCCTGCTCGGTACCGGATTTAAATTAACTTAAAACTATACTGAAGGCAACCTTCGCCAGACAGATGGAAACACTAGCACATGAGCTTCGTGTACCCAACAAATTTTATGATATACTAAGATTCAATTTATTTTCATCAGTTCGATTTGGAGTTAAAGTTCAAGTTCGAATCGAGATCCAGATACAGCTCCAGTACCTATTCAGACCTTTAGAGAAATGTCGGGTTAAAGGGAGCGAAGCGAGATCAGTCGACCGCAAACCAGTTCATCTCCGACCGACGCTGATGATATTTGAGTAGGATGGAAAATTTCGCACGTTTCTTCTTCATATTTGATTTTGGTATTAAATAAAGACACTCACTTTTTTACTTTTTGATTTTATTTGTCAGTTTTGACTTTTAGAAGCGAATATCCAGGTACTATCTCAACACACTAGTGGATATCCTAACGAAGCAAAAAGCGTTATAACTGGAAACACTTTTTCAGAAAGTCACCTATCTATTCCTTGTGTGATGCAATTCTATCTGGATGGTTGAAGGAGAATCACTTTATCAAATTTGTACTATGTTCAAGGAGGTTATGCCTTTTTTAATTAGTTCTTGCACATGGGTGGGAGATAATATCCAAGGGTATATCTGGATTGTTAAAGAGGAGCAAATGCGTGCCTTGGTGTACTCGAACATGATGGTACCGACTGCAATGTATCAGAACCTGAATCTATCAGATCTCATTAGCTTGCTTTAATAATTCTGATGGCAACTTTGATGTTTGATGTAAATCAAAAACCACAGTTATCACTTTCTGATGCTCTATGTATTCAGTATTAATTGTATTATTTTCCACATAAATTAGAATATACTAGAAATAAATTTCTGTTTAAATACGTAATTGATAAAAAAATCGTTGCTTTTGTCAATGGAATGTCAAACTGACTAAATTTATTTCCGACATATCTTAATTGTTTAAAGGTTCAGGGGTCAATGAACAAAGTATACTTGAGATTCAACACAAGGTTTAGAAGTATATGCTAATCATCCAGAATTGGTCCTGTAGTTAGGTAAAAAACAGAGACTGCATAACATAAAAATATTAAGTTAATGTTCCTACACAAAAGTGTAGCATCAGTTGCAAGTTAAAATAGAATAAATGTACTTAAGAAAAAAGAAAACTTCATTATAGATATAAATTTATAACTATAGCTTGTTTATTTACACCTTCTTAATTCAGCAATTTAACAAATATTTTCTTTGTTAAACTATAGCTAATTTTTGATTAACTTAATATAGCTTTTAACGACTGACCCTAATTCCAAACAAATGGTCCTTCTGGGTTGATAATTTTCCAGCTTTCTCCGATTAATGAAATGGATTAAAATTAGGGTAAGGGATTGAAGCAGAAACTTTGGAGTTGAGGGATTTACACCCTTTTATTAACGACGATTTAGTGCCTATTGTTCTTTATTAGAGCTTAACGGTGACAATATAATAAGAACGGAACTTTATAGGAACGAATCAATCAGTTTTAAATGGCTATTGTTTTTGTTAAATCCGTAAGTGTTTTCTGGGATCGCTTAAACGTCGTTAATTTATAGTGCAAGGGCAAGTGAATATTTTGTTATACTTATTTTTGTTGTTTTTAAATATTTATTTGATTATTCCTATGTTAACAATTTTTTTTCCTATTTTTAATGAGTGAAAATCCGAATAGGCTATTTTCGCAATGATAAAACATTTTTTGTAGTATTTAGCATTCCTGCTAAAGCTTTTAATAAATCTACTGATTCTAATGTAAATATCGGTTTTTGTACCGCTCCTTGCGTCGTCAAGCGGTCTTTTGGCGCCTTAGTCTACGTTTCGAATTGCCTCTGGCGCCACCTTCCGTTTATAATGTGAAGGCCACTGCACGGGCAGCGTCAGTGGAGAATAAATGCTCCAGGGGCCGTTATGGTATCGACCAAAATCACTAGCGGCTAGAAGGGCGGTCTTTACTTGTCCTACTGCATTGAATACCTGGGTATTAGCTGCTATGATGTTATAATTTACAACGAAATAAAAAGAAATCATGTAAATAAAAACCATTTATTCAATTACCAAAATCAAATCCGAAGGAAAGGTGTATAACGATTCCTATTGTATCGTGTCTGTCGGACGGTAAAGGTACGTCTTCCAGGCTCGCATTGACGGTCGCACTGACGGATCCGGACTCCTAAAATTGAAACTGGCTTCGCTCCATTTAGCTTGACCTATCTCTAAAAGTGGGCGGACTGCTACTGGAACTCGGAATACCACTGCTACTCCAATTGGGATGGCCACAACTGAACTGAAGCAATTGAACTGATCGATTCCGGCTGCCGTAAGGTCGGCTGGGTATGCGAAACAAGTACGCGAGTAACTCCATCTTTCGGCTCGGGTGACCACTATTACGTCTGACCTTATATTCAAAGTTAATTCTCGTCCAGTTCCGTGCGCGATTTTATTTACATATTATTACGGGAAAAGTAACTTCGTTAGAGTTTGGTTGATCTATGGGAATAATATGCATTATAAAAGTAGTAAAATAAATCGATAATTCAGGATTATCCAACAGGGAATAACAAAATACTGGTATTTTTCGTAGAAATTGCATACAACGTAGAAATTTCATACAACAAACTAGGGGTCTATTTAGTAAAAATTTGGTTAAAATTAATCCTAAGTTATAAAAATAACCGGAGGTTATTTTCCATTTTACATTCTGTATGGCATGGTTAAAATTGAGATTTGGGTTAAAATTTTAACCGCGTAGTTATAAATAACTTTTAACCTAGCGGTTAAAATGAACTGAAACGTTATAGAATAGACCCCTAGAAACTCAATAAACGACATGTACGTAATAAGAATAATAGATTTAGGTATACACTTCTTTTAAAAAAATATTCTAAATTTACCATAGTTACCGTCTGTTTCATCACGTTCCGTTCGACATATAAAGTAGTGAAGTCAAGTGAAATAAAAAAAAATTATTTGACTTTACAATGCAAACTGAGACTATATTGTTTTAATTATTTGAATTAAAAAATACATAATAATAATAATTATAATAATATTCATAGTAATACTTTATTTTCAATTTGACACTAGATTATGTAGGATTCGTCATTTTACAACTTAGACAATTTACAATTGTTTACAAAATTCGCTTACAGTATAAAACCAGTTTTTTAGTAGTTCTTTAATCTTTTTTACTCCCAACCCACCTCCGAAAAGGAAAAGTATTATGATGACGAGCTAAAAAATTTTTGGAGGTAAAGGTGGAAATATCCATTTTGAGGTTACCTGAGATGATTTAGACCAGTTCCAAATGGAAGTCTGTCTGTCTGTCTATGTGTATTCTTCTACGATAGAGGCCATACGTTTAATCCAATTGAGCTGAAATTTGGTATGTGGGTTTGGGTTACCCGTCGGAAGAACCCATTAATTTTTGTATGACATATTTCAAATGGAAATAACAGTTGCAATATCTTACGGAATTTGACTTGCAATATGTCATTTGAAAGCACTTGAAAAACTCTATTCAGAACAGTCAAAATTATTTCTCCAACTTTTACCTGCCAAAAATAAAAAAAATTATCAAAATTTGAAACATTAATATTAAATATCTGAAAAAGTTTTGGTGGATAAGTACTCGTCGGGATAGTTTTGGGGCGACACGACCGATTTTTTTATTTTTATTAAAATTATAACTAATTCATGTCTACATAAACTGATGTTTATAAACAATAGCTTGGAAAATTAAAATACCAGAGTATAACAGTAAGTAAACAGTTAAATGACGTAAATAAAAACTGTATTTGAATGGTATAAGCATCAGTCGAATGACGTAAAAGAAAAAAACTATTTTTATATCCATTGAAAGTGATATCTAGTTACTATCAAGTACAATATGTTAAATAACTTATTAAGTAGTTTCAGCCGATATATTTAAATAGAATAATGAAATTAAGTCGAATATATGAATAATGAAATTAAGTCGAATATATGAAAAAATATTCGTGGATACTCCTAGGGAAAGTTTTGGGGCGACACAATTTTTTATAAATAGTAACACTTGATTCCTTTACCAAAGTAGGTAAGCTATTAACCTAAAAAATGGAACAGTATATTCACCAACTTGTCGTGTGTTATAAATATTTTCAAATTAAGTTCTGTTTTTGTAAAAATATAGGCACATTTCAAAAATATAAATTGGTAAAAATATAGGAGTTTATACAATTAACATAAAAAATATTATAGGTCCTAACATGGATTCCTGAGGAACTCCAATTGATATATTTAAATAGTGAATACTGAAGTTTCCTCTTTAATATTTAAAGAGACGTATTGTTTTCGATTTTTAACAAAAGTAGATATACAATTTAATGCCACTTCCCTTATTCAGTATGATTCTAGAACTGACAGTACATATTATGTTTGACACAGTCAAATGCTCTGCTAAGACTACAGAAGATAGCAATAGGATACTCACCTGCTTTAAGATATTCTATCACCTGATTATAAAAGGAAATCATTGCGGCTTCCAATGCGAAATCCATGTTGATTATTAGCTATTACATTAAATGGGTAAAATAAACTGGAATAATATGCCTCAGGTCTACGCCTGTAAAAGTTTGTGATAATCTAACCCTTAAGAATTCATATATATGTTCTTTAGGTCGAGTGTCGGATAAATATTTTATTTGGAAATTTCTAGGTAGAGGGCCGTTTATTTTGCATGAACCGGAACTTTAGGGCGTCGAACAACAAGTACCCCCCCAAAAACTTGTCCGACCAGGTTACCAGTTAATTTTCAATATCTTCGTTAAGCGATTCTTCAATAACTTTTTTTAACAAAAAAATCTGGTATCTCATCTTCATTATATCATTTTTTATTTAAAGCTTAGTAACTCCATCAATTCGTTTGGGCAAAATAGTTCTAAATATAAATAGTTTTTATTTCTAGGCGTACTTGTAACATTGCAACACTTGCGTACTTTTATATTATTAATCAAATCAGCTGGAGCCTTAATAAGACATTTTTTTTTAAATTTCTACATTTAAAACAACCCGATTTATTTTTAAAGTGATATTTTCACGAGATTTTCTCTAGATGTATTTGTTAATTCTGATACTAACAATACATTTTTTTCTTAAAATTTACCAGACGAGAATGTTGCCTTTTAGAACTCAAGTAATTTTCATTAAAATTAGGATCAACATCTTTAAAGAAAATAGATCTTTCAGCTTTCTACTTGATTGTATCACTTCTGTATCAATTCAAACTTTATGATTCATTTTTATTGTAGTTTGACGTTTCCAGAAATGTAATTCAAAGTAATACAAAAATGTTTTATAAAAATAGTCGAAATTATTAATTTCTTACATATCAAACCAATTTATATTTGAAAAAAACTCGTTTAAAACTGAGAATGTTTTCTGCACTAAAATTTCTTTTCATTGCATTGGTATTTAATTTTTTAGAATTGTTTATAAAATAGAGGTCTATAAATACTGTGGTCAGAAAAATGATTATCAAGAATACAAGATGTAAAAACACATTTTTAAGAGCTTACAAATAATTGATCGATTAAAGTGCATGAATATGAAGTGACTGTTGTTGGCCAATTTACTGTTAATATAAGATCAAAAGAAGATAAAAGATCATATAAGTCATAAAACTGTCATATTTGTAGGTACATATCAAGATTAAAATTACCAGCTAAAATAAATCATATGTTAGGGTTTTATAAGAAATCTAATTTTATAAAAAAAATACATCAACGTCACCACTAGGTGATCTATAATAATTGAAAATAATATTGTATGAACTTTGAACATATTAAGACACAGGGCAAATTTAAAAATATTGCCGTATACAAAACTTACATAAATCAATAATTTTCACGTTAGTATCATCTTTTACCTATATGTTAACACCACCACATTTTAAATTCGGATGAAAATAAAAACTAATTGGCTTAAAATATTTTGCAAAGTCAAACAATCTGATTTAATACTAATTTCAGTTAGACATTAAAATTAATATCTGGATTTAAAGTGTTAATATTTAGCAATAACAATGAACGATTAAAAATTAAATTTTCGTGCAATCGTACGCGAAGTGAGTACTTCGCGTTCTTCACAGCGGCCGCGAAATTTAATTTTGCAGCCGTTGCCCATGGTAACGGCCGAAAAAGCAAAGATCACTTTCAAATTTCACATTTCTACAATACAAAACTAACAATGTTTATTTAAGATAAATGCTAATTTTAATTGTACAGTTTGTATTATTACTTGTATTTACTCTAGAAGTTGAAGCAACAGGCTACTGAAATATCACTATCAATGTCAGCCATATTTGCGTTTTGTCAAGAACTGTCAAAATATTTTGTATATTCAAACACTGTCATTTCCATAGCAGCTGTGATTTTGTTAATGAAATTGAACTGCTGTTGATTTTAAAGCAATGATCTAATTTCATAATTTTAACGATTGCACGAAAAATAGTGTGTATACCACGGCCGCGAAACCTTTTGGCGACGTCAAGATTATCTTGCCTCGACCGCAAGCGGCCTCGGCGATAATCTTTCTTTAGGTCCGCCAAAAAGGTATTTCGCGGCCTAGGCATACAAATAACTATTTCACAGGATCGTCCTTTTTCATTTTCGATAAAAAAACATGGCATTCAAAGCCCTCTAGTTACTAGTTAATATTATTACTTTAAATATTATTACTTTAAATGAACTAAACCAATTAATTGATCGCATTGAAATTCTGGAAATTTATCCTTCACATGATCGGTTAAGGAAACTGTGCAGTGAAAATTTTCCGATTTTTGGTTTTGACTAGTAACACTTGTATACTATAGAGTATACTATAAAATCGTGAATAGTGTCCGGTGACCCTAAGGTCATCTATGACCTTTTCCTACCTCAAATTTACGTACTTATTTTTAAAGGAAACTTTGTAGTGAATATTTTCCGGTTTTTTGGGCTTGACTAGTAGTACCAGTCAACTAGATTATACTATAAAATCATGAATAATGGCCGGTGACCCTAAGGTCATCTATACCCTTTTCATACCTCAAAATTACGTATTTATTTTTTTTTATTTATTTTTTAAAGTAGTGAATATATGCCGATTTTTTTAGGCTTGACTGGTAGTACTAGTTCTCTAGATTATACTACAAAATCATGCATATTGTCCGGTGATCCTAAGGTCATGTATGACCTTATCATGCCTCAAAAATACGTATTTATTTTTTAAAGGAAGCTATGTAGTGAAAATCTTCCGGTTAAGGTTATAGATGACATTAGGGTCACTCGACACTATCCATGATTTTATATTATAATCTAGTGGACTAGTACTACTAGTCAAGCCCAAAAAACCAGAAAATATTAACTACTTAGTTTCTTTAAAAATAAACACGTAATTTTAAGGTAGGAAAAGGTCATAGATGACTTTGGGGTCACCGGACACTATCCATGATTTCATAGTATAATCTAGTGGGCTAGTACTACTAGTCAGGCTCAAAAAATTGGAAAATATTCGCTACATAGTTTCCATTAAAAAATAAATACCTAATTCGGAGGTATGAAAGGTCAACCGATGACCAAAAATAGGAAATTCCCCACAAATCGGCATCACTGTTCGATTACTGACTGGCTGAGCTACTGATGTCTGGTTAGAGGTAGCAAAAATGAAGAAAACAAAAATATTTGGAGAAAATCCGGGACCAAAAATTTGATTTACCCTCAGCACCAGAAGCTATCGCTTATACGGGCATACTCCTTTAATTGGTATAATAAATACATACTACAAACACAGGTAATAAACAGATGTAAAATAAAAAAATATATTGAAAACTAGTTATTTATGCAAGAAATGTGTAAAGTGATACTTTTTTTACGAATGTAAATTTTGTCGGACGAGCTAAAGGTGAGTGTGACAATCACATGAGTGAAAAAAGAGACTTTACACAGTAATTGCATACAATATTTTTTCTAGTGCCGAAATATATGTAGGTATTAAGTAAAAAATAAGCATGTACTTTATGCACAGCTGTAACTATTTTGAAAATAAATATTTTTTAATATTTTTAATTTGCGTACTTTTGATTAAACTATATACATTTTCTTCTTATGCCAGCAAATAGAACTGAAACTTGAGATAGGAATATACGTAATAAGTTTTTGAAATCAGGTTCTCAGGAAGAATAAAAAAAAGAAAAAAATACATATCTTATATGTTTTACACAGCTACTACAGCTACTCTGTATAATTAAGTTTATTTTTAGATTATTGTCTTTTCTGATATTAATCCCAATGTGTAAACAGATTTTTTAAAAAATGTTTAGTTTTTGCTCTACAGACAGAGCCGTTAACGGTGGACCATGTATAGGTACATATCTATAAACTTTTTAGTGACTCATTTTTTCGCCATTTCCCATTAAAAAAATCACCCCAGAACTTTCCCTGCTGGCTGTAGAGAATAGGATTATTTTAATTACATTGTTTGTCCTCAAAATTTGGAAAACTACTGAAAACATACATGCACATTGTTGCGCGCTCTCTAATGGCGCAACTATTGGAAATTCTGGAAAAAGTTTAACACAAAAATTGTAGAAAATTTTATGTTCTAAAACTTTGCACTAAAACATTTTGCCCTAAAGGTGTTGTTTGTCTTTAAAATTTAAAAAAAGGCAAAAAACCTTACATGTGTATTCAATCAATGCCGGTCTTGAGGATCTTGTACTTTACCAATTTAAACCAAAAACTAATGGTCGTATTCGAAGCACACATTTCACTTCATACCAAATTTCAGCTTGATTGGTCAAACGGTTCCGCAGTTATCGTGGAATATTACACACAGACAGACCCTACTCTGGAAATGGTTTCAATCTTCTTGGTGGACCTCAAAATGGATATTTCAATCGATATTTAATTTTTTTTTCCCTCGTTCACTATACTTTCCTTTTGATGGGACGGGGAAGGTAAAATTATATAAAAAAATCAATATTTAATTTAAAAGAATAAAGTAACAAGGGCGTGGAGAACAAGAAGGTGGGATAGCCGTGAGAGTGGCGGTATAGTATTTGCCCCGCCCCCACCCTTTTTAAATTATCCAAATTTGGTATCAATCGATAGGTCTTGGTCTAATTAGTCTAACTGTGTTGATTTTTTTTACCCAAATGTCTAGACAAAAGTAGCACCTTCTTGTCGATTTGGGTGTACAAATCAAACAGAGGTTCCATATTTGGAGAACAAAATAAAAAGTGACACATTTTTATTTTTTTTATCTTTTGACCCAGATTTTGCTCATGAATTTTTAATTGACTTAGTTAATTAAATGAAAATTGAATGACACAAAAAATCACAATCGCACATGGGGCAACTACTAAAGTCCAACTCTTTTTAACCCTTTATACCTTTTGACCTAGACATTTGCACAAAACAATTTTAATGCATTTAATCTATTTAGAGCAAGGTCTATCATTTGATACCAAATTAGGCCAATTTAAACGGACGGCAAATACTCTGCTCGAGCCTTCTAAGTATTTAGGTGCCCGTGAGATTTGCCCTAACTATTCTTTGATACGACATGAAAATGGGAAAGAATCGACTATATAATAATAATAATACTCTCCCTATATTTCACCACCTTATGAGGGAATCCAAGAATCCAAAGGAATGTGCGGGGAAGAGATGCTATTATTATTATTTACCATCATCTGTAAAACATTTATCTTCAAGAGGAAATCTTAATTTAATATCTGAAGGTAATCTGGATCTTCATTCAGAAATAAAAGAGAGTATCGTCGATCTGATTAGTTTTTTCAACCTTCTCAGATTTTTAATGAATCACTTTAAAATTGACTGGAGGAGAATGTGAGTCATTAACCTATATGTATACATATTTGATTTATGATTGTTTTTTATCTGCTGTCAGTACTTGTCAATTATTGTAACATTTGTTAACCCTTCGACATTTTCTGAAATAAAGTCTGGAATTTGTGAAGGTTTAAAATATATATATAATTACGCCACTCGCTAACGCTTGTGCTGTAACACTCGAAATCGTGTGTAATAGGCTTCTTACCACACTTATGTGATGACGGAGCTTACTCGGAAAACGAAAAATGTTACGAAAAAGTTATTTGGCAGGAGTACGTAGGTGACACCCTGTAAATAAACTTTACATTACAATAATTCGTATCGATGGCCTCCCTAATCGGCAATTAATAAACAAAAATGCGTTAGTTAATTTTTATGCGACGAAGTGTAATGAATGTATTTAAACCATATTAATTTCGCAAAAAAAGTCATTTAAATCGAAAACTATCAAGAATGGGTATAGGGAGCCCTTAATAAAGTGACATTATTTTGTTCAATATACTTCAAAAATAAAATAAAAAATAGGGTGTTCCATTAAAAAAAACTTAACTTTGATATATCACCCTTTTTTGGAACACCCTATATATGTCTAACTAATTTAGAAATGTAGTCGTCACTAACCTACGTACTACTGCCAAATAACTTTTTCATAACATTTTTCGTTTTCCCAGTAAGCTCCGTCCCGTTGAGCGTGGCCCACCCTGTATATATATATATAAGCAGAACATATATATATATATATATATATATATATATTGTCTCTCCAATTCCAGGTATTAAAATAATTAATTTCTAATTTACTGTATTTTATACATTTTTCTTAGCTTCTATATATGTCCGTAATAATGATAATTATCAATAATAAAGAAATTATTTTTTTGTTGCTTTTTCGCTTAGTAACCCTCATTTTATTATTTCTAGATAGCAATATGCTGTTTTAACTTGCTGATGTCGATAATATGATTTTATTATTCAATAGCTAGATCATAAAGTTGATGATTTTCAACATTTGGCTTTTTTTCATAATAAAAAAGCTGTAAAATGCTTAATCTCGTATTGATTGCGGCATTTCATAAAAATCTTTTATTGCTTGAGATAGAGTTGTCGAGACTTCTGGGGCACTAAAGTTTCCGTTGTTTCATTTTTGTCTTTTTAAATTCCTAATTCCAATATGACTATAACTTATTATTTTTAATTTTTTTTCCTATTTCATTTTTGTCTGAATTTTAACTATTCTGGATCTAAAGTAACTTAATTTTTCCATAAACTTGAATATTGTAAATTATATATAAGGAAAAATTAACTTAATAGTAGAATTTTGTTACCACTAACCAAAACTACTCTTTTTTAATACTCTATGTAAGTACAAGCTTAGTTTCTTTTGTTATTATATTAAACTAAAATGATTCTTAGATTTTGTTAACTACATTTACAAAAAATAACATAGGCACATGTTGAACATTTGACTGACTTACAGAGTGGATTCATTTCAACCTACATCCTGTTATTTCAATAGAAGAACCGTCCAGGGACGGCGTCAGAATCTTATTATATTGTAACAAAGTTACTTTTTCCCGTAATATTTAAAGAATATAAAATAGAGGCGCTCACGGCACTGGAGTAGAATTAACTTAAAATTATCGAAATACGAGATGTTTCGAGTACAAGGCCAGTCGTACCAGTTGTAAACCCCCGCCGAAAGATGGAGACACTCGCGTATTTGTTTCGCATACCCAGCCGACCTTACGGTTTACGGTAGCCGGAGACGATCGATTAGGACAATTGAATTCTTTGTCGACAGCTGCAGTGCCAGCCCGAAGTCAGACTTGCTGTGGCCGTCCTAATTGGAGCTGCAGTGGCAGCCACAGTTCGTTTACTTTAGCGACCTTTACAGATATGTCAAGCGAAAGACTAGTACAATTTGACTGGAACCTGGAGCCGTCAGTCCGACCATACTACGCCAACCAAGCCAGTTGTGCCAGTATCGCCCATTACACACCTTTCTTCTGTATTTTGGGTAAAGTTGCATAAAGGATTTTTATTTACTTGATTTCTTTTCTTTTTTGGTTGTGAGATATAACATCCCAGCAGCATAAATACCCAGGTAACTCAACCCAGTACGGCAAGTAAAGACCTCCCTTCTCTCCGCTAAGGATCTTGTCGGTATCATACGACCCCTGGAGTATTTCTTTCTCCACTGACACTGCTCGTGCTGTTGCCTTCACACTATAAACGGAAGGTGGCCCCTGACTCAATCCGAAACCCGGACTAAGGCGCCAAAGTGACACGTAACGACCGAAGTGCGTTACAATATACAAATCAAATATTAATAATATAAACATAAACTAAACATTGTATAAACGGTGAACATATCCCCCCACCTTGAAAGGGTAGGTTTAAAAACAAAAACAAGAACAAAAATAAATGAAGGCATATATATATTTTAGTAAATAAAAATGAATAGTTATTTTGATATATCTAAAAATTAATCACTCACACTATGATCTAAAATGTAAATATTTGCAAGGGGAAATGTTTGCACCTAAGTGTCACTGTTAACACGGAAGAAAAATGTCTGTACCAAAGTGTCAATATTCACACGGAAGAGGACAAATATTTGTCACTACTCTTCGAATTAGTCCCTTTGTGGTTCGTATAGTGACTACAATTGGGATGTCATCTGCTTCATGATGAAGGTGATCAACTCTTCCGCTGAGTCAGTTAAGAGGCGGTAAGACCATATCCTTGATGAACACTAGGGTACCAACTTTAATTTTTGATCGCTTCTCTTTGGATCGCTTCACTTTCAACCGCTTGTGGAACTTCGACAAGCGGCAGAAATTGACTAAAGTAAAATTCTGATTTGGTATTGAGTCCATAGATCGCCCAATTAAAGAGTGAGAAGGAGTAAGTGGTGACATTTTAGAAGGATCAGAAGAGATGGGACTTAAAGGACGCGAGTTTAGTATACCCTCCACCTGAGCAATAACTGTCATGAAATCCTCATAAGTTAAATTGGTATTAGAATATATTCTTTTGAGATGAGTCTTCATTGATTTAACTCCAGATTCCCATATTACACCGAAATGGGGAGAATGTGCCGGAATGAATTGCCAATTGATTTTACTTTTCGTTCTTTTCATAAGAACGTAAAAAATTGCATATAAATCTTTTAGTTCGTTTCTACAACCAACACAGTTAGTTCATTTTCTAACAGGGTTTGAACAGGTTTATATCATCGAGCGATAAAACGTTTTAACGTAGCAAGAAAACACACAGTACTCAAATCTGAGACTTACTCCAGATGTATTGCTTTCGTTGAGAGACAGATGAAAAGTCTAGCATAACCCTTATATCTAGATGGATTTCTACCTTGTTTGGTCTTACGAGTGAAGGGACTGACATAGTATACACTAGTTACTGAGAAAGGAAACGAAAGATTCAATATATGGGAAGGAAGATCTCCTATAACTGGATTATACAGATTTTTCTTTTTGATGAAATTGATTTTTGGTGACAAATATTAAAATTTTAGATGTGAAATGTGTCAACTGCACTAATTTTACAAAACACGTAATTGCACGTTGAAGCTTCGCCAATAGTAAGGGGACCAGACATTCTTAATCTTTTATCAGGAGTAAAACAATTATGGTAAAATCGCAAACAATATTCAATAAGTCTTTAAAGACTTAAAAAACAGGAAAGTTTTAGAAAGGAAATGTTTCAATGGGAGCAACAAGCATGGTGTGATATGCTGGTTTAAGCTCTGGAAGGTCTTTTAGATCTCAAATATAAGAAGTAGGTCAAGGGTCTGAGGATTGTTGTAAAAAGGTAGAAACATGTCTCCAAAGAACTGAGGATTTTTGAAGAATTGGGTCAATACCTTGAAAGAGTAAATCAGCAGGATTATCCTTTGTACTGACATGTCTCCATTGATTACGATTGGTATTCGTCTGAATTTCAGAATCTCTGTTTAAATCAAAGATTTTAAGAAGATGGAGAGATGTTTGGATCCAAACCAAAACAATAGGTTTAGTCTGACCATAGAAATATATTATTGCAGTCGAAACATTTGAAATTAATAACCAAAGAAGACCACGGCATAACAGCCCAGAAATAAACAGAAGGTAATACCATTTACACCATCCAATTAAAAAAAATTCGGAAGTACGATTTAGCACTCTATTTTGGCGAATTATAGGTTTATTTATAGACTTGTTATAGGGCTAGGTCTGATTGGTTAGCTATTATTGGTGGTGTCGTATAAATAACCATTATAATAAATAATCCAAAACATTGGAATATTATAGATACAAAGTGGTTGTTGTTCTTAGTGCAACTTAGAAAATTAGCGATTGAAATATTTGTATTAGTTTATGTGTGGACGAAACAACATGATGTGAAGAAATGAAATGAAAATTTAGATTTAGAAAAATATTATTGATTTCGAGCAAATTTTCACCCGTCATATTCTTCTCTATTCATTTCACTTAAAAACTGACAGTAATGTCTTAAGGAATGTTGACATCTGTCATTGCTCCAAAGTAGTGAAGATTTTCGGTGGTTAAGGGGAAAGAGGAAATTTTTCCAGTGGCGGACAATTTTATTGTTTTACGTAGGTATACGATTAATTTACATTTTAATTTAAAGCAATTTTTTTTATTAAAAACTTAAAGTGAGGTTAGTAATTGTTGATAGATTTCCACACCATCTTTGAGGTATTATTGCGGCGTGTTACAATTATTATTTTTCGTCCCCGTTTTTCTATTTTCTTATTAAATGCTCGCTCATTTTTCACACTAGTTTTTTTAATGCCTGATAAATCGTACGTTCTGAAGCTTTCGGTAATTTCCCACAAATTTTTCTGCCTCATCCACTGAGTAACCTGAAAAAATTTCTCGAATACCGTCGTATACATTTTTTATTAAGTTAAATTCCGCTTCAGAATTTTTGGCAGAAATGTTGCGACATATGAATAACTGCTGATTCATTTTACAGAGGTCCAGCAAACAAAAACAATAAATACGATAATTAACCATGTTGTCCCGTTCCCGCCAATACGTACCGCACATGAACTCAAAGCCACTCAGTAATTAAGCACTGATTGCTTAACATGTAAGCGACGTTGCCTTTTCCATACGAAGTAGATATCAAACGTTCTCCTTTTATTGAATGGCAAAAAATGAGAGAGAAAATAATTTTTTTAGCAATCTGATGAACAATATAACAGTGTTGTCCCTAAAATTTAAGTATTGTAAATTACCTCTGAGGAAAATGATCTTAAATATAATATATTATAATATTAAGCAATAATTAGGCATTTTAAAGATTTGATTTGCATAATTTTGTTTGATGAAAAGAATTCTTCTTAAAAATATTGGATAATGTGGCAACTCTGTTATACATTCCTAACATTCCATTAGTGTCAGTTTTTAAGGAAAATGGGTATAATTTATTTAACATCTCTTTAATTAGTGTACAAATGAAGGGGTGTGTGTTGATAGCACGTGGCTAAAAGGATCGATTTTGTAAACCGTTTCATCACTGAACCACAGTAAATTTCCCCAAATGAATATTTAATTTCAGCAGTGTATACTGCTCATATCGTAACTCTTTGTAAATATGTTCAGAATTGGCCGACACAAAATCAATAGATATCAGTATAATCGAACATAATTATTCGGAGAATAGGATGATATTAAAGGCCTCTTGTTGATATATAAGGTATTATTAATTTTTATCAGATAACAGATTAAGTCGTTATCACGTAGTTTATTGAAATATGCAAATCAGTGCATACATCCAAATAAGCTATGAGACAATAATTATTTTTTAACTTTTCAGTTTTATGAATATTTTCTGAATGGAAAGAGAAATTCTTTATTTCTTTTATAAAATTTTATCAGTGGCAAGCAACGCGCGTCTTAGAAAAATATAATCTTTTTAGAAATAAATCTTAAATTACAAAGATATTTTAGCCTGATTGAAAATAATGTCAAAAACAAAAGAATAAAAATATCTAGTTATAATAGAGCAGCTATACGTCATAAACAATCATCAGATTACTTCGGCTCTAACAAACCAAAGGCTTTCCGTCTTTGTTGACGGATTGTCAAGTTTAGCCGAAATTACGGATGTTTCTACTAAGCTGTATAAGTAAAATAGGATTGGATTTAAAATCAGAAAGTAGCGCAATGAACCGAAACAAGCGACCTAAATACAAGCGACCTAAATACAAGTCCATCCAACCAATTAAAATAAAATTACAGTTAGTGTTATAATATATATTTTGGTATTTATGATAATAACTGATTTTTAATAAGATTTAAATAACAATATTTTGTCGTATTATATTATATATTATTATAACACAATAAAATGTTTTTATTAATATTAAATTTAGATTTGCATTAATTTTCTTTATCTATTTCAGGTAAGTATCTATTTTGATTCATCCATTCTGCAAGGGTAAGTCTTAAGTTATATTTTTGTAGTAGCTTGGAAAAAATATTTACAAAATAAAATCTAAGCTAGGTTCCTAACCCATTTTTAACGGTTGTACATTTTCATTATGTTCAATTATTTTAAGTTAATAATATGGGATACTTATTTTTTAAGGGTTTTTCGATAAAAAATTATTTTTGGTAAAAGTTTGTGCATCCCCTAAAACCAAACATGCACCAACAAAATATAGTAAAGCACACGTAATATACGAGGAGCCTTCAAACATTTGGGAAATGTTATTTTGAAAACTTGTTCATGATTAAAAAATAAATCTGGATTTAAAGTCATAAAAGGAACTTTGCACTAAAAAAAAATAATTTGCTCTTCAAAAAAATTTGACCGGATTTATCACAATATTTGTGTACTTTGTAATATTACAGGCTTTTTAAATAAACCGTCTCTATTTATCGTTTTAGCATTTTTTTTCATTATCCCCATTAAAAAAAAATGGATACAAAAATGAAACATCAGTTAGATGGCCATTACTTCAAATCTGGATATATTTTTTAATACTGACAAAGTGTTCTAAATAACATTTCCCAAAATTTTTCAAAATAAGGGTACCTTACTGTTGTGTCAAAATCAAATTTTTGAAGGCTCCTCGTATACAGGGTGTTGAAAATTTTAATTTACTCTATTGGGATTTCGTTAACGGTTATAGATACAAAGTTGGTTAAATGGAAAAAAAGTTGCATATTATCATGGCAAATTCCGTTTAACATAGCGTAGACGTTTCGTCTCTAAAAAGCATTCCTCAATTTTTTTTTTAAATACGGACTTTGTTCTATTTTTGAAATCTCCATTTTGTTCTCTATCTAACCATGTCATTTTTTTTATTAAATTTCGACAATGAACTGTACTTTAGGAAATTTTGTACGTACTGTCCTGTTCAATTTATTCCAGAATATTTTTAAACCTTCTTGAATAACTTAGATTTTAAACATATTTCGAAAAAAAGTTTTGAAAAGTTAGCACAATTTAATCACAAAAATACATACAGAAATCTACAATTACAATAACAAAAAGATACGAGGTCGTTTAAATGAGATAAAAGTTGCATATATTGAAGACAAATTTAGTGACGTTTTAAAATTATTAAAATCAAAGACGGTTTACAAAAACGTTTTTTTTTACTTAAAATTAGTAAAATTAGTACTTATAAGTAGATAAGCTATCTATGACAGTTCTAGCCCACTTCTTATGGAAATTAACATGGGAAATCGCTAAGGTTCATTCTGGAAATTTTTGGCTAATTCGAACAGGTCTCGAACAGATTTAAACAGCTCTTGAACAGGTCTCGAACAGTTTTAAACAACTCTTGAACAGGTCTCGAACAGCTGTAAACAGCTCTCGAACAGCTTTAAACAGCTTTAAACAGCTCTCGAACAGCTTTAAACAGCTCTTAAACAGCTGTTCGAGACCTGTTCAAGAGCTGTTTAAAACTATTCGAGGCCTGTTCGAAAGCTGTTCGAGAGCTGTTCGAGACCCGATCAAATGCAAATCAATTTTTATTTCACAATAATCCAATTGTTTGATGACGTCACGAGTGACCTTGAATTATCCAAAAAAAATCCAGAATGGACCTTAACGATTTCACAGGTAAATTTCCATAAGAAGTGGGCTAGAACTTTCATAGCTTATCTGCTTTTATAGTTATTAATATTGGAAGTATAATGCACATCTTTTTTTTTAAAAAGCAATGTGTCCTGATATTACCTTGTAATCTGTCAGAAGTCTTAGCTTTGACGTTTATGTATTTTAAAAATAAAGATATCTATTTTCGGTGAAAAGCACTTTGTTTTAAACAGTTTTGATTGCATTTTGGTTGCGATTAAGGGTTTTGTAACAGTTATCTAAAATTATGGTTCGTTATTCTATGAACGGAAAAGAGATATGTATGAGGCATACATTCGATGTTGGGACCAGGGCTCAGGAATTGTATGCAAAACTTTACCCTAATATACATTAGCCCGCTAGAAAAATATTTTTTGTAAGATATCTATGAATATTAATGAAACATGTTCATTTTCAAAACAAAGGTCCATATACACTTAACGATACGATTAATGAAATAAATACTCTCACACAAGTGCACATTAATCCGGAATTTTCTTCTCGCCAGATATCTAAAGAGTGTAGTATTCACTACACGATTGTACGTAAAATTTAAAAAAACACACAAATTTCACGACTATAAGTTTCAAAAAGCACAAACATTGTATCCTGGAGATAATAATAGAAGAGTGCGATTTTGCCAGTGGTATCGACGCCATGTTAATAATAATGAATTATTTAATAATACAATTTTATGAACAGATGAAACCACATTTCCGAATTCAGGAAGATTCAATTCTAGAAATAAACATTATTATGCCACCATTAATCCTCATTTAATACCAGAATTATGGGCCACAACAATGATTTTCTATTAATTTATGGTGTGGGTTAATGGGAAAGTATTAATAGGTCCAGTATTTATAGAGGGAAATTTAAATGCGGATAAATATGTTAATATTTTGAAAAGAATATTTGATGAAGTACTATTGGATATTCTAGGAAATATTGGATTTTTTATGCAAGATGGTTGTGGACCACATAACTCCAGAAGAGTACGAGAATATTTAAATCATAGATTTCCAAGAAGGTGGATGGGGACTATGGACCCGTCAAATGACCTCCTAGGTCACCCGACCAATGGACTATTTTTTGTGGGGGTATCTTAAAGATATCGTTTATTATAATGGAATTCCACAAAATGAGGATGAACTACACAACAAAATTCAAAACGGATTTAACAGTGTTACATAATTGCTCGTGCAGTTGAACAAATGTCTCGAAGTGTGAATCTGTGTAGTGATCGGGCAGGAGGTCATACTGAGCAATTTTTACAAAACTGGTTATACTGGTTAACATGTTTTTATTTTATATTTATTTTTTTTTTATTATGTTTCTGCTATAATTCAATAGTTGAAGATTAAATTATATTTTTTCTCCGATTACTGTTATGTAAAAAAATCTATTTCAAATTTTTAATAGTGTCCAATAACTTAATGTTTGATTAATTTTATTCAAAAAGATTTATAAATATTCAAGATGAAAATGATCAGGACCGTGCTTACAAAATTTCCTAAAGTACAATTCATTGTCGATATTTAATAAAAAAAAAATAAGTGTGATTCATCGTAAGATAGCGAATAAACGAAACGTCGTCTCGAAAAAAAACTGACTAAGCAAAGATAAACGGAATTTGGTCTTCAACAAAAAAAGATTAAAAAAGTTTTCTTCCATCTTTAGCAATAAAGGTGATTATTAAATAAAACGAAAATCGTCAATTTTGGTTTTAAACAAATATCTGGGAAACCGGACGTGATATTAAAATTTTTTAAAATCCAGTAAATTTGTCTTGATAATATGCAACTTGTTTCGAATTTAACTAACTTTGTATTTATAACCATTAACGAAATCCCAATAGTGTACATTGAAATTTTCAATACCCTCTTTACGTTTGTTTTATATTTTGTTAGTGCATGTTTGATTTTAGGAGATTCACAAACTTTTACCAATTATAACTTTTTGTCGAAAACCCTTAATAAATAAGTTTCACGTATGGTGCATACTTTGGGGATGACACTGTATACTATAACATATCAAATTTTCTGTAATCGTTTTCTTGGATGCCTACTGAAATATTTGAAAATGCATTCTGCTATAGATTTTTTCCATCCGGTCGGCATAGTTTCCTTATAATAAAAATTCTTGAACGAATCCAGCGTCGGGAAAAATAGGGCAAGGATATAATTGAAGGAAGAGATGAGATAAGACTCCATATGGAATCATAATTAATCATAATTATAATTGTATAATCAATGTTGTCATCATACAAAATATGACTGAAAACAAATCTTATAGACTGATCATTTTGACAGATGAATTTAATTAGTATCACATCATATATTGTTTTTTATAAATATCAAAATTTATCATAGTATTAAATCTTTCAAAGCATAGTCTGATTGTTTGGTTTAGTATGCGTACTATAATACGTCAACCAATGACAATCTTTTCATTTTCCAATACACGCCAAAAGCACAGTAAAATGATTATATACAGTAGTTGCACTCTGGTGTCGGCACTTTGGTTTAATTTAGTACAAACCAGGAAAGCATAATTGCCTAATTATAATTGTCCGAGTTACGGATAATTTCAATACAGTTGTGATTCTTTTATGATCTTGTTAGGATAATTTTAGAATAATTATATTAAATTTAATAATATACATTTTTCTTCTCCTCATTTATACCTATTAGTACTAATTTGCATTTTTTTTCCCAAAATCTGATACGATCTTTGGACGTTGCGGGTTGCTTTGGCGCTTTGGTTCAGGTCTCCGATTGCCTTTGGCGCCACCTTCCGTTTATAGTGTGAAGGCCACTTGATCAGGCAGCTTCAGTGAAGATAGAAATACTCGAGGCGTCGTTATGGCCCCGACCAATCCCATGTCGGCCGGTATGGCAGACCCTATTGGACTGAGTTCCGGAGTATAACCAAATAAAGTAATGTTCTTATTATTAAAGTCGCCGGGTGGTCCTCTCTATTATCGGCTCATTGGATTGGGACGACTGGACTTACACTTGATCTGAATACGGTCCTCTTCTAGTTCAACTGGCTGGCGGCTTACGGTCAACCAGGCTCGGCGACTTTGCTCCCTTCATCTCGACCTATCTCTAAAGGTCACTGAAGTAAACAGACTGGTACTGCCACTGGAAATCGGACTGCCACTGAAACTGTAATTGGGACTGACTGACTCACGTGAATTAAGTGGTGTAGCAAAATGTACGTTTTTAGTATTTCCACAGTATTAAAAAATTGAAAGTTGAGATAATGCTAAATAATTGTCTATTATATTCCTTTTAAATTGCGAAATAAAAATTACTTAAATATTTTAACTAACGTGACTGGAATATAAAGTTACAACAACAAAGTAATTGTAGTGTTAATTATTTAACGTTAATTATTTAATACACTTGAATTAAATTTTTGTCCAATCATCTTGAATTAATTTTTCAGTAGAATACAATTCGCCCACACTGCAGGTGTTACTTCTGCTAATGCATCGTCCCAAACTTTTTTCACTATTGTATCTCCACGAACATCTTCTCCAATATAATGATCTTAGTACTATTTAAAAATGCACAATACCAACTCAATTGGATTACATTGAAAATGATAAAGAGTCAATCTTAATACCTTCTTGGAGTGGCTTATCGATAACGTACCTGGTAGTTGGCTTATTAATGCGTCGAAGAGTCAATAGCTCTGTCTTGATGGAACCGTCTTCAAAATATATTTATCTCACTAGTAACCATTCTTGTATCTCCGATTTTTTCCAATGGACGTGGGTAACTTCTCTATGACAGAGCTGTGGTTTGGGGAATTATCCATAATGATTACTAATGACTCTTCTAACATTGGTATCAGTTTTGTAAGGTATTTCATATTCATAGAATCGTGATAGTATGCACTCTTCGATTTCGCGGTAAACAGTAATCCATCAGTATCTTCAACACACCCTTGGTTTTTTCCAGCTTATAAGACAACAAAGCGTTTTCTTGTATTTTCGTAACCTTTACTGATGCTTCTCATCTTGCCATATACGTTTATATGTTCCTTTTAAAAATATTCACGTTTCATTCAAGAAACTGAACTGAACTGGACTAAAATAAATTTCATAGTACATTATTAATCTTACGAAAGCAATGGTCCATTATTTTCTTTTTCTTCTTTGTTAAAATACTCCAATAAATTAAGTACAAACTGTCGGGTTTTTCCCGTTATCATATTTCACGGCATTTTCATTAATAAATATCATTATTAACAACAATAATTAATAAATAAAAGTATTGGATATCACTTTTATTAATGTATTTCAAAGCTTAATAAGTTATTGAGATCATCCTGTTAGTATGTCTGGTTGTTAGTGTGTACTGTCTGTCAGAGCTCTCGCGGCCGTTCCACTGGACCGATTTGCATCAAACTTGATAGATAATTTAGGGTTATACCTAGGCCGAGAATAAATGTAAGCATTGTAGGTCACATGCATTTCAAATGGCAAACATTTTTAGGGTTGATACTTAGCCTTAATAATAAAGAATGTCTGTTACGTTTTAAAACTAACTATATTTTCCGATATCATTTTAATACCTACTTCTCAATAAGAACTGTAATTTAGTATTAACTATAAGTGATTTTCTTAGTATAAGTCGCTATTTATTTTGAATTTTACCTATTGGTCAGGGCTGCCGAAAGCAGTAACGGGCCCAGGTGTATACACAAAAATCACGGTCATCCTAAATGTTGCAGAAAAAATTGCTATAACGGTGTGCAAAGATTTACAGTCAATCTCGTTAAATAAAAGGCGTTTTTTTCGGTATAGAAAAAGAAAACGATTAAAATCTACAAAACACGTTTGTGACTGTTACAAACACAAATAATTACTACCACTACTCGTATAATACGTACAAATTATTTTACAGCTGCTTTACGACTTTTTGCAGAGACGAAAGTTTCAATAATTTTAGAAAAGTCGCACTTTCTAGCTTATCTGGACACAATATTTAATACCCCAAGAGCACTCAATCGTTCCTGAGCCATAGAAGATCTAAAACTATTTTTAATTATAGAAAGATGACTGAAGTTCGTTGTGTTTGGGTTACGATTATAGAGACGGTACAAAAAAGTCTTTATGCTAAACATGAATCAAAGAATCCAATTTTCAGTTCTGAATTTTATTTAAAAGATTAAATGGGGGTAATGTCAATTTTCTGAAAAATTTGCAGAATAGATGCTTTTAAGATCTTTCTTCTTTAAATTGAAAACTGATTTCAGCCTAGTTATGATTTTGAAGACGATTGGCTTGCTCTTCAATTTCTATATCTTCTAAACATAGATACATCCATAATACACTAAACATGTTAAAAATTCTTTTAGCGGCATCATATCTTGTTGATAAATTTAAAATAACAGCATCCACAATTATATAAAATACTTTTACTTCAAAGTATTCTTCCCCATCAAGTTCTTCTAATAAATCATTTGATAATGTTTCTTCGAAAAACGTTCTTCTTTCTATTTTTGTTGACATTCCCAAATTATTAGCCACTAGTTTACACTCGTTCAAAATATTAGGCAAATTATTTCTAATAATCTTCAAGCTATAGATTTTTAACCTCAAAGTCCAAAGTAACGGATATTGGTTGAAAAATAACACTTCTAAAAATAATAGCGGTAAGTATATTTTACCACTTTCAATCCATTATAAGGCATTTAAAAGAGCCCAAATATTTTAAAATACTATTTAATTCAACTTTTACTTCTGGTGTTAAATTTAGCTTCAATGGCGTCTTTTATTCTGGTTAACTTCTCGCCTACTGGTTACATCCATATTATTTTTTTAAATGTCTCACCTGGAAAGGTAAGCACTAAAAATAGTATAAAGCTTCTGAATTACTCCAAAAAAGTTACAGCCTGAGAGTAGTTGCTGCATGAGTTCAGGCTATGACAATCGCCTTGATATTGTCCGCTCGTGTTGCTCCCATTTTATCCACGACAATGTTTTATGCCAATATTGCATTTTTTCGAAGTTTCCAAAATCGTATTAGCTATTGCTTCTCTAGTTTTTTTATTGCAGTTAACAAATTTAAAAAATCTTTCAAAAGCCTCGTATTTGCTATTTTCATTAAGCCAGACATATCATAAAATAAATGTTTGTTCATCATGAGAAGCATCTGGAGTAGCATCGACAATTATGAAATATTTTGACAGTATCCTCCTTTTTTAAATTTTTTTCCATGACGATTTCAGCACAATGTATAATAAATTAATTTTGGATGTCAGTCAAAACGCAATGAAGTTGCAAACGCTTTTTGGTTTCTTGTGAAACTCTAACAGCTTCTGAATATTCTGCTAATAATGTATCATAATTTGCTAGCAATTCTAATATGTCAAGGAAATGGCGGTTCTTTGGATTTCCAATTCCCTAATACTAGTTACCTTTCAGATAAAAATTAAATAACATTAAGAAATCTTTGTAATAGTTGTTTCCACTTTTCGTTTTCTTTTTCTATATTTAAAGATCAAACTGTCAATAGTTTTTTTATTAAAAGTATGTCATTTCTTACTTTGCCATTCTAGATATGAAAAGCGATGACTGATCCTATTTACATATTCAGGTATTCTGTTATATAATCAATCGTAGCCATCTAAAGGGCCCCAACCTAAGTAAGAATTAGAGATGATTTGTCATTGTGTGCGCATTTGGTATTTTATTATAATCGAGTGGTTCCAAAAACGGAGTAAACAAATATGATAAATTCATATATCCGCTCACCTATATATTACAAAATAAAAATGTCATAAAATAATCAGAATACATAAATATCCAAATATCGTTTCCCTCATAAAATTCCATTAGCAAAGTCTTCCTATCTTAAACCGTGCTTTTAATCTGGAATTGTTGAATATTGTCACATCATGAGTCGAGCCAGGCCACCTGGCTACAATATCCTTGAAAAGTAGATCTGCACTCGATACCGCTTGGACATTTAGTGAAAAGTAGCCTTTTCTATTTCCAAAAATTTCGCTATCGAGACCCACTGTGAAAAATATGTACATAGATTTTAAGGAACTGAAAAATAAATAGGTGGTGAAATCAAACCTTGTGATAAAATTCTTATGTGAGTGCCATCAATTGTCCCCACAACACAAGGAAAAGAAGCAAGAATTTATTTTGCTCAGCAGCAATTTCAACTTCATTTCTTGGCAAATTGGCAATTATTCGTGACACTTTTGATACAATTCTTGATATATTGGATTTATCAGCTCTTATAAAATCTCCAGTAGTTAGTAGATGACCGCCAGTAGCAAAAGTTCTTATTAATACATATATTAGTTCAATTAAAGCTCTTTGGGCAAGTAATTGTAAGGTGGTCCCTTTTTGTTACCGAAAACTTCTTCCTCTGATAAAGTTTCAAAATAATTCATTCTGGGGCGAATTTGTTTTGGTAGAGCATTTATTTCTTCGTCTATGCCATCCATTACATCCACAATATCCACAATATTTATATCTGCGTCTAGATCCATCACTTTATTTAACTTACAAATTACAACCGAACTTTGTAAACTAATACCACTCTATTAATACGTAAAAGTCTTTTTATTTTTGTTAATGTGAAATATAATATTCTACAGAAAAAATGTTTATTTGTCTCGTTTACATTCACTTTAATTAACTTTCTAGCAGCTTTTTCTAGTAAATGACGTATATTTTAGAGATTATAATCCTCGCCCTAAGTCGTCGAAATCGACCGACTAGGATCTGTGATCAGGTTACATCACAGGCCAGAGATTTTTCGTTGGTGTAACAGTATAAAATCGATTTTAGACTTAAGTCTGACTTAGGATAAGAATCCGTCCTAGGATGTATTGGTACAACCGGGCGTTAATGTTGTACCGTCACTCCGATCTATAGGAATTTGAGCTAGTAAAACAGCTGGTTGTCTTCTTATACGTACGGTAGTAATAAACTTTTTGAAATATCTTGCGAATAATAGGTCATCCTTTATGGGTTTTCATTTCAAAAGTTCTATTAATATTGCGAAAAGAGTTGTTGATCGTTTCGATTGCATGTTTTGTTGTTTTTCCGGAATAATATCTCTTTGAGGATCTTTCACCATTTGCTACTACACTGGGAATGTTAACACGATTGACCATTATTAGCCAGGGTATGTACCTAAACCCTTCTAGTTTATCGTAGCCTAACTAATTTTTGATCAGTAATTGTAAATATTAAAAATTAAAATATTTATTAAGTTAGCTGATCGTAATAGTACATCGCATGTCATAAAAACATACAACACTAACTGTCAGTAGATAGAACGTCCTTTAAATTTAAAGACTCAATAAGTAAAGGCAATGACGTTTAGAATAAAACTTTACAAGTTGATTTCTTGTACAATTGTCACAATCTAAACGTCATTGTCATTAGTTATAGAACCGTTAAAGTTAAAGAACGTTCTATCTACTGACAGTCATTATTTTATATAAGTAGATTTATAATAAACAGACGGACGTCACTGTCAGATATTTTTTATGTAGTAAGAAGATGCAGTTAAATATAACCGAAAAATGTCACGGCAAAATCTATGCTATGAAAGGGCAAGAAACGGCGAGACATGAATATACTATTGACTCAGATAATTAATATATTTATCACACTTTAGCATAATAAACGTCAGTCGTAGAAGGGAATTACGCTTATGTGTATCAGACAGAGATGGATATTAAAAACTACAAAGTAGATTATTTCAGCCACACGCCACAAATGGTGAAAATGACTATATTCATTTTGCTGTGCCAAAACCAAAACAAACTCTATCTGTTTTCACTATCGCATTTAAAACATTCAAGTCATTAGAGAGTTTTAGCACCTCGCCATCTAACGTTAACGCTAACGCTAATCCTCATTTCGAGCAGAATGCGCATGCTCACGTAAAAATAAATATAGCGTTATATGGTAAATTTTCTGAAATATCGGGATCTCTTGCGGGTCCCCTTAACTCAAATACAAATTTGTTATTGGCTACAGCTTTAATAGGTCAAGATCTAGATAATAGGATAAACGATGACCAATGTGTTTAGTTTAATGCGTATTGTCATCAGGTTTTGTTCTATCGATTGGATTTTTTACTTGTAAATAATTGTTGTGTAATATTTGCAAAAGTTTTTTTATGTGATTATGGACAAAGGTGAAAGAAGACAATGTTTATTACTAAAAGCATAAAACATGTTCTAGAAAAAATATCCAGCACATGCTTATTGAATTACTTGTATATTAATCGCTTATAATACAAAAATAAATAATAAATCGTGGAAAACTTGAAACCAAACATTTAAACCAATTGTCATAATTGACACATGACATTACCTAAAATGCAGAAAACGCAATTGCTTTGCTAAAACTCTATTTTTTACATTCCGTTATTCTATACGCTAATCAAATTAACGTTAGCGTTGGCGGGTGAGGTGCCAAAACTCTCTATTACGAGAGTAACTTATCAATTATTTGTTCGAAATGTCAACGTAAAGTTTTTTAAAATGTTGACGAAAAATGAACAAAAATTTAGGTTCTTTCAAATATTGACTCGATAATTAAAGGTGATCAAGAAAGTGTCCTGACAAATACGGTGAACTCATCTGGAAACACTTTATATTGTTGAATAATCTTTTTAAATATCAAGCAAGAAATGAATTTCTTAACAATTAAGCTAATTACAATTTTATGCCCACGAAATTTTATGATAAAGAATATTATACGTTTCTGCGTTGCAGGGCAGATTATTTTGTAAATATTATTTATGAGGATATTTCGAAGATTTAAGTGTATCGTTTTTCAGGACTCATTATTAAATCGCAGCTGCTCCAAGTTTGCACACTTCTTTTCGAGAACGAATTAGGTTACTTTGAGCTTCCGTTTTAATAATTTTGATACAATTAATATATTTATTTATACTTAATAATAACATACTAAAAATACAAATAAAAAAAGTTGAAGATATGTGATACTTTTTCATCCCAAACAAGAATCTTAAGTCAGATTTGAAAAATCTTGATGTTACACACAAACACACACATAGAATTATAGATTCCAATACAAACTCGAATGAGGTAGTAAAAGTAATAATATAGGAAAAAAAATTATAGTTAATTTCTATGGTCTGAACCCCAATATTTTAAATTAAACCTTCATGCCCACCAAAAATGTTCTATTATCTTTAAAAAAGCATGGACGTAACCCTCGTTAAACTATGGGTCAGTTTATAAAAGATTTATGGAAAATGTTATCATGTAAAGTGATTTCGATGTAGCCGAACCGACGATTCATGAAAGCGAATTTAAGAAAATATATTGCTCGTTGGTCGTGACCTTTACCTAATTCCCCAGAAACCGGTTTGCCATTCACATAGATTCCGAAACGCCAACACAAATGAACAATAAAATTCAACTTATCGGAAAAGCGATCGAATCCATGATTTTCGCTGGGAATTTTGAGGTGATGTCGCGTTTTATCCGATTGACGGGCGAATGAGGCTCTGAGTGTTTTGTAGCGGTTCGAAATTTGACGTGTCTCTATTTTAGGCGATTTTATCAAAAAAGGTAAAGAAGAGTAAATAGACAACAAAATTGGATTGGATTAGAACAGTCATGAAATATTAATACTAGGTTAAAAGCAAGATTGATAATAAAACAATGAATTAATTATCGCCAGGCCTTTATACAAAAAGTTTTTCCGTGCCCATTCGTCAGTAGCAGCCATCTTTTTCGTACTGTTTTTTGTAAACAAACGTGTTAAAATACCCGAATTAAATTATTATAATTAAGGAAAATAAAATTATATATTTTATTTTCTAAAAAGCTAGAAATACCTAAAATAATAAGAGTTGCAGTTGAGAAAAACTGTTTCAAAGTTATTTTTATTATGTTATCCGTATGAAAAGTTAATAAAAGTCTGTGTTATTATGGAGTCTAAAAGAGTGAAACACGCTATAAATTATTAGAAGACAATAAATTCTATTTCATAATCTTGTCGAAACCTTGCCTTGAATACCATAAAAAATACATCGAGCAAAGTACATATTGAAAAATGTTCAAAATGCGCCAAGTGTGAATTGTAGGTTAAAAACGCAGCCGAAGTGACAAAGGATTTCGATCGATTGATGATATTACTAAGGATTCTACTTAGATTTATTCTCTAAACTTTTATGGATAAAGAGGTCCAACTGATGAGCATATAATAATAGCTAATATCCAAGATGGTGGCGTTTACGTAAGCCACCCATGTGAATAATAAATTTCCTTTCTCTATGACTATGAAATAATACGCTCATTCTTATTGCATATCAAAAAGAATAATAGCATACATTATTCACAACGTTATTTATTAATAAGAATTCACTCTAAATTAACCAATCACATCCTTTGATTTTTAAGAATTCACGCTAATACCAACAAATCACGTTGTTTTAAAAATAACTAACCGAGAGTATCTTAGCAACCTCTTAATAAGTCGCCATTATTTAAAATCTCAAATACACTACCGTCAAAGTATAATATTTTAAATGTTAATTAAAGGGTTGTGTTAAAAACTATGATTTAGGTATATAATCTCTTAATCATAAATAAAAACAACTCGAAACCATGTACCACAATAAATTTAATTATACAATAGGTAGGCAACTAGTTTCGGCTAACAAGCCAACCTTCAGGCCTATAATAGATATAAATACGATAGGGAAAACATTACAATGATGATAATTATCAAACTAATAAATTTTTATGATTAAACCTTAAATTAGCTAATCTTAAGGGTACTGATACTAAGAAGGGAAGGAGGAAGGTTTAAGAAAAAATTAGAGGTACATGAATGATAAGCAAAAAGTAAAAAAGGGTGGGTTAGATTATAAGAAACTTAAAATTAAAGAACTAAAAGGATGTGTGACATATGTCACAAATAAATGAAGGGAAAAATTTGTGGCAGGAAAATTTCCCAGAAGGATTTCCACAAATAAATAATAAGTGCTGCGCAGTAAATAGACTCCAACTACACTTGAAGTAAATGGCAAAAGTCCAATCAAGGACTACATAATAGAAACCGATCATTAGATGCTCTCGGAAAAACTTTTTAAAATTCGCAGACATCGACCATTTAATTGAGTCGTATGTACTAAATCACCAAAATGGTTTCTTTTGCCGGAAGCAAGTTGACAGTTAACAGGTAGTGGTATAATTTTAAATAAGAGCGGGAAAGAAGGGATGGGAAACAAATAGGGAAGTAGTTGTACGAGACTTAAAACTATTAGTAACATTGTAAGATTAAAAAACTTTTTGAAAAAGGTTAAGAAACTAAGAAATTGGTACTGATCAAACCACATTAACCAAAGGGAAATTGGGTACAGGCCACGGTGAGAAAGAAGAAGAAAAGAACATTTACTAAGACAGGTAGCTATTGTTAATAGCTACTATACGAAGAATAGAAAAGGTTATATTTAACTTAAAGCACAGCAATATAAGAAAGGTAAAAATTAGAACAGAAAATGATTAAAAAATTTTTAATAGAATTAAAATTACAAAACTAACAACGAAGGAGAAAAGATACTGGTATGATGGGGAACAACGGATTAAAATAGGAATTGGTTAACCTAGACGAAGAGGAAAATATGGTTCTCTTTCGGTCTTAGTTCGTTCAAACATGTAGTATTGTCGTTTTTAAAACATAATTTTTCCCTATCGTATTTGTATCTATTATAGGCCTGAAGATGGCTTGTTAGCCGAAACTAGTTGCCTACCAGTTGTATAATTAATTTTATTGTGGTACATGATTTCGAGTTGTTTTTATTTATGATTACTACTTGACCACATTTGACATATGAATAACTTATTGGATTTTTTATATAATTTCTTGCATAAGTCGCTTAGCCGTATAGAAGGTATAATATTTTACTTGCGTAGAATGGCTATTATTCATTTAGATGATTCCAAAAATCGCTCGCTGTACTCACTCCTGTCGGAAATTCCATCTACGTTAATAATGGCCACCATTCTGCGCTCGTTGAAGAACATGCGAGTAGAATACTATACTTTATCCACGACTGTTAAATAATAAACCTTTATTTAATGAAATACTTTCAAATGTGGTGATTAAATATAGTGAACAACGTTTTGACGTTTCAAATTAAAATTAAACATTACTAGACGTTTTATAGCCAGCTCTGTTTTTTATATTGTACGAACAAACTCATAAAATATATGCAAGTTTGAGCTCTTCTTGTTTGTTCTAGAAATCAGTAAAACCAGTGAATAATGAAATCAATAAATATTATTATTGTTTAGTAAACTCAAGTTAGATTAAGTAGTCGTGGATAAAAATCAATTTTAACATTTATTATCTAACATTTTTTTTATATTAACTTATACATAAATATACAAGAATTAACGATATAAAGAGCTGATGTACATTTAGCATTAAATTATTAATTTTCTCAATAATACTCATGGTTAACTTAAATATTGAAGTTTTTTACAAGTTGATTTTAATTTTACATTTATTTTTTCCCTTATAGAATTATTGTGCGATTCCTAACCTCTCAATCAGTTCTCTTTTATTCCTTTTTTGCTGACGTCCATGACGTTTTAGCTGCTTGTTTAATTCGACTAAATTATGAATAAGTTAAGCACCATCCATAATGTTTTCCAACGGTCTGTTTGTTTGCGAAAACAATAGTGTTCCCAGCCATTATTTCAAAAAACAGTACGATACTTTTGAAATCCCGCTATTTGAACATGGTGGTTGCGCATGCGTAAATATGACCTGAGATTATTTTCACTGTAAGATTTAGAAACTATATATTTAAGTTACTGTTATATTTTTTCAATGTTTCTTAAAACTGATTTATTTTTTAATGTATAAAATGACTGTATGATTTGATCTTAAAACAGGTTACAGAGTTTGTAAAGTTATTTGATTTAAAGAGTATGTTAGAATTATAAAGGACATTCTTTTATATAAAAGAACTATAAATCAATTGCTACTGTTGTTATAGTTAAAAAGGGGACCGGTGGAAAAGGGTACCGACGGCTATTTTCGAAAAAATTATCATCATCAGGCCAACAAATTTTTATAAATAAGTTATAATATTAAGATTACGTCATGGTTGATGAAAATACAATGAATTGTGTGCACACTGGTACAAGAATAAAACTAGTGTTCGATTGCCATTTCTGACAGCACATCCTGCTGAGTCTACGTTTTATTTTAGCATCCTTCTTAAAATGTCCCTATTCCATATTTTCCAGTACCACTAATTTTCTCTTGTGTACACCTATTTGTTGTTTTCCCTTGTATTCCGTTTGGAAATTTTTAATTTTGATAAGTCAAATGAAATTTTCCCGCAATTTTTAGCAAGAACAAAATTTTCAGATACATGAATAATAAATAAGTTTTCCATATGATGCAAACTTTTTGAAATTGAAATATGTTTGAAATTTTTTGTATAATCGTTAATGTTAATTTCAAAATCAGATAGAGCATTAAATAGTATAAAAGAATATCCAATAAATTGCATGTGTGACTTTTTAAAACGTAAAAAATGGCGCTCCAAAATAATAAAGTTAATATAACTGGTTCAAAAATATCTTAAAAAAAAATGAAAAGTTGAATTTGAATTTGATAAAATTTAATTATTTTGTAATTGAATTATATACTTTTTGATGAAAATTATAGTAGCTAGGGCTTCGCACAAGACGAGACAAGGCGAGAATTTCAAAAATCTCGTCTCAGTCTTGTAAGTTGAGAAAAAAATAAGTCTCGTTTCAGTCTCGGTTTCGTCTCGTCAAATCTCGTTATAGATATTTCCATGATATTTAAATACCTTTTTATATAAACTACAAACTAATCGATGAAATAAAACAATTTAATTTGTTTAATTCTTCATTATATATTTGAACTAAGTTCAATAACAACAATAATAAATATTCACATAATCTTCTTAACGACCAAATAAATATCAATAATTCCCCCTTATTAAACCTTTTAACCTAGAAAGGTTCCGGTAAGATTGTTGTGAATGTATTTCCAAGTTTAGTTAATTTCCATGTAAATTAGATTATAATACTTTTGAATGAATTTTCAAGTAAATTTGTTTAATACTTTACGTGATTTCCATGTAAATTAGATTATAATACTTTTGTCAATAACCGTAAAATTCCGTATTAATGCACTGTATAAATTAAAAAGTTGTTCATTATACCTTTACTCGTTTGAGAAAGCTACTATGTTAGCGAAACGCGTAACGAATGTATATTGAACTTAGTTCAAATATAGTATGGATCTTCATCAACTAAAATCCTCATCCATTCAATTTTTACAAACTAATCATTAGCACCACTTGAGATTTAAAACGCAGAAAAAGTTCGAACCAAGAAAAAATTGAAAAATGTTTTTATAATCGAAAAATAAAAAATAATTGTTAATAACACTCAATAACTTTAAAATTTATACCTGAAAGTTGTCGTTAATAAAAATTCCTGAAAGCCGAAAACTGAGAACTGAAATCCGAATCCAAGTCTAGTAAAAATTAAGCTCTACTAAATAAAATTATATAAAAAATAAATCTTGACCTGGCATTAAAACAATTTCTCTTTTTTGTAGGTTCATTTACTTCATACATATTTATGGATTTGTAGGTAGATACTGGTAGGTAGATACTAGTAGGTAGAAAAATATCTTTTCAAGATGTTTTAAGGGTTTCGTATTCTAATTTTTACAATAAGAACTAAACTTATTTTGTTCGATTTCTTATAATTATTTTCATTACGTTTATTTCACCAAATGGAAAATACGAATATAAATGCATGTTAGCCAAACAATGTATAACATTCAGATTTTTTATTAAATTTTTAATCAAAAATAACTATAACCACATTCGTTATAAAAAAATTAATTGTTTTGAATTTTTTTATCAAAAAATAAATAAAAACTTTGAGTAAACAGTAAAACTATGGTAGTTTATTATCACTACGCTACGGAAGCATGGCTTTTCATTTAAATAGTTTTATCGCTTTGTCTATTCGTCTAAGTACTCAAGTACTCGGACTCGAATGAGTATTCGATTAAATG
The DNA here is from genome assembly GCA_963243735.1 of Neocrepidodera transversa. Taxonomy (NCBI): domain Eukaryota; kingdom Metazoa; phylum Arthropoda; class Insecta; order Coleoptera; family Chrysomelidae; genus Neocrepidodera; species Neocrepidodera transversa. Next base: position 31,758,918 of record OY725338.1, on the reverse strand, counting down.
TGTTCGAATACCAAGGATTCAATTCTTAAAAGTATTCGATTCTGCCCATCACTACATTTTTTCTGTAACTGAAGTCCAAAATTATAAAATAAAATATTTCACAGATGGTTACCAGATTTTATATTTCGTAAATATATCGTAACCTATGGAGACCTTTTTTTTTTTAAAAAAAGTTTAATGTTTTTTTATAGTGCCAGCTAGTTTATTTTTCTCGAAAATTCAGAAAAAAATCTGAAGATATAGAGGAACGAGACCAGAAACGAGACGCTCGGGTCTCGCCGTATGTGGTCTCGGTATCGCCTTAATAATTTTAAAAAAGTTCTCGTCTCGGTCTCGTCTCGGTTTAACGAGACGAGACGAGAATAGAAAATTATCGTTCTCGTGTAAAAAGTTTTCTAAATAAAAAAAAATAGGTAAAAAATTATTATCGAATAGTGTTGTTTTAAGAACAGTTTCATTTTATAGAGCGCACAATGATGATAATTTTATTCCTGAAAAAAATTTTTGTGTAAATTGGTTTTATAACGGCTTTTAAAACATGCTTTATAGAACAAATAATGTTTAGTTGTTTAAAAAATTTACAAAAGTCATATAATACGTTATACAACAATTAAAAAAATTGTATATAAGGATTGTAAACGTATTGTGAAAGAGTCGTATACTTGTGAAAATGACTTTTAATTACAACATTTTAAAATAGTTGTATTAAGGTGTCTTATTGAGGTTATACAAGGGAAATAATAATAGTTATTTGTGTAACTAGTGCAACAAATATGCACTTTTTGCACGTGTTGCACACAACATTTTTTCTACGATCGAAATAAATATGACATTTTTAACAGTTTTCAAAAAAATAAAATTTGAACTGACAATTTGAAATTAATTGCAGATATCACAATCAATCTGACAGTGACAGTTCAGGCCACATCCATAGGTCAAATCGGTAGACATGAAACGATTTTGATTAATCAAACGGATTTCTATTTATAAAATGACCACTAAAATGTGCTTGTTGATCGTTTGTGATCTTATTTGAGATTGAATCCATTGAATCACGGATAATTTAAATAATTTACTTAATATTATTATAAGTACCTATATAGATACTTCGCTTTATGTAAATTCATCAAAACAAAATGTATTCCTGAACGTCCCTATGGTCTGGTGGCACAGATACCGGGCTCCAACCCAGGCGGCTCGGGTTCGAATCCCGGCGGTTGCGTCCAATTTTTTTTTTATTTTTATTTACTAAGAAACTGACAATTCAAAACACTTTAAAATTTACTTTTATGCACTAGTGTACAAAAGATTTACTTTTATGCACTAGTGCACAAAAGTTATACTTTTAACACGGTAGATAGTGCAAAAAGTGGTCACTTTTTGCACGATCGTAGAAAAAACAATTTTTTAGTGTTATTTATAAATTAGTTTTACAGTTATATTTAATCTACAAAAGGTGCCCAAAATCATTGTATATTCCGCGTAACAAAATTCCAAATGTAACCTTACTTTTTGAATCTGAACCCGTGTTTGTCTTTTGTGTAAAATAATTAAACAATGATGTCTCAGTGGAAAAAAATTAAAACAAGTAGTCATTTCAAAAGAGCCGTCAAAAAAAAAGTAACCCTCCGTGTTTTGCTAGTTTTTCTACTTATAATGGAGGATCAGTATGAGATGCAACAGAAGCTGCCAAATTATTTAAATCATTATTCGGTGTTTTTGGCAAAAGAAGTTCTGATTCTTTTTTACAGTTTAATTGCTTTTTAGCCAGCTAATAAGACAAAAAAAAATTAATTTACAAGGATGTATATCCAGTGGTGCTCAAGGGCGGATTTTGGTTACTTTTTTATGTCATATGCAAAGTTTTTTACCAAAATAATGTTCCACATTGTTCCCAACGTCTTGGATAGATGGTGAGCTCCCTTCTTCCATTTTCCACTGTTTTAATTAATTTAAACATTGTTCATCAATAATTTTACAAAATAAAACACTATAAACAGTCTACGACCGTCAAAATTCTCGATATAAGATATATTAGATTAGGTTTATGTTTACTGATCCTATAATGCAGTGGATTAAAACGTAAAAAAGGCCCGTAAAATAGCTGAAACCAATTAATCCATTTATAAGAATGCGCTTTTTTACAACCGCTCTCACCTTAGTGAGACATGCATTTTTATAGCATTTTTATAGGAATTTTGCAAGACGAGAACATGGCCGTTATAAGAGATGATTCCCGTAGCGGTGTTGAATGTATGCTTTATAGAATTTTATCGAAGTTTTGACAACAGGGTTGCAAAGACAAATTGTGGACTTAAACTTAATAAAATAATCGTGAAAAAATACTATACAGAATACTACACATGAATAGCAGGAAAGTATTATGTTGGCCACAACCCATATTTTTTAATCATTAAAGGCTCTTGCACGTACATTTACACAAGAAATAAGCAGTTAAAAATTAAAAATAAAATTTGACAGATGGTTATCACTCCACGATTAGTTATCTATCAAAGCACGTTAAAAAATAAAAATTAAGAAATAATATATATGAAATAATTTGTTTCCGTAAGGATGAAAATTTTATTTCTGACCAATGTAAAACAGTACTTGTTGATAACTTTGACCAATTGGCAGTTAGCTGCTAAGATATTTATCTATTTATGTGGGCTTGTAGTTTGTTTTTAGTTGTAGAATAAAGATAAATATGAGTGAAGATCAGTTATACTATAACTATAGTTATTATTTAAAAGACGAAAATACAATGACAGTCTTCAATGAAAATAAAATTATCAAACTGAAACTGAAAATGTCTCGGAACCATCTGCTAAGACCGAAATAAATTTAAGTAAAACTAACCATCTACAATTTTTCCATCTTTTATTTTTCTTTTTTCACTTAGTAATAAAAATCCTCTCACCGTGAAAATACCATAAAGGTCCTTTTTATGACTTGATTTTGATATGTACAAATAAAATTATAAAAATATTAGGTTATTACTATGTATAATTATATTAATAAAGGTACCTGACAGTTGATTTATGTTTGCACGCATGCCTATTTCAAACGAATGTAGGTTGACAAAAAATAATTTTTCCTACGGCTGCTTAGAAAATACACAAAAACGCACTGTCAACTTGCCTCGAAAAACGTCAATTTCAAACAGCGTGTGTAAACGTTTACGCACGCAGTGTGCAAAGTAAAATGACAATACAACTACTCATAATAACATAACATATAACAATGAATTGAGATAAAATCTAGCATGCGAACACTGTCACCACTGACAGTTCTCATTTCTCATTAAAATAAATTCAAATTTATTGCAAATTTAGAAAATAAAGTGGCAGCCGTAGGAAAAGTATAGTGTGTAACTCGTGTGAAAAGTGCTATTTTCAACACTTGTAAAACAATATACTATTTTAACTGCTTAATTTTTATTTCTTATTTTTACTGCTTAATTCTTATGTAAATGTACGTGCTCTTCCTTAACATGTGAATATCTAATTTTTTAATGATTGAAGATTTTGGTGATTGAACAGTTGAAGTCAATGTTAGCTTAACTATTATGTTAGACATTACGCAGGGTATGTGACGTCACCTGGTGCCCATCAAAAATTTTTGTGTGTCATTATATGAGGTTATTGTCTTTTTTGACATATTTTTATTTAATTTCACCTATAAACTGATTAAAAAAATATTGCGCTGTATTTGGTGTAAAAGTAATACTCGCTCTAAAAACAGTACAAAGTTTTTTCGACTTCTGAAGTCCGCTTTATTACAAAAACAGTAGGTTCTTATATGAATAAACATGTTTAACATTTTCAGACTTTATTTTAAATAATACAAAAAAGTTCTGTAAGATATATTGTGTAGTAGCTTTTAGCAGTTACGTATTCATTTATTAGTTAGCATTTTATTCAATAAAAACAATAAAGCACTGCACAAGTTATGAAAAATTTTATACCATTTATTTTATATACCAACTTGTATAACTGTAAATCTAAGTTATAATTTTATTTACATTTGCCCATATTCCTTCTTTGAGTATAAATTAAGCACTAGGTATATAAAAGCTAAGTAACATAAACCTGCAATAACAATATGCATCAAAAGTTCCACTGATAATATAAGCTATTTCAAATTACTTTCTTTATAATAATAATTTTTTTGTTTAAACATTTATAAAATCACTCTAAAGTTAATCCAAAGCATTTTATTTATTTTATATTTGACAATTAGTTTAACGATAAAATAAGCCATAACATAATTGAGCATATTCTGGTTTTTACATCTAGCAATTAAATATTTTTTATAATATAAAGCCCATCGGAATCGTAAGAAAAGTTTATACCTTTATTAAAGTAGTTATCACTTAGTATACAATACGTTACAATACATTTTTATTAAATATATTGCCTTAAAAAAATAAAAACCACCCGAAAGACACAATAACCCTATGCAATCCAATGTTAAATTATTTTGTTTGGACTCCAGCTGACGTCATGCGCAAACTTGGACGAATTTGGGACGTCTGAGTGTCTAACCTGTGTAATTTTTAAATCATGATTAATACGTAGGTAATACTTACCTAACAATAATAATAATGATATATAGAGAATTATTATTTTAAACTTTTAAATACCATATAGGTATGAAATTTATCAACGTCGACGTTTTGAAAACATCATCCATTTGCGCATGTATGCTTTCATGTCACATTTTTTTTATAATGCTGAAATATGCAAGACCATAAAATTATTTTTTCTACTCCTATTTTATAATACGCTAATTAAAAGACTAATACCAATTTCATACTGAAATTCATTATGAAACTGGTTTTCATTAAGATACAGCTCTTTCAGCCACTTGAATCGAATTATTTTTAGCAAAGTAGGCGGTTATTTTCATAGTACAAATTTTTCAGCGAATAGAATCGAGTTATTTTTTAGCGTAGTTGAGAATTATTTTGACAGCTGTCAAAATATTTTAAATTGTTTAAGGAGTCTATTCAGTAAAAATTTGGTTAAAATTAACCCTAGAGTAATAAAAGTAACTGGACGTTATTTTCCATTTTATATTCTGTATGACATCTTTGGTTGAAATTGATAATAACTTTTAACCTAGCGGTTGAAATTAACTAAAACATTACAGAATAGACACCTAAAATCGATAAGAAAAAAGGTTAACTTAATAATATATTCTAAAAAGGTTACTAATTAATATATGTTGTGAAAAACAGATGGGCAATATGGATTAAGTAAGTAAAAAGTATTTCTTTTCATTGTTATAAAAACGTTCATTTTCATGTAAGATAATTAACATATGAAAGTCCTAAAATAAATATGTATTTCGTTTATTAATGGGAGTAGAAAAAATAGCGTATGTAACTGTCATGTAATGGCCATGAATACACTCGCATGTTATATACGAAACTCGCTTGCAGCTCGTTTCGTATCCTACAACATGCTCGTGTATTAATGGCTATCATTACATTATCGTTGCATAATATACTATTATCGTTCACAGTTCTAATTTACACTAAAATATTGTTTAACACTTCTTTGTCGAACAAATTCTTTGTATTATTATTCGCCATGTTTAAATAAAGATTTGTTGGGTCAGCGACTGCCGCCATTATGTAAGATTTAGTCGGAAGCGTTAAAATTAAATCTATAATGTGATTTTACTATTTCAGGAAGATTATTTTTATTTAATTTAATTATAAATTGATAATATAAACTAAAAAAATCGGTTGTGTCTCACCAAAACTGTCCTGACTAGTATCCACGAATACTTTTTCGGATATTTAATGTTAAAGTTTCAAAATTTTAATTTTTTTATTTTTAACAGGTGACAGTTAGAGAAATAATTTTGACTGTTCTGAATAGAGTTTTTCTTTTAATAAAGTAATTATAAATAGTATTTCGCGTACCGTCCGGGATTGACCGCCTCGTATTTGAAAAACCTTGAAAAACTATTCAGAACAATCGAAATCATTTCTCCAACTGTCACCTATCAAAAATAAAAAATGTCAAAATTTGAAACTTTAATAATAAATATCTGAAAAAGAATTTGTGGGTACTCGTCGGGAAATTTTTGGGGCTACACAATCGATTTTTTTATTTTAAAGAAAAAGTTGCCAAAACTAAAGCGCATCTTTTTTTGTCATAAACATACATATAGTTTATCGATAAAATTTGCGGCGCAATGAAATTTTCGTTTTACTAGTACTGAACCAATATTCTTAAAATGATAATTAATACATACCTATATCTATTATTTTCAGGAATAAAGGCATGTTCATGCTCATACGAATTTCGCAAAATTTAGGCGAATAAAATGGCGCCTGAAAATTTCGCAAATATTTGAACTTTTTTGCGGATGATGACGTATCACAGAATGTGACAGATGTCAATAGGGGTAAATGTTCGTAATATAATCTATACAAGTTCAATATATTTAGTTTTGTTTCTGTTTCTGAATCCATTATTTTTTGTAGTTAAGTTTGTTCAAAAAAATTCACGAACACAGCACAATATTTTCAAAAATTTTGACTTATCTGACTTAACCGTTGACAGAAACCATCAAATTTTATCGCCTGAGTATGAACATTAAATTATGGGGACGGCAAAATATTTTCAGATTTGCATAAGTTATGCGAAATTGGTATGAGTATGAACATCTTAAAGCGCCATTATTGAGTTTAGGCTACTCCATTCTTAATTATAAGTACAAATATTTATTATGAATCAATGTTATAGAATCATGTTAAAATAATTTGGTTCTAAAATTCTTCAATAAAAACCAAAACGCTTCTTTAAACTGACATATTGAAATATTTGTAAAATGCAGTACAATACAATCACTATAGAATATATATGTAAGACTTTTATAATGTCTATTTTATACTGTTGTGTAAGTGTCACTAAATACACACTACAAAACGTTTTTACATTTATCCCCACATAAAATTGTTTTAAAAGTGTTGTATACACTTTTTATAGAACTGTTAAAGTATCAAAATATTTTATACATGTATAAAGGTATATAACCGCGTTATAGGAATTTGACACTCCTATAAAATTTATTGTATAGCGGTTCATACAACCTTTATAAAATTTATTTTGATAATTGGGCCGCCAGGACGTACGTGGTAAAGAGAATGGACTAGCACGAGCGCTTATCAATTATTTAATATAAGTAATTATCTAGATATGTAATACATTATTTATTATGAAATTACTAAAAATTTAATGAATCATATTTCTGAAAAGAACAAATTTGTATTGCTTAATTTCACATAAAAAATAAATTTCAGCGCGACTTATGTATCTGCTACCCCAGATTAAAAAAAAGACCTAAATCCGATACAAAAGTTCCGAGATATAGCTATTTTCTCCGCACTTCGCCGATTTATATTCTCGAGAACAGTTTTTGACTACCGCCCGAGAAAATCGACGAATTTACACAATGTTTTTAGTAATTAAAAACAATTTTTTTAAATTTTAAATATACACTTCCAAAAATATAAGTACTTGACTATCGAATGCCGTAAAAATTTATTTCTTAATAGTTATAAACAATGTAACTGTGATTTTTTTTTAAAAAATTGTTAACTCGGTCCCTATTGGTCGTGGGGTATTCTTTTTGTTTTCAAATTTTTCGTTTTGAAATCAGCTTTTGGTATTTGTAAGTTAAAAAATGATACGATGTACAAAAAAAGTACCTTCTTTTTAAATCAATAAACAAAGGGTTAAATGTTACTTTTTTATTTGGTTCAAAAAAATCTTAAAAATATGAGTCTCAATGAAAAGAATGAGCTCTTATAGAAGTTAAAATGTTCATAGAAAAAAGTTAGAGAAATAAACATTTACGGTGTTGGGACAAACAATATCAAATATCTCAGCAACAAATTAACCAATTTAGTCTTGCAATGGCTTGTTTGATTCAGAATCAAAAAACCTTGCTTTTAAAGCAATAATAATATGAAAAAAAGTTTTTTTGTAATAATTATTATCATTGCAAAAAACGACATTTTTGACGGTTTTTCCCTATTTTTTAATAAACTAATTGACGAAATAAATCGCGGAGTGGATCATATTAAAGGTATTGTTAATGCCGAAAAAAAAGTATTGAATACTTATTTCGCTAAAATCAGTATTGTTGCTTGTAGAAGCGAAAAACATGTTTTCACTAACTTTGGACCTTCCTAATTTGTTTATGCAAGTTTTTTTCGTGTGTAAAAGTATATAGGCATGCTAGTTTTATTTATGCCTACAACTTAGTATACTTTTCATCCTGTAGCAAATTTACGTCGTAAAAGACCCATTATTCTCCCTACAGACTGGACTACTAGCCCAATCATAAAACTAACTTTAAGTTTTCAAATTACACAATATGTTTTGTTTAAAACTTTGTTTTAATAAAAATTATATTGTATATTTTGAACCGATATATCAATTAATCGATAAACATTAGAAGCTTTTTCAAAAATCTCTGATGCACTATACAAAATTTTTAAATCATATTCAGTCACATGAGCTTAGGTAATTAAACGACAGATGGAAACTAGGCTATTCAACTAACCAAAATTAGCTACAATTCAAAATTTAATTAAATTAATTATAGAATGCCTTTGATATCTAGCTGCCTATGTATTCGAGCGATAAACCTTATGCATAGTCACGAGAATCGTATTACGTTTAGAGACTATAGAAGAACTTTAACGTTGAAATTTAATGGTGAGCTTTAAACTATTAGATCACTAGTTTATATTACACAATGTGAGGCAATTTATTATAGTTGCAATCATATCTAGGCTAGTTTGTAATCTGAAATAATTTTCATCTAAGATATTTTTTTTTAAATGTACTGGGTGAATGAGATATTCATAAGTAAATATGAAAATATTATTAATTATAATTGTTTGCATCGATTTTAAACTTAATTAGTTATTCATACGAAATAAAAATACAGGTTGCTATATAGTACCTGTGGCCTAGCCAAATGTGTCCAACAACTATACATTTCTTACCAAAAGAATAAATATTAGCATTTTTTAGTTATTGATATACTGGTTCTTCAAAAATATATTTAAAAAAATTAAAGGTGGCTTCAAAATGTGTGATATATCAAAGTGGATATTCTCATATCAAATACCGTTTTTGTATTTTACTTTGTCCATGAAGAGATAACTAAAACGACTTATGAAAGTTAGATGTAAACTATTACAAATCGCATATTTTGTACGTAAAGCGGCTAACGTCAGATTTGGCAATATTAATCACTAAATGCAAATATCTGATACTTACAAATAATCTCATAGTAATAATAAGGATAATAATAACTTATGAAGTACAAATAATGTAATATTTTAAATCACAACCTTCTGACGAAACTAAATTCAAAAAATTGATCATATTTTTACTCGACATCCTTTATAATCATTCGACCTCTCTATTAAATCAATAGTACATGATTTTCTTAATCGCTTAGAATTAATTTTCCTATACATACATACACTTGGTCCAAAATGTAGACGTAACTTACTTCTCTTAGATTGTCGTTCCAAATTCTTTGTTACTATATCCATGTTGTCAAATGAAACGATCATAGTATTGTTTAAATAATCCCCTAATCTAACACAATCGGATTGTACTGATTATATCACTCTTACACTCAGTAGATAGAACGTTCTTTAACTTTAACGGTTGTGTAACTAATGACAATGACGTTTAGATTTTGACAATTGTACAAGAAATCAACTTGTAAAGTTTTATTCTAAACGTCATCGCCTTTACTTACAGAACCTTTAAAGTTAAAGGACGTTCTATCTACTGACACATAATGTAATAATGTCCTATATTGTTACTTGATTAATAATCGATAATCATTCACCATATACTGACTAATACCTGATAATCACACTTGGTACTTTTATTTCTAAAAATCTAGTAGGTTAGCTGTCATCTTTGTCATTGCTTTTGTACTATAAATGTAAATTATTGAGCTGTCAAATTTTTAAAATGTCATTAATTCGTGATATAATCTAATGAATACAACTCGTGTCTATTAATAATCCCATAAGTTAATGCACTCAACGTGCTGTCAAATTATAATTTCACTCGTCCTGCGGACTCGTGAAATTATAATTTGACAACACGTTTCGTGAAATAACTTATGGGATTATCGATAGTCAAGAAGCCACTCATTGTATTATATATGATAAATTAACTCCTATATAAAATGTGTCATTTAATGATGACAGTTTTGTCAGTTTGTCAGCGATAAAAAAGGTGCATCCATTTTTATCGCGATAAAAATGCCTGTTCCTCGTGATAAAAATGCATGTTCCTCATAATCAGACTATATCTAGTAGCTGTGAATCGCGTTGGCACGTCACTTTAACCTTAGTTCTGTCAGTTAAAATTATTTGTTTGGTTGATATTGAAATATGGAAGATGAAAAATAAAATAATAAAAATTGTTAAAAAAGAGTAATAATGAAATAATTTAATTGTATCAAAATAGATAATTATTGTTGTTTTTCATTCTATGTTCTGTCGTTAATTTATCTTGCCAAAAAACACTCAAACTTTTTTTTTATAAGGATAAATTTCTTTTAAACTCAAAATTTTTCCATCAGTAATTTTCCTCGAAAAACTAGCATTTGGCAAAATCGCTCGACCTCCGGTCTTGCGATTTTTCCATGTCAGTTTTTCTCGTAAAATTTCTGATTGGCAAAATTTTTCGTTACAAAGAGAAATTTATCCGATAAAAAAAGCTCTTGTGTTTTTACTGTTGATAATAGTATGGGGATAGTAATAATACAGTTCTTTTCAGCATTTTTGAGCCGTCACTGAAATAATACAAGTCATAAGCGTCTGCGCGTTAGCAGGCACGGAACGTATGTTTTTTCTTGTCTCGTATTTGATTATCAGTGTCGTAGTTTCCTTGAATTTTTCTTCAATACCTACCAAATATGTCATTAATGTGTCTTGATGTACCTACTTGAAAGCAATTGTACCGAAAATACCTGAAAAAATATTACCTGTAAAAAATCGGCATTTTGTATTAAACTTGTTAGATTACTTCACCAAGGAGAAAGAGAACAACGGACCTTTACTGTCAGTAACAGCGGTACAGGAACGGGTTGCAGATGCATTAAAAATTTATGTTAGTAGAATAAATCAGGAAAGTACTACAATAACAGAAAACCTAGCGCCTGGCCAGTCGCGTAATGTACGCAAAACAATGACTGATGATATATTGAATCCTGATAAAAATGATACAAATTGAAGAAATTTTGCAGAAGTCATGAATGGCAATTTAGAATTTTTATAAATTAACTCCTATATAAAATGTGTCATTTAGTGATGACAGTTTTGTCAGTTTGACAGCGATAAAAAAAGTGCATCCTTTTTTATTGCGATTAAAATGCCAGTTCCTCATATTCAGACTATATCTAGTAGCTATCAATGGCGTCGGCATGTCACTTTAACTTTAGAATTTCTTTTAAACTTAAAATTTTTTCATCAGTAATTACCTATGGCAACGGCCGAAAAAGCAAATGTCACTTTCAAATTTCACATTTTTAAAATACGAAACTAATAATGTGATTATTTTTTATTAAACACAGTATTAATTTTGAATTAACAAATATATACTTATATTATTCAAGATGAATATTAACATTAATAGTACAGTTTGTATTATTACTTATATTTTCTCTAAAAGTTGAAGCAACAAAATACTGAAATTTCCCTATCAGTGTCAGACATATTTGCGTTTTGTCAAGAACTGTCAAAATATTTTGTACATGCAAACACTAAGATATGTAAAAACCCTGGTGTATCCACTGATTAGATTTTGTTTCAAACTTTTTGGGAGTACTACTTGTTTCGTTCAATAGAACTTTGTAAGATGGCGCTGTTTAGAATTGTTCGTGTCCTAGCTTAGTTTGTCACAGATTACTTAACGCAGATGAGATGTCAAATAAATTATTTTCTGCCAATGTTAATGGGGCCGTACTGTATTTTGTGTGGACAGTGTAAAGCTGCAGATTGGAGTATTCGTCTGTATTCAGTACCAGATTATAAATACACCATGTGTGATCTGTGATTACAGTTTACTATAAGCGATGTATGCGCCATCTTAAATTTTAATCTGAAACTTTAGTAATCTCTCAAAAATCAGTCAAAATCAAGTAGGTAGAGATCTCCCAGTTTTGACCCGAACTTTTACAGGTATAAGTGGAAACACCATGATTTTTAGACATCTAAGCAAACACGCATGGTTGAAGTATATCAGGTTGGACATTGTGCATGATATGTGACGTCATCTGGTGCCTATCAAAAATTTTGAATGTGTCATTATATGAGGTTATTGTTTTTTTTGACATATTTTTATTTAATTTCACCTATAAACTGATTAAAAATATATTGCGCTGTTTTTAGTGTAAAAGTAATACTCGCTTTAAAAACAGTACAAAGTTTTTTCGATTTCCGAAATGCCATTTATTACAAAAACAGTAGGATATTATATGAATAAACATGTTTAACATTTTTAAACTTTATTTTAAATAATACATAGAAAGTTCTGTAAGATGTATTGTGTAATAGCTTTAAGTAGTTATGTATTCATTTATTAGTTAGCATTTTATTCAATAATAACAACAAAGCACTACACAAGTTATGAAAAATTTTATAACATTTATTTTACATACCAGCTTGTATGACTGTAAATCCAAGTCATACGTTCAATAACAATATGCATCAGAAAGTTCCAATAATAAGCTATTCCAAATCACTTTTTAATAAACATAATTTTTTTGATTAAACATTTATGAAATCACTCTAGAGTTAATCTAAAGCATTTTATTGACAATTAGTTTAACGATAAAATTAGCCATAACATTTTTTGGTTTTTACATCTAGCAATTAAATAGTTTTTATAAAATAGGCACATCGGAATCGTAAAAAAAATTATACCTTTATTAAAGTAGTTATCACTTTTTAGTGCGTACAATACTTTACAATACATTTTTATTAAATATGTAGCCGTAAAAAAATAAAAACCACCCGAAAGACACAATAACCCTATGTAATCCAATGTTAAATTATTTCGTTTGGACTCCAGCTGACGTCATGCGCACACTTTGACGAATTTGGGACGTCTGAGTGTCTAACCTGTGTAATTTTTAAATTATGGCAAACACGGTCATTTCCATAGCAGCTGTGATTTTTTTAATTAAATTGAACTGCTGTTGATTTTAAAACAAGATTATATTTATTTGCAATGATCAAATTTCACAATTTTCATGATTGCACGAAAAATAGTGTGTATACCACGTGGCGAAACTTTTTGGCGACCTCAAGATTATCTTGCCTCGGCGATAATTTTATTTCGCGACCTAGGCATACAAATAACTATTTTGTAAGATTTATTCCATTTGATAAAGGGGAATATTAACTTAGTTATTAGAATCACACTTAGGGTTTTTATTAACTGTTTATTATTAAAAGGTTCTTTTTTTATCATAATATTATTTCAGTCTAACAGACACTATTGGTCTATATTTCTTTTGGTTATTGTAAACCGGAAATTAACTTTATGCTCCAAATACCATCGCTATGCTCACATTAGAGGACTAACTTTATTTAAATTACCACTCGTCGCTTTCGGTACCAAAATCGTTGCGCCTATAGTCGTCACCTTACTGCATTTTAATCTCCGCTGAGGTGCTCTATAGAAATATGAACGTTTGATTCTATTTTTTGCGTTGTAATATTTATTCAGTATTTTTTTAAGTGACGATTTGAATGAGTCAGTATATTTTCAAGTGTTACATATATTTAATTTGTTTTTTTTTTTTTTAATTACTGCGCTACAAATATCTGGCATTATTTTTGTGTTAACCCATCATTTGCTCACCACTTTCAATAAATCTGTGCGTGTATTGGAATGTATTGATTTACCCAGTTTAGCCGTTTAAGAGGTAAATCTAATTTTTAATCACGAAGAAGATACAACGGCTTGGAGCCCATTTATTTTCGATCAATTATTAACCTACTCCCATCTCCACTACAGAGTGATACCGAAGGCTTAACGGTTGAGAATGACAACCCATACTGTAACTCCGGGTTTGGAGGTTACAGGTGGCTCGGAGGACTTTAGGTGATTACGCATGATACCGTAAGAATATATTTCTAAGTATTTATGAAGCAGTTAATATGTTGGACATTATTCTCTCGCATAATGATGGCTTACTTATTATCAACGTATTTAATACTTTTATACTATTTTAACATGGCTTTTAGCTAAATACATTTGTTTATCTCTTTAATTATCTTGCCTTTTATAAAGGGTGTTTCGTGAGTGACTGGCCAAACTTTTCCAAATAGTAGAGAGAAGCATGAAATTGTTTCATATTGGCTTTTATTGTGTTTCCAAATATCTTTCGTTTACTATATACATTGTATTTTCGTTTATTTTAAAAAAATTTAATTGTCAGTATTTTTGCAATTGTTTCTCTGATTTGAACTAAATTTAATATGTATATTGTACTGTATGTAATCTACCAAATTCTGTATCGTTAACTTTAAAATTTATTTTTTTGCTGTCAAAAAAAAAATATTTGGGTCTAAATATAAAAATTTCACCTTGTATATAAATTTTGATAATTATCGATATCGTTTTATAAACTTCAGTAATAACGTAAACAAATCAAGCACTCAGTGTTGGCACATTTTTAGTAATTCTAGTGTTAATTCCTGAATTTTACGATTAACGTTTTTAAATAATATTTACACACACACCTGTTTTCAAACCCTATAAAATAGATATTAACTATATATACGCATGTGAAAATTGCCCAACGAGTTGGGCAATCACATAAGTATATTAATAATGTGTTACCGCACGAATATTGTACAATATTTTATCTAAAACTCCGAAAATTCAAAATTATATTGAATAAAATTATTTCGACATATCGTTAAAATTGACTATTTTGAGAATACAAGTAATCTGTGAGTATTTTGTAACAATAGCAACGGAATTAATAATCAACTTCTGTCAAAGTGGCGTCAAAAATCTTAAAAATTCTGACTTAATCAATTATAATGTCTTCAAGTGAAGATGATCTTCCACAAGATATTTACAATGCAGCAACCGGCGTTATAGAAAATTTAGTACCACAGAAATCACGTGAGAGATATCATTTAACTCATGACAAATATGAGAAATGGTGTAATTAATTTGTACGATTGCAAAGATTGTACTATAAATATCTATAACAAATATTTTTTTTATTATTGTTTATTATTAATGTTATATTTGTTCCGTTTTGTTAAATAAATGATTAATTTTGATTAACTATTAGTTCCGCATCATTACCGCACTAGTGCGGTAATAATTTCAGTAACGCACTAGTGCGGTAATATACGTCATTACAAAATTCAAATAAGTGTAAAATCAGTGTCATTACATGACAGTTGTAGGTAAATATTTATACAAGTTTTAAATTTTCAGAAATATATTTCAATCTAATGTATGCTGAATATTTTAGGTAACCCCTCCATCCACTCCTTAAGACAGATTCTTTAATTATTTAAGATATTTCAAAAATCTAGCATACATGCAATGAAATAAAGGTAATGAGTGCTGAATATTTTAGCTAACCCCTCTATCCATTCCTTAAGACAGATTCTTTAATTATTTAAGATATTTCAAAAATACACCATACACGCAATGAAATAAAGGTAGATGTACATCTGAGTCTAAAATGATCTCGAGACGGGTATGGAGATTGGGATTTCGAGTGTATGAGGTGTTATGAGAGCGTTCCATGAGACAAGTTTTGGGCACGCATGTACTAGTCTCCGAGAGGGGCGGATATTCAATGTACAAGCGTATGTATGTCTCGCTAGACCTAGTCTCGGTATTCGAACGCCGTTCGAATAGTAAATTCTACTCTCCAGACCTACGACAGTGTTCCAGATATTTGTTTCCCACGAATTTCACGAATGATGAACAAAGCTTCACATTAATTTATACAAAGAAAATGAATTCCTATGGAAAGCGAACCATAAGGACCATAAGGACCGCTCAAAAACATATAAAGTTCAGGGAATTTGCGTCACAAATAAGTTGCGATCAATCTGTCATTAACGAGAACTGCCTTCCCAAATTTGGTGTCTTGACAGAAAATTAAACTTAATAACATTTCAGACTACACCCCAGATCTCCTTATGAAATTTCCGAGCTGTTGGGGATACTCCGGCATTCTCAAGAGACCGAGCGTTGTCCCAAATCGACATGGTTCTGACACAAGTATGAGAGCTTCTCTCAAGAGCGAGTCTCAGATGTACCCAGTATTGCCAGAGTGGTACTATAGTAGTACATGTGGTACTCTTGATCTTCAAAAAGTACGGTGGTACTCATTGGATAAATGTGGTACCTAAATTAGTCTCTAGGTATAATAAAAAATATCGTTTTTTTTAAACAAGAAATCAAAATGTCCATAGCAGATGACCCTGAAAAGAGAGAGAAGCATGCTTCCAAAAATTTGTAGTAGTTTTAGATTCTCTATGCTGTCGATGAAGTAAATCACGTGTCACGGTGCCTCTGGCAGTTGATCTTGAAACTCAATAAACCAAATGTTTTCTGTCTCTCTCAAGTTATTTGACTTTTGCTTCTATTCGCTGCATTTAGCCAAATAATTGAAAGTTACTACATTTGAGATTCGACTTCTTTTTACTTTCCATATCCACCTCCGATAACAGAAAGTATTGCGCAGGAGCTAAAAAATTTTTTCGAGGTAAAGATGGAAATACCCATTTTCAGGATCCCTGAGATAATTAAAACTATTTCCAGCTGGAAGTCTGTCTGTCTATATTATTTCACGATAAAAGCCACACGTTTAATCCGATTGAGCTTAAATTGTTTGGGTTATCCGTCGGAAGAACCCATTAGTTTTTGTGCGACATCTGTCAAACAGAAGTATCACTATCAAAATATTACAGAAGGAATATGTCACGGAATTTTACTTGCAATATGTCAATTTATAGCCCTTGAAAACCTCTATTCAGATTAGTCAAAATTTTTTTCCAACTGTCACCTGTCAAAAATATAAAATTTCAAATTTTGAAACTTTATCATTAATTAGCTAAAGAAGTACTTCACGGATTTGAATCAATTTCGATAAAATGGGTTTCGGGGAAGAATCAGTTAGTTTGTGTCCGACATCTCTCTAACGCAAGTGTGACTGTCAAAAAATGACAGAAGCAATATGTGACAGAATTTGATTTGTAAAATGTAATTTGAAAGCCGTTAAAAATCTCTATTCAAAATAGTCAATATTATTTCTCCAACTGTCACCTGTCAAAAATAAAAAGATGTCAAAATTTGAAACTTTATCATTAATTATCTGAAGAAGTACTTCATGGATTTGAACCAATTTCGATAAAATGGGTTTCGGGGAAGAAC
The DNA here is from genome assembly GCA_963243735.1 of Neocrepidodera transversa. Lineage (NCBI taxonomy): Eukaryota > Metazoa > Arthropoda > Insecta > Coleoptera > Chrysomelidae > Neocrepidodera > Neocrepidodera transversa. Next base: position 31,741,429 of record OY725338.1, on the reverse strand, counting down.
CAGTTAGTTTTTGTATGACATCTGTCAAACGGAAGTGTGACTATCAAAAAATGACAGAAGCAATATATGAAGGAATTTAACTTGTATTATGTCATTTGAAAGCCCCTGAAAATCTCTATTCAGAACAGTAAAAATTATTTCTCCAACTCTCACCTGTCAAAAATATGGAAAGTTTTGGGGTGACATAACCGTTCTTCTGCAACTTTTTCGACACATAGCAATGGAATGTAATATTAAAAAGTGGTACGCCTAGATAAAATTTAGGACATTTTCATCGAGTTTATGGTACTGAAAAGTTTTCCCACCTGGCAACACTACGTACATCTACCTTAAGGCATAATCCCGATTTGATAAGAGCTGGTGTAAATAGTTTAGTATTACGATCAAGAAAATGCATTGAAATTGGAAGTGGACATTTCGAAATCTTGCTACTTTATATTATGTTTATTATGTATTAGTTCAAGTTAATTGAGTCTCATTTTACAAAATTAAATACTTTTATGAATATTTAAAGCAGGTGCGTAAATAAATATTATTAAAAACCAGTTAATCGTAACGTTTACGAATTAATACAAAAATTACTAAAACTGGGCCAAAAACACTAAGAGCTTGATTTGTCAAGTTATTATTATAGTTTATAAATCCATATAGAATATTAGCAAAATTCATATACACTGTGAAGTTTTATATTTATAAAACAATTTTTTTTGGCCTTAAAATAATTTTTTTCTTTACAGTACAGAATTTGGCAGATTTGCCACCCTATAATGTACATCTGGTAAATTTTGGCCAATCACTCTCAAAATAATACCCTGTATTATAAAATTATAAGGAAAAAATTACACTCTTTTAAAAAAGTATTATACATCATAATTAAAAGGTATTATGTTGGCCCAAACTCATATATTTTATATGGGTACACGCCAACTATCCCAAAAAAAACCAATCTTGTTAACGTTTTCTCAGAAAAATCCAAATACATGATACGTTCAACGCAGACCAAGTACTTTTAGTGTGTCATTTGAGGTCGTTTAAAGGTTGTGAAGCGAACAACATGTCTATTCTTTTGGGATTGTAGCTTCGTCTTTATTTCTTATTGTAACGATGTTTAGAGAAAATTACGTGATAAATACGTTGTAATCACATTTTCTTTAGTAGATTGACCTAAATTCCAGGTTTACTAAAAAAATCATTTAAACATAATAATACTATTAATTGGCGTCCCTTTCTTACATAAGTTTTAATTTAAGTAGGTGAAGGTTATCTGCTTCCTATTATTGATGTAAACGGAAATATTATATTAGATATAGTTGAATTTACTTAATTAAAGTAATAATCGTTTGTCAATAATTACAAAATTCTTATTTAAAGAACAATTTTTCCTCATTCTAAGTTTTAATCCGTTAAAACTACCATTTTCTCGTAAATTGGTTAATTTTTCCATTATTTGAAGTTTACTTTAAGCCCCAATAATGAACTTCCAAGCTTATCTTGTATGTGTGTCGAATAACGAACCTAATTGGAGGGACTTGGACAAAGAAGGAATGGAATATTCGTCAAGATTGCGCCGTTCGTGACGTCTGCCCTAACTCAAAGTAAATTTGTGGCCACAAGCAACAAGGTAATTTGTCATGTCCGTCTCGAGCACGGTTTATCTATACTGGTTTATTCGTACGAAAATTATAAAAAAAAGAGCAACATGAATTGCTTTTTTCATTTTCTGGCTACATGTAGTATTAGAAGAGTTTTTTAGACCTCCTTTTTTAATAATACTATTGTTTATTCAATATTAAAGAACTGTTATAACAATAAAATTAAGTTATTTTAGAATGATTTGATTCTGAATCAATACTAGAATTAGAAACACAAAACATTTCTTCAAAAAAATGTGCATACCGGGTTAAAAATTGGTTCTAATACATCTTGAATTCGACTTGAGAAACTTAAAATATTTATCATTATGACCACAAATATTCCACTATTTTGTTATTTGTATAGTCAGTAAAATTTAATTTCTAAGACCAAAAACCATTACTATTATTTTTGTGATGGCGATAAAAATTTCTTACTCTACTTTTCCCTTTTCTCGACATTTAGAAGCTCCCAAAATCCGAAAATGCATAAAGGTTCTGCCCGGACGTTTGTCTCGATGTAAGCACTATAACTCTCGATCCATAGCTCAGATCGAGTTCCGGTTTTCACTAACTGACTTAGTCTTCTCCAGGGAAGAACTCTATTTAATTTGGGCAGAAGCAGACTAGTCCAATTATTTTAGACAAAAATACTGTTTCTGTTCTAAGAAATTAGATCCTAAATTTTTTTAAATCGGTTTTTTAAGGTGTTTAAAAATACCAAAAACCGAGAACGAGATCATTGTTGGATCAAGAATTATTTGAGGTCAAAGTTCATTAAAAACGGATTTTTGCGAATATCGCGCTTTCTGCGGCTCAAAGGCCAATTGAGATTACTATAAAATTAAAATGTAATTAAATTTCTCACAAAAATCATCTATTCTTTCATTTTTTATGTACAATGAATTGTTTAGGCAAAAATGACTGCGTCCGTGTTTAGGTATGTCTTACTCTTTAGCAATATATTCTTATTCTGTATGAGATCTAGTAGTTAGATATTTGACGTATAACGTGTAGAATTTTCGATCAGAGTTAAAATATGCCTATGCAAATGTGTCGTTATTTTATAATACGTGCATAAGATAATCGTTATATTGATGAAAATTACGGAAAATTGTTTTATACAAGGTGGACCAAAATTGTCGAGCAATACTTCTAGGGGTGATAGAACACCTAAAAATAAGTCATGTTTGTCTAATGAACCTATGTCCAAAAACGTTTATTAAGGGTGCAGCAACCCCTAGAAAGGGCTTAACGATAATTGGTTTTTCATGAATAGGTATCTTTAGAGAGGGGTACCATACAATATTCAAACTTTAGGTAGTACCTAAGTATACTAAGATACTCTATTTACGTATTTTGTCTTCATTCATCGAATTCATTAAGGGTAGTTTTCAAGTGGTGAGTTACCCTTTTTTAGGCATATTTTTTTTGTTATCAACTGTTTTGAAAAATACATATTGAAATAATATTTTCGGAAGTTTTTCTTGGAAAAAGCTACTCTAGATGTATCGTTCAAATATTAATCGTTTTCATGTAATTTGAGTTCTAGGAACAAATATCGACTTGCGGTAACAAACAGTAAAATTACAATTTAACTTGTTATTGTCAATTAAATGAGTTACATGAAAAATATTTTAAGTCTTCCTTGCAAGGCCGATATACTATTGATATTTATTTTTTGTATTGCATCTAAGGAAACCGTAATTATTTTATTACTGGTTTTACAGTCTCGAAAGATGAACACGCATATCTTTGAACTCATATTACACGAAAACGATTGATTTTTGGATGATACATCAAGAATACCTTTATTCAAAATAAAACTTCCGAAAACATTATTTTAATATGCATTTTCCAAAATAGTTGATAACGAAAAAAGTATGTCTAAAAAAGGGTAACTCACCCCTTGAAAACTACCCTTAGTGAATTCGAAGAATGAAGACAAAATACGTAAATAGCGTATCTTAGTACCCTTAGGTCCAACCTAACATTTGAATATTGTATGGTACCTCTTTCGAAAGATATTCATCAAAAACCAATAATGGTTAAGCCCATTCTAGGGGTTGTTGCTCCCTTAATAAGCGGTTTTCGACATAGGTTAATTAGACAAACATTACTTATTTTTAGGTGTTCTATCACCCCAAGAAGTATTGCTCGACAATTTTGGTCCACCTTGTATATGATGAGCGTCCAGTGATCGCACCGTAACGGTAGAGCGTGATTTAAAAAATTTGCAATACTGTAACGAAGTTATTTTCCGTGATAATTAAAATATTTAAATTAAATCGCGCGCGGCACTGGATTTCGAATTAATTTAAAATTATGTGAGAGGTCAGCCATACCAGTTGCAATACCCCGCCGAAAGATGGAGCCGCTCGCGTATTTGTGTCGCGTACCCAGCCGATGGCAGTCCAAGTTGGAGTTAAAGTCCAGTCCAAGTTGGACCTGAGAACATTTAGAGAGATAGGTCAAGCTGAGCTGAAGCCAAGTTCCATTGTGCCTGTACCCTACCGGAACCTGACAATCCGACAACACCAGCTTAGAAGACGTGCCAGTACCCACCGACGTATCAACGATTAAAGAATCGTGTTACACACCCGTCTTTCCTCGCCGGATGTTGGTATAAATAAAAGGAATTATTAATTAGAATTTTATTTTTTTTTGTCCTTTATGTACGCAGCAAATATTCAGGTACATAACCCGGGCAAGTAAAGCCCGCCCTTCTGGCCGCTAGTGATTGTGAAGTATTTCTTCTCCACTGACGCTGTCCGTGCAGTGGCCTTCACACTATAAACGGAAGGTAGCGCCCAAAGCAATCCGAGACCTGAAGCAAAGCGCCAAAGTGACCCGTAACGACCGAATTGCGTTACCAGGCTCTAGTGTTAAAAGAAATGATTTACATATTGAACATTTAAGTAACGTCGGTTCTGTAACAGTGCATGTAGAGTGTCGATATTTTATATAAATAAAAATAGTTTTAAAGGATATAAAAAGTGTCGCATAGAATGCTCGAGTACATCGCAGTGTTATTTTCCGCGGAAAAAACGATCAATGTCAAGTTCTTTCGATTTCGAAACATTGTGTATGTTATGTGGCGAAACTGCTAGCGTAAAACTACGGACACATATTTAACACGTGTGAACACGACACATCAGATATACCGGACACATCTTTGTGTTGTGAAGTGTGTGTTAAGCTGACATTCTGATCTTTTTTTGGATCTGTGAAGAGTTTTTTAGTATCAGTGTGAGTTTATTATAATGTATCTCTGACTACATCTGAAGAGATAAAGCCCAGAAGTTGCTGATAAAATTATTATGGCATCAAAAACAGACAGAGCATATTTTTGAAACTATACACTCAAAACATTACCATACATGTTTCATTCTTATAGGACTCCTAAGTGGCACTTTGTCGAAAAAACCTACTCTGTATACCCTAAGTATTTCCATGTAATACAAAAATGATAGATAGTCCTGACATCTATCGTAGGTTAATGGGTACCAACCGAGAAGCCGCTAAATAGGATAAAATCCTATGTAAAAGTGACTAACCAAATACAACTTGGTGCCGGTAGATGCTGGAATCCATCCACCATCATAATTCCACGCAATAAAATAAAAAACAGAGAGAGTAAGGTTTTGAAACTATATACTCCGACCATTACCATACATGTTTTATCCTTATAGGACTCATCCGTGGTACTTTTTTTCTGAATTCGTAATTTCAAGAAAATACTCTCCCTGTTTTTGATTTAATTGCGTGGTGCCCGCTCCCCCTAAGGCATTATGATGGCGGATGGGTTCCATCATCTACCGCCACCAAATTGTATTTGGTTAGTCGCTTTTACAGAGGATTCTATCCTATTTAGCGGCTACCCCGTTGGTATCCATCAACCTACGATAGATATCGTGACTATCTATTATTTTTGTAGGTATTATGTCATTATTATTATACCTTCACAATTTCCTGCGAATTTAATTCACCGAATCTGTGGAATCTGCTGATAAAACTTGAGAAAAAAAAAAAACAGAAAGATAATTTTTTATACCTCTGACGACCAAAATATGAAGAAATTGCTGCAAGCACGGAAAAAATTTATGATTAAATTGAAAATGACGACGATTGTCAATTTACATTGGCAGAGCTTAAGAATTTGCTAGGAGATGATGTTTCTTCGGATATAGTGATATAATCAAAATTAATCAAAAACACACGTGGATGTGATCGCTTTGTAGCGATTCAATTCAGGATTTTACTATTGAGGAAATTTAAGAAGGTCTGGAACAGTACCAGATTACACTCTGTGGATACATTTTTTTCCTGTATAGTTGTCTAAAAATGGCTGCTTCTCTTGAAGCCACCCTGAGGCTACCCACCACCTAAGGTAAGCCTTAAAATCTAAAGGTTAGTTTTCTCCATTAATAAAATCCAATTTACCTCTTCCCTAATCTTTATACTCTTTTTAGGCCTTCATTCTTACCTTTTTCTACTCAACGCTTCATTTCATTTGGAGCACCATCCATCTGGACAGGACTCGCCTGAAACGCCGGCCCACCCTACCAACTAAAACTCCGAGGCATTAGAGATCGGTAGCCACTCGCCGAAAGCCAAACGCACGCCACTGACTTCACGAAAAATCGACACACCAGATAAGCCTCTTTCACATTTGACTATAATAAGTAAAATAAACAGTCCGATAAACATCATTGAGATTGATTAATCTTACTTATATATATTTATCAGTTACCTAAAAAGTATTACTGTGAAACTTCTAGAAGGTATTAGCCCGCGTTTTTGTAGTTATCAAACCTGTTTACTTTATTATCTTTAACCCTATTGAACTAACCTTTATAGAACAACAGATAACTGAAGTGTTATAATAAACATAGGAAATGATTGGTACCGTTTTCTCTTTACCATTTCCGCAAACCCAGTAAAACACCTAAATTCCCCTTCTGGAGAATTTGGGTAGTAGCACAGACTGAAGAAAACTTTTTAAGTTACGGACTGGTTTGTATATTTTATAGTGTTTGTAATTTTATGGTTTTCTTCACTTCATTGTTTTTAAGTTAAAGAGCAAAGTTCGAAGGACCAGTTCCAGAAGTAACAAAAATTGTAATAAATAGTTACAGCTAAAATTGAATAAAACTAGACTCTTGTATAGGTAGCAGTATTTTATTAAACTCAAAAGAAATGTTTGATTAAAAAATCTCTCCCGCCCCAACCAGAATAAATAATGACACAACAGTTATAAATAATTGCAATAATTATAATTAATCTATATTCAGACATTAGTTAGACTTTTATTATGATAGAGGTGGCAACAGCGCGACACCCTCAATTATAGTTACGCTTACGAAAGATTGGAAAAAACTTACAGGTTACAGAATACAAAACGGACTTGTTGATCCGACTCGTCTGGTACTTTTCACAAAAAGAGATCGATTGTTACGTCGATACTGGTTATATATAAATGTTAAATGTGTGAGCAAATTATATTTAGTATAGGGTACTTTAATTTTACATGTTTAAAGTTTAAACAATAAAACTGTCAGCAGTGGGAAGTTTCATTTCATTACTAACATACATATTTATCTAATTTTATATATTGAAAAACTATTAAACAAAAATTTAAAAAACTATACATAGAATAAGCGCATATCCTATGCATAGTCTATAGAAAATGAAGGGTACGACTTGCCCGAAAATTCGGAGCATATTTTTGCCTAAATCATTCGTTGTAAGTAAAAACTGAAAGAGATCATTTTTGTGCCAAATTTAATTATCTTTCAATTTTATAATAACCCCAATTGGCCTCTGAGCCATAGTGTGACACTCTTTGCGTCGTCAAGCTGTCTTTTGGTGCCTTTGTCCGAGGTTTGGAGTGCCTGGAGCGCCACCAGAAGGGCGGTATTTACTTGCCCTACTGGTAAGATGTGTAAAAACCCTGATGTATCACTGATTCGATTTTGTTTCGAACTTTATCGGAGTACCACCTGTTGCGTTTAATAGAACTTACCAGAGTTCTGTAAGATGGCGCTGTTTAGAATTGTTCGAGTCCTTGTTGAGTTTGTCACATTTTGTGTGGATAGTATAAAGCAGCAGATACGGGTATTCGTCCGTATTCAGTACCAGATTATAAATACACCCTGTGTGATCTGTGATTACAGTTAACTATGAGCGATATATGCGCCATCTGAAATTTCTAATGTGAAAATCTAGTAATCTCTCAAAAATAAGTCAAAATCAAGTAGGTAGAGGCCTCCCAGTTTGGCCCAAACTTTTAAAGGTATAAGTGGAAATACCAGGGTTTTTAGACACCTTAATTCGCTGCTTCTCCAATTATGTCTGACATAGCAACTAGGGCTTCGGGCTGCTACTGCAGCTAACTGATCAGCTCCCGCTGCTGTATACCATAAGGTCGGCTAGGTATGCGAAACGAGTACGCGAGCGATTCCATTTTTCATCGGGGGTTAATAATACGGCTGGCTTCTCACATAATTTTAAATTAATTCGAAATCCAATCCCGTGCGCCATTTAATTTAAATATTTTAATTATCACGGAAAGTAACTTTGTTACAACAGTAAGCACGATATTCGCAACAAACCGTTTTTGAACAACTTTGACCTTGAATAATAAACCGATTACAACAATGAAGGATCTGATCATACAAACTAAACTGTTTTGCATAGGAAACCTTTTTGCCAGTTTAAATGTTTTCATGCGAGATCAAGTAAAATATTACTATACATTTCTGTGAGAATTTTGGCCAGTATCGCAATAGCCATTCTGGTAATCGCCCCACAAACATCAAATTACTACGACCCGCCAATACTTCACCTTTGGTGAAGTATGGCAATACGCAGTATTGAAATGTGCAAAAAACTCAAAAATTTTTTTTGCTCCAAATGACTTAAAACGTCATGAAACGTGAAAAAAAATCTGTCTGTGTGGATGTGTGGATGTCTATGCGCACGATAACTCGAGAACGGTACGGCCGATCCGGAAAATTCTTTCGGCTATCGGTTTTTATTCAACAAAGAAAGGCAATTTCGGGTCCGAGGAACCCGGTCCCGTCTACTAAGTGAAACTTCAATTAGAGACATCTCGATAACGAAATAACGAAAGCAAATTTGTCGATACTGATTTCTATTAAGGAGTTGTGTAAGTCAAGACACGTTGTATCCATTAAAAAAAAAAAAAAAAAAAATAAAAAAAAAAAAAAAAAAAAAAAAAAAAAAAAAAATAAAAAAAAAAAAAAAAAAAAAGAAGGAATTATATTCCGATTTTTTCGAATCGGACTTTCTTCCGCTGACGGCATCTGGCCGTAGACTGAAAATTCGCGCAGAGATTATTCCTTTTACTAGTTTTAAATTCTAAGGACTCTTAAACGGTGGTGTACCGTTTCGGGACTGCTGCCTATCGGGTACCGGAATGGCTGGTGCGAACCTGACCAAACTTCTCACATACATACAGAATATTAACATGATGTGACGTCGAAAAAGTTCTAAACTGGAAAAAAAGATTTCTTATGGAAAACACCCTGTTAAAATTCAATAGGGTTCTTTCCTGGAGAAAAATAACTAGTGAAATAGACACCGAAACTCGATCGCAACTGTCGGTCGAGAGTTATAGTGTTGATATCCAGACAGCTAGACAGACAAAGATAAATAGACAGATAGATAGGTAAATATCTGGAAAGGTTTTTTTTGCATTTTAGGACTCTTTGAGTTTAGAAACGTCGAGAACAGTGGTATCAAGCGGATGTAATATTTGTTTGTGCCATCACAAAATAAATACTGATGCTTTTGGGCCTCACTAATGATTAAATTAATCTATTTCTCTTTATTTTTATATAATCGAAAAAAAATAGTTTTAACATTTACTAAAAATCAATCCTGTTTTATTTTTGATTAATTTCCAAGTGTTTCAAAAATAATATTGAATGAAATAAGTAAATTAGGATTTTGATTCATTGGTGTTAAAATTAAGGTACATTAAATATATCTTAAGTACTTATTTAGTTATTATCTTAATAAATATTATTATTTTTTTTTCTATAATATTTTCTGAGGATAATAAAAATTATAAATTATTAACTACACGTGTCACCGTTTATTTTACAAAAATTATATAAAAAAATATATAAATATAAACTTATTTACAAAATACTTAAAACAATTAATTAACGATATCACATTTCAGACAAGTCAGGCATACATTCAATATCTTTTTTTAAATACTTCTAATTTTTTTCCATTTGTTATTTGTGATATCCTGGAGGACCATATTTGCCTGAAACTCCGACACTGCTACTAGGTCCTTCGGTATGTAATTGTTCAATAGAAGGACCACCCAAAGATTGTCCAATAGAAATACCTCCCAAAGATTGTCCAATTGAGGATCCACTCAAATTGTGTTCAATACCGTTACCGTTCAAAGATTGTCCATAATTTTGTTCATTACTGTTAAGGCTTAAAGAGGAACCACCCAAAGATTTTCCAGCTGATAGGCCACCTTCATAAGAATGACCACCGGAAGATTGTTCCTTCTTGGTGTTGTATTTGATGAAGTATACTTCTGGTTTGGAAGGTTGCGTTGGGATTTGAGCGGGGATGTTAATTTCTGGAGCTTCTTCTGGTTTCTTGACAAGAACGTAGACAAGGGTTTTTTCTTCGTTTTGATGTTGAAGAGGTATAATTGGAGCAACTGGTTTTGGTGGAGCTGGGGCTTTGATAAAAATTATTTTGTAATGTTTTTGCGGTGCTCCTAATAAAATAGGTCTTTGTGGTTGGTGTTCTTCTGGTTCTTCAGGTGCAACATGGACGTATACATGTTTATGTATAAGTGATTGTCCTGATGAATATCCACTTGATGGGAATCCAGTTGATGAAAATCCGGAACTACTTGAAAATCCGGATCCAGAAGAAAATCCTAAGGTACTAGAAGTACTAATTCCTTCTCCCCTGTGACCGATCACAGATCCAAGTGAAGACTGACTATGTTGATTTAATAGTGTTTGGGAGGAACCTAAAGAATTTCCGAATGAAGAAATGGACGGTGATGGGTAATTGTAGCCTACTGGAGGTTCAGGACGCGCGCACGTGACGGCTATCAAGGTAGCTAGGCACTGAAAAAAATATTTTATGTAATAGTGTTATATTAAATTAAATGAGCTAGAATATAGAAAATCATTAGTAGAGCATACAAATTAACATACAAATTTTATTTCTATGGAGATTCTATTAAAATTATTCATTTATTATTAAAAAATTAAATAAAACCAGTTAGAATGCTTGGGGGACTTGTATATGATTTCATATACCAATTATAAAATAATTTACTTTTATATACCTTTATTTTATTACTAGGTTGATATTTTAATTAATTATATTATTGGTATTTGTTTAAATTATCAACAAACAAGAAAAAATGTAAGCTTTACTTTGCAACAGCCATTATGTAACAGTCATCTTTTTAATTAAAAGGTAAAATAAAAAAAGAAAAGCTCCGCATTAGTCGCTATTGTGAACAATTAAATTTTCATGCAAATAAACTAAAAGAAAATTAACTGAAAACAGGTTTAATAAAAATTGTAAAAAATGATAATACTTTAAATCAATATTTTTGATTTTCCCTGTAAAACATCAAATATTTTACAAAGCTGGTTTTGTGGTTATTAATTTATAAGGAAAATATTTTTCCTACTGATAGATTTTTAGGACATACTGTATAATGCAAACTTAAAAAAATATTTATTTAATATAACTTTATATCGTTTACCCGGACTTAAAGTTGAAAAAATGCGATTTTCAATTGTTTATAACTTCAAATCTATTTAGTTTATATTACAAGTGTAATAGGTTTTTGAATCAGCTTCTCGGGACGAATATAAAAATCTAAAAAATATAGAGTATTCCATTAAAAAAAACAATATGACTCTCATATGTTTCAAATTCCTGGAGCACCCTGTATAATTTAAATTATTTTTAGATTGTTATTTTTCTGATATAAATCTCACTGTGAAAACAGATTTTAAAAAAATGTGTGGTTGTTGCACTACAGACCAAGGCGTTACCGGTGGACCACCCTGTATAGTTATGATAAATAAATATTATTATTATTATAAAATTAAATTGTAATTTTAGAATTTAATATTGAATATAATTGGTACAAAAATTTGGATTACCAAAAGTAAAATAAATAATTAATTATAGGGAATATAAATTCTTCAGTGATTTGTGCTACTTACCAAAAATAATTGCATCTTTACACAAATTGTAGACTAAATGTAATGATGGTGTTCTGATATGTTAGCATACTTTTTATACTAATCGTATTAATCCCCCCATTAGTGATAGTAACAATGAATCTATTTTTTAATTCATTTCAATGTTGTAAATATCACCTAAACTTCAAATACATTATTAATTTTTCAATTTCCCTGCGACATTTTTTTTTTAATTATTGCTTTAAATTTTATCAAGTTCTTTAAATATTATATCAACATTATTGAAATTATTAAAAAAATTGAACAAAATTCTTAAAATTTCTTTTCAAAATTATTGAATTTTTTTTATCAAATTACTTGAAATTTATTGATAAAAATTCTTGATATTTTTGATTATTATTCATCAAATTATCGAATTTTTTATCAAAATTCTTGAATTTTTATATTAAAATTTTTGAAATTTTTGAATAAAATTCTTGAAAATTTTGATCAAAATACTTTTTTGATTAAAATTCTTGGAATTTTTTTAATCAAAATTCTTCGAATTTTTTATTACAATTCTTGAAATTTTTAAAATTCTTGAAATTTTTGATTATAATTCTTGAAAGTTGTAATCAAAATGCACATTTTTGATCACCGTACTTGAAAATTTTTATCACATTTCTTAAATTTTTTTAATTTTATTTTGATCAAAATTCTTAAAAATTTTTATCACAATTCTTAAATTTTTTTAATTTTATTTTGATCAAAATTCTTAAATTTTTTTAATTTTATTTTGATCAAAATTCTTAAAATTTTTTTATCAAAATTCTTGAAATTTTTTAATGAAATTTCTTTATATTCATAATGAAATTTCTTGATATTCATTGATCAAAATTATTTATAATTCATCAAATTTTTGATCAAAATACCTGAAATTTTTTATCAAAATTCTTTACATTTTTTTTTAATCAAAATTCTTAGACGTTTTTATTAAAATTCTCGAATTTTGTTAACGAATTTCTTGAAATTTTTTATTATAATTTTTGAAATTTTTAATCAAAATTCTTAAATTTTTTTGATCAAAATTCTTGAATTTTTTTGATCAAAATTCTTCGAATTTCTCATTACAATTCTTGAAATTTTTAAAATTTTTGAAATTCTTCATTATAAATCTTGAAATTTTTAATCAAAATTCTTGAAATTTTTAATCACTCTACTTGAAATTTATCAAAATTCTTAAGTTTTTTTAATTTTTTTTTATCAAAATTCTTGAAATCTTTTTACCAAAATTCTTCGAATTTCTCATTACAATTCTTGAAATTTTTAAAATTTTTGAAATTCTTCATTATAAATCTTGAAATTTTTAATCAAAATTCTTGAAATTTTTAATCACTCTACTTGAAATTTATCAAAAGTTTTTTTAATTTTTTTTTATCAAAATTCTTGAAATCTTTTTACCAAAATTCTAGAATTTTTTTGATCCCAATTTCTTGACATTCATTGATCAAAATCATTGATATTTCACTTTATAATTAAATTTGTTAATTCTTTTGATCAAAATTCTTGACATTTTTTTAAATCAAAATTCATAGACTTTTTTATTAAAATTCTCGAATTTTGTTAACGAATTTCTTGAAATTTTTTTTTATAATTTTTGAAAGTTTTAATCAAAATTCTTAAATTTTTTTAATCAAAATTCTTGAAATTTTTTATATCAAAATTCTTGAATTTTTTTGATCAAAATTCTTGGCGCTTACTGATCAAAATTATTGATATTTTTGATTATTATTGATATTTTTGATTATTATTGATGAAATTTTTGATCAAAATACATGAAATTTTTTATCGAAATTCTTAAATTTGTTATCTTTTTTGATCAAAATTCTTGGAATTTTTTTAATCAAAATTCTTCGAATTTCTTATTACAATTCTTGAAATTTTTAAAATTCTTGAAATTCTTAATTATAAATCTTGAAATTTTTAATCAAAATTCTTGAAATTTTTGATCACTGTACTTGAAATTTTTAATCAAAATTCTTAAATTTTTTTGATCAAAATTCTTGAAATTTTTTATATCAAAATTCTTGAATTTTTTTGATCAAAATTCTTGGCGCTTACTGATCAAAATTATTGATATTTTTGATTATTATTGATGAAATTTTTGATCAAAATACATGAAATTTTTTATCGACATTCTTAAATTTGTTAACTTTTTTGATCAAAATTCTTGGAATTTTTTTAATCAAAAGTCTTCGAATTTCTCATTACAATTCTTGAAATTTTTAAAATTCTTGATTTTAAATCTTGAAATTTTTAATCACTGTACTTGAAATTTTTTATCAAAATTTCCCAAATTTTTTTAATTTTTTTTTTGATCAAAATTCTTGAAATTTTTTTATCAAAATTCCAGAATTTTTTGTGATCAAATTTCTTGACATTCATTGATCAAAATCATTGATATTTCTCTTTATAATTCATGAAATTTTTGACCAAAATACCTGAAATTTTTTATCAAAAATCTTAAATTTGTTAATTTTTTTTGATCAAAATTCCTGAATTATTTTTTATCAAAATTCTTGGAATATTTTATTAAAATACTTGATTTTTTTTAACGAAATTTTTGAAATTTTTTATTATAATTCTTGAAATTTTTAATTAAAATTCTTCAAATTTTTTTGATCAAAATTCTTCAAATTTTTTTATTAAAATTCTTGAAATTTTTTATTATTATCCTGAGATGTCTGATCAAAATTATAGAAATTTTTTTATCAAAATTCTTGAAGTTTTTTAATCAACCGTCTTAGAAATTTGTAACAAAATTGTCGAAATTTTTGATTATAATTCTTGAAATTGTTAATCAAAATTCTTTATTTTTTTGGTCAAAATTTTGGAATTTTTTTTACTAAACTTCTTGAAATTTTTGATTATAATTCTTGAAATTTTTAATCAAAATTTTTGACAATTGTGTGTAAAAATTCATGATTATTATTTATGAAATTTTTGATCAAAATTCTTCAAATTTTTAATCAAAATTCTTTAAATTTTTAATCAAAATTCTTGAAATTTTTAATCAAAATTCTTGAAATTTTTTATTAAAATTCTTGAATTATTATACCAATATACTTAAAATCTTTTATCAATATTATTAAATTTTACTTTCCCGACCAACCATCCGAGAAGGGAAAGTATTATGAACGGGCTAAAAAAAATTTTCGATATAAAGAAGGAAATATCCATTTTGAGGTCCCTGAGATGATTAAGACCATTTCCAGATCAAAGAGTGTTTGTCCAGATCGAAGTCTGTCTGTCTGTCTGTCTGTGTGTATTCATTCACGATAGAGGCCACACGCTTAATCCGATTAAGCTGAAATTTCGTATATGGGTTTCGGTGATCCACCGGAAGAATCTATTAGTATTTATACGACATCTGTCAACCGGAAATGTCACTGTCAAAAAATGACAGAAGCAATATGTCACGGAATTCGACTTGTAATATGTCATTTGAAAGTCCTTGAAAATCTCTGTTCTTAGAACAGTCAAAATTATTTCTCTGTGAAAAATAAAAAACGTCAAAGTGTGAAACTTTACCATTAAATCTCTGAAAAATTTTTTAACAAAACTATTCATTTTTTTGTTTATAATTCTTCCAATTTTTAATCGAAATACATGAAATTTATTATCAAAATTCTTGAAAATTTTTTATTAAAATTCTTGATTTTTTTATCAAAATTCTTGAAAATTTCTATAAAAATTCTTGAATTTTATAAACAAAATTCTTGAAATTTTTAATCAAAATTCTTGAAATTATTGATCAAAATTATTAAAATTTTTGATTAAAATTCTTGATCAAAATTCTGAAAATTTATTATAGTTTTTACAATTTATGTATCATCACTCTGTAGTACATATATTTTTGTTAGGATACATTAATATTCCATTAATTAGGTGAAGTTTTATAGTCACTTTCTAGTAGTTATTGGCATAATTTTCGGCTTAAAATCAGAATGAAGAAATAATTTTATCTGTATGATATAAATAATTCAATTTTTTTAAGGTAAATGACCGTAATTTAAATAACAATAAGAATTGCACTGCATATTAAATTAATATAAAATAAATAAATTTAAATTTATTGCTGAAAAGTAACGCGGTAGATACATGTACTGTTACTTTTTTCGAAAAAGTAACAATTTAGATAAACAGAAAAATGTTGCCGGAATTTTTTTTTTCAAAAAGTAACGTTAGACAAAGAAATAAATGTTGTCATTATTTTTAAGTTACGCGTTAGATTTTTGGAAATGAAACAATTTACACAAAGAGATAAATGTTATCGTTATTTATAAAATAACTTAAATTAGATAAAGACCTAAATGTTGCTCGTAGTTTTTGGAAAAGTAACGATATTCATTACTTTTCGAAAGTCAGTAAATTTTTGAAAATGTAACGATTTAAATAAGGAGATAAAAGTTACTATTGTTTTTTTAAAAAAGTAACGATTTATTCGTTGCTACAAATAACGCTTTACTGCAAAGTAATCAATAGTTACTGTTACTCTTACTGTTATTTTGTTACTGAAAAGTATCTTTTTAGTTGCTTCCAGCTAATTAAAATAACTGGTAATTCTAGGGACGCTCAAACGTTGGTGCACCGTTAAAGGGACTTCGGTCCATTGGGTGCCGGAATCTCGTCTATGATCCTGGCAAAACTTCTCACATATACATAATGTGACGTGAGAAAGTCCTAAAAATTTGTATGGCGGGTACTAGAGAAAACCGTAACTCGATCGGAGCTTTCATTCGAGAGTTATAGGGTTTACATCCAGATATAATTCAGGACTTTGCATTTTTGGATACGTTGGGACCTCAGAAACGTCGAGAAAAGTGATAAAAAGTGGGGTGACAACTTTTTTTCGCCATCACGAAATTAATACTAAGGTTTTTGGGCCTTTGTTAAAAGAATTCGATGCATATAAAAATTCTTCAATACTGGAATTCGACATAGAACGGTCTATAAAAACCAGGAGTAACATTGTTAAGAATCTTTACGTGGTAGCGCCACTGCTTCATAATATAAAAGTGTTTATTCGTCCCAAAACGATTCACCACCATAGAATTTCTTTTTTCATTCAATTATTTCGTTTATTAAAAATTTTTTCATTAAATTTCCATTGGTTTTGCTGACGCCTAATAAGTGTGAGATTAAAGTTATGAAAGAAAAATATACTTGCGATATTTGTAATAGAAATTTTGGGTACAATAAAAATAAAAGATAAAGAATAGCGAGGGTCGAAAAGCAAATTCCATTTTGTAATCCTGTGGAAACTTGCTTTAAATCAACATTTGTTCATGGTGAAGGATATCTGTTACGTTTCCAAACATATAGTAATTAATATTAAACTTTAGACATTCTAGAACAAATAGTTTTTAATCCAGCCAAAGGTTTTTAATTCCCCGTATTAATTTTCTATATATTGTAAAGATTTTAAATCTCAATTTGGAGTTAATTCTGGTGAAAAATAATAAATATTACAAAAATTATTAAATTAATATACATTTTAGTTGTACCATCTTTATGCTTCTTCGGGTATTTTACATTTTATTTCTAAATCATGATTTTCTAGTATTCTTTCAAATATCTTTCTACTCGTTCTATTCTCTGTCTCTCCACACTTCCTATAACTTAATTTCTATTAGTAATAAACTTTTTGTCCAAAATTTCTTCTTAACTTAAATATTTTTGTTATTTATTTTTAATATATAATTGGTATATAGTATTTCTTTACATTTCTTTTAATAAACCTTATTTTCTTTGTATAATCTTTCAATTGACATCCCAAATATATAAATTTCAAAATTGACTTCTTGTTTATTATTATTTTTTTATCTGTTTTCTTTCCACAAAAAATTGTTTCTTACTGGATTAATTTACGATTTTTTTTATAATCTTTAACACATTAAATTATAAAATTCAATAATTTATACAAATTATTTTATTACAATATAGAGATTTTCACTTGTTGCGTTTTTGCCAAGAAAACACCAGTTTGCCCTACAATGAGAATTTAATAAAAAGTTAAGATTCATTATCTGAATTTTCAGAGCTTGAATCTGAATTTGGGGTTATAATAATGGAGTCAGGTAAAATACAATATTTATTCTCGTTTATTCAAAATTGTCTGTTTCATTATCAGAAACATCAAAATAAGGTCAACGAAATCTTGATTAAATAATAACAACAAGAAAACAATTTAAAAAAACACTACACTAATGCAAGCCATTAATTAAAATTCGCAAGAACGCAGAATACACTAATTTTATAAATCCTAACCCAAAGCTCCAGCACTGACAATTCACTCGAAAATGCAAACGCAGGTGTTCAAGTGCACAGTGATTCCGCTTCCAAACTATAGCGGCCATAAATGCGTAACTTTGAATTAACTAGTTCTGTTTTATTTTAAGCGTCAAAATAGATTTATGTACCCATAATTTATAGAGTTCATAAGGTTTTTCTATCGGAAACGTTTTTTATGGCTTTATTTAGGTATAAAAATGTCTCGCAGTTATGTGTTTGAGACAATGAATTTAAAATATTTTATAGTTCTACTTTTCGTGCTAAATGGGACAGCCTTAAATTAAAAAAATAAAATAAAATAATTCCTAACAAAGACAAATAAAATTACCTTATTTTTTTAATAAACTGTAACAAATTACATTCAAGCTGAGCAATTAACCTGAAACACATACCAAATCTAACACAGATTTTCACAAAACATCTTTTTTTTATTAGGTAACTTTCGTAAACCTGTTATTAGGGGATCTGAATGAAGAAGAAGTCTAATAATTAGATCGGTATTGGTTAAAACGCTGTTCATTTTTCATTTCAAATTACATATATATCGGATTTGGTAGTGGTTTTCCTCATTCCACTGACATCAAAGAGTGAAAGAGGATAGGAAGCCAGGTCGTAGTCAGAATATTGGCGAAGTTCGTCATTACTTACTCATTACAACTGATTTACTTTCCTGACCCACCTCCTAAAAGAGAAAGTATTGTGAACGAGCTAAAAAAAAATTTCGAGATAAAAACGGAAATATCCATTTTCGCGTCCCCTGAAACGATTAAGACCAGATGGAAGTCTGTCTGTCTGTCTGTCTGTATTCTTCCACGATAGAGGCCACACGTTTAATCCCCTTTAGCTGAAATTTGGACATGCAATATGTCATTTGAAAGCCCTTGAAATACTCTATTCAGAACAGTCAAAATTATTTCTCCAACTGTCACCTGTCAGAAAAAAATGTCAAAATTTTGAATTTTACCATTAAATATCTAAAAATCTATTAATTTTATTGAGCTGTAATTGTGTATACTGGTTTGGGCTACCGGTCGGAAGAACTTATTAGTTTTTGTATGACATGTGTCAAACAGTAGTGTCACTATCAAAAAATGACAGATGCAATATCTCATGAAATTTGACATCCAATATGTCATTTGAAAGCCCTTGACAAACTCTATTGAGAGCAGTTAAAACTATTTCTTCAACTATTACCTGTCAAAAATAAAAAAATGTCAAAATTTGAAACTTTACCATTAAATATCTGAAAAACTATTACTTTGATTGAGCTGAAATTTGGTATACGGATTTATATTTCCGGTCGGAAGAACTTATTAGTTTTTGTATGACATCTGTCAAACAGTAGTGTCACTATCAAAAAATGAGAGATGCAATATCTCATGGAATTTGACATCCAATATGTCATTTGAAAGCCCTTGAAAAAATCTATTCAGAGCGGTCAAAATTATTTCTTCAACTGTCACCTGTCAAAAATAAAAAAATGTCAAAATTTGAAATTTTAGCATTAAATATCTGAAAAAGTATTAATCCGATTCAGCTGAAATTTGGTACAGGGGTTTGGGTTACCCGTCGGAAGAACTCATTAATTTTTTGTATGACATGTGTCAAACGGAAGTGTCACTATCAAAAAACGACAGATGCAATATATCACGGAATTCGACTTGCAATATGTCATTTGAAAGTTCTCGAAAAACTATACACAACAGTCAAAATTATTTCTCCAACTGTCACCTGTCAAAAACAAAAAAATGTCAAAATTTGAAACTTTAACATTAAATATCTGAAAATGTATTCGTGGATACTAGTCAGGAAAGATTTGAGGCGACACAACCAATTTTTTTTTTATAAATATCATAGATATTGTTCCCGCCCCAAATATTTTTGGATTTTAAGTTAAAAAAAAATTATGAAAATCGAAGCTGTTTTTGATAATTTCCGAGGAAAAGGCTTCATTGACGCCACTAAAATGGAAAAAAAATCGTTTCTTATTTAGTTAACAAAACAAATTACATTTTTTTATAACTTAAAAATTATAAACGATTAAACAGTATTCAATTTCACTTTCATAAAGTTAGGATTTTAATTAATTTAATAACTTCTGGAGTGTCTTTGATTAATTCATTTTATTTTCTATCTAAATCAGGTGTCTAACTTTCTTTGATACTTTTAGGAATAAACAATAGGGAGAGTTGATTAGTTGTTTCATTTTAAAACCAAATCCTATATTTTCTCCCTTCACATACTGGATTTATACCGCCTGGACGTTAAAATACTTTCACTCAAAAATCTCGGTTCTTCGTCATACCATTTTCATCACTTTTACTGTTTCTGCCAATTCTCATTTTAGAATAGGAAGACCGAGGAATTCTCAGCGATGTAATTCAGTAGACACTGAAACATTTAAATAAATTAGAATGCGTCGCTGATTGCGCTTTGGCTAAATGTTGGAACAGAACCGCTCTCGAATATTTTATGGGCCAAATTCGCTAAATACAGGGTATAAGAGTTCTATCATGAACTACAAAAACTGTTAATTAATTTTTCGAAGGACCAATAAATGTCGGTTAAGTTGGCACCCCCACTAACTACATTTACTTTTTGCACAGTTCGCTAAAGAAAGATATATATAGCTTTTTAAGGGGGGGGGGGCAATTGGACACTGGCACCCCCACTGCTTTTTTTCAAATTTTATTTTGCACACTCAAGTACTTGGAAATATACCTACTTATGTCAAAGTTACAACTCAGCAATTCCGTCAATTTTATTTAAAATTTTTTTACGGGTTCTGAAAGTACTCTTATTGTGCATATTTCTACATTCATTGTCATCTTTAGCTTTTTTTATCCGGAAGTATAGTGAAGGTCTAAATTGCAAAAAGACCAAAGTGGCATTTAAGGCATATTCTGCAGGCTGCTTAAGCAGTGTTATTTCCTGATTTTTACAGCTGTATAATTTTATCGTGACTCCTCTACATATTTGTCTAATTTTTCTAGACCTTGATAGTCAGTTTTTTACTACACTATATAGCTGATAAAATAATAATAAAACACTTACTATATACTACCTATAGAAAAAACCAGACTAGTATATATTATTCGCTGTACTTAAACTGCCGTTAAACGGTAGCCTACTAAAATGCCGTTATTAGATATGACTTCACTGAAGTGACGCGTCTGACGGCTTTTTATTGGATTTGCTTAAACTGCCGTCAAACGGTAGCATAATAAAAATGCCGTTAATCAATTATTGCTCTATCCGACTGCTTAGCTATCATAATCAGTATATTCTGTCCCAAGTTTATTTTGGTCAGACTAGACCAGGACTGATTATTATTCATATTGTTGATTATTGTTGCATATTGATAATCAGTCCTTGTCCTACTCTGGCTAGATTAAACTTGGAATAATAGAGTATAGCGGGTGGCCACGAGTCAATGTTCGCCCCGAATATTTATCAGGTTGATTTTGAATTCAAAAATAAGGTTTTTTTCACACATCAATTAGACAAGAATGGGCTACTTTTAGACTAACAGGAATGAAAATGTCACTTCCGGCTGAATCGGAAGTGACATTAATTTTTTTTTCTTAAATGGAATGATTAAATTTTTTTGATGGTTTCCCATTAAGCATAAATTTCTAAGTGCAACAGTTTTTTGAGATCTAAAAAATTCCCAAAAATAAGTGAGATACAAATTATTTTTTAATTTATTCAAAATCGCCTCATAAGAAAATTACCAAGTAGGCTATGAAAATTATTATTAAGGCTCAAAAAACGTAATTTAATTTTTATTTTCATTTCCGTACGGGTCCTATCGAATTTTTTTTATTGGACCTGTGCTATTTTTTTATACAGTCAATAAATCTACAACCTTACTAATAATTTCCAAAGCCTAAGTACTAATTTTCTTACATTTCGTTTATCTGACGCGGTCATGTTGAATAAATTATTGTGCAATTGATGTCTAAAAAAACTAATTTTTAAATTAAAAATCAGATGTGGCCAGCAAATGACCTCTCGCCAAAAAGTATGAAAAAATTTGATGTGGCCAGTACATTGTAGGGACTTTTCCCCTACATATTGTCAGTCACTTTAGAGATTGACATTAAATTGATTTCAAGTTATTTGTTAAAAATGTTCATAAATGTTTAATTGTTCACGATTGTTGGCAGTTATTTTTCGTTAAACCATTATTTTTGTTTTCTCCTTGGAGAGGTTACTAGCTGAGAAATCAAGAAGCAATGGATTATTCAACAACAAGCCATCAATCAAGTTCGACTTTATATTTTTTATTTTGAGTTTTTATTTTTATACAGTTTCATTTTTTTTTTTAAATAAATATTTAAATTTTAAAACGTATTTAGAACGTTAATGGGAAATATCCTCTATAAATTGGTGACCCCGAAAAGAATAACAACAAGAGTTTTGTATATTCAGAATATTTTCCTCAGTTGGTAAGTTTTTCAAGGGGAAACATTTTTTCGTAAAACGAAAAATAACTGCCAACAATCACGATAAATTAAACATTTATGAACATTGTTAACAAATGACTTGAAATCATAGTTTAATGTCAATCTCTAAACTGACTGACAATATGTAGGGGAAAAGTCCCTACACACATGACCTCTCGCCATTTTTTAATCAAAAATTTACACGTTAACACAAAAAAGTATGAAAAAATCTGACGTGGCCAGTACATGACCTCTCGCCATTTTTGAATCAAAAATTTACACGTTTAAACAAAAAAGTTTGAAAAAAATTGAAATTGAAATTTATTTGATTTTAAATGATTTCATACATTTATAAATCATGCATTCATGGTAGGTATTAGTATTATAAAACATACATCCATTCCGTAGAACACTGAATTATCAGAAATTATCCGAAAAATTGTTCAATTCAAAAATTGCCCGATGGTAGACGAAATTATCCGAAAATCGGATAATTATCCGAACATTTGCAGCACTATCGGCATTATATACGACCATCGAATAAAAGCCGTCAGACGCGTCACTTTAATGACGTCATATCTAATAACGGCATTTTAGTAGGCTACCGTTTAACGGCAGTTTAACTACAGCGTATATTATTTAAGGCCTGTTTTCTGATTTTAGACCTTCTAGTAATAACCATGAAAAGCATTTATTAAACAAAAAGTTCTACCCGCCACCTGAGCTAATATTCTCGGTATGTAAATATTTTGAATCACAAAGGCGTTTACTGTATACGTGGACGTCATTGATAGCATTGCATATAACGCCGCTTGTGTTAGTACATGCAACCGCAACACACTTGGATTAGCTTTAATTTGAGATATTTCTGCATTTATCGACCTATTACAATTCAAAGTCTTAACTCATCAAGCTCAAGAGGTGGTTGATTATTCGCAACCCTTCGAAATCTAGCGATTTGCCGTTTATTTATATTTTCATCACCAATCACTCTCGCAGTTTGCTCTAATTGAAAATTACGATTGCCTACAAAACATGGCGTTTGTTCGCTGAAAGCCATTTGTGGTCTATTGCGTATACGTCTTATCCATTCGGCTTGGCGTAGCGGTATCGCCGCCTTTGTGGTGGCGGGTAGAACTTTTTGTTTAATCCGTTCAAATTATTTATATGTTTATGTATTGAATTAACTCGTTTTAACAAGTTTGATCATTTATTTTAAATAATTTAAGTTGAAAGCACAATAAAATAATGTCAATAATATTAAAATGTGGTTTTCAACCGGTAAATGTGTAAATTAAAAAACCAATCAAATAAACACCTAACTAATATATACAATTAAATATTCTTACCATACTAAATTAACACTAAACTTACGAAGAGACATGTCACTAGGGTCGGTTATTTAAACTGTCGGCAGAGTGCCGACAGCCAAAAGTAAAATCTAAAGACTTTTTCTTGACTAACTTTCTTAAGAACAATACCTGTTCGTATTAATATGTCATATTGTTATTCCGCCATTCAGGTATTAGCCTTGTGCAGTTTTAATACGTTTCTACATTAAATAAATAAATACGTGCAGTGAACCATTGAACCAATGAACTACAGAAGGCGAGATTTCAATATTGAATTTTAATAATTCTTTATGGGAATATTTTGGGAAAGTTTTCCGCGTGATATAATTTGTTCCTCTAATTTATTTTTATCATCCCCTGCACTCAGATTTCGTATACAGAACTTGTTTTAGGTCAAAGGTAATAACCTACTTCTCTACTGACAGTGATTCGAGTTACGATATTTTTCGAGGTTAAATGTGGTGTTGCTAGATTCACCCATCGCAGTCGTAAAATTGGAATTAAGAAGCGTGCACGTTTTTCTATAATCTCAAATTTAGGTCATCGCAACTTTACGGTCAGTTTCAAAAATTGCCCCCTGTATTGTTTTCTTTAGCGTTCGTCGTGGTTAGGAAATCGATAAAATGATAATTCCAGGTGAGTATGACTGGTTGAAGGATTCAAACAATGAACAATTTTAGCATTTTTAATGCTAAAATCATCCTCTTATTTAAATTACTCGGGCTTGGTGACGCCATACCAGATGGTTTGCCTACGTAACATACTGGATCGATAAGGAGTGTCTACTCAACCATTTGATGTGTCATTGATAATCGAGCTGTTCAATTATAAATAGGTTATTTGTAATAATTATTAATAATACCCATAACGGTTAGAAATCAGAAAATTTCTTGAAGGTCTGAAATCAGAGATGGAGCGATATTCATCTGAAAAAAAAGGTGAAATCATAACAGATAGGGATATTCGATTCGATTTTAATCGAATTTTCTAGTGACCAAAATGTCATAGATACCAATATAAATTAAATCCTCAGAACAGTAAGTACGTCACGTATTTTAAGAAATCATCATTTAAAAAAAACGGTTGTGTCGCCCCAAAACTTTCCCTACGAGTATCCACGAACAGATATTTTATGTTAAAGTTTCAAATTTTGACTCTTTTTATTTTTGACAGGTGACAGTTGCAGAAATAATTTTGACTATTCTTTCAACTAGTAACCCAAACCCATATACCAAATTTCAGCTCAATCGGATTAATACCTTTTCAGATATTGAATGTTAAAGTTTCAAATTTTGACATTTTTTTATTTTTGACAGGTGACATTTGGAGAAACAATTTTTACTGTTCTGAATTGAGTTTTTCAAGGGATTTTAAATGACATGATGCAAGTAAAATTGTGTGACATATTGCATCTGTCATTTTAGTGACACTTCCGTTTGACAGATGTCGTACAAAACTAACGGGTTCTTCCGACGGGTAACCCAAACCCATATACCAAATTTCAACTCAATCAGATTAAACGTGTGGCCTCTATCGTGGAAGAATACACACAGACAGACAGACTTCCATCTGGATATGGTCTCAATCATCTTAGGTGACCTCAAAATGGATATTTCCATCTTTATCTCGAAAATTTTTTTTAGCTCGTTTGCAATACTTTCCCTTCTCGGAGATAGGCCGGGAAAGTAAAAAGGAAGTTTATTTGGGGTTGGTTTTGTTTTGTAATCAATTAAGTGTCGGTGTATTAAAAATCCCAAAAATCTTACTTACTAAAATCGCCCATTAGGGACACAAAACGATGCACCCCTTTACTTTCCTTTAGATTGTCTAAGTTGTCACCCATTTTTAATAAGAATTCTTGAGTTTTATTTGGATATAATTTAACCCATATGTCAACTTTTTATAACATTCTCTGTAAGCACTTGAAGAGCAATTTCGACTGAAATGTCCATTTTTGAAATAATTTGTGCTATTTCGAATTTCGTTTAAGCCAGATAACTCCGATAATTTTAGAAAATTATTAATTCATTTATGTAATGTTGCTTTTTACAAAATATGTATGGAATATAGTTATTTGTCACTACGTGTGCCTGTCTGCCTGAATTATATTTGAAATAGGCTTCTTGTTCATAGTTTATATAGTTCATACTAAATATTTTAGAATTCCAATATTTATTTGTAACTTTATCAAGTTTTATTTCTAATAGAAATTATAAAAATCTGACCCCATGAATGAACAAAAACAAACCCGAAAGGGCTGAAACGCAGACGTTCCGACTCAACCTGCTTCATTCATCCCCTGTTTTCGAGGATTCTAATCACGATGGTGATGCTGTTTACTCGTATTAACCCTTTTCGTGGGCGGTTATTCGCCTTTTTTGGGGGGAAGGGGTGAGGTTAACTCGAAAAGAGTTTAAACCACCGCCATCGTGCTCAGCATCCTCTAAAACGGGGGGTCGACGCAGCTTTGGTCGGTATAAGACGGCGTATCTGCATTAACCTCTTTGGGGTGGTTTTTGGCCGTTGGGGGGTGCGGTTAACTTTAAAATAATTTAAACCACCAGGAGAACAACTGAAATTAGAAAGCCACGATCTGTAGAGTCTCAGGATATTTTACAAGAAAAGTGGTGGAGGCTCCATTACTTTTAAGTTTATTCTTTGAATCATCCGATCTATTAAACTAGATGGTACATCGCATATTTTGTTAAAATTTTCTTCAGCCCCATAAGATATTAACTGCGTTTCATTTAATATCCTCAAAATATCTGTAAGGTGGTTCTCTTTTGTTTTCTCTTGTTATTGTCGCTTTTAATTTTTTTCTAGCACTGGTTAATCTCGATTTAGAATGATGGAGTTGTCTTCCTAAGGAACCTGAAGTTTTACTAAAAAATAAAACTAACCTGTAAGTGTAAAATTGGTTAACAGTTCGCCATCTTTTTTAGGATAACCCATTAGTCCAGCACTGTCAGCACTACCAGTAGTTGTAGTTTTTCTCTTTTGAGCCTCACTTCCAGTACCACTGCTGCTTGAACTAACAGTATCAGTAGAATCAGATAAAAAGTTATATTCATTTTCTTTAAATGTCAATGGAATTTTGGAAGTTGATACTCTAGGCAACTTCTGTTTCAACGCCGTGAAATTTTTAATATTCAAAGTAGGTACTGCGCCTTTCTTCAACCACAATTTTGGTCCAGCCACAACGAAAAATTTAGGATAAAAATCATTAAAACGTTTGTCGATATTTCGTTAATCTATAAAATGCGTCGAATATAATTCTTTGCCATTAGGGAGTTTCATTAATAATTTTAAAACTTACCTAAAATAATAAACACCCTGTAAATTTTCTTTACTGGTGCAAGAAGGAACCATGCAATTTTCCCCGTATTAACAGACATTGTACATAAAAACTATTCACAAAATAACTACTATAAATGACCTATACCTACTATAAATGTCCTATAACTACTATAATTGTCCTATAACTACAATAATTGTCCTAACGGCGAATAATAGTATATTATTCAACAAGCATATAATGATGGCTATTATTTACAAGGGTGTAGTTTATGACACGAGCCGCAGGCGAGTTTCGTAAATCACCCGTGTGAATAATACCCATTATATGCGAGTAGAATACTGTACTTTGTCCGCGACTGTTAGGGCTTTATTAACAAACTTTTATTGATTCGAACATTGATGGAACATTATTATTAATATTTATAGCATAATTAGATAGAATATTAATATTATATAACTACAATTTAACATCAATTATTTATGTTAATAGTTACATTTGAAAAATTTGTTAAGTTAATTGCAGAAATAGGATTAACGTTAATATTAATATTCTGATTAATTGCTGAAATTTTTGATTGCTGGCATAAGAATTAGAATTATTTACTTGTATGGAGCTTGATATTTACTTCTGGCGGTGCAGGTGTTAAGCACATTTCATTTTCACTTTCTCAATCCATTATTTTATTACAATTTAGTAAAAATTTAATAAAATATTCTGCAGTCAAAAGTTTGACATTTCAATTTAAATTATTAATTTGACATTTGGATGACAGTCGCGGCTTACTAATAAAATGGATAAAATTTATAATCGTTATATCACAATGGCTAAGCATAGGAAGAGCGGAGATAAAAAGTAGTGAATAATGATTATTCACTGCTGTTAGTGTATAATATATACCATTTTAAGTTAGAAATTTCTTCAAAAATGGCTTCATTATAAAACAGTCGTGGACAAAAAAGTTTTACCAAATACACTCACAACAATAAAAGCATATACACAAAACAATAAACAATATGGCGAACGGAAAACAAAGATACAATAGAGAGATTTTAAGCCCTTTAAACAATCTCCTTATTTTGGCCCTGTTGTGGTTATTTTTGCTAACCATAACAATAAGCACGGCAAAGAAATTCAGACATTTTAAACCCCAACTTTAAACTTCACAAATTGACAGGTGACAGCATGTGCCTGAGATTAGGATAGTGGAAATTCCAGAATTTGATCTTAATGCTATAGAGGATAAGTTTGTGAAACCATATTTCAGGTTCGAAAGGGCGGAAATATTTAGATTAGCAAGGGTTCTTCGAATTCCTAATAATATCAGGACTATTCACACACCTAAAAAGTATCCACAAAGTATACACAATTAAAATATGTTTTCGCAGGCCAACGTCAAATCTGACAGAACTCTAACAGTAATTAGGTTATGTTTTTCTCAAGAATCTAATATCACTTTTGCGCGTTGTCAGATACTCAATTTAAATTTTTTCAATCACGACATTGCAAAAAAATTAAACATGATATTTGAATATTGAACAATATAATTACAATATAAAGAAAAAATATAACAAATACTCCTGTTCAGTCTTCGTACGCATATTTAATATTAATTATATTTTATTACACCCGTTATTAAAATATTTATGTCCGCCTATGTATCAAGTTCAAAATTTTGTGATATTCACGATTCGACCAGGACAGTCGATAATTGGCAATCAATAGCGACACTTTGCCTCGATCGGTGAATCAATATTTTTAAGTGTTTTATTGCGCACAAATAAACTGTATTTTCTGTGTATTTGTTACAACATTAGCAACTCTATCGTATGGTTATAACGCACAAGCGGCGCCGCTCCAGTCCAGTGTTCCATAAAAAAGGTTAGTGAAAATTCATTATTTTGAACTTGCCGGTAATTATTATTTTTTTTTGTTCTCTTTTTTTTGTATTCATTTAACTGTTGAATCGGCGATATAATTCTCGCCCATAGTTTTGGTCCTTCTAGTCGAATCCTATTTTTTTATTTATATAAACTTTAATAATCAAAGTTAAGTGCTATTAAATTATATTTAAAAGGTACAAGTGACCTTCAAAAAGTAGCACCTATTCGCAGTCGACGAGCTGAACATTCTTATCTCTTACTTTTTGGAAACCTTAAACTTGTTTACAAATTTACAAATATTTTACTTCAGATTGTAATTGTGAGAAATTATCTGTAAAATAAATTAAAATTAAGCACGTTTATTGAAACTGTTTTTATTTGAATTTGAATTTGCTTGGCTTTTGTTAAGGCTCAATTTATATGAACATTTCTTTATTTTTGCACTGTTTTTTGACTTATAGTCTGTGGGCAATAGCGTGAATATTAGTCATTCACTCTCTTCTCTCGCAATTGAACCATTTATAATTTAACATTTATTATTTAAATATCTCATGTTATTAGATATACACTTTGGTTTTTAAAAATTTGTCTTTTTTCAAAACAAAAGGCTGTGCTCATTTATTAATTGTATATGCGATTTAACGTAATTTAACAGTCTCATACATAACCTGATTTCATCTTCTCTCTCTCTTCCTCTCTCTACTTTTATATATATATATTTTTATTGTCTGTGGTATAATGGGTGAGGCAAAAAAACTCAAACAATATATTGCTCAAAGACATACGGAGGAGATAAAATTAGGAGATATTAAGAAAATAGCTGACCAATGTCTTACAGATAAACAGGCTCATAATAATTTTAAATGCCGGTATCGTCACTTATTAACGATATGGGAAAATTTTGAATCTCTTCACGCACAAATCATTCAAATTGTTTCTACACAAGACAATGGAGACTTAAGCTCTCATGAGGATTGTTACTCTAGTGCCATGACCAATTTTTATCATGTTCAAGCTATTTATATGCAATTATTCGAAGATATTAATGATGTTACCCTCAATACAACACAATCTCAACCTAGCAGCACTAGCAATATTAAGCTTCCCAAAATTTCTCTCCCTACATTTGATGGGGACTTAACTCAGTGGCGTACGTACATAGATATGTTTGATTCTATGATTCATGAAAAAAACATATCTAATATTGAAAAGTTTAACTATTTGAGGACCTCATTGGCCGGTCCTGCACTCTCTCTGGTTAATCGTACCAAATATACGGGACAAAGTTACATTATAGCTTATAATTCTCTTCGCAAAAAATATGATAATGATCGTCGTATTGCCTGCTCTCATTGGCGTGCAATTGATCAAACGAAATCCATATCGGAATCAGGATCTCCTCAGTCATATCGCGCTCTAATTGACACTTTCACTAATAACTTAGCCATGTTAGAAAATTTAGGGTATAATATTGGTAACTGGGATTTTATATTATTTAATATGCTGTTAGACAGAATTGATTCACAAACTGCGGCAGAATTTAAAACTCAGTATGGTAAAGCTTTACAAATGAATAATTATTTTTCACCTTTATTGGAATTTCTTGAAAATAAATGTGATGCGATGGATAATGTTAAACCTGCCTGTTTAACTAATAAAAAGATTTATGATAAATCTAAAAATTCTTCATCATATCCCACCTCTGCCAAACAAAAGACTCATTCCTTTGTCGCTAATGCGCAAGGATCTAAGTGTCAATTATGTCAAAATGATCACATGATTTATAATTGTCCTGAATTCAAAGCAAAATCTCCCCAAGACCGGTTTTCTCTAGTGAAAGCTCGAAAGTGGTGCACAAATTGCTTGGGTACTAGACACTTATCATTTAGTTGTTCCAGTAGTGTCGGATGTCGGCGATGCTCAGGTAAACATCACAGTCTACTTCATTTTGATAAATCTCCTTCTTCAAATATGTCTCTTTTGCCATCAGCTTATCAGAACTCTTCGCTTGTGCCTCCCAATTTGAACCAGCCCAGTACATCTACTCAAGTTTTATACTCTAGCTCATCCCAAACTGTTTTATTATCCACTGCCCTTATAAGTATTAAAGATGTATTAGGCCAGTCTCACACAGTTCGAGCATTACTCGATAATGGAAGTCAATCCAATTTTGTATCTCAAAAGTGGGCCAAGCTTCTCAATCTTCCCCGATCCAAGATAAACATTGCTATCACAGGTATCGGTGAAACCTCTACTCAATCTCATCAAAGTGTGACAACTACGATTAACCCCTTGTCAAGTGACAAGCCGTCTTTTACTCTTGACTTTATTGTCCTGCCTCAAATTTGTTCTAATGTACCTATCGACAGTTTACATTTACCTACATTTTCAGAATTTTCTCGATTGCCACTTGCAGATCCCTCATTCCATAAATCTCAACCCATTGATTTGTTACTGGGAGCTGAAGTTTTTGCACATATAATCACCGGACAAATTCACAGCTCTTCTCTTAACGGACCTGTTGCCATAGAAACAACATTTGGATGGGTAATCATGGGAAAGTTTAATGATACCCCTCAGGTCAATCGCGTGCAAACCTATTTTGCTTCTACTGTACATTCTCTTGAAGATTCTGTAAAGATGTTTTGGGAGATTGAACAAATACCCTCAATTTGTGATATATCACAGGAAGATAGTTTAGCTGAAAATAACTTTGTTAAAACTCATTCTCGGTTATCAGATGGACGATTTGAAGTTTGTCTACCTTTCCGGGAACATAAGCCTAATTTTGAAGGTTCCCGCGATATTGCGCTAAAGCGTTTTTTCTCCCTGGAAAAAAGATTGTATAAATACCCTACTCTTCTCTCTCAATATAATGAATTTATGCAGGACTACTTAGACCATAATCATATGTCTTCCATTTCAGCGAACTTTCTTCTTAATTCCTCTTATTATATTCCTCACTTTTGTATTCTTCGCCCAGAAAGTTCTACCACCAAACTCAGGGTCGTATTCGACGCCTCCACTAAAGACAAAAATAATATGTCATTAAACGATACTCTTCTTACCGGTCCCAAGTTACAAAGAGACATAATTTCTATATTGCTTCGCTTTCGCTTACATGCAATTGTTTTCACTGCAGACATTAAGCAAATGTATCGGCAAATTTTAATCTCTTCTCAACATCGATCATATCAGAGAATTTTATGGCGTTTTTCAAAAGACGAACCCATCCAAGACTTTTCACTAAACACTGTGACATATGGTGTAAGTTCTGCACCATTTCTAGCTATTCGAGTGCTGTTACAATTGAGCCAAGATCATAGAAGTGCCTTTCCAGAGGCTGCCTCCGTGATCGAGTCTGATATATATGTGGATGACGTAGTCACGGGAGCAAAATCTGTATCTGAAGCTCTGCTAAAACAAAACCAACTCATTTCTCTCCTTTCAAAAGGGTGTTTTGAACTTAGAAAATGGGCATCAAATGACCCTTCTCTCTTATCAAATTTCTCTGAACGCGATCTCTTATATAATCCCCTTTCATTTGATACAGATACCGAATCTGTTATTAAAATTTTAGGTTTGCAGTGGAACCCTCAAACGGATTGTTACACTTATAAAGTCAGTTTTTCAACTCTATCTTGCACTAAACGTATAGTACTTTCTCAACTAGCTCGTATATTTGATCCCCTCGGTTTTCTAACTCCTCTTGTTTTATACCTTAAAATTGTCATTCAAAAATTTTGGATGACAGGAATAGGTTGGGATGACCCGCCTTCTCCGTCTCTTGCTGAAGGTTGGCGTCAGTTTTTTACATCTTCTCTCGTCGTTAAATATTTCTCGCTGTGTATTTCCCTCAAATACAGTCTCATGTTCTCTCCATGGCTTTTCAGATGCATCTGAAGTAGGATACGCCGCTTCTGTATATTTAAGATGCGTATCGAAGAATAATGATGTATCAGTTTTCCTTCTCTCTTCAAAGGCTCGGGTATCTCCACTTAAGCGCATATCCATTCCCCGTTTAGGACTCTGTGGAGCTCTGTTACTAGCTGATCTGCTATCGTACATTGAAAATATATTTGCTGACAAAATTCCTCTTTCTGACACCACAGCTTATACGGACTCTACTATTGTTCTTAGCTGGATTAAGTCCTCGCCCCATAAATGGACCACCTTTATTGGTAATAGAGTTACTCGGATCCAGAATAAAATTTCCCCTCATCAGTGGCACCATGTCTCCTCTCACCTTAATCCTGCTGATCCAGCATCCCGAGGTTTATTGCCTCAAAGTTTACTTGAATGTGTTTTGTATTGGCAAGGCCCCTCTTGGCTTCAATTTCCCCTATCTGAAATGCCTCATACTCGAGTATCTTTTACCGTTCCCGAAACAGACGAAGAGAAAAAGATTATCACTCTATCAACTCAAGCTTCTGTAAACTGCATAGAAGCATTACTCAATCGATTTAGTTCTCTTTACAAAATCCAAAGAATTTTAGCATACATGCTCAGATTTTGTAATAATTCTAAACCTGGCACAATACCCCTTTCGGGTACTCTTTCTTCCCCAGAAATCGAAACTAGCCTTGGATTTCTCATTAAATATACTCAACTTAAACATTTTTCCAAAGAAATTTTATCTCTAAAAAAGAATAAACTTCTTCCCAAATCTCTTAGAAAGTTGACACCTTTTATTGATGAAGCAGGTTTTGTCAGGGTGGGCGGACGTCTGGTCAACTCTACTCTTTCTCTCGAGAGCAAACATCCCATTCTCTTACCCTCACACTCTCGCTTTACGCAACTTTTAATTGCTCACACCCATAATAAATACTACCACCCTGGGCTTCAAACCTTGCAAAATATTCTTGTTCAGAGGTATTGGATATTAGCTCCAAAAAGAGCTATTCGCACTACCATCTCCAAGTGTTTTCGCTGTTTTAGGTTTTCTCCCCGTTCCTCACAACCACTCATGGGTAATTTACCCATAAGCCGTATATCACAAGTTAAACCTTTTAATCAAGTTGGCATAGACATGGCTGGACCCTTGTCAATTACGCTAAAGCGACTTCGTGGCCAAAAGAGTCATAAAGCTTACATTTGTGTTTTTATTTGTATGGCAACGAAAGCCACCCACATAGAGCTATGCTCAGATCTTTCCACTGATTCGTTTCTCGCCGCCTTTAGACGTTTTATCGCTCGTCGTGGCAGGTGCAACGACATATACTGCGATTGTGGATCCAATTTTATTGGAGCCTCTAATTACATTTGTTCCTTGCTAGAGTTTGTTTCAGAACAAGAGCACATAAAATTTCATTTTAATAGTCCAAAAGCTCCAAATTTTGGAGGCCTGTGGGAATCTCAAATAAAATCTATTAAAACTCATTTGTTTCGCTCTATTGGCGAACAAATCTTAACTTATGAGGAACTATATATAGTGCTGGTTCAAATAGAAGCAGTGTTAAATTCTCGACCTCTGTGTGCACTAAGTTCTGATCCAAATGATTTCCAGCCATTAACCCCAGGCCATTTTCTCACCTTGGAGCCTCTTTCCGCACTTCCCGACCCCAAGTTTGAAGGGAATCTTGCCCGTTTATCTCGTTGGCAATTGATTCAGAACCTCCACCAATCCTTTTGGTCACGGTGGCACAAAGAATATCTCCATACTCTGTTGCAGAGAAGTAAGTGGACTGAACTCACTACCCCAATTGAAGTTAACACATTAGTCATCATTAAAGACGATTGTTTGTCTCCTTTAAAATGGCGCCTAGCAAGAGTCGAACATGTTCACCCCGGGAAAGATGGAATTACCCGTGTGGTGACTCTACGTACTGCAACAGGCACTCTTCGACGACCCGTATCGAAAGTATGTCCGTTGCCGAATTATTAAAGTTTCATTTATTTTCTTTTCTTTTTTTTACTTTTTGGTTTCCTTTTGTTATATAGTTACATATTATTTATACTGTTTATTAAATAATTTTTTTTGAGATATAGGGTTTCCATGAATAATATTTTTTTTTTTTTTTTTTGTAACTACATATATATTTAAAATATACATTTTAGGTGGGCGGAATGTTCAGTCTTCGTACGCATATTTAATATTAATTATATTTTATTACACCCGTTATTAAAATATTTATGTCCGCCTATGTATCAAGTTCAAAATTTTGTGATATTCACGATTCGACCAGGACAGTCGATAATTGGCAATCAATAGCGACACTTTGCCTCGATCGGTGAATCAATATTTTTAAGTGTTTTATTGCCCACAAATAAACTGTATTTTCTGTGTATTTGTTACAACATTAGCAAGTCTATCGTATGGTTATAACGCACAAGCGGCGCCGCTCCAGTCCAGTGTTCCATAAAAAAGGTTAGTGAAAATTCATTATTTTGAACTTGCCGGTAATTATTATTTTTTTTTGTTCTCTTTTTTTTGTATTCATTTAACTGTTGAATCGGCGATATAATTCTCGCCCAACTCCGTGGGTTAAAGAAACATATATTTTTTTTTAAATGTTTTAATGTTAAATATTTTAATCAGTACATGCATCTCCTGTTTCACAAATTATCTAATATGCTCGAAAATCTGAAAAGTGTGGCAACGGTGCTTTGTTACGCATAACGACAGACATAACCACTCTCTATCTTTAATTTTCCGTAAGTAACGGAATCCGTTATCATTATTAAAGTTAAAGGAACGGCAAACTTCAGTTGCGCATGCTCACAATAACGATAACGGAAGAAAAGCGAATAATTAAAGGGCTTAAAATCTCTGTAATATTATTTTCATTACATTAAATAAAGAAGCATTTTTGACATTTGACAAGACCAAACCTTTAATACGCAGTCTCAAAAACCCTCTCTGTCATAGTTGTCACATTCAATTTGGTGCATCTTTTTCTGCGCATCTCATTTCTTATTATACACCTTTAGCAATCTCCTTTACATCTGTGGATGCTAATATCTGTACGGTACATGATGTCAAAATTATTTTTAACAAATTAATAAATTTATTCGCTTGATTGAGTTAAGCAACTATTTGTACCATAGAATAGTTTAGTTGACCGATTATAGTTGGCCAACAGAAGTTGAACGAAATCTGTAGTAAGAACCTTTGTAGTTGAACAAAAAAAGATTGACCCAGTGAAACTTTTTCGTTCAAGTTACGAGTTGTTTCAAGTTGAAGCGTGTCTTGACCCATGTGAACGGGTATAGTTGATGTTGATACTGCAGTTGATTCAGTTAAACTTCAGTTCGTTTTCAACCAGTCACTCATGCATATGAATTTTGTTGTTTGTTTTTTTTTACTATTAAAATAAACATTTTTAATTTAAAAAATAAGCGTCAAGGGTCTGAAAATGTGATGGTAAAATTCTTAGAACTTTATTATAAGCATGATTGTCTTTTGAACCACCGACTAAATAAATATAAAAATACAGATGCAAGAGAAAATTCTTTAAGTTCTATTATCAAAGAAATGGAAAATTATGGTTAAATGATTTCTATATGCTTTAGATTTCTATATCCTTCCTTATTCTTTAATGCTAGTTCCTGTTGTAAAATATCTGATGCTCCCAATCGATTTCTTATCACATTGTTGACCGGTGACGAGTTAACTCGTCTTTTAATGTCCAACTGCCAGTCAACAATGTGTTAATATCCATTGTCTCGCCAAAAATCGACTCTTTTACTATTTTTACAAATATTAACTAAAATTGTTTTTAGTTCTTGTTTTAACAAAACACGTATTGTACTTACAGTTTCACGCACAACTGCTTTAAACCCCATTTTTAATAAAATTAAATTAAACTGAGTTAAGAATGAAATGAATTGAAACATTTTCTATTGAAATATGTAAGCAAAAACTTCCACTTCTATTGATCAACTATAATCGGTCAACTAAACTTGACTCGTGAGAACACGCCTTTAGATGAAGTATGTGTAAAATTAGGAGGATTCCGTGAAGATAAAGTTGTGTTTTTATTTTGTTTTAAGTATGTATGAATTAAATATATACTATTATTTGGTTGACGACTCCTAGTTTACTAGTTACAAGTAATAGTATCTTATTTTGTCTGTACTATAAGATATTCCGTGATTATATCTTGGATTGTAAATCAAAATTCCTCTCATGAAATGTCATTATTTTATGCCGAACCACAGACACACCTCGTTAGGACATGAATAATTCTATCAGGGTTAACTCATAATTTTCATCTGAACTTCAACATCACAGCCGGTTGAAGATATTCATTGATGGTTAGTTAGGATGTACGAAGTTGAATTGTCAATATTAATATAAGAGTTTATAAAAAAATAAATTTAAAAAAAAAGATATTGAAGTCATGGAATATTTTATACACATAAAGGATTAATCTATTGAATACCAATTTATTTATTGTGTCTTATAATTATTCCGTTTAATTACTATTTGGTTAAATTTTCACGCACAATAATTTTAAATAATAATTATCAAATCAGAATTTCCTTATTCAAAATATGCAGTATCATAATGTTATTTATGCATTATTCCAACTTCTATATGTTTTTAATTAAAAATCAAGATTGTTTATAATAAGTCCAAAAGTTTATCCATGTCTCGAATGTGGTTCATATATTTTTAAGCTTGAATGTTAAACGAATAGTTCCGGTTGAAAAGTCATCATCAGATCTAAAACTAATATTGATCAAAAATTACATGGGATTAGAGTTAAACAATCTTCACTTAGCATCATCAGTAGTTAATGATAAACTCAATGTACGCACAGTTTTAAAAATGCAGTTTTGCATAGTGGTGACGATATTCTTTAACATTGTTGAAAACCAAAATATTTAAATTCCCATTACCAATTCAAGTCAATAATTATTAACAAAGAGTGCTAAAAAATTGGAAACCATTGCGAACCAAGCTTGCCTATACAATTTGTTATTAAATTGACAGAAGTTTTGGTCCAGCACTAGGATAAGTAAATATTAGATCTTTAGAAATCAAAAGGTTGATATTGTTGTTACGTAGTAAGATATCAACTTCGGTAGGGGGAATAACAGGAAATAAATTTAGAAGAATCAGGAGGGATTTTAATGTGAGATAAACGATTGGCCAAGTCAGAAATTTTTTTCATACAGAATTGGTTTTCAAATTTAGTAAAATCTTTAGGAGTCTGGTTAAGAAAGGAGGTAAGATTGGAAAAAGGAGAGTCGAGAAATCTAACAGCAGGTCTGGCTGGGGATAAGAGTTTTATGAATTTTGTGCAAACCATAGAGAGGGAGTAGTAGGAACCATTGGGGACAAAGAGAATTGGTTGGGAGTTTAAATGGGATAAGTTGCAAGAGAAGTATTTATATTTTTACTTAAAAGAGTTGAAAAAGGGGACCAGTTGGGTCAGAAGGTAAAGGTATATATGAAGGATCATCGGAAATAAAGGTATTCATGTTACGTTTTTTATGCCACCTTGTATTTTATTATTCCTTTAATTGATGTATCTGATTTCAGCTCGCCTCATACCCCTTCTCTAGATCTCCCTCTCTCTTAGGTATTACTATAAAATGTCTTTCCCATGTTACCAACTCCCTCTCTTTGCCTCTTCAGTCAAAACAGGTGACTTATAGATCGTCTGTGCTGCAAATTCAAAATTTTCTTTCTTCCCCTCGTTATATATTGGTTTTTCTTTGGAGCAAGTTTTTTTCTTTGGACCACAATAGTTTTTTCCTTTGGACCAAACTTTTTGGAGCAGTTGGACCAAACTTTTGGAGCAGTTTTTTTTCCTTTGGACCAAACTTTTTAGAGCAGTTTTTTTCCTTTGGACCAAACTTTTTAGAGCAGTTTTTTTCCTTTGGACCAAACTTCCTTTTTGGAACAAATCTTTTTTGTTTATTTTGGATCAAACTTTTTGGGAGCAAGTTAACGTTTATACTGATCCTAGGATCCTAGGACAAAAAAGAAAACCTCAAGAACCAAGCCAAGTTTTTTTTCAAAAAAAAAAGAAATATTCTCTAAAATTTTTTTTCTGTTCCACTAATATAAATAAAACAAATATATCGTTTAATTTCCCTAAACCCACAAAAAGAAAGAAAGGACGGTTTTTGAAATATATCATAGTTTTTTTATCAATTGTTTTTAATTACTTAAAAAAATCAATTAGACTGGCGTCCAAATTTTTTTTTTATTTAATATTTTACTTTCTGATATTTTTCAAATTCTATTCGTGGAACGAACCCATAATAAAAAGATTAAGCTTAAACCACATTTATTACTTATTGTCAACAAATTAAAGTATCGTTTCACAAATTTGAGTGTAAGTAGCCACATCTATTAAAGATCACTAGACAATTGTCTTTATCTACTTTGGTAATAACTACATCACCTATATTTTCATTGACTATTGTTCATGTAAAGGACTTATTGGTTTTCAATGATAATTGATGATGATTATAAAGTTCAGAATTAGAGTGGAAGAGAAATTTTTTATGTAAAATAAAGTACACATCAGTTCTGGTAGAGTCCACATTATTGAGATGTTTTCTGTGTCCACTGTTTCAGTACCGTTTTTTTTCCTTAAAGGTATGTTATGATTTTGACTAATTTCAATCGAATTTTTTCTACATGTTTACAATTTCATTGTTATTTTTTTTGCAAATATAAAGCGGGACAGTGATGTCCCATTGGTTATCTTAGTTTTCTTGGACGGCTGCCACTGAAGAAAATATACTGGGACCTATATGTCCCTTGGGATATATCTGACCCAGTCGTAGTTTTTGGTAAAGAATTTGGTTTTGAGAACTAAAAACATGTGTAGGTAATAATTCATTACTTTTAGTGGTTTTTACAACAGAATCAAACTAAAGTTTTATTTTTAAACAATATTTATTGAATATAAACTACTATGACCTAAAAACATAAAAAAATCTCAAAAATATGTATAGAAGATTGCACATATTTTATTTATGATATGGTGTAAAACAGGTTTCACAAAGTGGAATTTACCAAGATTCACAAACTTTTATTGTACGTGTTTCCTTTTTTAGAGTTCCGTACCCCAAAGGGTCGAAACGGAACATAATTGCTCTCACTCGCGTGTCCGTCAGTCCGACCATTTGTCCGTCCGTCCGACCGTCTGTCACACCGTTCTAGCAGCTAAACCGTTGGAGCTAGAGTCTTTAAATTTTCACAGTATATGTGTCTTGTTAACCCAAAGCCATATAAATTATAAAAAATATTTTTATATGTTTTCAAGGAGGGCTCCCATACAGCTAAACGGGGGCGCCGAAAAAAAATGTTGGCCTACCCCATCAAGTGGGGTATCGTTGAATAGAGCTCATTGAGTAGATAAAAGCCATATTTTTTTTTTATAATAATGCAAAACGAAGGCATGAGAAGCCGCCAAAGTCAGCATTTTTTACAAAATTTTGTTCCGAAGTATTTTTTAACGTACCATTGACCTATGAACTTGAAATTTGGTGATAGTGTTTATTCTTACGTATATTTTACCAACAAATACCAATGTATTAATAAATATGATTTTTTCATTATGATTCCCTCATTTTTAGGGTTCCGTACTTTTGTATTTATGCGAATTGTGATATTCGATATTTTATTATTTTTATCTGTGCAATCGTATTAGTTTTATTAAAATACGCGTTTTTCATCCTATAATTTTTTTCCAGCTTTGTCGGTTACGCTGATATTAACAAATTTGTTTGTTGCATTTCAAAATTTGTTAATATAGGTATTTAAGTATATATGCGGATTGTGATATTCATAATTTTTTTTCTTCGTCGAACACACATTGGCCAGGTTATTTTTCTTTTCATTTCTTTAAATCTTTTTACCAAGTATTTTTGACTTAATAGTTCGATTAAAATTTTAAAAAGTCCTTTAAGAACCCTGCCACTGCACAGCTGGCTTATATTCTACATTTGTTACGGAACCCTAAATGTACGAAGTCCGACACGCACTTGACCGATTTATTTTATTTGCGCACCTTGCGCATCGTCGTCTGGTACCCCCTTCAACTGGCATGTGATCCCCTACATTCCTCATTTTCTTTACGTTAGTGCTCAGTGTTCCTAAGGTTCGTTTTTTGGTAGGCACATTTGAATTTCTTCGGCCTATTGTAATAAGGTCTTCAACTACTGCCAACATAAATTTTAAAAGTGGTTTTCGCTGTCAAATGTCATTCTCTATGATCCATAAATTTGCCACAGCAATAAGCAAAATGTGATAAAATACCTTCTTCGACCATTTATCAGACCTTCGGCTAATTTGATGCACTTCTGCCATATTATCTGACAGATCGACTCCGCCCATAATTGCATTATAGAATACAATTGAAGATGAGCATCTTTAATTTTTAGCTTCACGGTAGTTTCCTAATTAGTGTGGCAGTTACTTACAAGAACAATATCCTTGGTATCGCGCCATCTTGTTTTATCGTCATTAGTTAAAAATACAGACTATCCTTTATTAATTTTTTTTTCCTTTTGCAAATTTTTCCGGGAAATACTTTCTGTTTAGCATGATAGTTCCAACAGCTCGAAATTCGATTTTGTCCAAAAGAAGGATGGATATTAAAAATCTATTAAATGATAAAGCATCAGCCCACCTATTTCTTATAGTTTCAAAATTACTCTTTCACCAAGTATACTTTCTTCTTTTAAGGCACCTACTTCTTTTCCATGCTAAATATTTAGGTCATATCTATAGCCTGTTTCTAAGTCACACCTTGCCCATAATTTAATACCTCTCTTCACAGGTCTCATTGGAAGGTATTGCTTTACAGACGACCGTAAGCGTAATATACTTTACTTGCAGTATCAGGCTTTACAGGGTGATTAAAATATAATTTTGATGCCAGAAATATATAATAATTTCTGGAAATTGTTTGACTGGTGAAAACATTTCGAACTGATATATTATTTGACCAATAATGAGCAACTTGTGGAACTATATTATGACATTATGAAACAATATCCTACAACTATCTTAAGTTCACCTTCATGGTGCGTTTTTTCTCATTCTTTTACTATACATTTCTATACGTTTATTTGTACACTCAACTATAAACTAAAACAAGCTACTAGGAAAAACTTTCAATAAATTTAAAATGGAGTATAAGTTGATTTAATTGACGAATAAATTATTATTGTTAATATTTGTACGTTTTCACTTTTAAAAAATCGACACAGGAATTAATCTAAAAAATAAACTACACGTATAATTTAAATAAGTAACTTTCAATAATCTTGGCCGGAACAATTTGGAAAATATAGAATGCGTATTTTTGACAGAAATGTAAATTTGAAATGATCTCACTGCACTACTCAGTTTCACAAATGTCTGTGCATTTTCTACCTAACATATTTAATAGCACGATTCAGGTTCTTTAGTTTGGACTAATTACAAAACACAGATCCATTAATAATCAAGATTTAGATCTAAATTCAAAAACAGGCTAGAGAACAACGGTTAAAGCAACTAATGAAGTAATTATAAATGGTATCTGGTATAATATGATTATTTAAAAATAAACAGTTAAACTGGAAAAATGAATAAATAAAGATTACAGTCTTTAACGGAATTTATATTGAAACCTTAATAACTGCTATCGTTGAGATTTGGACCATTGTTTGTAGACATTTATTCAAATTGTATTCACGGGACACAATGAACCGCTTTTCGAATGCTCATCTCAACGAACAGCAATTTACCATTTCGCAATTGCGACTGGAATCCCTTTGTTTGAAAAAAAAATGTTTTCATTCCGAATATTAAACCACCGATGAGATTGAAATTTTCTTTTCTGTGTGTAAAATATAAACAGTCCCGAAAAATTTTTATTGAATATTATCCAAAAAATTTCGGTATGTTTATTTTCAATTAAGAAAATTAAAGCACGTGGGAATAAAAAGAAAAATAAAAATTGAAAATTAATATTTAATAATGCCAATCTCTGCTTTTAAAATTAAATAATCATATAGACATTCTTTTGTGTTATTTTTTAACATTAATTCTAAATCAAATTTTAGAAAAATTCCAAAAAATTAGAAGAGTATGAGCTTTGGCGCATTTGTCAGATGAAATAATATTCTGGAAGATTTTAATTTTACGTTAATCTCAGGGTCGTGGGTTCGAGCCCCACGTTGGGCGCCAAAATTATAGTGTAACGTAAAAATTCCTAATGGAATAAATAAGTCAACTATAGCACGACAGCTCTACCGTCAGAGGCATTATGGAGTGGGTAAGAATTTTGTATTTTTTTTTAAGAATTATTTCGATGTTTACAAATTTTATTATTTTGTTGTAGTTTAATTTTAAAACATATTTGACATTAAAATAGAATAAATAAAGATGGGCGCCACTGAATTTTTAAAATGTTAAAGGTATTATTATGTGTTGGTTTGTTGAATTTAAAGTGATATACCCAGGATAAAATTCAGAAACCTAGACTGGGTTTATAATATTTTAGTTTCAATAACTCTTTTATAAAAAAACTACCTAGAGGAGTGATAAAAATATATGCGAAATAATACAAAAATATTCACAAACATGAATTTAATGACTGTACAAAGATACCAAAAAAAAATGTATATATCACAATGCTATCTGTTATCGGTTAACATGAGAAAATATTTAATATTACAAGGTTGTAACTTAAATGGTTTTATGGCGACTGCTTTACATTAATATAAGTAACCAGTATACCTACTAATTATCGTGACAATTAAGTCATTAATTATGTTGTATATTAAATGGGAATGATATTAAAAATTTTAAAATTTAATATAGGTTACGGTTCTTATTAAATATTCCTAATTAATAGTCATAGACATAGGGTTACTTATGACTATGTATCCTTTCATTGAGTACTGAATAGGAATGAAAATGTGTTTGCGATATAACTACATATGTATCAAAAAACATCAATAAACATTGTGAAAGATAAAATATTAAATTAAAAAAAATATACCAGGTCCTTGGAACATCACTTATATGTAACGGTAGGTATTTTTGTTGGAGGAATACCAAATCAGGTTCATTGCTGCAACGAAGAGTGAAACTTGAATTGTACGGGAGACATCAGCTCGAGAAGAAACTTTTCCACAAAGTTCAGCCGTCCAGGCGATGGGTGAGGCTGTTTGACAAAGCTGTGGTAGAAACCACCTTCAATTGAAATCAGGAACGATTCCTCAACGGAATTAAAGTTGATGGAATCCGTAATAAAAAACCCTAATACAAAGAAATAATAAGTGTGTTGTTCTGACAGAAATTTTACACTAGTGATAAAACCTAAAACTCACCTCTTGAGAGGGTTTTCCGAAACCGGGTCCACGTGCAGACGGGAATCCATCTTGTCAAGATAAGATCAGCACAAAAAATGTGTTTGAAACAAACAGGAGGAACCACTACTGGCAGGAACAGAAACATTAACCACAATGTGCATAGATAGCACCAACTCGACATCGAAGAGAAATAAAATTTAATAATTAATTGAAAATTGTGTTTCGTTAAAAACGTGTGTCACTGTCCTCCAACATTCCAACGAACGACCCCAAAAGTGTCAAACCAAATCAAAGTCGCCAACCGTTACAAAATAACCTAGAAAGCAGCGTTCCGAATTTAACACCTTGTTAATGCCCAAATAAAAATGATAAAATTACATGTTGATTAGTTAAATGTAGACGTATCTACCTACTTACAAACTATTCACAATTATTATACATGGTTGATACATATAAAAGCGTACGGAAATGATTTTATAAACATGGCCAAACAAACGCACTGTACTAGACGGCGCATCAGGGCAAATTAGAAATATGTACTAG
Source organism: Neocrepidodera transversa (assembly GCA_963243735.1). NCBI lineage: Eukaryota > Metazoa > Arthropoda > Insecta > Coleoptera > Chrysomelidae > Neocrepidodera > Neocrepidodera transversa. The sequence goes on along the minus strand of OY725338.1, from coordinate 31,696,430 downwards.
AATGTATAACAAAGTAACATTTTTTAAATTTATTTAAAGGGAAAATAAAAATGTTACATTGTCCCCTGTATATATTTTTGTTTTATGCACATTGTGTACATGTTTCCCCCTTCCTAATAGTGCGAGACTCCCAGGTACCTTGAATACCCGTTTCCCTATTGACCGGGTACTAAGGCGCCTCAGGTTTTTTTTGTCTTTTTTGTTTAATGTTATCCTCTCTTCCTCAGCTTTCTTTTCCATCACGTCTTTAGGATATTTCTCTCCCGCTTTCCAATACTTCTTAGTGGCCATTATCAATTCAATTATATGTCTGGTGCCACCTCTTCCTCCCAACCATGTCTCCAGTGCCAGCCTTCCAGTTTCCCATCGGACACATGCCGAAATTGTAGTGTTCTGGGTTGTTTCTTTCTAAACAAAAAACACAATCTTCGGTTTCCGTCTTCTTGATTTTATACGTGAAGGTTTTAAAAACTCCCCTTTCATTTTTCCTCCCCCGTAATTTTAACAACGGGTGATATCCCCACGATTACTGCCACTAGTGACCCTTGGGACCATTCTCTTCTAGAATGAGAATAACATGTCTCTATATTTTTTATTGCTAGGACCTGCACCCACACTGATATTGCGTATAATGTTACAGAAGCAACTACTCCATATAACATCCTTATACTGTGTTATCCTAATATTTGGTAGAATTCTTATCAAAGAGGCCACCTGTCTGCTAGCTTTCTCGCATGCTCTCTTCACATATTTAGTGAAAATCATCTTATCTTTTTAGTATATTCCCAAAGTATTTTACCACCTTTTTTGGTTTAACCACTGTTTCATTAGTGTAAAAACAATATTCTTCCGTTTCCTGGAGCCTTTGATAATAAGTACTTCAGTCTTCTTCAGAGCAATCTCTAAGTCTTTAATCTCCAGCCAGTCACTTATTCGCCAAAACGCTCCGTTCACTTCAAATATAAATTCATATTCTTCGCTTGCGTTATCAAAACGTACGCTACTTTGTTGCACCTTTCTGCTAGGTCTAGCTCGAGGTCTCCTTTGTTTGATATGTATCTCAATAACATTCCAATACTGAACTCTGCGTGACACCCTGAGATCAGATATCTCCTTTTTCCCTAAAATAATGTTTCAATCTGAAAAGTAATTTTTAGCTATGTTGACTTGATAGTTACACACCCCCATTTCTTCCAAGATTCGCACTATTTGACTCAATTTTGTTGTAATAAAGGCGTTCTTTCTATTAACCAGCACAATTACGCTTCACTTACATTCCACCCCATCTAACTAGCTGGATCACCTTCCCGACTATGCAGAATAGACTTCCTTTTCCAGATGCCAAAATAATTATTCCATAGCAGTTGTTTGTCTTCTAGTTCTTTCTCAAATCTTGATTTAACTAAGTATTCGAGAAGTTTGACCGCTGTCTCAATGAGGCATATCGGTCTATACTTGCTCAGCACGGGGTATGAAGCAATTCTTCGCATTTTTCCATTCTGTTGGTATCTTTGCGCTCCGGATGATCTCGTTAGCGCTTTGCCTGTTTTCAGCTTCTCTGCGACCTCCAGCAGCTCTTTCGTATAGTAAATAGTTCTTTATCGGTTTATATTTTCTTCTTTTCGAAGATTTCAGATGGAGGGAACTTGTTCGTAACAATTTCGTATCTTTACCAGAAAGGGTCATCTCCCAACTCATCCTAGACAATCTTTTTCTGCTCTCGACGCAACGGCGTCTGCCAATGTCTATATCATTATTCTACCACACGGGCATCAGTCTGTCTCGAGTGTTTCCCTTCTCAAACTGTTTTTCTGTACGACTTTGATTGTCCCCATGCACCGAGTCCGATTCCCCGATATGTATCAGACTAACTGTGTCCCTAAAGTATTTTTTGTCCAGTACGATCATTCCACTGTAGTGGCTCTTCTTATTCTCGTCAGTCAGGTCCAATTCATTTCCTCGTTTTACCAGCTAGTCCAAGAGAGCAAATCAAAATATCGATTATTGAATTCTGTTCCTTTATAGTAAACGTTGGGTCATACCCGTAGTCAGGACTACGACATATAAAGCCATCTTGCAGTCCGCCACATTTTTCCTTCTTTTGACTCAATCATCATAGAGTTAAATTTACTTACCACCAGTACCTCCTCATCTTCTCGCTAGATATCGTCCATCAGACAATCTACACAGGCCAATGCTAACATTTGGCACCAGATTTTATGTTATATTAATTATAATTCGCCCAATTTAGCACAATTACTTTAGATCAAATTCCGTTTAACAACGAAAAAAATTTACAGGTTAATTTTTTTAACTCAATGTTCGGTGACCCCCCAGCAGTAGATGAAGAAATCACATTTATGCCCATAAATTAATTATGTGAACTGCCCGTCATCGTAGATTTTCTATTTTTGTCGATTTGCACGTGTGTTTTGGATTTCTCAATAAAAATATAGCTAAAATTTAATTCTCTACAATCTTTGTATCGTCAGTAATTATAGAAAACAATTATTTCTTGCTAATAATAAGCAAAGTTGTACAGGGATCAATTCCCAACAGATTTTGTATAAACAATTTTTTTGTTCGACTTTTAGATCAGGGCTGGCAATGCGCTCAATATGGAAGTGCGGCGGAAGAACTCATTTCCACATCACCGCAGATGTAGAGCTTTCGGCGTTGTTTTTACGTGGTTTCTCCAGTAAACCTAATATATTTTTTTAAATTAAATATTTGTTTATGACTGTTACGATCTAAATCTTTTTGTTGGTCTTACAACGTCGATATTGTCTCGAGATTGCATTTCTCTCGTATCATGGCATTCAGTCTCGCTCTACTTGCTGGTGCAACCCTTCTCTGGCTCCACGAAGGAATCGTTGGGCTACTTTTGTGATTTTTTTTTTAAATTATTTTTGAATGTATAAGGTCAAAACGTATTCTCTACACCGATTAATAATTTTAAATATTAACGCTTTTGGGCCCTACTGACTTCTATTTTCAAATTTCGCGGGTTTTGACGTACCACCTGTAACTCCTCCCATTTTGCAGATTTAGTTTGAAAGTGTCTACTCGACCACATATTGTATTTGGTGGTACATATAAAATAATCGGTATATCAATTTTGAGTGGCTTTCGTTAATAGTTAATAAGAAATAACATCCAAAAGCAGAAAAATTTGATTTCATGTGATTGTGCATTAGTAACACACATCTGACATACTTAAACTGTAAGCTTACTTAAATTTAAATTTCATCGATTTCTATAATCGTGTATCATAAAATAATCACATTAGGCAGATTATTTGATGCAGCTTTTATACATTCATTCATCATTTTTCAGAACACTCCCATAATCACAAATAAAAAATCCCTAAGATGATTCAGGGAGGTTTCTGTCCTTTTTCCATTGTGAATAGCTAAGAACATTTGTTTACCACAGTTCTCAATTATCTGTTGATTCGACCTTTTCTTCTTAAAATTATATGCTCAATCTTAGCGGTTTTTCAAGCGCTCTCTAAACATTCCTTTTTCGATAATGAACAGTGACGAGGTTGTATCGCATTAGCAGTAAAATATTATCCGAGTCCTGTGTTCCGTAATTGAAACTATGGCTTGCATAGAACTCTTCCTGTTTTTCCTTTTTCTATTTTTTGCAGAAAATCATTGCTGACCGTTTTTCCCAATTCTGTTAATAAAACTAGAAGATCGACGTCCTCTCCATCAATGAAACTTTTTTGATATTTTTATGAGTTTGCAATTGCCGTTTCAACAATCATGTTATCAGCAAATCGACAAAAATACAAAATTGAAGATGGAGGAGAGTTTACATAATTAATTTATGGTCAAGTATGTGATTTCTTTATCTGCTCCTCGGGAAATACATAACTACGTCAAAAAAATTGACCTGTAAATTTTTTTGTTGAAAAAATATAAAACGATTGGGCTAAATTGTAACTTTGATTGTTAAAATATATCTAAAAACATAAAGATCTTTCAAGAAACATTATAAATTCTTATTGTTTTTATTGAGCACAAGAGATAGGGTTTCAGAGTTGAAATTAGGAATTACTTCCAGAGGAGTGTGAAGATTCTAAAGTATTGTAAGTTTTCGGTACTGGAAGTCTGGTTTTATGAGGATATTTAATCAAGTTAATATTTTTATTATCAAAGTGAAACCTGATCAGGAATTGTTATTTTAATACCGCATCTTTATAGGTAAATTTTATTTAAATCGTTTGAAAATGAATTAGTTAGAAAAAGGTCAGGGGTTTAATCAGTAAAAAAAATACCTAATGAATCGAGATGAAAAGTGTTTCTTCCCAAGCATTTGCGATTAAGGATTAAATTCAGAATTTTAAAAGGTGTGTTGAATAAATTTACCCATGGATAATTCTGTCATCGTTTTAGAAACACAGACTGCAGGCTTTAGTTCGGTGGGTAAAGGTAAAATCATTTTATATTTGAGGAGGGGTGTAAACATTGTTTCTTTATAACTACGGGGATAGGTACAAAAGTTAAAACTGTGTTTACAGCATTTATTACTTTAATTATTAGATACGGTTTTATATAGAGTAGAACATATTGTCGTGTTGTTTCCCTATATAGTTTTTTTTTTTTTATTCTATTTTATTATTATTACTTTAATAGGTTGATCAACACTCTATTTTATTTACCTATCTCAGAAATTTTAGTGAGACATCTGGGCACAATTCAATTAAATAATTATGATTCTGGATATAACTAAATAAATTTGTTGAAGAAATTATTATTTTATTTACAATTTATTTTAACGCTATAAGTATTTTTTTTTTTAAATTTTAATTTTTATTATTTTAATTATTTTTTTGTGACGTCACTTTTACTAATTCAACTTAACTAAATATAATTAACCTTAACTAATTTTAACTAACCTTAACTAACCTGCTTCAGTCTTTTTTATATTAATTTATTTTTCTTGAAAAATCCATTTAAAGATGATGCGCCTGATAACATTGTAATATATTTTTTTAATATTTTATCTTTTCTTTAACTTTTTTTTTTACTCTTTGAATTATCTCTACACACTAACTGTCGTTTTTCTATTTCCTACTTCTCTTCACGTTCACGTTTCCATAAATTATTATTTTTTTATTTTTAAATTTTCTTGACAACTCTTAATTATTTTTTCTTCTGTCCAACTGACATCCCCCAGTCTTTTTTTATCTGGCCGTGATCCACAACGTACCCATTGTTCCGAATTGTACATACGCACTTTTCACTTGTCAAACCTTAATAATTAAAATTAAAATGTCACTGTCCTATTTACTAGTTATTTACAGATTTATTTTAATTATTTACAAATTTATTTTATTTTCTTCAGCAAACCCTCAAATTAATTATATCCAGAAGTATCATTTTAAATTATCAAAACATACCCCCACCAATGTTTAAAAATTGTACTTGACAAATTTTAAACAATTAAATTTAATGTTTTGGTATATTTTTTTTTTTTAATCGTTTGTATATTTATGTAATAGTTCTACGTGATATTTTCCTTTTTCCATACCAGTATCAATATCATTTAAAATGTAATTATTATTACCTATTTCTTTGACAATTACGTATGGCCCTTCATAAGGATATAATAATTTTGCACATATATTTTTTTTATAATTAGTAACCCTCAATTTTTTTACAATGACAAATTCTCCCATTTTAAATTTTGTTTGTTGTTTAATTTTACGTTGTTGTTGTTTTTTATATTTAATAGCTTTTTTCTGTATTTTATTATAAGTTTTTTCCCATAAATTTTGTATATCTGGTTCAGGTATTAACCAAGGTCTATCTGGATTTTTATTAGAAATTAATATTACAGGTGATATCCCTGTTACAGTGTTTGGAACTTGATTGATGCAATTTTCTACGGATTCCAAATGTAAATCCCATTCACGATGGTTACTTAGTGCATATATTCTTAAAAATTTTAATACTTCACTTATCATTCTTTCTGATGGATTTGCATTTGGTCTCCTTATACTAGTGAATATTACTTTAATTTTTTTTTTATTCCAATGTGTTATGAATCTTTGATTATTAAAATAAGTTGCATTATCAGATAATATTTTATTCGGCGTGCCATATTGTGCTATAAATTCTGTCAAAAGTTGTATTGTCACCTGTTTGTTGCATTTTTTTGTTGGATATATCTTTACAAATTTTGAAAAAATATCATAAACTACTAAAACATGTTTATTTCCGTTACTAGTTTTTATTAAATTAGATAAATAATCAATAGCTATAATCTCTAAGGGTTTTGATGTCACGATGGACTCTATCGTGTGTTGATTTTTGATATTTTTAGATTTAGATAACAAACAAATGCGGCAATGATTACAATTTTGCTTGGCGATACTTAACGAATTTTTGCAATAGTAGTTTTCAATGAATATCATATACATTTTTCTACTCCCAATATGTCCATATTTGTTATGTATGTCAGTAAGTATTTGTTGTGCTAAAATATTATCTATAACGTATAACTCCCTATTATATAATTTTTTATATATGATATCATCAATTGAAATATAATATCCCCTAAATTTGCCTTTATCAATAATGTTTTTTCTAATATTATTAAATTTTAATTGACTACTTTGAATATTTTGTAAAGAGTAAATACCAGTACTATTTTTTAATAAATTTAAAGCTAATAATATTTCATTTGGCCTATTAATTTGTTTTTTATCTTTTCTAGATAAAACATCGGCTACTAAATTATCGGCTGCTTTTCGGTATCGGAGTTGAAACGAAAATTCCTGCAATAATAATGACCATCTGTAAATACGATTGTTTGTACATCGCTTTGATTGTAAATAGCTAAGTGGTTTATGGCCACTTTCTATTATAAATTCATTGCCTTTTAACCAATATGCTAGTTTTTGAGTGGCATATACTATTGCTAGCATTTCTTTCTCTCCTACCGAATATCGAATTTCTGGTCCTTTAAGAATTCTAGATATGAAACAAATTGGAACTTCACAATTGTCTTGAATTTGTATGAGTTCCGCTGCTATTGCATAGTCAGAAGCATCACACCTTAATATGAATGTTTGTTCATAATTTGGCGTAAATAATAATAGATTTTCGTGAAATTCCTTTTTTATTTCATTAAATGCTGTTTCGCGTCTTGTATCCCACATCCATTTTTCATCTTTTCTTAATAGTTCAATTAAAGGAACTTGTTTTTTAGCCAAATTTGGCACGAATTTTTTATAATAATTTAACATTCCGAGAAAACCACGTAATGCTTTTAAATTATGAGGTATCGGAAATTTTTTTATTTCATCCAATCTACCTGAATGAATAGAGATTCCTTTATTGGATATGTCGTATCCGAGATATTGTACTTTATTTTGAAAGAAAAAACATTTTCCTATATTAATTTTCAGTCCATTATTTTCTAGAACCTTAATGATTGTAGTTATATGTTGTATATGTTTTTCGGGGGAATACGAAAAAATTAATATATCGTCTACATAATATACACAAAAATCGTGAAATTTGTCAAGAACCCCTCTCATAGCACATGCTAGTGCACTACTAGAACTTTGCAAACCAAATGGAACCTTTTTAAAACAATAAACTTTGCCATCTACTGAAAAACCTGTATATTTCATTGAATCAGGGTGCAATGGCACTTGCCAAAAAGAATTTTTTAAGTCTATTTTTGAAAATATAATATTTTTTCCAATTTGTGTTATAAGAACATCAATATTTTGTGGAGCATCGTATTGTTTTCGAGTAATCTCATTTAATTTTCTTGCATCTAGGCATAACCTAAGAGATTTATCTTTCTTTTCCACAATAACGACCGGATTTATGTTATTTGTTTGATACGGCTGAATAATATCTTGTTTTTCCATGTCTTTTAAAACTTGTTTAACTCTTTCGCGAAATTTATATGGTATTGGGTATCTGCGGCAAATAAATGGCTTATCATTTTCAATGTACAGTTTATGTTCATATGTTTTCGCTACTGCAGGCGAATCATTGTAAACATTTTTATATTTTTTAATTATTTTAAATATCGATTCGGCATACTGAGGAGGACAATGTAAATCATTTATACTTATATCACATGTTATCTTTGTATAATCATTATTTACTGTATTGTTATTATTTTCAGTAATACAATAGTTAATCTGAGTATTCTTATGACTATTCCCATTTTCATAACATAATTGACTTATATTTTTATTTAATATTATTTTTCTATCCTCCATATCTATTTTAGCTTTATTGCCACTTAAAAATTCTTCTCCAAATATCGCATCGACATTCATGTTTGGTACTATAATAAACTCTACATTTAATTCTATACTATTTATATTAACATTTACATTAATAGACTCATTTAATTCTGCCAGTTTTTTATTATTTGCAGATACCAATTGCAGTTTATTTATTTTTAATATTTTATTTTCAAATGTAGACATGTTATCTTGAATAATTTTTTTATTTATTAAATTACTTTGTGATCCCGTATCAACAAGTGCAAATATATTAATGTTTTCTATTTTACAACTTAAATATGGCAAATTATTTTGATCATTATAATCTTCCGAATTTTCAAACTCAACAAATTCTTTAGGATGTGCAAAGTGATTCAATATAATTTCATTTGGTTTGCTGATTTCTAAAAATCCTGTACTGATACGTTTTCTATATCAGCATGTACTGTTATTCGATTTAAATCTTCTTGTATATTACCCATCTGATTAATTTTTCCCTCGTCCTTATTTTGATTTTCTTGTTGTCTTTCATATTTCATGATATGATTATTTCTCATATACTTCCCATTTTCATCACTTCTAGTTGCTCTATATTGATTTCTACCATGCCATTTATCTCTTCCTTTACTTCCTTCTCCAATTTGACCTCTATCGTGTTCTCTGTTATGTAAAAATTCATCACTATTATCACTTCTCAAATTATTCCGATCATCTTTAAAATCATTATTATTTCCATTTTGAATTTTATCACTATAATAGTTTGATCTATAATTTTTATGATTATATTTTTCGTCATTGTGCTCCTGCTGTTGATATTCCCCATTAAGTTTATTGTTGTTATATGGTTTGTAATTATGTCTATTTGATTCATATTTATTTAATTTCCTATTATCAAATTGTCTATTGTAATTATTTGTTTGATAATTGTTACTATAATTATTAGTTTTATTGTTTCTATACTGTCGTACTTCGTCAATTCTTTTCAAATAATCTAAAAATCTTTGTTCATCCACTATATTATTTAGTGCAACATAATCAGCTACTTCATATTCAAAATGTCTAGCTAGATATTTAATAATATCTTTCATGGCTATAACAGGCTCCAAAAATGTAGCTGCTTTTAATTTTTTCATAGCATACATCTCTCTGGTCATACCACGATCAGATTGATACTTACCCATACATAGATTTTCAAATACTTTAGATTGAGCCATATGTCCCCAATAATTTTGTAAAAATAATCTATTTAAATCATCTAAATCTTCACATTGGTCTTCTATTAAGTTGTACCACATTTCGGCATTTCCCTTCATCATTTTTCGAAAATAAAATCTGAAATTTGATTCATCTTTATCTTTGTGAATCATTTCATTTACTTGTTTTAAAAATTGAACTGGATGAATACGATTATCCCCATAGAATTTCAGATCACTTTCTCCCATAACCTTCCAATTCGGAATTTCTAATTTCATACAATGTTCCTGAATTTTTTCTTCTTGTTTCTTCTTTATTTCAGATCTTAATTGTTCTGTTTCTCTCTCCCATTTACTATTTATTCTTTGTTCTAGTATGGCTATGTCTACTCTACATGCTTCTATTGCGCCGTCTGTTGTTTGCATATTTTGGCTTTCAATTTGTTCTATCTTATCTTGTATTTCACATATCTTATTATCCTGTTGTTGTACTTTCATTTCATTTTTATTTTTATAATTTTCAAATTGTTTATTCAATTCTTCAAACTTTGCATCAAATTTTTCATCAATTTTCTTTCCAAAATTTTCTAATTTTAGATCTAAATCTTTCTTGTTTTCATCAAGTTTCGATTCATGATATTTCTTATTTTCCTCCAACTTAGTTTCCATGCGTTTTTGTACTTCTATTATTTGTTTCTGCGTTTCTGTAGCTTGTTTTTGTATTTCTGTTTGAATGTCTGTTTTTATATTTCTCAGCATATTTATCATCATCATCTGCATATTTCCTCCTTGTATTTCTTCATCATCTCCGCTATTTTCAGCGCTATCTTGACTTCTTTGTTCAATACTCATCTTGATATTTCCAGATCTTAATTCCATTAATAGACTAAATTATACTTATATGTTTTTTTTACCCCCACCAAATCATAAATTGTTGACATACAACTTTATGTAGCTCTAATTCTAAATAATATAATAGTGCAAATATGTATTTTTTTTTAATATTAATGATTTTTTTTTTTACTTTATTAGGACTTTTTTATTGGCCCTATTAGTGCCCTTTCTGCCCCACGTTGGGCGCCATATGTCGTGTTGTTTCCCTATATAGTTTTTTTTTTTTTATTCTATTTTATTATTATTACTTTAATAGGTTGATCAACACTCTATTTTATTTACCTATCTCAGAAATTTTAGTGAGACATCTGGGCACAATTCAATTAAATAATTATGATTCTGGATATAACTAAATAAATTTGTTGAAGAAATTATTATTTTATTTACAATTTATTTTAACGCTATAAGTATTTTTTTTTTTAAATTTTAATTTTTATTATTTTAATTATTTTTTTGTGACGTCACTTTTACTAATTCAACTTAACTAAATATAATTAACCTTAACTAATCTTAACTAACCTTAACTAACCTGCTTCAGTCTTTTTTATATTAATTTATTTTTCTTGAAAAATCCATTTAAAGATGATGCGCCTGATAACATTGTAATATATTTTTTTAATATTTTATCTTTTCTTTAACTTTTTTTTTTACTCTTTGAATTATCTCTACACACTAACTGTCGTTTTTCTATTTCCTACTTCTCTTCACGTTCACGTTTCCATAAATTATTATTTTTTTATTTTTAAATTTTCTTGACAACTCTTAATTATTTTTTCTTCTGTCCAACTGACATCCCCCAGTCTTTTTTTATCTGGCCGTGATCCACAACGTACCCATTGTTCCGAATTGTACATACGCACTTTTCACTTGTCAAACCTTAATAATTAAAATTAAAATGTCACTGTCCTATTTACTAGTTATTTACAGATTTATTTTAATTATTTACAAATTTATTTTATTTTCTTCAGCAAACCCTCAAATTAATTATATCCAGAAGTATCATTTTAAATTATCAAAACAATATATAGCTTTATGCCCATTTGCGCCATTATTTATGAGTAAGATGCCTCGAAACGCAACAGTAATTATTCCTAACAAACCGACATCATGCTTGATATTTCTGTTTTGATTTATGTTTAACTTTGTCAAAGTTTAGTAGGCGGGAGAGGAAAAATCGCTAAAGCCCGTTTCCGTCAGCGAAAGAAAGTCCGATACCGGAGTTTGTATGAAAAACTTCCTCATAAAGTCCGATAGCAGGCTTTGCTGAGAAGGAAATCCGTTATTGGAATTTGTATGGAAAAAATTCCAATACCGGACATTATATGAAAAATTCCCATACAAAGTCCAATAGCGTTCTTTTTTTGTGAGTAAAAATTTGACATGCCTCAATGATCACATCATTATAGTGGCTTAATAGGAGGGGGGACAATATTGCATCTTGTTAGCTTTACCAGAAATCCACCACAGGGATGTAAGAAGCCAAGGACTTCTCTCTCTCTTACTCCAACATTATGTTTCTTTACTTTATACCTATTAAAAGAAAGTTCTTGGCTACTTTTTATATTTCATATTTCACGTTTCACTATCTCAATTAATTTTTTTACATTACATTTATAGAATCTTGGTACTAATTACCGAAATTCGAGTACATCAACAAGACGGGATTGATTCTTTCACTTTGCACATTTTCGACAATTCATTCTGAAGAATCCAAATCACTAATTCGCCAGATTCCTTGAGGAGTTTTACTATAATATACGAAGTGACCAAGACCTCCAGGAATGTAGTGAACTAAATATTCAAAGAAATAAGTCATTCCTTGATTCTCAAATTCGTTGACAATTTTGTCGAGTGTCAATGTTCGAAATCCAACGGGATCAGCAGAACGCACTTCAATGAAAACAAAATCTTTAAATATAATGTCGATTTTGTTGTTATGAACAAGCGAGAGGTCCAAAGTTTGGTTCCCAATACCAACATACTTTTTTCATTTTTCCAATTATTTTTACTAGAAAATTTCCCCTCTTTTTTTAAAAAATTTTTTTTATCAACGATGAATATCAATCGACGCGTCTTGACTTGCACAACATCTTAAATGAAATCATTATCGACAAATGTGCCTTCCTTATCGATATATCTAGAATAGAAGTTTCACTTTGTTCGGCGGGCTCAGGATTCTCGTAACCGGAATAGCTCATCTTCTAAAAACCGATAGCCGAAAGAATTTTCTGGATCGGCCGTACCACTCTCGAGTTAGCGTGCGCATAGAAATCCACACATCCAGACACTTTTTTCTCGGAAAATCAATTTTCTCCACAGTTCATGACATTTTAAGTAGTAAAATCTGTAAAGAGATTACTATTATTGCTAATGTCACTATTCTACTATTACTATACACAACGTGTGGAAAAAAGCGTTATACAGGGAGTTTCATTGGGAAACAGGTATGCGTTAACTGCAGATAGGGGGCACCTATGTGATTCTAATTAACTACCATATGATGGGTTTAGCGGCCTTTATAACCGAGATACAGGGTGTTTTATCTATTTTGTCAATTTCTTTAATGGCCTACAACTTACGATCCACCGTGTATATTTTTTTATATACAGGTCGGACTTCACAAAAAATGTATAAATTTGGTCATCCCCAAAACAACACCCTTTATTCGTGAATTTAAAGTGTTTGTTTCCATATTCAAAAAGTGCGCCAAGAACTGAATCTAAAGATGTGCCTTCAGAGTTTACGCAAAATAGTTTACTCCTTCAATTTTATATTCAAATTGCTTATTTATTAGAATTTTAGGAAGTCAAAATGAAATCCATCGATTGTTGACATTTTGTTTCATTTTAAATAGTAAATATTGTGGAATTAGGACTTTAGACCTGGTGTTGGTCGGTTACACTATATATGCCAAAACTAGAGTAAATTTATTTATAAAAGACTTTTCATTTTTCTAGACTCCAGTGTACCTATTCTTGAAATCAAGAGAAAAGTTACTCCCAAAGTAGCTCCCTACTTTTTCTACTCCCAGCTTTTTCTCTCGGTACAAAAATACCTTATTCTTGAAAAAAAGGAGTGAGTGAAAATACACACATAGTTGCCAAGTGTTGAAATTCAATTTTATCCAATCGCAGCAATGTTTGACATCCATGTGACATAAGACATAACCAAAGAATACCTATCGTATTCTTTGACATAACTTTAATGTATTAGATATGGACCGGTGTCGTATTAAAAAAAAAACATTAACAAAACCGAAAAAGAAATGCTGGTCGATTACATTTAGCAACGACCACAGATGTATTCGGGCACATTTACCCCCACATTCACCGGGCTCAGTGCCAAGCCCTCTGGTCTGAGCTGGCCACAATTTTAAATTGTATGCCTGAGGGAGCCAATAAAACGTGGGAAGCTTGGAGGAAAGTATTATGAACTCTTCCTATTTCAACCTCCTCCAGAGATTCCTCCACATCGTCATTCATGAGATTATTTCATATCAATAATTCATTAATATTATCCTTTATATTAGTAAACTTCCCAGCAAAACTCGTAAAAATAAAGACACGAAATACAAACAAAATAAATCGGACCGACGCAGATTAAATAGTTGGGTTAATGTTTCAAATAAATTTCTACTCCCTACAAATTTCACTCGCTAATGACCAATAGAAATTTTATACTCCCTGGGAGAATAAAAGTCCCACATATTTCCATCGAAATATTTCAAGAATAGGTTTATTTGAACTTATTTGTTGTTTATTTGTTTATATTTATATTGATAATTACATACTAAAGCTCTAGTGTCGTACTGTTTTCTAACTTGCCTTTTTAATCATCCAAGTTCATTTTTCCACCAGGGCACATTTCTGTTGGAACTTTTCCTTACAGGGCGCGAGTTATTTTTGTAAGTCGAGATAATACGCTGCTTCCTGTAATTGGTTTGCTGTTCGCAGTCTGTTGAGTGTCTTATCCTTTTCTTAACTTACGTAAAATTTTTTCTCGGTCTGCTTCATATACTTCCCAGTCAGTTTTCCGCGGATTACGATAAGTTTCTTGTATATGTGACTGTCCTCCTTTATTACAGTAAATGTGTCTGGTCTGAAAAATTGAGCTCCTCAGACATATACCAGTTTCTTAAAAAAATACAGATAATAGTAGTACATATTGTAATATCTATTGCAGTAGAAGTGACAAAGGTAGATTTATTGCCTATATTTAACTCGTCATAAATTCCTGTGATTCTTTACACCTCTTTCATTGGTGTTATTGCACCCTTCTCCGTGTAATATCCTACAAGTTCGCCTAGCTTCCTGGATGGTGGTGAAGTGACTAGTATGCATGATCTTGAGTGGTGAAAGGTTCTGTCATAAATTTCCTTACCTAATTCTCCAAGTACCATAATTTTATCCCTGTTGATCCAGCGTTCCTCTAAGAGGGTCAACGTCAAAGTTCCCTGTTTTTACAGTAAGCTTACTGTGTTGGAGTTGCGCTTGAAGACCCTGATTAGTATTAACACCAACAATCAGTCCTCCTCCAAGGACCCCTAAAGTTACTCTTCCAAGATTGTAAAATTTTGCTTCCAATGCCCTGAAAGACACCTCGTTGACGGAGTAAGAAAGTAGCTGGCCTTCCTTATCCGTTTTCTGCCTCAAGAGGAGATCCACTCTTAGGTCGACATTTTGTTTTCCTAGGAATGTCCGAACTAGGTTCTACCGCTAAAGACTAGCCTAGGACCCTGGGTCTCATTGCGAGCTCTAGTAATGCATTTTATTATTTTTTTAAAAAAGTAAATATTTCTCTGCACTTTCTGTGGAAGATTATGTCATTTAAAAAGAAGTGAAATAAAATTACTCGTTCCAAAATTATGGGTAGATAGTTTTATTATGTTCTACTCATTCGTTACGCTTCAAATGTATTTGGAATATTAAAAGTGAGTAAAACATAATAAAAAATCTGATGTGGCCAGCACATGACCTCTAGTTATTTGTACCTCTCGCCCTTCAGATAAGAGAGGTATAGGAATCATGCTAAAAATTGGGTAGTGAGTTTTCAATTGATAAACACGTTTTGGGGTCCCTAGAATACGATTTTAATATTTTCGCGATGATGTCTGTGTGTGTGTGTGTTAGTGTGTGTGTGTGCTAGTGTGTTAGTGTGTGTGTGTGTGTGTTTGGATGGATGTTGTAGTAACGATAACTCAAAAACTACTGAATAAAAAAATTTGAAATTTTGCATACAGGATTCTGATACCCTAGATTAGATCTGATTAGATTTTAGTGCCAATCGCACAACCGGAAGTGGCAGTTGCTTTGGGTGATGACGCCATTATTATACAAAACGGCAATAAAGTTTTACACATATATTTTGTATACCCTATAGTTTATTTTCATCCCATTAAAATTTTCTATACTTTTGCCATTGTTGCCAGATTTACAAAAAAATAATTTTTTTTCATACTTTTTTGTGTCAACCTGTAAATTTTTGATTCAAAAACGGCGAGAGGTCATGTGCTGGCCACATCAGATTTTTTAATCAAAAATTTACAGGTTGACACAAAAAAGTACGAAAAAAAATTATTTTTTTGTAAATCTGGCAACAATGGCAAAAGTTTCGAAAATTTTAATAAGATGAAAATAAACTATAGGGTATACAAAATATATGTGTAAAACTTTATTGCCGTTTTGTATAATAATGGCGTCATCACCCATAGCAACTGCCACTTCCGGTTGTGCGATTGGCACCAAAATCTAATCAGATCTAATCTAGGGTATCAGAATCCTGTATGCAAAATTTCAATTTTTTTTTTTCAGTAGTTTTTGAGTTATCGTTACTACAACATCCATCCAAACACACACACACACACAAACACACACACACACGCACACACTAACGCACACATACAGACATCATCGGGAAAATATCAAAATCGTATTCTAGGGACCCCAAAACGTGTTTATCCATTGAAAACTCACTACCCAATTTTTAGCATGATTCCTATACCTCTCTTATCTGAAGGGCGAGAGGTAAAATCTAACAGGATACATTTAAAAAGTAAACAACGGAAATAATAGTGCTTTATACTAAATTCTTATGCTGTTAAAACTTTTAGCGTGATTTACCTCCTCACTTGGGGATTAAAGCTATGCAGTCAGAAATACCCTTTAATCAAAAATTTACGTCCAGAGCATCAAAACATTTCACGATGATCATGAAAAAGGTTCGATTTAGTTTTGATTTCATTATTCTATTTTAATATACCGCCTGAAACTAATGAATGTGTGATTTAACATATTGTATTTGATACTAACTAGATATTACTTTAAATGAATATAAAAATAGCTTTTTTCATTTACGTCATTCAACTGATGCTTATACCATTCAAATACAGTTTTTATTTACGTCATATAACTGTTTATTTACGGTTATACTCTGGTATTTTAATTTTCCAACCTATTGTTTATAAACATCATTTAATGTAGACATGAATTACTTATAATTTTAATAAAAATAAAAAAATTACATTTGGCATTTAACTGAGATTGATTTCGTACGTTTGTAAATCAAAATAGAATATTGATAAATCCTGAAAATTAATACGTTGTACGGTCTTAATATTATTTTTTAAACGAAAAAATATTTAGATTAAAACAATCGTTTTAAAAAAAGATATTTATTGCGAAATATTATGACTTTACATACCATTGGTGAATAATAGACTAAAATAAGAAAATTGGATTGTAGCAACATAACACTCTCCTGCTATTTATGTGTTGTATTTTATTTTCTTTAAAGAAATATGTACTATACTTTATATGAAAAATTGTTTGTATTAAACTTAAGAAATGTCTAGTGTTCATTCTTATATTGACTGACAATATTTAAACTATTCTATTCCATCCACACTGCAGAAGGCGTTAATAACCTTTATTAATTTAACTTCTTGCACATATTTCGCGTCTTCTTACCGTAAAAAAATTTCTTCGACCAACCGATTTGAAGAAAATATTTTTAATTCTACAATGGACTCATCCAGTGATTTTTTTTATATTTTTATTTTATAATTTTGGCCTACCATAACACATTGCAGCGGGTCCAACCCTTCTGAGACCGATCCTGCGGCTGTAATTAATTCTTAAAATTTGAATATCGGGGCTATAGTGGCTTGTGACGTGGCCCAATTAAAACGGATTACATTTGGCTATGTTGTCATATCGATAAAACTGGCGACTCTCGTTTTCTCATTTGTTATGATTAAAAGAAGGAAAGAAGTAGGTATGTCAATTTTTTTCTACAAACGAACAAATCTAGAATCTTGACAATGCTGTAGAAAGTAAAACGTCAATTATTGGTCAAATATATATTAATTACTTTTTATTGATTTTTATTAATGAATAAATATTATAAGAACAATGACAATCAACATAAGCAACTAGGTTCTTTAAGCTATTCATTCATTCTTCATATAAAACCAAGTCCATTACGCGATATTCCTCCATGGTAAAATCCCATATGCGATAAGTTCTTTATGGACAAGGATTAAATAAAGTTGAAAAGACCAAAATTGTAATTGTTTATTGAATAAAAAATCAAAGGATTTAATTTTCTGTTTTTATTTTTTTTAAACCTTGGTAGACATATTATAAGTGTAATTAATTGCTGAATCCCAACCACTACATACTGAATATAACCAGTTTAATCACATTATACAGCATATCTCATCATACCTAGGTGGATCTACATTGTCTATAAGAAAGTATATTCAGCAAACGAAACTTTTCTGAGAATAACTCCTAGAGGAAAAGTCGGAACAGTTTGAAATTTAGGTGACATTTTCAAAAGTAGTCAATATACACACTGACCAAATTTCATCATGTCTCAAATTTTCTAACACTTTGCCAAAGCGCAGCGAGGATATTTTCGGCGATAACTCCTAGCTGAAACAACGAGACGCCTCGAAACTTGAGTGATATCTTTCAAAGTAGTATAAAGTATCTCAAGGTTTCCCCTGAGTACCCGGAAAATAGATATGTAAGACACTGTCAACAGCTAATTATTTATTCACTGGTTAATGTTTTACATACTCTTAATTGAATGGAACTCAAACTAATTGTAATGAGCCCGTCTCCAAGAGACAATAACCTATTTATGCAAATCCACCAATAAACATTTACTTGACCTGACACAACGTCGAACTTGAACTGTCGGTTGTTACCTTGCGATATCACGTTACCGCATCATATAATAACCTTTATATAGTTTAAATTACAACTAGTTTAGTGAACTACACTGTATTATTATTTAAAGGGTTATTCTGTGTAGCCCAAAAGGCACCACAGTAGTCATTATACGTACTGAGCAATTTTCAGCTCATCCCACTTTTTCCAACACTTTGCCGGAACGCAGAAACTTGGGTGATATCTTCCAAAGTGGTCAGTATACGCACTGACCAATTTTTAGCGCTTCCCGCATTTTCCAACGCTTTCCCAGAGCACAGAGAGTATCTTCCAAAGTAGTCAGTATACGCACTGACCATCTTTTAGCGCCTTCCGCATTCTCCAACACTTTCCCGGAGCTCAGAGAGGACTTTCCCCATCGGAAACAACAGGACGCCTCGAATCTTGGGTGATATCTTTAAAAGTCGTCAATATACACGCTGACCCATTTTCAGGCCGCCTCTCATTTTCCAACGCTTTCCCGGAGCGCAAAGAAGACTTTATGGCTGTAACTCTAAGCGGAAATAACGGGACGCCTTAAAACTTGTGTGATATTTTATCTTTAAAAGTAGTAAATATACGCACCGTTCAATTTTCAGCGTATCCCGTATTTTCCAGCGCTTTCCTGGACATAACTTTTAGATGAGAAGATGGGGCGGGACGGCTCATGACTGCGGTGATCGTTTGATTATTGTATAATAAAGAGACACCAATCTGAGGGATTTTCCACAAGGAAAAGAACTTTTCCGGCTCTAACTTCGTATGGGAGTTACTATTTACTTTATATTATAGGTGTAAGTTATAAAATTTCAATGATATTTTCGACGCAATTAATCACGGATACGCTCGGTAATAATTTAAAAATATCCAAAAAAGAAGATGAAGGGCTATAAGAAAATGTGCAGTCGATATATCGGCCATGCGCTCATTAATACAAAGGAAATTGAAATGTTTAAATAATTTACATTTTAGATTAATTGTTAAATATTTTTTGAGCATTGTCTTTATTTTACTTGATATATTATTCCCGAGAAACTCTTTTTCGCGACGTGAAAAGCACTAGAAAATGCTAGACGCGCTGAAAATTGTTCAGTATGTATATTGAATACTTTTGGAGATATTACCCAAGTTTCGAGGCGTCAGGTTGTTTTTGCTGGAAGTTATCGCCTAATAAATTCCATTGGCGTCCCGTAAAATGCGGGACACGCTGAAAATTTTTCAGAGTTATGTCCATAAACGTTTCGTTTGCTGGATCGTTTGCCGAATATGCATTCATGTATTTTAGAATAATCGCATAACTAACTTTCATCAGAATCTTTAAAAAGCAAATTTCTTAACACATGTTTCTTGCTCAAAGGTTGTTTTGTTATTATAATAGCCAGTTTTCCTATTTTTCTGCTTTTCAGTTCTTGGTTCCGGAGGATTTTTAGATACATTTTTCTTTTCTGTAATATTTTATGTTTAAATGAGTTGTAAGAAGATCTCTATGCAAGATTTGAATAGTAATTTCACTCGGAAGATATCTTTTGTGTGAACCATGTTCTCTCCGATAATGCGACAAAGATTCAACATGGTTTTGTATTTTTTTCGGTTTATTTGCGTTTTTGTGGTTTTTTTTTGTCTTCTATCACATAAAAATACGATATTAGCTGGATTTTCTTGCGCCAAAAATGATGACTATAAGCCTAGGAGAACATAGTTGCAGAGAAAACAGCACATCATCAACTAGTAGCACTTCTTCGAATAAAAGGGATCATGATAACAATGAAGAACTTACAAATATCAACAAAAAAATAGAATTCTTAGATCACAATTTAATAGATAAATTCGATGTTCAAACTTTCTGTTTAATGTATTAAAATGTTTTTATGCTGATTAGTAGAATATTATTTTATTTGTTAATGTTTGAGCTCGGCCCATGTAGTATGGTTTTATTGAATTTATATTATTCGGGCTCAAAGCTAATATAAATAAAATACGGATTTATTAGAATTATTAAATGGAAAATATTATTTAATTTGATTCGGTTTATTATAAATTCTCAAATAAGGGTACTTATAATTTAATACACTTGTACTCTTACATTAAAAATAATTGAAGGATAGATAAATATTGTAATGAAATATTCTGCATGAGTTATTTTTTATAAGTTAATTGTTATTTAATTGTTAAAATTTTTGAATAATAAAGTATTTATTTCATAGCATAAATAATTTTATATTGCTTTGAATGTTATAAACAGAGTTTATTGATAAAAAGTTTAATTTTTAAGCATTTATTGAGAGTATTTGGTGTATAAGTATTTAAAAACAATAATTGTGGAGTATAAAAAGAATTTTATTCTTATAATTATTATATCATTTTTATAATGTGAATGATTATTATTATTTGAATAATAATTTAACAGAAAAAGACTAAGTTTGGGAAAGTATTTTAAAAGAAAATTTTGTTGTACAATTAATAAGTAAATGACAAGATATTCAAATTGATGTAAAAAAATAAAATTATTTTATAAATCAAGTAACAAAAAATTTATTTTGGGAGAAACAGACAGTTGAAAAAAAATAAACAATTGGAACATTTAAAAAAAAATTATTGTCAGATATAAAATACGGTTTTTGTGAAATATACTATGGAATAATGGAGAAAAGATCAATAAAAAGTATACACCAATAAAAATAAAATGTTCTTCATTTAAAGCGATAAAAAAAATAAAATTTATCATCAAAATTGGAAGACAACTAAAAGAAGAAAATCAAGTAAAAAGTGGTATAGAAATATATAAGTAGAGAAGCAGAGATCCGGGAATTGGGTTATGAGGAGGTAGTGAAAAGAAGTAGTCGAGGACGAGAGAAGATAGAGAGAAAATATTGGTGCAGGAGACTGGACAGGAAGTGGAGGAAGTGAAATAAATTAGGGTAAAAGGACATACACAATTTTTTTTATGATATGTAATGTTTATTATTTTTTTATTCATTTAGAACTCACCCCAAATTGAGATCATAAATTCATTTCAATATATAAGTGACTTTGACCTGACAAAAATTGAAACTTTTAACCTTACAACTATTCATGAATGTAAAGAGGTACTAAAAGTAAATGATATAAACAAACATTTTTCATTAATAAACACTAACATATCTGTGGGGGAAAAATTTAGATGAGTTTAAGTTATTTCTACAATATTTGGACTGTAACGTGGATTGCATAGTACTTACTCAAACATAGCAGTTGCCAAATCCTAACGTTTTTAAAATTTCAGGCTTTCGTCATATATATAACGGGGAATTATAATCAGAACGACGGAGTTTTGGTATACATTGCGGAATATTATGACTTTGATTATGACATAATAGACATAAATAACTTTAATTTTATTTTAACCAGTATTAAACTGGAATTTAAATCTATTGACATTACGGTAAGCTATAGACCCTGTGGATCAAAAGTAGGCAATTTTGTATTGTCACTTAGAGAATATTTTGATCAAATAATGGTTAGAAATAAAACGTACCACTTGTGTACTGGAATCTCTTGCGAATTTTTAGATATTATGTTTCTACTGTAAATATACCTACAACAGTTGGAATAATACATTTCTATTGAAACTAGATTTAATACTGAAACGGCACTATGGCGCATTGGTTCAGGTTTCGGATTGCCTCGGGCGCCACCTTTCGTTTATTGTGTAAAGGCTACTGCATGGGCAGCGTCAGTGCGGAAAGAAAATACTCCAGGGGTCGTTATGGTATCGACCAAAATCACTGGCGGCTAGATGGACGGTCTTTACTTGCCCTACTGGGTTGAGTTACCTGGGTATTAGCTGCTGGGTTGTTAAAACTCAAAACAAATAAAATTCAATAAATAAAACTTTTATTTTCAAAGTGGTTTTATAAATTTTGACTAAAAAAAATTTTTTTTTATAAAAAACTGATTTGCAATAGCTTATTATCAGTAGAACTTTTTGGAGCATATTGTTATTCTAGGTTTATATTACGGTTTTCATATACCTAATTAACATTTTATTGAACGAGTACGGCATATGTTAATAGAAGAAAAACTTAGGTTTACAGTAATATAAATTGGTATGTAAAATAAATGTTATAAAAATGTTGTGAAGTGCTTTATTGTGTTTATTTATTATTATTGAATAAAATACTAAAATTAATAAATGAATACCTAACTACTTTAAGCTGTTACACAGTTCTTACAGTACTTCTTTTGTATTATTTAAAATAAAGTCTAAAAATATTACCGA
Source organism: Neocrepidodera transversa (assembly GCA_963243735.1). NCBI lineage: Eukaryota > Metazoa > Arthropoda > Insecta > Coleoptera > Chrysomelidae > Neocrepidodera > Neocrepidodera transversa. The sequence goes on along the minus strand of OY725338.1, from coordinate 31,673,606 downwards.
ACATGTTTATTCATATAATAACCTACTTTTTTTTAATAAAGGGCACTTCCTAAATCGAAAAAACTTTGTACTATTTTTAGAGCCAGTATTACTTTTACAACAGAAATACTGCACAATACCATGATTTAAAAATTACACAGGTCAGACACTCAGACGTCCCAAATTCGTCCAAGTTTGCGCATGACGTCAGCTGGAGTCCAAACGAAATAATTTAACATTGGATTGCATAGGGTTATTGTGTCTTTCGGGTGGTTTTTATTTTTTTACGGCTGTATATTCAATAAAAATGTACTGTAAAGTATTGTACACTAAAAAGTGATAACTACTTTAATAAAGGTATAAACTTTTTTTACGATTCCGATGTGTTTTGTATTATACAAACTATTTAATTGCTAGATGTAAAAACCAGAAAATGCCCAATTATGTTATGGCTAATTTTATCGTTAAACTAATTGTCAAATATGTAACAAATAAAATACTTTAGATTAACTTTAGTGATTTTATAAATGTTTAATCAAAAAATTATTTAAAAAAAGTGATTTCAAATAGCTTATATTATCAGTGAAACTTTTTGATGCACATTGTTATTGCAGGTTTATGTTACTTAGGTTTTCATATACCTAGTGCTTAATTTACACTCTAGAACGAATATGGCAAATGTAAATACGAGTATAACTTAAATTTACGGTCATACAAGTTGGTATGTAAAATAAATGTTATAAACTTTTTCATGACTTGTGCACCAAACATAGCGCAATACATTTTTAATCAGTTTATAGGTGAAATTAAATAAAAATATGTCAAAACAGATAATAACCTCATATAATGACACATTAAAAATTTTTGATGGGCACCAGGTGACGTCACATATCCTGCACAATGTCTAACCTGATATACTTCAACCATGGCACAATACATTTTGAATCAGTTTATAGGTGAAAATAAATAAAAAAATCTGATGTGGCCAGCACATGACCTCTCGCCATTTTTGAATCAAAAATTTACAGGTTGACACAAAAAAGTATGAAAAAAAATTATTTTTTTGTAAATCTGGCAACAATGGCAAAAGTTTCGAAAATTTTAATGAGATGAAAATAAACTATATGGTATACAAAATATATGTGTAAAACTTTATTGCCGTTTTGTATAATAATGGCGTCATCACCCATAGCAACTGCCACTTGCGGTTGTGCGATTGGCACCAAAATCTAATCAGATCTAATCTAGGGTATCAGAATCCAGTATGCAAAATTTCAAATTTTTTTATTCAGTAGTTTTTGAGTTATCGTTACTACAACATCCATCCAAACACACACACACACACACACTAACACACACACACACACACACACACACACACACACACACACTAACACACACACAGACATCATCGCGAAAATATTAAAATCGTATTCTAGGGACCCTAAAACGTGTTTATTCATTGAAAACTCACTACCCAATTTTTAGCATGATTCCTATACCTCTCTTACCTGAAGGGCGAGAGGTAAAAATATCAAAAACACAATAACCTCATATTATGACACATTAAAAAATTTTGATGGGCGCCAGGTGACGTCACATTTCCTGCGCAATATCTAACCTGATATACTGCAACCATAGCAACTCGTACTTCGGGCTGCCACTGCAGCTGCCAGTAACGATTTGAATTGCCCTACTCGATATGAACTTCGGCGTCTACGAAGCACAGACGAAAGTGTCTCCATCTGTCGGGCGAAGGTTCAAACAAGTAACTTTGTTACAATACTTAGAATAATTTATCATTGGTCCTACAAAATATCATAACGGATCGTTATACTACTATTTTATAAATAATTATAGAAGAACATAATCTACCACCAAAATTACAATAAATATTTAAATCATAAAAAATGCATGAAAACGTAAACAACATTTCATGAACTGATGTATAATGTACGGAGCATCCAGAATCTGCAATTAATAAATTTGTAAATATACTCCGCAATATTACATTAGAAAGTACTACTTTTAAAAAATTTAATAGAAGAACTAAAAAATTTTTTTGACGTTCTGTGCCCTTAATTTTGAATATTAAGTATATGTGTGACGTCTTAAGGAAGCAGAGAAAACAGTATCCTGTAACTACTTTTAAATCCATGAATTCTCTGTTTCTCTGAAGATGGCGCTTAATCGATGTTATTTATTTACTATATTCTTACTTTTTAGTACAAAATTCCTTATAATTATTGTGTCACAATATTTAACAATAGTATTTTTAATAGATTTTGTAAAACTAGAATTAATACGTAAGTCCGATGCTAACTCCCCCTTGCGATGCTTTATAGAATTGAGATGAAGTTAATGGTTTATTACCGACACATCACAGAGAACTGTCGGATATCACCTGAATTCAGATAAATCAGAGTGGCGCCATCTTTCGCATATTTTTTTAACTGAGCTATCTTAAGTCGTCACAGATTTTAATTTTTCTTGAATTATAGGGCGAATACAGGTTTTTTAAAAAATTAAAAAAATATGGGTTAAATATTTATTGGTCAGGTTTCTATTGGCCCATTTACCTAAAATTATGCGAGCACCCCATTACATAAAACACCAAATAATCTGCAGTTAAAAACTACGTATAAAAGTTATCGTAATATATTAACAAAAATAATTCAAACCCTTAAATTTAACTATGATAAAAAATAAATTGAGTTAAATAAAGGTAGATCTAGAGTATTCTCGCGTTTTACATAAAGTTTAAGTGAGACCAAAAAACTACAAACTACAGAATTGAAAAAATTAAAAATGAAGATTTTGAAATGCTATTTAATGCTAAAGATGTATTTAATGGATTTAATGTACATTTTGCTAATGTGGGAAAGAACTTAAATTAAATCTGTGCAGAAGATCTAAAAATTATAGAATCTTATATAGCAAATCCGTTAACATATATTCTAAATAATTGCATTAAAAAAACTATTTTTCCAACAGCCTTCAAAACATCTATCGTAGTACCTATTTTTAAGAGTGATGATAGCGCTATAGGCCAATCTCTCTATTAATACTTTTATAAAAAAAAATTGAGATGCTAATAAAACAAAGTTTGAATTGGGAATTTCTAAACTTTGGTTTTCAACAATGTTAAAGAATATCGTCACCACTAACCAAAACTACACGGTGATTAACAGTTTATCATCGATTCCTAATGATGCTTAGAATTTTGGAATATTAATAATCAGTCAGTGCCTGCCCTCCTTCTTTACTTGGAAGTGTAGTTGTAATTACAGAGGATTTTGGGTTGTGGTTGTTGTTGCTTGTAAGCATGATACTTGTATTTCAGTGGTATACTATTTATTAATTCGAAAGGAGTAGGTAACGACCAGGTAGGTGGTAATAGCTTTGATCATATATCCAGAGTTAATCTCGTATTTTCTGAGCGATTGGATTTTGGTTTTTGTCTGTTTCTGATATATCATTCTAGTTTGTTAGAAACCTAAATACTTAAATACTCTAAATACTTAGGTATATGTCTCACAATCTTCCAGCGCTCATATGTAACCATCATTTTTTGAATTTTTAAGCATGGTAGATAGCGAAATCATCGCAAGATTAAACCCAAGTAAACTTAAGGAGTCCGCTTGAAATCTTCCTGTTTGGATGCAAGTTTCATCTTTGTAAAAAAACTAGTTGTTGGCATTTAGATGGAGTTTAGTGCATCAATAATTGTCCAAAATATCCAGGAAGACCTAAAAAAATTGTCTGTCTATTTAACAGTTTTGAGCATCGGCATGCGTACTTGAGCAGCTTTTTTTGGTATCTGGTCTTACATCTGCTTTACTTATTTCTTTTCTTACATAATTAATGTAGTGCCTGCTTTTTTTCGTTGGCGCATTTCACTACGTGCGAAACTTATTGTTTTGGTAATCTTATTTGTTGACTTTAATAGTTATATCGTTTGATAACATGATTTAAAAATTACACAGGTTAGACACTCAGACGTCCCAAATTCGTCCAAGTTTGCGCATGACGTCAGCTGGAGTCCAAACAAAATAATTTAACATTGGATTGCATAGGGTTATTGTGTCTTTCGGATAGTTTTTATTTTTTTAAGCCTATGTATTTAATAAAAATGTATTGTAAAGTATTCTATACTAAAACTACTTTAATAAAGGTATAAACGTTTCATCGTAGTTACTGGCATGTCTCTGAGGTAGATCCAGGCAACTACTATAATTAACATTTGTCTTTAAAAATTTACACTTATTTAACTTTAAAATTAACTAAAAAATGTTTAGTGCCTTTTCGAAGCGATTTAGACCTTGCATTATTATGGCTGTTATGATAATGTCATCGATATACAAAAAACAAAATTAATTCCTTGCATTATTATGGCTGTTATGATAATGTCATCGATATACAAAAAACAAAATTAATTCTTATATTAATATACAACATTATTAACTAGTCGCTGACAAACTACAGAGGAATTCGCTACACCTTATTAACTGAAAATATGCTCCTGGCGTACTAAAAGATGTTTTATCTACAAATTCTTCTGACATTTTCACCTGATAGAAGCCTTAAGCCATATCTAATGTTGTAATAGTAGATTATGTAACAAGGTTAGAATGAAAAATTCGACACGAGTGGAAAATTCCAAACGCGAGCGTTTGCGAGTGTGAGGAACCACGAGTGTCGAATTTTTTCATTCTAACCGAGTAACAGACTATATTTTCTCCACGATCAAAAAGTATGAATCAAAATTAAATTAAATCTGAACACAAGTTATTTGTTGACATATTTGTCGTACATTGTAGTAATATTTATAGTGTTATGGTACACTTACCGAAATTAAAATCTGGTGCATTGATGTTTTTTCATAATTTGCAATTTTAGATATTATTAAATTCTATATCTACTTCACTTGATTTTTCACTCATTATTTTGTTTGAAAATAATTATTATCGTCGCCATTTTGTATCTGACAGTGATACTTTTGAAATCCTTGGCAATCCCATATCGTTTATTTCGATTACAGAAAATCCATTCTTTACCTTGATAAAGAATGCAAAATACATAAGAAGCAAGTGTTTTAGAATAAATATTCAGACTCTAGAGGGTGAATGTTTACATTCTATTATTAAAAATGATTTCGGAATTCATACATTCAATAATGGTCGTGGAGAAAATAACTTTTACCTCCTAGGCGATTAATCTATTCTATTTTGAAAGTAGATATTTATAATCAATAGGTAGACAATATTTTCCGGTCTTTTTTTACCAATAGAACAATACTCGCAGAATTTCTTGTTCCAAAATTGACATTCTGTATGTGTTGCATACCACTGCTGTATCACACTTCAATTTCAAAGCAATGTTAATAGCACTTGTTTTACCAAGAACCTCTAAAAAAATGAAACATAATCGTGAATTCGAAAAATAATAGATAATCACGCCATCTATCGTATGGTTGATGGGTACCAACCGGGCAAGCCGTTTATCAGAATACAATTCTGTAAACGGGTCTACACAAGTACAACTTGGTAGCCAGCAGATGGCGTTACCCTTCATCCATCATAATGCCTAGGGGGCAGCGGGCACCTCGCAATAATATCAAAAAACAAAGACAGTAAGTTTTTGAAACTACCCATCAACCATACGATACAGGGCGTGACCATCTATTATTTTTGGAATACATAGAAATACTTGGGGTATTCAGACAGAGTGAGTTTTTGAAATTATGCATTCCGACAAAGTGCCACTGAAGATTCCGAAAGGATGAAACATGTATGGTAATGGTCGGAGTGCATAGTTTCAAAAACTTACTGTCTTTGTTTTTTGATAATCATGAAATTTTTTCATTAGGTTTACTAAACTTAATTATTAGCAACTTACCCACTAACGCTAATGTTAACGCTAAATTTGGTTAGCGTATAGAATAATGGAATGTCAGTTTTAATAAAGCAATTGCGTTTTTCTGCATTATAGTTTATGTCACGTGTCAATTATATTTGCTATTTTTATTTTTACGTGAGCATGCGCAGTCTGCTCAAAATGATGTTTAGCGTTAGCGTTAACGTTAGCGTGTAATGCGCTAAATCTCACTATTGATTAGTAGTAATTGTATCGTTAATTTTTAAAATTCTTTGTATTATTAACGTATTTCAACGAATAATAAAACTCAAAGTCATACCACAATATTTTATATAGATTGTAAAAGGTTGCTGAATTTTAGAAACATGTTCAATGATTTCACTAATTGTTAAAATGCCTAACCTGTATGTATAGTATAGGTTTGTAAATATATTGCCACTTGCTAAAACCTGCAAAAATTTACCTATTTCTATATACAGGATAAGCCAGTATTTTTTACGTTTTAATATTGGTACTGAGAAGCTGATTTCAAAAACCTATTAATTTAATTTATAATTTAAAAACCAAATAATCATATGTATTTACAAATAATAATGGAAGAAATAAGTAATTCGTATTAAAATTTTTCTGGCTACATATTATAATTAATAGACTGTAAACATATCATATTTTATGTTGTTTAAACGGACCTATACAAACGCAGCAAACAATATTTCAATACTGTCACAAAAATCCGAGCTCTTATTCGAATGTACCTCAGAAAATTAAATGTGCGAATTGATAAACGCAAAAAAATATATAAAAGGAAATTAGGTATTTTTATCTTTATAATTTAAACACTCAAGGCGTCATAACAGGGACGGGCTGATACGTTTTATACATTGTAAATCATCACAATAAAATAAGTACAGATTAAGAAAAATAATATAAATAAAATATTCAATGAATTTTGTTTAGTTATTATCAAGGCTCCAACTGCTTCTGTAGAGACAAAATATTCTAATCATTGACTTGCCTGTAGATATTTATCAAATGGTATATAGTGAAAAAGCACTCAGTAACATATATTGTAACGGTTACCAGAAGGGCATTTTCTTTCGGATGGGTTGTCTTCAGACATACTGTCAGTAGATAGAACGTCCATTAACTTTAAAGATTCAGTAAGTAAAGGCAATGACGTTTAGAATAAAACTTTACAAGTTGATTTGCAAAATTGTTACAATCTAAACGTCATTGTCATTAGTTACAGAACGGTTAAACTTAATGAACGTTCTATCTACTGACAGTTAGTCTATTAGCCACAGAATTTTTGTATGTTATCTATCTCCCTTAGTGTTATTGTGTTTAGAGTACCAATCATTTTTCGTTTTCGCTTAACCTTTTCAAAATTTACTTGTCTAATTCCACTACTTATCACATTTTTTCAAATATTTTTTTGAAGTTTGTAATTTCTTATATCGCTAATATTATGAGTGCTCGCACTGATATTTCCACATTACACTCCGTTTAACTTTCTTTCCCTTTGCCGCTTGATTTTTAAATAACTGTCATTTGTCAATCAATTTCCGGCTTTACCTGCCATTTTGTACTTGTAGTTACTGTTTCTAACTTATGTTGATAATACGTAAATTTCATATTAAGTTTTTGAGGGAGCGTTTAGTGTTCGGTACCCTTCATTTTGTCCTTTGGTGGACTTCCTTACTTGCTAGTTGCCGTGATTATGGTTCGCAGAAGAATTTGTTTTTCACTACGTTGGAATTTTTCCGACTATGTTCGCTTTACCTGCTCATGTGGGGCATCCCTTGCAGGTTTTCCTTATACTGTAGGTTTTCCTTCCTAAAACCCTCCTGTCTTATCTTTGTTCCGTCTTTTTCTGAACGCCAAAAAAGGCGTCTCACTGTGACTAGGTTCACAACCCTTCCTTTACTCAAATTTATATTCTAATACAATTTATTTTAATTAGTGTTTTTTACCCACCTGGGTTTACTTTTTATTTTTCATGTACTCTCTTTCTCTCCTCATTATTATCCTAGCCCCTTTACTTAGTAGCGGCACACCTTTTTTAAAATATGCTAATTTTATTTAACATTTAATTCCTATTAATTTCTTGGTAAGTTGTTCTTTGACTTTGTATCAATTCCAACCAACACGATGTATATTTATTATAGGCCTGAAGATGGTTATTTAACCAAAACTAGTTGCCTTTAAGAATAATTTTTTTTATAAATGTTATTGTAGTACATGATTTTGGACATGATAACTTATTGGATTTAAACTAGGATGTTTGTTGTTTAAGATTACTAAGGTTACAATGTTCGTTTTTAGTTCTATTCATAAGTTTTTTATGAGAAAGGTAATTCCGTTCACATGGTACGTACATGAAAAGAATAAATGATTAACATCTCCTATTTTATTATCACAATTGTAATTAGGAGAATCTGTATTGCCAATTTTATTCAAAGTCTATTGGAAGCGTCCATGGTTGAATTATTACATTATTGTTACACATTTGCTACACAAACATCTAGCACAAAAGTATAAAGTATCGTTATACATATATCTCATTTTATTCCTCCTTAAAAAAAAGACAAGGGATATGGTTTTTTAGTTATATGCGTAGTTTTAGTTCTGTTTTTGTATGTATTGTGGTTGACTGAGATTGAAAGGTGGAAGGTTATTGTCAAATGTAAGTTTGACAATGAAAATGAGGTTATGATAAAAAGTTTAAGGTGCGTGTGAATGTATGTAAATGTGTTAAGATTTATTTAAGAATGTTTGTTAGAGGATTATTTTTTATTGAATTTTATAATGAGTTCACAACAATTGTGTTACAGGTAAAAGGAAAAATCTTAGTGTGTTTAGTCATTTAAATTTACAGATAAAAAAAATATATCTAGTTAGAAAAAAAAAACAAATGAAAGGAAAAATAATAAACAGTTTTTGGTTTTTTGATGGATGAAAAATAAAAATGTCAGATAAGATATGTTAAATATTTTGAAATAAGAAATGTATTAAGAATAAGATTTATAAATGCAAATGTATAACAATAAAAATATAACCAGACAGCACCAGGTGAAGATTTTATTTTACCAATATTAAAAAAAATAGAACGAGAGGCCAACAGGAATTGAAAGAGACTACAAGCAAAACAAAATAAAGACATTATAAAAAGTAAGACAATACAGAAGCGTAGTAGAAGTAAAATAACAAATTGTGATAGAGAAGAGGAAGTTGTGCAGGTTACAGAAGAGGAAATTCATTAGGAGGTGATACAAAAGAAGAGAAGAAAGAACTGAATTAAAGGAAGACACAGCAGAGAGAAGAACCCAACCAAAAAAAAAAAAGTTTTAAGGCGCCCTAAATTTAGAAATTTAAAAAAAAAATATTTTGTTTGTAATGTTTATTATTTTTTTTAAAGGAACCCAAATCTAAGAGAGCATAAGAGTTTCATAATAGCCAGTCTAATATAAATTGGCGCCCAACGTGGGGCCAGGTTTAGTTTAAATTCCACATCATTTTCATTTCGGAAGCAAAATTGGTAAGATTTTTAATTTTATTTTGTATCACAATTGTTGAAATTAACCTTTGATTTGAAACTTGTGATATTTGAGTGATTGAAATTTAACGTTGTTTAGGATATAAATTAGAGTTATTAAATTTAACATCGGTTTTTTTTACAGTATTTTAATTTGACAGTATTTGACATTTCAAATTAAATTAAAGTTTGACATTTGGGATAAAATAAATTTATACGGGGGGAGAATATTATTTTAGTAGAACGAAATTTAATAGTTATCAATAGAAGTGCTAAGTGTTAGTGTTATTTAAAAAAAAAATAATGGAAACAAGAAGGAATACAAGAAGAAACCCTATAAGAGAAGAAGATATAGTTGTTGATGAGGAATTTCAACATGAAGATCTAGAAGGACAAGGAGACATGATAGATGTAGGGACCAATAATGTGACAGAAAATTCTGATGAAAATATGGAAGGACAAGAAAAAAACCAATTAAAATAAAAAAACAAGAGACGATGATGGAGATGATGATGAAAATGATGATGAATATGAGAGATGATTTAAAAAATAGTATACAGGAAGCAAGTAAGAAATCAGAAGAAAAATTACAAAATAGTATACAGGAAGCAAGCAAGAAAACTGAAGAAAATATGAAGATGTTAAAAAATGAAATAAAGAAAACAAACGAAGAATTAAGAAAAGAATTCAAAGATGAAATATTGAAAAATAGAAAAGAATACAAACAAGAAATTATGTCAGTTACTAAGGAAATAGAAAATGTTAAGGAAGAAGTCAAATCAAATTTAAATAAAGAAAAACAACATAGAGAACAAAATTTTAAAAGAATGGAAGAGAATATAGAAATTGCAATGTCTACTATACACAAAGAGGTACAAGTGACAGAAGAACGTATGGAGATTATGAAAGGACAATGGCAACAATCTATTACTGGAATAACAATGCAATTAACTAATATGGTAGAAGAATCTGAAAGGAATTTCGAAATCAATATAGATAAGAAAATTAATGACAAGTTTAGTACGGTAAGTGAGCAGGAGAGTAAAGAAAAAAAAAAGAATGTATAATGATAATAGGAGGAAATCAGGATAATACGCTCAAGTTTGATGGAAATATAAAGTTTTTGCATCCTAAAGTTTTTCTTGAAAGATTGAAGTACAAGGTTAAAAATATAGAAAGTATTGATGAATTTAAAAATATAATGGAGTTTTGTTTAGTTGGAGAAGCAAGTTGTTGGTGGAATCGCAAGAAGTCAGGAATACATAATATTCAAGAATTTGAGGAGCAGTTTCTGAAACAATTTTGGGGAGAAATAAGACAAACAAAAATTAGAAATATTTTATATCAAGGAAAATTTGACATTTATAAGAAATTGGATTATATGTCGTATGCTGCTAGAATATATGAAATGTCACAATATTTAGATCATATAATGCCTGAAGAACAAATCGTATATTATATTGGTCATCATTTCCGAGATGAGATTTCATCACAAATTACATATCAAGGTATTAAAAATATGGATCAATTAAATGAATATTTAATGAAGATTGAATTAAATCATGCTTGTAGGAGACAAGAGGAAAGACAATATACATGGAGAAATAAAGAAGAAGAAAAAAAGAATTATTATCCAGTGAGTCAGAATTACAGAAGAAATTTTAATAATGAGAAGTATGGTAGAGAAGATTTAGAAAGAAGAAATAGAAATAATCAAAATTATGGATATAGACGAAATGAGAATGACAAATTTAAAGAAGATTTTAAGAGAGGCGGAAATGAAGAAAGAAATAATATGAATAGATGGCAGGAAAACGAAATATTTAATAAGAAGAGAACAGGAAATGGGTATGATATGAGAAATCAGAATCAAAAATATGGAAATAATGATTTCAGAAGAGAAGGAAAAGAAAAATACCAGTCAAGACGAAATGAAGATGAGAATGATAACAAGAGACAAATAAATATGATTAACAGAATAGATACTGAAGAGATAGGAAGACAGGATGGTGTTACAATAGCACAAGTTCATCAACAGGATTTTTAAAAATGCACAAACCAAAAATTAATTTAACTTGTATATATGAACATCCATCAGAATTCATTAAATTGGATGAACAACAAAATTCTATTAAAAAAGAGTTATTTGGTTTAGTTTTTATAATGGGAAAAGTTGGGGAGGAAAAATTAAAAATTATGTTAGATACAGGTTCAGAAACATCTGTTATAAATGAAGAGGTTATAAATAGATTAAATTTAAATGGAAACATCATTCAAATACCAAAGGTTATTCTTATTGGGGCAAATGGTAAAAAACTTAAAGAGATAAATAAATCAATAATAGTAAATCTTAATTTAGACGGTATACCTATAGAAGTGCCTTGTTTAATAATGAATGGAATGGAAATGGATATGATACTAGGAACAGATATTATGGAAAAATGGGGAATGGTAATTAATTATGATGAAAAAGGGCTAAAATATAAAAATAAAATGATAGAGTTCATTAATAATAATGGAAAAGAAAATGCATCTGAGAAAAGAAAAAAAAGAGTGAACATAGTGAAGGATATAAAGTCAGAAAATGAAGAGAAAGACAAGTATGATGGTTTAGAGAATTTGATTTGTGAGGAAGAATTTAAAAACAGTGTTGAGCAACTCTTAAGGAATCATAAAGGATTATTTCAAAAGGAAACTAGAGTAGCAGAGAAATATGTACATAAAATAGAAGTAAGAGGAATAGAAAATTTTAAAATTAGAACATATCCAATTCCATATAAGTTTCGTAAACAAGTTAATGAAGAGATAGAGAAAATGATAAATCAAGGAATAATAGAAAGAAGTAATACAAGGTATGTAAACCCTATCGTTATAGTTAAAAAGAGTAATGGAGAATTAAGATTATGCTTAGATGCTAGAAATATAAATAAATATACTGTGCCACAATATGAATCTCCCATGAATATTGATGCTATATTTGGTAATATTACAAAAGTTAAAATATTTTCAAAGATTGATCTAAAACATAGTTTTTGGTTAATTCCTTTAGAAGAAAGAAGTAGAGATTATACAGGTTTTTCCATTGAAGGAGTATTATACAGGTTTAAAGTAGTGCCATTTGGTTTACAAAGTGCATGTGCGGCACTAGTTAGAGCGTTACATAATATATTAAACAAATATGAAAATTTTGTAGTACATTATATTGATGATATATTAATTTTTTCGGAAGATTATGACAGGCATAAAGAACATATTAAAATAGTACTACAGGAGTTAGATGAAGCAGGCTTGAAAATTAATATTGAGAAGTGTATGTTTTATCAACAGGAGATAATTTATTTAGGATATAAAATCAATGTCGAAGGAATGGAAATGGATCCAAAACGAGTAGAAATTATACAGAAATATCCTAGACCAAGGAATTTAAAGACATTGCGCGGTTTTTTGGGTATGGTTAATTATTTTAAGAGATTATTACCCGATATTAGTAAAGAACAAATTCCATTAGTTGAGTTATTAAAGAAGCAAGTATCATGGAAATGGACGAAAGATCAGGAGAATGCATTTAATAGTATAAAAAATAAATTTTTAAATAATCTTAAAGTATATCACCCTGATTTTTCAAAATTATTTATTTTGAAAACTGATGCTTCAATTATGAGGTTTGCGGGGGTATTGATACAAGTAAAAAATGAAGAAGAAGTACCAATTAGCTTTATATCTAGAATGACAAAACAACATGAAAGAAATTATAGTGTATCAGAATTAGAATTAGCAAATATCGTATTTTGTATTAAAAAATTTCGTTTCTATTTATTGGGGAATAAATTTACAATAGAAACAGATCATGCTGCACTGATTTCAATTTTGCATAATAGATTTGCAAATAGTAGAATAAATAGATGGGCTTTATTATTACAAGAATATGTCTTTGATATTAAATATGTACCAGGACAAGAAAATATAGTGGCAGATGCGTTAACTCGATGTGAAGATGGAAAAAGGAGAAAGGAAAGAATTATTCAAATAGGAATTAATAAATTAAGAAAAAAGAGCGGAATTTTTTCAAAAATAGAGGTTATTAAAAGTCAAGAAAGCCTAACAAAAAAGGAATTAGAAGCAAATAAAAAAATAGATGGTATATATTTCAAAAGTTTACATGGGGAAGATTTATATATAATTGATGAATTGTTAGCAAGAAAAATATTAAAGGAGTTACATGAAGAGTATGGACATATTGGTAGTCGGAAAGTATGGATGATTTTTCGAGAAAATTATATTTGTAAAAAAGATTTAGTAATAATAAAAGAAATAACAAGAAAGTGTAATGAATGTCAAATGGGTAAAGGAAAAAATAAAAAGAATAAGAATCAAGTGAAAAGTATAAGAGCAGAAACAAAATTAGGAGTAATAGCAATTGATTTTTTAAGTAATTTGATAACAAGTAAGAATGGTAATAAACATTTGTTGGTGATATTAGATATTTTTTCCAAATATGTTAAAATGTATCCTTGTAATAGAATAAATGGAGGAATAGTGAAGAATTGTTTAAACAGATACATAGAGGAATTTGGTATCCCACAGAATTGTATAATGAATAATGCTACATATTTCAGAAATAAGAAATTAATAAAATTTTTTGAAGAAAAAGGAATAAAAAGGCAATATATTAGTATAAGACATCCTGCTTCAAATCCTTCAGAGAGGTACATAAAAGAAATTGTAAAAATTTTAAGAATGTTAGTACATGAGAACCAAAGAGAATGGGATAAGATGATAATGGAGGTTGAGAAATATATGAATGAAGTACCAAATTTAAATACAGAAGAATGTCCAATATACTTAATGACAGGAATATAACCTCAAAGGAATTGGGAAAGAAATAGAAATATAGAAATAGAAGAAATCATAAAAAAGGCTAATAAAAGAAGTGAAAGGAATGCAGAGAAATATAGGAAAAAAATGGAAAAAGGAATCAGGAAGAGAATTCGTTTTAAAAAAGGTGATTGGGTAATAGTTAAGGCATTAAGAGTTCCAAACAGGAAGGAAGGACAATGTCTTAAATTATTACAACCATTTGAAGGGCCATATATTATAGACAATGAAGAGGGTGTAAATAGTTATGTGCTAAAAAATCCTGAAAATGGAATTATACGAGGAGTGTTCAATATAGAGCAGATATATGAGTATAAATTTGAAGATGAGAAGAGATAAATTAAAAGTGATAGATTATCAAATTGAAATTAGTATGTTTAATGTTATTTGTTATTATTTAACTTTGTAGTAGTTGTTAATAGTTTACATAATTCATTTTAAAGAATTTATGTAATTCGTTTAAAATTCATAATGGGGGATTTGATATGGTTTTTTAGTTATATGCGTAGTTTTAGTTCTGTTTTTGTATGTATTGTGGTTGACTGAGATTGAAAGGTGGAAGGTTATTGTCAAATGTAAGTTTGACAATGAAAATGAGGTTATGATAAAAAGTTTAAGGTGCGTGTGAATGTATGTAAATGTGTTAAGATTTATTTAAGAATGTTTGTTAGAGGATTATTTTTTATTGAATTTTATAATGAGTTCACAACAATTGTGTTACAGGTAAAAGGAAAAATCTTAGTGTGTTTAGTCATTTAAATTTACAGATAAAAAAAAATATATCTAGTTAGAAAAAAAAACAAATGAAAGGAAAAATAATAAACAGTTTTTGGTTTTTTGATGGATGAAAAATAAAAATGTCAGATAAGATATGTTAAATATTTTGAAATAAGAAATGTATTAAGAATAAGATTTATAAATGCAAATGTATAACAATAAAAATATAACCAAACAGCACCAGGTGAAGATTTTATTTTACCAATATTAAAAAAAATAGAACGAGAGGCCAACAGGAATTGAAAGAGACTACAAGCAAAACAAAATAAAGACATTATAAAAAGTAAGACAATACAGAAGCGTAGTAGAAGTAAAATAACAAATTGTGATAGAGAAGAGGAAGTTGTGCAGGTTACAGAAGAGGAAATTCATTAGGAGGTGATACAAAAGAAGAGAAGAAAGAACTGAATTAAAGGAAGACACAGCAGAGAGAAGAACCCAACCAAAAAAAAAAAATGAAAGTTTTAAGGCGCCCTAAATTTAGAAATTTAAAAAAAAAAAATATTTTGTTTGTAATGTTTATTATTTTTTTTTAAAGGAACCCAAATCTAAGAGAGCATAAGAGTTTCATAATAGCCAGTCTAATATAATATATGACGAAAAATTTATAGAAATTCTAAATTGTGTAAGAATGCAGTTTTCTTATTAGTATAAATGTTTGGTTTATCTCGAATATTGAATATTCGAAACATACGAATTCCCAAATATGCAACCATCGCAGTTATTTGTTTCAAGTAGGCAGCAGACACTTGGGTCTCGTCTGAATAGATAAAAATCAGTTTCTCAGTATATCGATGTCTTTTAATAAACAAGGGTGTTTCATTTTTGTGTGTGTTCACACTTTGAATTTTGGTGAGTTTTTACTGGGCAATATTATTATTATTTATTTATGACAATTGTACTATTATGTATTTATGGCAATTTTATTACTATTTATTTATTGTGAATTTATTATTACTGATTTTAAAGAAATGAGAGATTTTAACTTCGACATAACGATAAAAATAATGTTAATATTCTGGTACTTTTGTTATTGATACAGTTATGCGAATTATTTAATATTTAATTGTTTACTGAAGCACTGTTGCGTGATTCTGCCCCCAGTGCTGGTGGAAGGATATTTTGTGTGATGCTGCCCCTAATATCCTTGGTATTTAAATGATTAGAGATACTGTTGCGTGATTCTGCCCCTTCGTGTAGGAATGAAGAACTCTGCGTGATTCTGCCCTTGGTACTCAGTAGATGTTCCATTTATTAAGCACTGCCCCTAATATCTTTGGTATTGACATAATGAAAAATATTGTTGTGTGATTCTGCCCCTCAGTGTATATTGATTAATATTCTTTAATTGAATTGTTATTGAAATACTTGATACTTATTATATTCTTATTGATTTAATAAAGTGAAACCAAAAGTAGAAAACGATATCTACGCACGTTTAAATTATATTTGATAACGATGTGAATAAATATGATAATAATTGCTCATATGTGTCCTTTTATTAATTGTCTTTATCAATTATTATTTGGGCCACTCTTTACAATTGTTAAGTATATTTAATTATTTTAATTTAACTATTAGTCTGTCGCTTTTACGTGGATTATTTATTATTCACCGTTACGTTAGTTATCGTTAAAAAATGTAATTAATTATATTTTTATTTACAAAAACGCAATTTGTGATCTAAAGTTAAAAAGCATTAATTGGAAATTAAACCAGTTTTCAAACAAATCGTATTTGATTCTCTACGTTTACGTTTACAATTATAATCTTTAAAAACAGTGTCTGACAAGACAGCGAAACGTCAAAAATAAAATAGGTTTATCTTTGTAACAAATTAAATTTATTGTGGAAAATCATTCAATTAAATATTCTTTCTATAAAATTATAAATAAAATTAATCAATTTATCCCTTCATTACAATATTTGAAAAATAGCGACATAAATTGCTAAACAATTGTAATATACTAAACATTTATATTATTTTATGGGCGCATATATTTAATTCCCAACCTAAATCCAACCAATACCTTTCAACCGAGCGCTTCTTATTAAATATAAAATAGTAATAAAAATTACAATACAATTCACGATATCTGGTTAAAATATAAATTTATTTAGCAGTGTTTTTATTTATGCATAGGAACAAAAACCGTATATTGTAATATTTCTAATACTGAGGCTAATTATGTACATGATAACTTGCAGAAATGACCGCTAAATGGTACCTACTAGTAGTGGTGCTGTACGCATAGAAATCATATTATAAATAATGGTGCAACAAAAGTTCAAGCGCATTATAGCAAAATCTACATGTAAATCTTCATAAGAAAATCGAAGCTCAAAAATAGAAAAATTTGTCCACATCAAGGTAACACGTCACCTCCCTTATCAGATTAGAGAGAACATCGGCTCTGGTCTTCGATAGTACACGTACCTTACAGAACTGAAGACTAGACCAGACATCGTGCAATCCTCGAAATTAGCTCATCCAAGTCCCTAAATTTTATCAATTTAAAGGTGAAACATCACCACTGACTAACTGTTCATGGTAAACATCTGCACCCCTTTAAATCTTACTGAGACCGTCGATGTATTTCCATATTAATAAAAAGACTGGATCAGGATTACATATTAAGCAAGTTAATTAGATATATACCGGATCCGCCATTACTTCCGAATAACGTTAAGAAATATGGTTTGTGTATTATTTAAAACAATATATCTTTACTTTATTACAGAGTACCAGAGTTATTATATGGTGTACCAGATGTATTTATAATTAACATGATTAAAAAAACCTTTTATTAAAAACTTTTGTTCAACCTAATCCTATCAAAAATCGAAATATTAACGAGTTATGTTAGAGTTTGTTTAACCATCCTTTGCCGTTACGTCATAATCGGTGACGTATTCTGCTGTTTTACGTTTGTCGTATATTATTTGAATGTCATTTTACACATAACCTCAAAATTAAAGTATAACTACTGACATATGTTAAGGATTGTTTTCAATGACCCATGTTAAGGTGTGTTTGTATTAATAAATTGGTAATGCCGAAAATTGTATTTTGCTTTGTGGGTTGCGTATATTTTTACATAATTAAGTAATTTTTTTTAACTTGAAGCCTCCTTTTTTTAACTAATTTGTTTCAAATTTCTAGTTTGGGGATATAACTATTCATATTTTTAAAAATTGTATAGTAATTATTGTCTGTGTCATTGTGAGAAATACTTTCGTAAGTATTCCTAAAACATGAAAATAAAAACACATGTATTGGAGAAAACAGGCAATAAATAAATTTATTTCTGAAAAAACTCCCAATACAAATGGGAAAAAACGGATAAGAAACGTAAACTAAAATAGCATGTAATGAAATAAAATGCAAAATCTAAGCTTCATCACTGACAAAAGCATCTTCAGCATCACTCTGGGAGTTCGATTCATTCAGATCTATGATAACAGGAAGAAAATGAGATGCATCAATGTATTTTTCTTTATCCCAGTCATTATTGATTAATTGATTTGTGTGCCTGAAATAGTGCTTCCATGAAACATGTCCAGCATAAACTTTGATTTTGTAGCCTTTATCTGTTTCTATTCCACTAGTAACTGTTTTTTGAATGGTTCTAATAGATATGTCTAGAGCATCAGCAACATGCTATAAAATTTAATAAAATCAAATCAATAAATACTTACATTTTATATAGTACAGCTAGATACTTACGTTGTAGACTGCATTTAACGGTAAAAGCGGTTTTCCAGCATATCTTTCTCTTGAAAAGTAATTAATCAACTTCAAAATTAAACTTTGCCCTTTCTTATTATACCGGGAAGGCATTTTGACAAAGAACAATTAATTGAAAAATGCGAAAATAATCAAAAATACTCAACAAATCAAAATATGACAACTTAACTGTCAAAAGTAACAAATAATCTGAATTAGTTAAGAAATACGTCAATGACGTCATAATTCCGTCTCATCCATTTAATGATGGAGAGATCGAGATGGATAATGTATGACGCAACGGCAAAGGATGGTTAAACAAACTCTACTATTTGTATTATTAAATATATTACATGTAAATCTACCCTTTAATTAATTCTTTTAAATAGTTTAGATTTTCGTTTTTTGTTGATCTCAAATTTTCGGAATAGAACAAGAAGGATGGCTACAAGGCTAAAATTGAAAGACCAGCATAAAATTTCAAGATTTGATTTTGCTCGAAATTACTTTGCGTGGAACGATAATGACTGGAGCAAGGTAGTCATAACGAATGAGTCGCATTTTTGCCTCAGTGAACCAGAAGGTCGTCGACGGGTATGGATAAGAACCGGAGAACCGTTTGTATTAACCAGAGACGTAAATTTGGTAGTGGGTCTGCTATGGTTTGGGCAGATATCACTTCAGAAGCACGTACATGGTTGGTTTTCATAGAAAAATACTCTCTAACAGCTCACAGATATATACCGGAGGTCCTGGAAGATCATGTTATGCCATTCATGGTCACAATAGTCGAGCAAGGCATTTTCATGCATGATAATGCAAGGCTACACGTTGTCAGGACTACCAGTGAATATCTAGATGTAGGAATTAGGTAGTTTGATTGAGCAGCACGTAGTTCATATATGAATTCCATCGAACATGTCGGGGTTAAGTTAAGGCAACGTATCCGAGGGCATACACCAGCCCCAATAACTGCTCAATTGAGAGTGCGCATGAATCATACTCCCAAGTAGGTAACCGCATCCGAAGGGACGAGTCTCTCTCCACAGGGCCCAAGGTTGATTTCATTGAGGCTTTGGTTGGATTTTCGTGAGTAGCTGGGATGTTTCAATATGATAAGTTGGGTCTTTTGAGGATTCAGGGTAACCCTCCAGTTGCTACACTATCGGGGAAAAGATCAAGGAGTTTGGGTATCGTCAGAGTTGGAGGTATTGGCTAGGTAAAGGAGAGAGGGGATGTCGTGGGTATAGATGACGAAGGGAAGTCTTATATCTGAACCCCATCGCTCACAAAGATATGCGCACCCATAACAATCGCAGAATGACAGATAATAAAGGTGTGCTTGCATAGAGCGATTAAAAAGAATACTATTATAATTTATGACGGTATATTAATCGTCTGTCTAATAGATGTCGTTACGTGACATATTTGGTCCAAAACTAATTAAATAATATATATCAAAAGTTAGTGTATATGAAATATACGCTACATATTGACTAGACTTTAATACACGTTATTAGTTATCATTATCATGATCTATTTTTCAATAATGTTAACTTTTATTTATTCATCTCGTTCCAAATAACAGTATTCGAACTTTGTCCAAAATGTAGAGGTACTTTTTGTCAAGAATAAATCAAAAAAAAATAAATTATGTTGTCTGATTCCATACTTAAAAGGTACGAAAACGTAATAGGTAAATATACAATTTTGGAGATTTAAGCTGATGCATTTTATTTTTAAGTTATTTAAAATGAATTAAGAATTTTGAACCTTTGGTTTTCAACATTGTTGATGAATATCTTCACTACTAACCAAAACTACACCTTATTATCACTTTACGTGCGTTTCGATAACTATGTTAGTATCATCAGGAGTTGATGATAAACTGCTTATAGGCTTTAAAATTTCCAAGAATTTACTGCACACTACTTACATACCGAATTATAGTAGTGAGTTGGGGTCGTTATGGTATCGACCAAAATCACTGGCGGCCAGAAGGGCGGTCTTTACTTGCCCTGCCGGGTTAGAGTACCTGGGTATTAGCTGCTGGGATGTTAAAATTTAAAACAAATATTAATGAATAAAACTATTTTTTGTTACCAAAATCCGAAGAAGAAAAAGGTGTGTAACGGACGATATAGGCACGATTAGCTTGGCGGCGTGGTGTAGTCGGACTGACGGTTCTGGACTCTGGATGTAACTGAAATTAGCTTCAACTTGACCTGTCTCTAAAGGTCGACGGACTTCACTGCTGCTCCAATTGGGATGGCCACATAAAGTTTGGCTTCTGGCTGCCTCTGCAGCTGCCGACAAGGGTATGAATTGTCCTAATCGATACGAACTTCGGCGTTTAAGAAGCAGAGACGAGAGTGTCTCTATCTGCCTGGCGAAGGTTCAACTGGTGCGACTGGCCTTTTATTCACAATTTTAAGTTAATTTTACTCCAGTGCCGTGCGCGATTTAATTTATATATTTTAAATAATACGGAAAAAAGTAACTATTATAACTCATGCTTTTGCTTATGGATACTATAGTATAATATCTCTCTACTGAGTTATTATAACTCACGCTGTTTGTTTATGTAAGCTATTAATTGTTCCAAAGCAGTTGAATAATTTATATATAATTTAATAGGAGTACTTAAATAAGACAACGTTTTATATTTTTATTTTAATGACTAGTAACATGTTTTATTGTTAATAATATTAGTCTGATGAACTATATTATTAACAAAATTATTATATAATATATACTACCATAACGAAGATTAAGAAGCATTTCAATACCATTACAACGGCCGTTAAAAGGATTACAAATTTCTAGAAAAGATTTAAAAGAGGGAAATGGTTTAGGTCAAGCTCATCATTTTATAAGAAATCGAATTGTTTAAATTTATTAAATTCTAATGACTTCAAGTAATTTAAACAAGTACGAGAACTACTAGTTACTAGTAACTAAATAACTTTGCTTATATTTTTTGTAGAAATTATAAAACGTTGTTTTATTTATCCGATTAATAATATGTATACTTTTTTATTCAATTTAACATTGAATTGAGGTAAGTGACCCATAACATCAATAATATTAACATGTAAATTAGATCCATATATTTCGTCTAAATATCATTTAGTGTTTGGAATATCTGAGAAAATGGTTTCCATGATAGACAAAAATTCCTGAAGCTAAACTGATACCATGTGTCAACCGATTAAATCTAAATAAACCCAAATGGATTCAATTTGTAGTTGTTGATAAACTCCCTTGAAATCAATGACAGGAAATAATGACTTCCACTTAAATATTCAAAAATATTTGGTAGGGCTTATAAGCAATGGTTTGAATCCATAACTTTATTACTACTCATTTTCATATTATATTCTTTTAACTTTTTTAATACTTGTTTATGCCTTTCTAATCTTTCTTTCACGGTTAGAATAATGATAATATATAGGAGAGCTATAGTACTGTTTAAATTTTCTAGAACGGTGTTTATAAGTTGTAAAAAAATATAGATCTAATAATTAAATAAGCTTGTAATATTCTACTAAATAGCAAATATGCTTATTACCTGAATTTGCATGTCGTATACCATAAATCAAATAGTTTACAATTCGATGAGTTACCAATTTCTTGCCGATATTCACTTTATATATCTTCCAATATTCATTCTAGTGGAATCTATGATGATTTACAACGCACGTGTCTAGTCCTAGCCTAAAAACGAATTCATATTTTTTACTGCTTTTAAGGACAAACCCCTGAAAACCCTTATATTAGCGTAATCGTAATCAAAGGGATTATCCAAATTTACTACCTAATTTCCATTTAAAATATTCAAATTAAACGTGGAGTTCTGTGAGAGCTTGAAACGATAAAAGCAGAGAAGTCCTCATCATATTCCTTTACGTAACTATATAGAATAAACATTGATTTTAGTTCAATATGAAACCATATGGTTTAGTTTTGGATACTTTTAAGGTTATCGACAAATTTATATATTTACAGAGAAAATTATAAAGGGCATAGATTTGAAGTTAAAAATATTCGATCCATGCTGAGTTAGGTTATGAATAGATTTGTATGTTTTTTTAATCAAATAAGGAGGAATTAAATGATTATTACGTTTTAATAGTTCCTGAAGAGGGCGAAAATATGGATTTAATGAAAGTACGAAACAATTACTAATCTCATTTGAAAATCAATTTACCTAATAGAGTTTCAATAAATGAGCAATATTCTGCTCTTAAACCATTAATACGTATTTCTTATTAAAAGTTAGTTATAGACATTAAAAATAGCAGGTCTTTTTAAGTTCAGCATTACCTTCCATGCGATTAGAATGTCCCTCTAGTTCGCCCAATACTTTTTAAATTTTAGTAGATTCAAAAGAAGGTTTTTAAAAATGATTTGTAAAGAAATTTTGTAGTGATGTTTAAATATTCCAAACAGTTGGTTAAAATTGAATTTTGAAAATAATAATAAAAAACTCTTTGATTATAGTTATAATTTAGAAAAAAGTACATAAAGACATACGTTGAAACGGAAGTTGAGACAAACAGATAAAGGGAGAAAAAAAGTTGAAGAAGTGTCACATAGCAAGGTATAGTAAAGAGGTTAGACAGATAAAAAGGAAACAAAAAGGGTGAAGAAGGTATCATTATTCAAATCCAGGTAAAAACATGAAATGAAAATTCATAAAAAAAGATCCAGAAGATTCACAAAAAATTAAACAAATTCAATGTATTTTTTATATAACGAATAAAATATTGGATTTTCTTTGATTGGGCATCTATAGGGTGTGCTATTTCAAATGACGTTCGCAATGAGGGGCAGGAAAGTCAATTAATCTAGAACAGAAAATATTTAATATCGCTTAGATTTTTTTATATTTAATCCTAAATTGTTGATTAGTGATTTGGTATTAAAAAGTGCGATGTATCGTTATGTATGAGGATAGAAAAGGAAAAGTTAAATTAAAAATTTGGAATAGTATATAACCATATATTGAAGGCATAAAATAATAGTAGATTACATACCGAGGTGAGAAATGCATCATTACTGTCGAGGGCAAATATAGATCACCGAGGCGATCGCGCCGAGGTGATCTATTGCCCGAGACAGGAATGATAATTTCCGCCATGGTTTGTATACTATTTTATTCACATTCATTTTATTTCAATCCACAATTTGAAAAGAATGTATAGTTATATTGTTTTTAAAGTGCTGTGTAACATGTGTGTATTAAAATACTTCAGTCAAGTTTTCTTTGAAATCAAAATACTTTGGTATTTAAATATTACATGACATTTTATTTTTGTACTATCAATTTAAAAAAATAATTAAAAAAGGAAAATAGCAAATTATGGTCACAAAATTTTACGATTAACATTAACAAATAAAATAGGTTTTGAAAATACATATAGTTTATTAAAGTCTGTTACTTTATTGTTGTAACTATATATCGCTTTCTGCTGATATGATAGGTATAGAGAAATCTATCCGGATCACGGGTGAGAAGTGACAGATATTACTTCCCACCCGTGGGCAGGAAGTAAAGTTTGTAATAGCTTATTCCCCGACCTTTAAAAAGTGTGTAATTGAGCTATTACATATACGATGGTGAATAAACAAATTAAAATAAATTAAACGTAGAATTTATTTTAATTTATTTACAAACGAACTGGTAAAGTTGATAAGAAAATGAAAGAATGTCTGGAATTAAATGAAAGTAAAAGAATAAAATGAAAAAATAAATCATTTCCAAGGTAATAACCATTCAGATCAAGGCGAAAACATGAAGTTGGTAGGAAGAGGGGCAGAAGTTTTAGAAAATATTCAATAAAATAAAATGCATAAATTATTGAGAGCAACTCAGCGTGA
Organism: Neocrepidodera transversa; assembly: GCA_963243735.1. NCBI lineage: Eukaryota > Metazoa > Arthropoda > Insecta > Coleoptera > Chrysomelidae > Neocrepidodera > Neocrepidodera transversa. Next base: position 31,648,953 of record OY725338.1, on the reverse strand, counting down.
TTAAGTTTTTTGTTTTAATTTGATATCGGACACTGTTTAGTGTTATCTGTAGTAGAAACCGAGCTTCATAAAAGGGACTCTAAGAAAAAGAAGATTTAGTTATTCTGCAGACCGCTAATTTAATGTTATTTTTTAGTTATACCGAAAGTAAAAAACCGGTTAACAAAAAAAGATGAGTAAACCGGATAATACTCATGGTGGCACGGAAACTCAGGGAAATCTTATTTAAATTTTTTCGGCTCCTGGTGAAACATTTTTTTGTCTGAAAATGTGGTCCTTTTTCACAATTTTGCCTTTTTTTTTCACTGTATTTTTGTTTTTGATGTGTAATGGTGTACCCAAATTTCATCTACAATAACAGGCGCCAGAAATATGATGTCTTGCACCTAAACTGCACCTACAGAGCGTTGTAAATAGTATTTAGAACACATTTTTAGTTTAACATTAGCAAACGCGTCACCCAACGCACGGACATGTATCCTGTGTCTGGATCTTGATTCACTATGTGATAAATACTTTCTTTATACGTATTCATAGCCTTTGCTTTTTTTCAACTTTAGTTCTGAGATTACCTAGCACCATTCGGTAAACTTGAGCTATGTTATCGTCATTGGTTGCAGTTCATCGTCTCTCAAGCTGGTACAACCATTTTTAAATTTAACTGCCCTAAATTTCACGATGCTAAATGATGGTTCAGAGGCCCCGTACACAGTATCCAACTTATCTTTGATTTGCGTAGGTATATTCAATTTTAAAACCAACTATTTAATGACAACTCGATTTTCTCACAAAAGCACTTGCATTGACTCACTCAAGCGATTGTCAAACGACAAGTCGCTGAAATTCTGGTGAGTACCTATCAGAATATGCACAAACACATTTTCTAGCTTTATTGACAAGTGCTGCCATCTCGTACAATATGAGGTTTAGGAGTAGATTTTGACTAACAAAATCTAACAAACCTTAGTTAAATTTAAATACAAAAGGTTATCCGCATATCACAAAAATGGTTCAATGTTTAATAATGAAATAAAATTCAAAACTATGTACCACAAAGACTTTATTAAAGTTGTAAAAACGGCAACTTGTTTCGACTACTTATCTATCTTCAGGATATATATGATCAGTTTACCCAATTGTTTTGATAACTGATACTGCCACCTGATCCTTATATATAGTCACCCCTTTTATTACTCTTTTATCCCCTCGTGATCAGCCTTTGCTCACAAACTCTCTCTTGTTTATCATAAAACTTATTTGTTTAATTCTTTAAGTTTGACTTGGCCTCTAATTTTTCTTTTTGTCTTCTTCTTTTTATCTTCTCTATTAATTTGTCACTGTCTTCTTTTCTATAACGCGCTATGGACTGCACCCATCGACTTAAGTTCTTAACTTTTAGATAATTAATTCACATTTTAAGTCATATACTTTAGGTCATTTTAACGGTTAAAAAATTTTTGCCATTTTGTTAATTTTTCCCATTCCTTACATCCCTTCCTTCCCCCTGTCAATTGTCTTGTCAATTTTCAATATGTTACCGCCATCTTGTTGTAAGACTAGCTAGTTTCCAAGTTGCCATGTGCGTTGCACTGATGATTTTTCATTTTATTATTTATTTGGTGAGTTTTTATGACTATATATTTTTGCTTGGTCCCAGAGAGGACAAATTTAGCTCCTCGAAGTCACCTGTGGTTTTTCCGATTTTATCTAATACGAAGTAGTGTCAACGTCAACACTTCCTTATTATAGAGCACTTCTCAATCCCCCTTTGCTTCATCAGGATCAACTTTTTCAAATTGAAATCCTAAAATATTTTTTATTATATCAATTCATACCATCGCCGCATAATTATTATTAATTAAGTTCATGTACCCATTATTTCCTTAATCCTCGGTAAAATTTTCCATTAACCATTGTAATTTGCAGCAGTGTTATGCTCCCTCCCTACTAATGTACTATTTACTATTGTAAACCTATTTTTATATGGTAAGTTATTTTGTTATTTATTCATTTAGCTTTTCGAACATTGTTATAATTTTTTAGGCTTGAAGATGGGTCCGTAGCCGAAACTAGTCGCCCTTTTTAAAACTTTATTAAAGTCTTTGTGATACATAATTTTGAGTTGTATTTAATTACAGTTAAATTTGTTATTATGTTACTTGTATTCAAGTATTCAAGCAAACTGTTATATTCATTTTTTTTATAATGTAAGTAAATAAAATATTTTATAAAGTTAAAAAAAAATTAATGGATGTTTACGTATTTTTTACACTACTGCTATATTTGGTTTTATGAACTGTTTAAAATAATAATTTAAGTATCGGTTTCTAATAATTAGTAACAAATTATATCAATTATGTAATTTTTTTCTCTATAAACAATTATGATTCATGGAATACATAGGATTAATTTAGTCAAAGATCATGACTAGGATATTTTGCTGCGTAATTTTTTACTGCTTTAACAGAATTACCTTGACATTATAATAGAAAAAAACAACTGCAAGTCGTAAAATATTTCTACAGACTTTTTTCATACTTATTTATAAATACCCTCTCGAGCCCTAAGGGACTATCGTGTTTATCAGGTTAATTACTTGGAAACAAGTTTAAAAAAAAATGTCGAATAATTTTTTTTAAAAATTATATTTATCTTTTTTTAAATGCAGAGTGATGTTATATATTATGTTAAAATAAAGAAAAACACATTTTTTTAAACTGGAAATTTGGAACCTTTAGTTTTTACCAATGTTGAAGAATTCAACTAACCAAAACTTCACTTTTTAAACACTCTATACGTACGTTTCGCTAACTATATTAGCATCATCAAGAGTTATCATCAACTAAAATATAATATAATATATTCATTATTCTTAAGTAATAACAGAACACCTGATGATATCAACATTTTGGATTTGAACCAATACTCCCTCACGGGAATCTTCGCTTAAAGGAAATTTCTTAACCGCTCAACCACTCAAGCTACGCATTTGTATGTGAATTAAAAAATCTGATGTGGCCAGTACATGACCTCTCGCCATTTTTAAATCAAAAATTTACACGCCAACACAAAACAGTATGAAAAAAATTGACTTTTTTGTAAATCTGGCAACAATAGCAAAATTTTTGAAAATTTTAATGATACGAAAATAAAATATAGTGTAAACAAAATATATGTGTAAAACTTTATTGCCATTTTGTTTAATAATGACGTCATCACTCATAGCAACTGCCATTTCCGGTTGTCCGATTGATACCAAAATCTAATCAGATCTAATCTAAGGCATCAGAATCTTGTATGCAAAATTTCAATTTTTTTAATTTAGTAGATCTATCGCAGAAGCACACATTAATATACACACACTAAGACACACACAGACATCATCGCGAAAATATCAAAATCGTATTCTAGGGACCTTAAAATGTGTTGATCCCTTGAAAACTCGCTACCCAATTTTTAGCATGATTACTATACCTCGCTTTTCTGAAGGGCCAGAGGTGAAAACGACTTAATCCCGTATTATAAACTAGATTTATTCTATAAAATTATGTAAATCTGTTTTGGTAGCAAGAAAGCAAAAAATACTAAAAACTAAACATTTTTAGATTTATTTTATGTCCTAAAAATTAATTAATTTGCGTTTCACAGGTAAAAATTTAGGGCAAGCGTACGTATTGCATATAGAAATAGTATATTGTCAAAATGGCAACCTTACGTAATATAAATAGAAGAATCCATGATATATGCGCCGACTATTAGATACTTTTTTATTATTTTTTCTCATCTAATTGAATATACGTCTGTTTTCTTCGTTTTCCCTATAAATTTAATAGTTTCCTTTTCGATAAAACATCCAAATATATGGCACTTAATTAACTCTATAATATGTGGTTGTTTATCATGGCCATATTTAATCTGTAATTCCAACCTTTGACCAAAGATGTTCCACATATCAATGTCTACGACTGCATTTTCAATTCGTAGCTCTATGAAATAGTATTGAAATTATTGTAAATTTAAAGATCAAACCTTTTCGTACTTTCGTGGGAGGAATATATGTTAATGCTGCACACATACGTATATTTAACCTTACTTCTGCATCTTGTTTACATTATTCCGTCAGTAACAAGTCTTGTGCTTTCCTTCCACAAGCATTGATTTAAATGAAAGTTGTAACAACTAACACGGATGTATGGGAATATGCTTCTGAAAGCTGCTCTTTTTGCTGTTATCGTCGACCACCTGGAAAGTTTTTCTTTTATTATTTCAAATAATATATTGATATGAAAATTTAAAATATAATGATGCCAGGTCATTTCAGAAGATGATCAGTCCTGGTTGACTTATTATCTGGAATTAAAAAAAAATAATCAAGTGAGATGTAAAAAAAATATGAAATTGTCAATAGAGATAAAAATATTTTTTTTGAAATTGTCCAATGAAAATTAAATAAAATTTGTAATTTAATTTTTCATCTAATAAATGGTAAATAAAAAACAGAATTTGATTTAACAAGTAAAAAAAACGGTAATACGAGACGGTGCAAACAAGAATTTATAGAAAGACGAGGAAGGGAAGAACTATAACATAAGACAGTAGACAATAAGAAACGGGGATGGAAAATATTCTTAAGAAAAATAGAAAAAGACTAGAAGGTGAGACAAAAACATACTGAGATAGGAGCAGTAGAAGAAACATGAACAGAAGAGCAAGACTGAAGAAAGTGAAGAGGGGATAAGACCTATTAATATTAATGTATTTTTTTTTTATAAAATTTAATCTTATAAATTTATTGTAGTGAACCCAACCCGGATTGAGATTCTTAGATAGGACATCTGTAATATACCGGGTGTTCCATATCAATATATACTATAGGTTTTCTTCTCCTTGCTTTGCAGTAGCCCAAGCATTAAGGTACATATTCATTAGATCACATTTTCGCGCATAAACGATTTATGCGCAAAAATGCTCTAATGTGTAAAAAACAAAGTATGTTTGCAAAAATTCTGAGCGCGCACGACCGCGCTCGACCGGTTGTCGGTTTCTGGTAAAGATCAAAGAATATTTACGCGCAAATTTCCGCAGTGTGGACAATAATTTTAAACTAGTCAGTGTTTAGTGGTATATTCTGGGCATTCAAAATTCTGTTTTATTCAACATTGTTAATATGGAATGAAATAAAAAACGTTAAAAAGTTTCGTCGCACACACGTTTGTACAAGCAAATTTTTCATGCGCGCAAATTTGCTCTAATGAATACGTACCTTTACAGGAACTATTCTCGTTCCGCTGGAGTTGTTTCCTATCTGCTATGTGAAAGGAATGTAATTGTGTAAATTATTCGAATGTAATTGTGTTAATTATTTACAGCAACTTTTGACTATTCCATCTAAGAATATTGCTTTGGTTGTACTAACTAGATTTTGTCCACAATCGAATGGAAACAACATTGTTCTGTACCCTTACTTGGGACCCGAAATTGCTCATCTTCTAATAGAGCCTTTCTTTTTTGAATAAAAACCGATTGCCGAAAGAATTTTCCGGATCGACCTTACCGTTCTCGAGTTATCCTGCGCACAGACATCCACACAGACAGACTTTTTTCGCGGAAAATCAAGTTTTTCCACGTTTCATGACATTTCAAGTCATTTGGAGCAAAAAAAAATTTTCAGATTTTTGCACGATTTCAATACTAAGGTTTGCCCTACTTCACCAAGGGTGAAGTATGAGCGACCGTAGTAAAAATAGTAAAAAATAAGAAAAAATAGGTATATACGTAAACTTCAAATTTTAATGAAATACGGTCGAATTTCGACCATTGGCGACCACTAGTGAAGTTAAAAATATAAACTTGGGGTTAGGTAGTTTTAAATTTATTAAAATGGTTAGAATATCCCATTAGCAATAAAACTGTAATTGTCAGTGCCGCATAAGAAAGTAAGCGGTGTTGTCATGTGTAAACGATTGCCGTACTACAAAATTTTAGACACCCACTTGGTGTGACGTGAAGTGATAGGAAGCGGGAGGGAATTCGAAGTTGACGCACTTCTCATGCTTCTTAAGAGGCCCACATACCACGTGACTTTTGTGTTTGCCGGTTGGAGAATTCCCCAGGGAAAATGTGCTTGTATTCTAATAAATTTGATGTAAAAATTCTTTTTTTAGTATTCTAGTCCAATTTTTTCTGTGCAAAGCAGGTTAGAGCGCCATAAAACATAATTATTCGTATTTGGACGAGAACCCCCCTAATACAGCAAGTAAAAATATGCAATTTTTTCATGATATTTAAAATATTTATGAGAAGAGCGCATCTGTGCTACATTTTTCAAATTTGTCAAGAGAAGAAAGTTGATAGTTGTATCACTTTTACTAAAATTATTTTAAAAAACGTGTCACGGACGTGCTCTAAAGAATTGACTACAGAATCGATTGGTGAAAACCGCAGCTTCCTATCTTTAATATTAAGAGAGCGCTCGTCCAAAAACCATTTCAGGCAAGATAACATATGGTATTGGCGCCTCTTAAGAGTAGACCTAAACAGGTATCACATCTTATTTGTCCCGACACCAAGTAGAATATCACTGGTCACCCGCCACCCGTCACCCACCCACTCTATCTAAGACAATGTTATAGTTGGGTCTCTTTCTCCAACCCATTGGATTCCTAGTAACGAGTTATAAAGCATGTACACCCAAGTAAAAGTTATAAATCTTTCTTTATATATTTTTTTTGACTCATAATAAAAAAGTTTATTAAATCCAAAATTTTATCCATGTCTCAATTATTGTCCAAGTTTTAAGGAAATAAAACACGAAGTCAGGAACTATAAGAATTTAATATAAAAACAAGGAGGCAACTAGTTTCGGTATCAAACCATCATCTTACCATTATTACTTTGGTATTAATATAATATTTACTTTCCCAACCAACCTCTGAGAAGGGAAAGTATTGTCAACAAGCTAAAAAAAATTTCGAGATAAAGATGGAAATATCCATTTTGAGGTCACCTGAGATAATTAAGACCATTTCCAGATAGAAGTCTGTCTGTCTGCCTTTCTGTCTGTCTATCTCTCTGTCTGTGTGTATTCTTCCACGATAGGGGCCACACGTTTAATCCGATTGAGCTAAAATTAGGTATCTGGGTTTGGGTTACCCGTCAGAAGAACTATTAGTTTTGTACGATATCTGTCAAACGGAAGTGTCACTATCAAAAAATGACAGTTGCAATATATCACGAATTTGAAGTTCAATATATCATTTTAAAGCACTGGAAAAACTCTATTCAGAACAGCCAAAATTATTTCTCCAACTGTCATCTGTGAAAAATAAAAAAATGTCAAAATTTGATTAACATAAAATATCTGAAAAAGTATTCGTGAATACCCGTCGGGAAAGTTTTGGGGCGACACATCCGATTTTTTTAAATTTGTGATAGTTAACAACCCGTCTCTTTTTTAAGTACCATATATGTTTTAAAAATTAGTGAACCAACTTTAATTTTGCCTACATAAGTTATTTTAAATAAAGACCTGATGATGGTTTGATACCGAAACTAGTTGCCTCCTTGTTGTAACATTAAATTCGTGTAGTTCATGGCTCCATTCTTTATTTCCTTAAAAAGTTTTTTCTTATTGTTTTTGTATAAAAAAAAAATATAAAAAAACAAAACTTTATTGTAACTTCAACTAAGAGTACCTTTTTTATTTCTTTATCATACAAAATATCTCCTTTAACCATCGGTTCTACACCATTGATATATATATATAATTAATCAAAGTTATACGTAATTATCGGTAACTTATACGTCCTTACCTTTATCGCAAAAAGAACTTTCTTTATCACGAACCAGAGAGTTTAAAGATAAATTGTATTTATCTACTCCTATTAAGTTATATATTAATTATTCAGCTTCTTTTAAGCAATTAATAGTATCCATTAACAAATAGCTGACTCTCCATAACTCACTATAGGAATATATTGTAATGAATTTCTACGACGTTCTCAATTTGGGGTGAGTTCTATATGAAAAAATAATAAACATTACAAAAAATTAAAGGAAACTAAATTAATAAATGTCCTTCTGTTCGCATTTCACTCCAATCTTCTGCACCTATTTTATCTCCTACCTTTACCAATCACTTCTTCTAAATACCTCTTCTTAACCTGACTTCCTAATCTCCGCTTTCCAATTATTAAACCTCTATACTCCTCCTTACGTTCTTTTACTATTAGTCCTTTCTGTTAGTTGCTTTCTTATTTAGCTCACAAAGCTGAATTTATCTCTTATTTTATTATTTATTTTTTTTTTAATAAAATTTTGTAATTTCATCAGTGTATAAATATTTTTTATTTTTCCATCTTTCTAAATACTCTTACAAAAACCATTAATTAACATTCTGACCCAAAACAACCATTTTTTCTTTCTTGTAAAAATATTTGACTTGTTTATTATTTTTTATTCAACTGTCGTCCTTTAAAATTCAAAAATTTTTTTGTTACTTGATTCATGAATAAAAATTTGTTAATCACTTTTGACAAACTTGCCATTTACTTTTTAATTATACAGCAACAATTTACTTTAATATTCTATCCAAATTTTAACTTTCTCTATTAAATTATTATACAAATAATAATCATTCATATTATAATAATGATATGATATTACAAATAAGATTTTTTTTTTTATACTCCACAATTGTTGATTTTAAATATTTTATACACCAATTATTTTCAATAAATGTTTTAAAATTATACTCTTAACAATAAACTCTGTTTATAACATTCAAAATTCACAAATGTTATTCAAACCTTTTAACAAATAACTAATAATTAACTTATAAAAATGACTTATACAGAGTATTTCATTACAATATATTTGCTATACCTTTAAAGGTAGGTATCTAGTTTTGTAAAAGTCAATTCGCCGAAGCGGGACAGTCCATTACTGTCATTGAGGGGAGTAGGTAATATTTTTTTCTACAAGCGTGCGGAAGTATACTTTTCCGCCCGCATTTGAGTGCGGAAAGTTGTACTTTTCCGCAATAGTGCAGAAAGTTGTACTTTTCCGCACTTTTATAAATGCTAAAATGATTAAAAAATATTTGGTAACTTTTTTTAATTCTATGCGCTTGTAGAAAAAATATTGTTCCTAACACTTGCGTAAAGTATCTTTTCCCCACTTAATTGCATGCCCGAACTCCGCTTCGCGTCGTTCTGGCAACTGCAATTGCGTGCGGAAAAGTATAACTTTCCGCACTTGTTAGGAAAATAACTATTCTTTTTCTGCCTTTTCGTTTTAATTCTAATCCCACTGATTTTTACCTCTCGCCCTTCAGATAAGAGAGGTATAGGAATCATGCTAAAAATTGGGTAGTGAGTTTTCAATGGATAAACACGTTTTAGGGTCCCTAGAATACGATTTTAATATTTTCGCGATGATGACGGTGTGTGTGTGTGTGTGTTAGTATGTGTATGTGTGTGTTAGTGTGTGTGTGTGTGTGTTAGTGTATGTGTGTGTGTGTGTGTTAGTGTATGTGTGTGTGTGTGTTAGTGTGTGTGTGTGTGTGTTTGGATGGATGTTGTAGTAACGATAACTCAAAAACTACTGAATGAAAAAATTTGAATTTTTGCATACAGGATTCTGATACCCTAGATTAGATCTGATTAGATTTTGGTGCCAATCGCACAACCGGAAGTGGCAGTTGCTATGTGTGATGACGCCATTATTATACAAAACGGCAATAAAGTTTTACACATATAGTTTGTATACCCTATAGTTTATTTTCATCTTATTAAAATTTTCGTAACTTTTGCCATTGTTGCCAGATTTACAAAAAAATAATTTTTTTTCATACTTTTTTGTGTCAACCTGTAAATTTTTGATTCAAAAATGGCGAGAGGTCATGTGCTGGCCACATCAGATTTTTTTGTCGGTTTTTGTAATTTTTGTGCCTTTTTTTAATTTTTTTTGGTTTTGTTTGATTTTTTCATTTTTTTCGTATTTTACAATTTGATTTTTCATTTTTTTCCAATATTCTGATTTTTTTTCTATTTTTATTTTCTTTTCCGATTTTTTCGATTTTTTTCTCATTTTTCTGATTTTTTTTTCATATTTTTTTAAAGTGTCTCTAATTTTTTCTAGTTTTTTCTCATTTTTCTGATTTTTTGTTTTTTTCCAATTTTCCTCATTATTCTGTTTTTTCTATTTCTTTCTTTTGTTTTCTGATTTTTTCTTATTCCTCTGATTTTTTTTCAATTTTTCGGTTTTTCGATTTTTCCTTTTATTTCTTCATTTTTTGTTGTTTTTTTCAATTTTTCGGTTTTTCGATTTTTCCTTTTATTTCTTCATTTTTTGTTGTTTTTTGTTTCACTTTTTTACTTTTTTCGAATTCTTTCACTTTTCCCCCATTTTCCCTGTTCTTACCAATTTTTCTCCATGTTTCACTATTTTTTTCTCTTTTTCTATTTTCTCCATTGTTTCTATATTTCTTTATTTTCCTATTTATCCCCATTTCCCTCTACTTTTCCATATTTTTTCTTGTTTTTCCCTACTTTTTCGCGTTGTAACCAATTTTCCATATTTTCCCCATTTCTCCCTATTTCTTCTGTTTTCCCGGTTTTTCCCGAATTCTTCTATTTTTTCCTATTTTTTCCCCCATTTTTCACAATTTTTTCTGCTTTTTTCATTTTTCTCCTATTTTTCCCCATTTCTCCCTATTTTCCTATTCTTTCAATGTTTCACCATTTTTACCTCTCGCCCTTCAGATAAGAGAGGTATAGGAATCATGCTAAAAATTGGGTAGTGAGTTTTCAATGGATAAACACGTTTTGGGGTCCCTAGAATACGATTTTAATATTTTCGCGATGATGTCTGTGTGTGTGTGTGTGTTAGTGTGTATGTGTGGACTTTTGAGACCTTACGGGGACAATTTCCGAAAAACGCTTATGGTTGTGAGGACCGTTTTTCTTATTGGGACATCAAGCCGGTCTTCATAAGAAATTAACCTGATTTTTGTAATCTACGTCGTTTTTGGTCTCAAATGGTACCTATAACATTAATAAAATATTTGGTCCCCATAAGTAATGTGTCAGGTGGATGAGGTTCTTATAACATACCTGAAGGGGGCGCCGTCATCTATACACTTTGTGTGTATTAGGCAATGATATTGCATTGGTTGTAAAGACCATGTATTCACAATGTGTTTAATTTTTGCTTAGATTTTGACTTCACATACTGTTGATCTCAGTGTCTTCAACGATCAATATTGGTGTGTACGAAATAAGCCCCATTTTTCGAATTTTGGCATTTTGAATGTTGTTAAAATTGTTGTAGGTTTATAACAAAGTGTTACAGAAAATTATTTCTTAAACTAAGTAATACCATTATTTTTTTTTCGAAATATTTTTTGTTGTACTAGATTGTTCTAGTTGTTCTTAACATTGTTCCAAAATTTCATGTCTTAAAAAAATATTTCAAGTTCAAAATCAATTACAGCCATTTAGAGCTAGCCCTCCATTATTTTGTTTCGTAAATTTTTTTGTTATATCAGATTGTTTCAATTGTTCTTAACATTGTTTCAAATTTTTGTGTTTCAAAAAAAATATTTCAAGCTCATATAATCAATTAAAACCGTTTAAAGCTAGCTCGCCATTATTTTTTTTCGAAATTTTTTTTGGTGTACTAGATTGTTTTAGTTGTTCTTAAGAGAAATTGCTTCGTGCACTGTATCTCAGATAAAGGGGAAATTTCTCCTGTGAGGCCCCCACCACAAATTTTTAAGCGACCGAGGCGATTGACGAAAACGGTGACCGGACACTTCCCCACTAGAATAATCCCCACATGATAATTCTCCACAGAAAATTACCCACAAGTAGAAATACCCACACGAAATTTGCCCACATAGAAATTTGCTTACACAGATAATTCCTCACAATAGATTTGCTCACAATGATATTTGCTCACAATGATATTTGCTCACAGTGAAAATTTATTGGTAATTATTCAATAGTTATTGAGTTTAAATTAAAAATAATTAATTGATAATTATAATCTTCTGATGAAATTTGTGTTGATCGGTGTATATCGATTAAGCATAACTTAATAATTAGGCAACGAAAGTATTAAAATAATACAATTTCATAAATAGAATTCTCAAAACTTGCTAATGAATTTTCACAATGTAATTATTAAAATATATTTAATATTTTATTGTACTCATTCAAATATCTTTGTAATTTTTAAACAAATTAAAGTGTCCGAACGCATACATATAAGTATATAAAATTTGTGCTCATGTTGAAAAAAAAATAGAAATATAAGAAACGTTTAGTAGAAATTTAATTAAACTTTGTAAAAAAAATATTTCTATAATTGCTTTTGTATAAACTCAATAACTGTTGAATAATGACCAATAAATTTTCTCTGTGAGCAAATATCATTGTGAGCAAATATCAATATCAATCGAACAATTTTCAATTATTTGTGGCATACTGTATACAACTTGCAAGAATTTTCATTTTTGAGACATACTGTATACATTTGACAATACTTTTTTTGGGACGTAGTGTAGGTAAAAACATTAAAAGATTTTTGAAAGGGAAAAATCTTTAACGATAAATAATATATACCTACTATTTAGAAAATGTATTCCCCAAAAAACTCAACTTCAGGCACACTGTGTAGATCTTACAAGACTTTTTATTTTTAGGACCTGCTGTATATAAGAATTTTCATTTTTATACTATACTTTATAAAACTTATATTTTCATTTTTGGGACATACTGTATATATCCTACAAGAATTTTTATTTTTTTGACATGCTGTTATAAGAATTTTCATTTTTGTGGCATACTGTATACAACCTACCAGGATTTTCATTTTTGGGACATACTGTATACATCTTACACAAATTGTAATTTTTGGGAGATGCTGTTATAAGAATTTTCATTTTTGTGGTATACTGTATACAACTTACAATAATTTTCATTTTTGGGACATACTATATACATCTTACAAGAATTTTTATTTTTGGGGCATGCTGTTATAAGAATTTGCATTTTAGTGGCATACTCTATACAACTTACAAGAATTTTCATTTTTGGGACATACTGTATATATCTTACAAGAAGTTTTTTTTGGGACATTTACTGGTATAAACTAAGAGATTTTCTGAAAAGGAAAAATATTTTAAAGACAAATATTATATACCAACTATTTAGAAAAAGTATTCCTAAAAAACCCAGCTTGAGACATACCGTATACAGCTTACAAGAATTTTTTTTGGACACACTGTATACATTTCAAAAACTACAACTAATTCTAAAAATTACTTCATTTGGTTTGAATTAAAATTTGCTATTTCATTTAACTCTTGGAGTCCGACCTTGTTCTTTAAATACAGTCCCCGACAAACCGATCGAAACCGAGACTCTACGAACCTCGGCCAACGAAAGAATGACATTTTAAGTAGTAGGGACAATATTTGTCTTATTTATAATTATTTTAGGAACATAACGATATCCAGTATTTTAGTGATTAGAAGCTCATATCGAATTGACTATTTAATTTGTTTCTTGTATTATATTAAGGAAAGATGAATCTGCAGATTGCTCGAATTCTTTTTTTTTAATAATACGTTTTTAATATTTTAATAATACATTTTTAATACAGTAATTGTAAGGAAAAGTTTTATTATTTTTAATAATTTCACCAAGCTTACATTTTTTTCCAGGCGGAATTGTCGGTTTTTTCAAAAAAAATTCGACGAAATTGTATATTAATCCTTTTTCTTTGTTACAAAACAAAAAGTGGTGAAATTTATTCAGTATTGTGTTATCTATCACTAAAACTAAATGCATGAAATTTAAACGTTTTGACGGTGTTGGAGCGCGAAGAAATTGCTCTTAACATTATTTCAAATTTTCGTGTTAAAAAAAAACCATTTAAAGCTCTAAAAAAGTAAGCAAAGTACAAAATAAAAAGTGTCTGCGAAAAGATTTTAATAAAACCAGTAATATGTATTTATATTAGTCAATAAAAAGTTTTCTTTTCCTTTATTTGAAATTTTGTATAGCAGTCTTACCTTAAAATTTTTGACAATTTGATAAATTCATATGATAAAAAAAATAGTCAGCCAAAACAAATGAGGATCGTGATCAATTTTTTTTCCTTACACGTACCTAATTAATACGATTATATCACTCATAATGTAATAATGTCCTATATTGTTACTTGATTAATAATCGATAATCATTCACCATATACTGAGTAATAACTGATAATCACACTTTGGTACTTTTAATGCTGTTATATCTTTGTCATTGCTTTTGTACTGTAAATGTAAATTATTGAGCTGTCAAATTTTTAAAATGCCATTAATTCGTGATATAATCTATTGAATACAACTCGTGGTATCGTGTCTATTGATAATCCTATAAGTTAATGCACTCAACGTGTTGCCAAATTATAATTCCACTCGTCCTGCGGACTCGTGAAATTAATATTTGACAACACGTTTCGTGAAATTACTTATGGGATTATCGATAATCAAGATGCCACTCGTTGTATTATATATGATAATATTTTCCTTAGGATTAAAACTATAAGGAACAATATTCAAAATAATGGAATAATCTGATAGAAATGGAGCAATGCTAAGAACAACTAGTAAAACAATCTTGTAATATAAATAAAAAATTATGGGGGTCAACTCTAAATGGTTTTAATTGATTTTGGGCTTGAAATATGTTTTTAAGACATAAAAATTTAGAACAATGCTAAGGACAACTAGAACAATAAAAAAAATCGGTTGTGTCGCCCCAAAACTTTCCAGACGAGTATCCAGGAATACTTTTTCAGATATTAATTGTTAAAGTTTCAAAATTTGACATTTTTTTATTTTTGACAGGTGGTACTTACTGAAATAATTTTGACTGTCCTGAATAGAGTTTTTCAAGGGCTTTCAAATGATCTACTGCAAGTCAAATTCCCTGATATATTGCATCTGTTATTTTTTGATAGTGACATTTACACTTGACAGATGTCATACAAAAACTAATGGATTCTTCAGACAGGTAACCCAAACCCATATACCAAATATCAGCTCAATCAGATTAAACGTGTGATCATGGAAGAATACACACAGATAGACATACAAACAGACAGACAGACTTCCATCTGGAAATGGTCTTAATCATCTCAGGTCACTTTAAAACGGATATTTACATCTTTATCTCGACAATTTTTTTCAACTCGTTCACAATACTTTCCTTTCTCAGAGAGGTGGGTCGGGAAAGTAAAATTTCAAAAAAAAAAAAAATTAGGGGCTAGCTTTAAAAGGTTTTAATTAATTTTGAGCTTGAAATAATTTTTTAAGGCATGAAAATTTGGAACGATGTTATAAATAACTAGAAAAATCTAGAACAACAAAAAAAAACTTTGAAAAAAAATAAGTTGGGGCTATACTGAAAGATGACTAAGAATTTGGAACTGTTATGATTTATGAAGGTAGTATTGACTAACTAAAGAAATTTTTGTCTATTATAGGCCTATATTGCTTTTCTTTTTCTGAGATGCAAATTCTGCGGTCCCAGTAAAAGCTTTTATCTCCGATAAATGTGTGAACGCATATATATCCATTTGTCTTTTTCTACCTTTTCAAAAGGAATAAACATTTTTGTATTTTTATATAGTTATAATCTCTTTCCTGCGTTAAAGAGTGTCCAGCTGATCATTGTAGATTTGTAAGTGGTGGCTTAATATCTCTGGAACCGTTTAACTTAGAAAATCTATATATGGTACATTATTTAGGATTTAGGCGCTTCATAAGTCTTAAATTGGGGGTGAATAATAATTAATTAAATCATTTTAAGGAGTTGTTTGGGGGTAACCCACCCTTATCACCATTAAGAGCTTTTTTGTCCATCGGCCGATTTTTAAAATTTTTGTTTCATTTTAAAACTTTTTTTACTCTTTTATTTTTAGAAATACTAAATATTTTTCGAAAAATGTTAATACAAAAATAACTTTAGTTGACCATGCATTTGTCAATTAAATTTAACAACCAGCAAATAATTTTTGATAAAATCGATTTAAATCAGAAAACATAATAACAAAAATTAAGCAAACACATTTTAACAAAATTTCTTTAAAGAATTTTGTCGAAAATGATCTCCATTCTCTCATTTTGGGCTGCTATTATTGGTAATGGAACATTGGTTCATGCATAATGGAATACCACCTCATTTTAGTCATACCGTTAGAGACTTTATAAATTTCCAGTACCCAAATAAATGCGCTTAAATAATATACGAAATATAGATTTTTTAAGTTAAACGGTTGCAGAGATATTAATTTTTTTTTCGAAATTTATCTCCCTACTTTTGGTCTCCGTAACTCCTTAAGGGTACAACTTGGTATAGAGGTAAGTTGCGTTAAAACATCATATTTTGGGGTTCCCAACATGTACCTATTCTGTGTCGGTACTTAAGCGAAACACACCCTGATTGATAAATTGGTGTTGTTCATTTGGTCCCAGTGGTCAATTTTGTCAAGGGGTTTCCGTAATCCTACCGGTCTTTGGGCTTCAAAGTTTTAAACTGAGGTGGTCCTTTTGGGCACAGTGATTATCAACTATAAAGTAACTAATCCTTTTTAGGGTTCCGTACCCCAAAGCGTCGAAACGGAATCCTAGTGCTCTCACTCGCGTGTCCGTCCGTCCGTTTGTCACACCGGTCTAGCAGCTAAACCGTTGGAGCTAGAGTCTTCAAATTTTCACAGTATATGCGACTTGTTGACTCAAAGCCATAGAAATTATATTAAATTTTTTAAAATGCTTTCAAGGGAGGCTCCCATACAGCCAAAGTGGGGCGCAAAATTTGGCCTACCCCATCAAGTGAGGTATCGTTGTTTAGAGCTCATTCAGTAGATGTTTCAAAAAGTTTGAAAAACGTAGGCATGAGAAGCCGCCAAAGTCAGCATTTTTTACAAAATTTTGTTCCGAAGTATTTTTAACTTTCCATTGACCTATGAACTTGAAATTTGGTGATAATGTTTATTGTTATGTATATTTTACCAACAAATACCAATATATTACTAAATATAATTTTTTCATTAACATTCCCTTATTTTTAGGGTTCCGTACCTTTGTATTTATGCCAATTGTGATATTCGATATTTTATTATTTTTATCTGTGCAGTCGTATAAGTTCCATTAAAAAACGCATTTTTCATCTTATAATTTTTTTTCTATCTTTGTCGGCTACGCTGATATTAACAAATTTGTTCGTTGTATTTCAAAATTTGCTAATATATCTAAGTATATATGCTGATTGTGTCGGACTTCAATGAAAACCATTAGCCTAACCGTGAATAATTTTATTTAAACTGTATCTAGGAATTAACCCACAATTCAAGGTATTACAAAAATATTATTTAAAATTTAAATAATCCTACTTCATTTTTCTAGAACCCTTAATACCGCTCTCGTGTCCAGAAAGGCTACATCTTTAGAAGAACAAAAGATTAAATTCGGTTAAAACTGACCGTTGTGCCGAAAAGGGCTCCACCCTAATAAATATATCGAAAAGAATAAATGAAATAAAAGCAGTAAAAAAATTCAAAGCATAAATTCACAATTAAAATTATTTATTTATTTTGTAATGGACTAATCCAGTGATTTTTTTATATTTTTATTTTATAATTTTGGCCTACCATAACACATTGCACCGGGTCCAGCACTTCTGAGACCGATCCTGCGGCTGTAATTAATTCTTAAAATTTGAAAATTGGGGCTATAGTGGCTTGTGACGTGGCCCAATTGAAACAGATTATATTTGGCTATGTTGTCATATCGATTAAATTGGCAACTCTCGTTCTCATTTGTTATGATTAAAAGAAGGAAAGAAGTATGTTAAATTTGTCTACAAACGAACAAAGCTAGAATCTTGGCAATGCTGTAGAAAGTAAAACGTTAATTATTGGTCAGGAAGCAGCGCCAATTTCAAAATATATGAATTGTTTTTTATTAATTTTTATTAATTAATGAATATTATTAGAACATTGAAAATCAACATAAGCAACTAAGTATGATCTTTAAGCTATTCATTCATTAATATAAAACCAATAAATTCGTTCCTACTGGATAAGTTCATTGACATTGTGTTACATATATTATATAAGTTAATTGATTTGTTATATTTAATTACTATTCGTTTTTATTTAAAGATTTTTTATTTCTAGTTAATTTTATTATTTATACTTTTTTTACTAATTTCTCCTATAAACAATGTACATTTCTATGGTATATTAATAAATCTATCTTTTGCAGATAAAACTTTCTTATTATGTTGTGGCTATAAGCACCTTGAATAGGCAGATTCTACATTTTTCTTATTTTTTTTATTTTAACTGAAATCGAGAGGTTTTATTATTTAAAAACGATAAAAAAAAATTGAGCGCAAAATATTAATATTTACGTCCGCTGTAAGTATTTTAAAATTAAGGATCGGCGAGAGGCTGGAAAACGTACCGCACGAGACTAGACCGTGTGACGTAAGTAGCCATTAACGCTTCGCCCCTTGCCCGCTGCTGCGCAGTATTCACGATACAAACACATCTACTGTTTTTAGTAGATTTTTAAGAAAAAGGAGGGTGTTTAATAGAATTTTAGTAGATTTGATAATAGGCAGGTTTTTTTTTAACTGAAATCGATATATTTTTTTATTAAAAAACGATAAAAAAAAATGAGCGCAAAATATTAATATTTAAGTCCTCTGTAAAATTTAGTAGATTTTTTATATTTTAGTTTAAAACTATATTTTATCGCTATCTATCTATGGTATATATAAGACACATTGCAGTAACAATATTTTGTATCATCCAAATATGACACGTGATTCGCTTAAATAATAAGTAATACACAGGCTAGTTTAGATAGACTTCTTTTAATAAAAATAATGCCTTTTTTTGCTTTTTATCGTTATATTTTACTTTTCAACGTTATTAAATATTTTTTTTAATGTTTTCTTAATACACAGGCTAGTTTGGGTTGTCAAGACTTCTTTTAATAAAAAAATACATATCCCCGGGTAGGTAAAAAGTATGTACAAAATATTTTTACTGCGATGAGACAGTCGTGATTTTGGTAGTTTATTATTGAAATGTTGGTAGAATACGGTTTATTGAAAAATATTTAATCAGGTTGAAAAGCAAAATATAACGATAAAAAGCAAAAAAAAAAAAGATTTCCTGTGTGCGGGATTCGATCCCGGATCTATTGCACCAGTAAAAAGCACTATTCCACGCTTCTACTAGACCCCATACATACGTTTGTTCAAACAACTTATTTAAGCGAATCACGTGTGACGTTTGGATGATACAAAATATTTTTTCTGCAATGATACACTCGTCTTAAATATACCATAGATAAATAGCGATAAAATATAGTTTTAAATTCAAATCTGAAAAATCTACTGAATTTTACAGCTGACGTAAATATTAACATTTTGTGCTCAATTTAATAAAAAAAAATATTGATTTCAGTTTAACAAAAATGTCGAACGTACTTAGTATCAATTCTACTAAAATTCTACCATACACCCTCATTTTTCTTAAAAATCTACTAATTAAGTAGGAAATTTACTAAAAACGGTAACCCTGTAAAATGTGTGTGAATACAGCGCAGCAGCGAACCAGGGCCAACCGTTCATGGCTAATGACGTCACACGGTCTAGTCTCGCGCACAGGTACCGTTTTCCAGCCTCTCGCCGATCGTTGATTTTAAACTGCTTACAGCGGACGTAAATTTTAATATTTTGGGCTCCAATCTTTTTCGATCGTTTTTAAATAACAAAATCTCTCGATTTCAGTTAAAAACAAAAATGTCGCACCTGCCTGTTATTATAATTCTTATGGGAACAAATACACACTAAAGAATAAACTGTCTGAGTATACCGTTCATATACGGACCGTGCAATAATATAATACTTTTGGGAAAAATACACACAAAAAATAGTATCTACGCACACGGTCCCTATGAGGACCATGTAAGAATATAATACTTTAAGGTACCAAACCTTGTACAAAATTTAAACCAAATTAATTAAAATTCGTTAGTCGGAGTTTAAAAAACAAATTTATGCTCTCCGCGTCAAAAAGCGCGTTTTGAAGTTATTTAAATTAAACCGATCTTTAAAGAGCTCCAGTTCCCTGCATTTTTCGATAAGGTGATTTAAGTCAAATCGACATAAAATTTGCTCTAGATTTTGCAGTTTTCTTTGAAAAGCATTTCTGGACACTCTGTATACCTACATAATCACGCTGTGGACGCATTTAAGTCAGTTACTCAAATCACAAATTTGAACAAATTTGAATATTTTTAAAACATAAAATGCTAGTAGTGAAAAAAATGCTATATATGAGCCTTGGTAGAAAATTGTGTTCCACTAAAGACCTCGAAACGCCGAGAAACGGAGTTGGCGCATAATTACTATTGAAAGTTAAAAATGTCACTGTGAAATTAGCCATCCATTATTTAATAAAAACGTTAAAAATATAGACCATAGAATAAGAGTCATATTTTTGCCATAATTAATTAAAATAAGAAAAGATTAAATATTTATTCAAATTATAAAAAATCGTTATATAGGAGATACAAGTTAATTAGGTCCTCATAACAAGAAATCTTCAAGTCCTAATACGTATGGGCTTGTGTGGAGACCTCATAGGACATGTTACATAAACTATTGTGTGTATGTTTGATGTACATATATCTTAATATCTTACGAAATATGGAGTGTATATTAAAATTAGATTAACTGACGCTTACTTGATTGTAATGGAAAAGATTCTAATATTAATTAAGCTTCTAATAGCTTTAGAAATGGTGGTCCTCGTAACGCAGATGTAGAACCGGAAATCGGGCTCGATCGGGCTCGGTCCTCGTATTAGTACAAAAGTCCGTATAGGTGTGTGTGTGTGTTAGTGTGTTAGTGTGTGTGTGTGTTTGGATGGATGTTGTAGTAACGATAACTCAAAAACTACTGAATAAAAAAATTTGAAATTTTGCATACAGGATTCTGATACCCTAGATTAGATCTGATTAGATTTTGGTGCCAATCGCACAACCGGAAGTGGCAGTTGCTATGGGTGAAGACGCCATTATTATACAAAACGGCAATAAAGTTTTACACATATATTTTGTATACCCTACAGTTTATTTTCATCTCATTAAAATTTTCTAAACTTTTGCCATTGTTGCCAGATTTACAAAAATATAATTTTTTTTCATACTTTTTTGTGTCAACCTGTAAATTTTTGATTCAAAAATGGCGAGAGGTCATGTGCTGGCCACATCAGATTTTTTGTCTCACTTTTCTGATTTTTTTTGTTGTTTTTTGATATTATCGGCATTTTCTTATTTTTAAATTTAGAAAGTGAAGATGAAAAAGGTACACCTCCACAAATAAGACAAATAGATGCTACCATACAGCATTTTTTACTCGAAAAATCACAATAAAGGTGTATACAAAAATTTTCAAGATTGGTGTAGAAGTAAGAATGTTAACTCGTTTACAGAAAATGTACTTTTGGCATATTTTAAGGAGATTAGCAATAAATATAAAGCATCGTCTCTGTAGACTTTCCACTCCATCCTAAAAAACACACTCAACATAAATTGTGAACAAAGTTCTTTCTCTATACTTGTATAGTGTTCAACTTGCGGTAATGGTCATAACTCACTTGATGAATTACAGCACTCGCCTACGTCTCGTATTAAAAACTTCATCTGCGTGAGTTATGACCTACATTACCGCTCGTCGAATAATATACTATTAATATTACATCAATAATTATCTGTCTCTTAATTTTCGGCACTATTGTTATTCGATCTGTATGTCATTTTTTACTTATTTCAGTAACATATGTTTAAAATAGTAGGTCAATACTATTTTAATTCTTAAAAATAATTAATAATTATATATTTATTTATACCTTTTCTCCTTTCTGCATCGCCGCTTATGAAATTCGATCGACCCCGGATTAATGTCACAAAGTAGTTTCCTGCAAATCGACGTATTTCCTCCTGCTGTGGGAAAATAATTCAGCTTCCGGCCGTAGCGGGGCGGCACTAGTAATATTACAGTAGTTTATTACTTAGAACTTGGTCATAGGTGGTTATTTTGAATTTATTTAAAAATTTGAACGTTATTTATTTCTTATGCAGATGTTAAAAGTTATTTTATTTTGTCATGAATAAAAATAATATGGTTTATTTTATTTTTCTACACATGATATCATTATTATAGGATTTTATCGTGTTATTTTGGTGTATTAAAAGTAAATTACTTTTAACACTTGTGTTCAAAGATGAATAGTTGATTTTTCTTACTTTCATTAATATTCATGGAAATTATATTCATTTGAAATTTGACAAAAGAGTGTGTTTGAAAGTTTTGAAAGTATAATGAACAAGCAAAAAAAATATGGATGGAAATATCCATTTTGAGGTCTCCCCAGAAGATTGAGACAATTTCCAGAGTAACGTCTGTTTGTGTGTCTGTCTGTGTGTACTCTTTCACGAAAGTTGCCGAACCGTTTGACCAATTAAGTTGAAATTTGGATTGATGAAGGGTTGGTGTGTGCCTCAAATTCGATCATTAGTTTTTGGTTTAATCATGAAATATGTGTACCAAATAGGCAAGGGACCCAACCGCCATAAGAAAAGTGCCTGGTTCTTTAATAAATAGAAAAATTTAATGAACTTTTAAAACAGAAAACCCTTTTTTTGTCTACATACATTTCGTAAGAAAATTTTTGGTTTACTTTTCTATACTGAATCGAAATCAAAAATAATAATTTTAACCATTGTTCTTATTATCGATTATAACAAATAACTTAATCAATTAATTTTTCTGTTTTATATATCATCACATAATGTATAGCCATCTAGTGCTTAGTTAAAAGATTATTCAGACATCGCTGTGGCTGAGGCCTGGGAATATGTCTATAACTTAACAATGAGTCTATTTTTTCTGTTATTCGCCCGGTATCTATAAGAGCATCACATCTATAAATAAACTTACACAGAAGTTGTATTATTTTGTTTATCTTAGTCTTTGGTCTACTTTAAGTAAAAGCGTTTGCAATATATCCCAGCGTACTTTAGTAACAAAGGAATATGCCTATCTCTGACACTGCTTTGTGCCATATTTACTTTGAGAAATGTATTGTAATGCTAAAATGTCTGACCTATATATACTAAATTAACAATAAAGCATGTTTCTGAGTTAGAAAGCAGAGTATTTTGTTTGTTATTTAAATTATTTAAATAAGAATTAACACAGAACTAAATTTACCCTGTTTTTTTTTATTTAACAAATACTTTTAATAATCTGTAAAAAAATTAAAGTTAAATGTTTTACTGATTGATGAGCATATAGTCCCAGGGCCGTGTACCCTTTTGAAAAATCATGAAAATTCGGCTAATTCTCTGACAGCAGCTTCATTTTACCGAGACGCCCAACTTTTTCCTCTGCGAAAATTGCGAATTCGGGTAGGTAAGAGAGTGCGCAGGTGTAAAAGACGTTGATTTCGTGATTATGCAAATGTGATAAGGAACAGTTATTTTTTTAGCTCAATGTTAAGATAATTTAATAAATAAATCGAAACAACGTTTGTCCTACAAATTAAATGGTTTGGTATAGGGTGCCCCCCCTCCTCAAACATGTAGCAATTTTTAATTTATTAAAAATGTTTAACAACCAGCTGATTTTTTTACTGTAGCTTGGTAAATAATGGTATAAATAAATGTTTATACTGTTCTACAAATAAAGTGGTAGATCTTCTCAGTCCTACACTTTGCAACGACACTTCGGTCGTTACGGGTCACTTTGGCGCCTTGGTCCAGGTTTCGGATTGCCTCGGGCGCCACCTTCCGTTTAGAGTGTGAAGGCCACTGCACGGGCAGCGTCAGTGGAGAAAGAAATACTCCAGGGGTCGTTATGGTATCGACCAAAATCACTGGCGGCCAGAAGGGCGGTCTTTACTTGCCCTACTGGGTATTAGCTGCTGGGATGTTGACACAAAATCCGGCGGAGAAAAGGTGTGTAACGGACGATACAGGCACGATTGGCGTAGCGGCGTGGTGTAGTCGGACTGACGATTCTGGACTCCGGGTATAATTGAAGTTGGCTTCAACTTGACCTGTCTCTAAAGGTCGACGGACTGCACTGCTGCTCCAATAGGGACGGCCACAGCAAGTCGGACGTCAGGCTGCCTTTGCAGCTGCAGACAACGGTTTGAATTGCCCTACTCGATACGAACTTCGGCATCTAAGAAGCAGAGACGAGAGTGTCTCCATCTGCCTGGCGACGGTTCAACTGGTACGACTGGCCTTTTATTCACAATTTTAATTTAATTTTACTCCAGTGCCGTGCGCGAATTAATTAATATATTTTAAATAATACGGAAAAAAGTAACTTTGTTACAAGTTGAAGTACAGAACCATTTTTAAAAATCATTAATAACCGGCTAAATATTCGTGAGCAGCTTCGTTTTTATAAGACGCTCAACTTTTCTTTTCCAAAAATTGCGAAAACAGGTAACTAACAGAGTGAGCAGGTGTAAAAGGCGTTGACTTGGTAATTGTGCAAATATGATTCATAATAATTAATTCTTTAACTTAGTATTAAGATAATTTTATGTACAGGGTGACGCATTAGTGTGGCAAAGCTCGATTAGTTCGCTGTTATTGAAGTTACGAAAAAAAAATATATACAAAAGTGTAATCAGTCTTGAGATTCACATTGTAAAATTAGTCCCAAATATACAGGTTGTTCAGGAACGCAGTGCCAAACCAAAGCTATAATTTTTTAAATGGAATACAATCTTATTTACTGCACATATGAAATCTGCTGACTTTTACCAATCGTCCAATATAGGGTTTGCTACCTCAATTTCGGGTGTTTTAAAAGTTAAGACTATTTTTATATCAAAATCGATGTATATTTAGCGCCCTGTATATGAAGAGCGAGATTATTTATAATTTTTTCCCCGCTACTAGTTTTGAAATGTATTCTACTTCCTTCGGTTTTAACAGTTCTCGAAAAAATCATAAACTAATATACAAGATGAGTCAAAACTCGGAACCAACATTTTCTCAATTTATTTAAACGGATTGCCCTATATTTCTTATGTCATTTGGATGGACATTGAATAGATCTTTCATTTTCGTAAACCATTTCCTATACCTAACTGTACTCGTTTATGAGATATTTCAAATCAAATTAAAAATTTAGTATTTCTAGATTTTATTTCAAACTATCAAGTGAGCCGTAGGAAAATGACAGTTATATTGTTAAGTGTCATATTGTGTATTAATTTGCAAAATTACACAGTATCTAAATTTTAGAATGAACTTTTCCATTGAAGAATTAACAGACATGGTTTGGGTATTGGGAGAAGCTATGAAGAATAAATTAATTACAACAAGAATCTACCGATAGAGATATCCCGCACGAAGACAACCTAACAAGTTGGAATCTACGTTATTGGTCCACATTTTTTTTGAATTACGAGTGAATGGTCGAGTTTATTTAGATTTTTTAGAAAATTCTTTACAATTATTGTTGGAAAACGTTCCTCTTAATATGCGGCAAAAAATGTGGTTTTTACATGATGGAGCTCCGGTACATCACAGTGGGTTAGTACATAATAATCTAAAATTCTTCAGCAATAGCGCTTATCATTCCAGTTTCAAAATCAGTCATAACTGATGCTGGTGTAACGCCTAGGGGAAGCTCTTTTATTTTCTGAAGTAATCGAACGTAGATAACTCTGGTTTTGTCAGTAGCAAAGCGTCGATTAGGGGAATAGCTACATTTCTTTTTAAAAAATGTATTGTATAAAGTTGACAGAACCGGTGCGGTACAGTTTTAAACGTACCATCTGCGTACCAGTGGTCAGCCTGAGCTAGAAGTTGGAGATTTCTCCTGGAACAAAACATCAATGTCCGGCCTTCATTAAGTCCGGAATCAAACATCAAAAAGTCTTCCCCGTTTTTTGTTATTTTATATTCTTGGAGAAAAACAATGTCGCTGCGCCGAATAGGCAATGCTGCGGCAATCTTATCCCTGGTTCGTATTTTGCGTATTGTTCTTTTCATGCTGCTTACCTTTCCAAGCCTACTTGCTGCTGCTTGGCTGACCCCACTTGATACAACATTTGATATGATGTAATGTGGTGCATCTCGAGTTCTTCTGGCGTCACCGCGTACGGTGGACATCACTTGTATTTTTTCTACATGCGCAGCATCACCGAGACGGTTATGTGTTCCAGTTCTTTTAGTAACACTGTCATCCAGTGTTATCATGTGTGCAGCACACTTAACTTTGTGGTAAATTTTACACTTCCAATATACCTTCGAATCTACTTTTTTATCCGTATAGAAGAAGTGATTTTCGTCACACAACAAACGTTTACCTTTTTCACTATATATGTATTCGAGAGCCATTTCGAACTTCACTTTAGTAAAATTTTCTATAAACTAACGTCAATTTTAGTAAATGAGAGGCAATTAGGGAAATATTTATTTATGAGTAATACAACTTAATAACAATAATCTCAGGTAGTCAGGGATAATTTTAGTAAATGAGAGGCAAGTAGGTCACATCCCAGATTCTAATTTTATTTTGATTAAGATAATTTTAGATAATTTAAGATTTAATCTAATTTATACTTTAAAACCACAAGTAAAAATACACCTGTGTAAATAGCGCCCTGCTAAAGAAATAGTACTTAGATGATTTTAGGTGAATTGTTCTTTCGATGAATTGTTCTTTCTTTAAATTGTTTTTCGGTGAACTGTTTTCGGTAAATTGTTTTCGGTGAACTGTTTTTGGTGGATTGCCCGGGACCCATATTTATCAGTCTCTATATAATTATTTGGTCTAGGTTCTACGTATCTTCTTTTCACTCATACCACAAGAATTGACAAGCTTGGGCGACCTCGCTTCTGAAATGTTGTGAGTCATGTATTACATAACTCTTCAGCTTACATGGTCTTGAATGATAGGAGAGGTATTACTTCATCCGGCACCCGAAGTGGTTGGTTTATTCTTCTGTTTAAGAGCCAGGAATTATTAACAACTACATCTACCATATGATACCAATCTCTCCTTTTCAATTTTATTAGGTAAAGTCTCTATGAGCAACTCGACTATATACATATGGCGATTGTTTGTTTAACTATGTCAGACCATTTAATCTCCTTGAAAAATCTCTTTTGTGACGGAATTAGTTCCACGGTAGTCAGAAATAAGTGTAACAATTTCTGCGTACAGCAGATACAACAGTTTACACTTTTTCTGCTGAACGGTAAGTTTTGGCAGCGTTGCGGGTAGTGTGGCTGGGGCGGTCGCCATTTTTTGGATCGCTTTTAATTTATGCTACCTTAGCATAAACGTGTTGTATGTTCTGTTTTTGAGGTTACGATAAAGATGAAATGTGGGATTAAGAAAAACGTGGAATAGATACAGTTATTTGACCTGTAACTGAATGAAACTTTCAA
Source organism: Neocrepidodera transversa (assembly GCA_963243735.1). Taxonomy (NCBI): domain Eukaryota; kingdom Metazoa; phylum Arthropoda; class Insecta; order Coleoptera; family Chrysomelidae; genus Neocrepidodera; species Neocrepidodera transversa. Next base: position 31,621,388 of record OY725338.1, on the reverse strand, counting down.
TATTCAGGTGAGTACTAGTGAAAAATATCTAATAATTAATTGGGGTATGGTAATATAATATATAGAAATTATTATACAAGGGGAAAAGAAGTATATCTAATATTTTGAATTTATAAATATTTTAGATTATGTACTAGCAAATAGGCTATCGAGAAAAGCTCAGGAAACATATAATATGGAAGTAGCCTTTCAGCTTCAAGACGAGGATATAGCAAGTAGTAACTAACTTTTCATATTAATTTTATAATGATTTTTTTAGATGATTCCAATGTTACTTTCACTCCAGAAGACTTACCAGGTTCTCTCGGAAGTGAACCAGAAATAGAAACTACTTTAGGTATAATTTTAATTGTTAACATTTCCATATACAATGCTGGTTAATACATACCTCTCCTGCAATTATAATGATCGTTTTTATTTTTTATTTTTCTAAAATGACTAATCTTGTCAAGTAGTAGTGAAAGCAACACTAGAGTTATAATTGGGAAATAAGGGATATATTCGAAATGACTAGTACTTCAAAAATATCTTTAATAAAATTCAGTTTAAGCGCTTTTGACTACATAGTCATCTTCTAAAATTAATATTTATTTTGTGTTTTTTGATTAAAAAATAAGGTTTAGCAACTTTAAGAACACTTATTATTGGTCTAAGAGCTGGGCTGCATAAAAATACAAGGTATAAGGTTCATGTAATATTTATAGCTGGAGAGGTTTCATTAGCTGTCCCGAAGATTGAGTGGCTTATCTGCCAACGCGATCATGAAAAATAAAGCAGGGGCGGGCGATCAAAAATGATAAATTTAATTAAAAAAAATGATAAACCTCACGGATAAAAATTATATAAATATAAGTATTTGTTATTAAAAAAGACGGAAAATTATTGGCAGATAATTTCGTGAAAGAGAAAGGGCCGACAGACTGAAACAAAGTGGCCTTAATATATGTGACAAAAAAATGATAAAATTCATGATTAAAAATTATTGGAAATAATTACTGACTTGTTAACTAAACTGAATGCTGAAATGGCAGACAAGAAAACAGAAGAAAACAAATAATATTTTTTATTTTTTTTTCAAATAAATAAAACACGAAGTCAGTACCACAAAGTATATATTGAATGGGATGATAACAGGCAACTAGTTTCGGCTAAAAAGCCATCATCAGGCCTACAATGTTCAGATCAATGATTAATTTTACCATTTTAAAAAATTATTAAAGTATAACTTACCGAACAAAAATAGTATTGAAATTACGAAGTAAAAAACATATAAAAATTTAGTCACAACCGCGCGGTTGTTATGTCAACATAATAAAAAATTATTAGGTGGTACGTTAATAAACTAACAAACTAGTAACTTAAACGTAGTAAAAAAGGGGTGAAATACCGCATTATGGACTAAAGGGTAACAAATAGCTGTTACCATAAAGCAACATAATGCCGTGAATAAAGTCCAACCCTTCCAAAAGGGCAGAGAAGTAAAGACAGGAAGACGAAGTGGTTTCTCAGACCACATATTAATTTTAAATTTGAAATTGCCGAAAGCAATTGAGTGAGTACCATGAGGTAACACGACCATGACAAGATGGGAGTCACCAATGACATTGACAATTGACATGACAGTGACAAAGGACACTGACAATGACAATTGACAATGACATTATTGTGTGTGACAATTAGCAAACATGGAGGTGAAACCGTCTAAAACTTTAAAAAGTAGAATGAATTAAAAAACAAAACAATAAATGTGTATAAAATTTTGAGATATGAACACTAGTATAAGACTGATGACAAAAAAATACATTTTGGAGAAACTTTGGCTTCTCATCAACAGGCAACATGTAGCGACAGTGACACATCTAGTGTACTTTCACAACGTGCTGTTCTAAAAATAAATATTTATTGCCTCAAGTAAGAAATTTGGTTAAAATGTTGCCTAAAGCGTTAAAAGTGATTCCAAGCTCATCTGAGTCTATACAACTATACTCAGGTAACTGCTGAAACACCTAAAACAAAAAAAAACTATAAAAGTCGAGAATTGTATTCAATGAGGCAACAATTGAATGATTTGGAAGAAACAAGGATGGCAAAGTTACAAAAGTTACGAGATACCATGGAAAGAAATAATCAAATACAAAACGAAAGAAACGACATATTGCTGAGATTAGTGAACAAGAAAACATAAGTTTATCATTTTGCCACTTAGCTGGCTTTAACAAAATTCCCTATTTATTGGGTTTTACCACCAACTTTCAAAAATAATTAATATTTTTTTTTTTTGGAAAATTACAATAATCCATATATTATGTTGCAAACTTATTGAGATACACTGTATGTTATTACTGTATTTAATTTATCCCAATCCGAATGTGATATAGCCATTGTGTATGTGCCAGACAACAATTCAAGTAATAATTTTTACAAAACAAAACAAACCTGCATTTATTTTTGGCTCTAACGGCTAAAATGGTAACTTATGTCATGGTATTTTAGTAATGTTTCCAGACTGAATCTTCTAGGCTGTATAAAACTTTTTTTCGTTTAAAAACTATGTTATCTCATATAATATTATTTGTGACTTACTGCAAAAATATTTTATTATTATTATTATTTAGTATTATTTAATTCTTTTATTATTTTTAAGTGGTTAACAACATAAAACTTTAGTTATAAAATGTATTTTTAACGTTTGGAACAATCATAACTTAAATATGATGCGTTAAAACGAAAGTGGAAAGAGAAAAAGCATGTAAAATTATAATACCACGCACTTTTTCGCACTCGGGGTATATATAGCGCGTGGATTCGCGCAAACGGATTTAAACATTTTTTGGGTCGCTGAACACGAATATGTTATCAGAATTAAGAATTAAAACACACATTTGCGTATTTAAAATAAATATTCGATTATTTCAAACAAATATTTGCTTTGTTACAACAATTAGCAGATTTTGTGTTACAACTCTGTATTAACTGTTTCCAATGTGTCCTTTCGCTTTACCCTTAACCAAGTAAACTTTCAATCTAAGCCCTATATTGTATTGTTATCCTGAAGGTGTATTCTCTTGAATAGAACTTTATAAATTAAGCCTATTGAAACTTCCACGTTACTTGACAGTTCTATAAACCGAACTATGACACAGTAGATATTACATTTTCTTGATAAATGACAGCTAGATATTTCTAATCTTCTGCACAAATATATTATTTGCAGTAATAGGTTATAAGAAAAGTATGGTCCAAACTTTCCGAAATTTTATTACATTTGCCATCATCAGGGAGACTACAATAATTAAAAAATAAGATCAAGTTGTTTCTTAAATTATATCATTGATGAGATTGAATCCCCTGCTTTAATATTATGTGATATATATTAAATACACCTTAAAACTCTTACACCGATTGTGTAAAAAAACACATTATTGTTATAAATAGTTCAGTCGTTAATAAGTTAAATGAGTTAGAGCCATTTGCACCGATCGACATCTAAAATTGGAAAACCGAAATGAATTATTTCAAGAACATCCAAATCGTCTTCAAAAATGTCATCGAAATTCATTTGGTATTTTTAATACAAAAGATGTAGTATAAAAAAAGTACTAAAGATTATAACAATGTCACACAAACATCAAGAAGTAACAACACTATAGAAAATTTGTTATTTGGATCAAATGGCTGGAAACCATAAAAGTTTGGTTATGAAATAAGGCTTTGTAAATTAAAACCCTCAATTCTGACGGTTTACCTTAAACTTTGCTTAGACCACTTTAAACCAAGTTTGTGTGGCTGTACAAATTAATTTTTATTTAAAGCGAGGCTTACTCTAAAGCTGGGTTTAAATTTAGTCGGTGCAAATGGCCCTTAATGTTCTACATCAAGACGTCATAAATTGGTCTTAGTCTAAGTAAGGTGAAGTGGACTTCTAATTTATTTATAAATGTCAAACCTTATTTAAAATATGACTTTAAAAATTTAAAGAAATATTAAAACTGAAATTTCATGGTTTTTGTTAATATTGCGTTAACTGAGAACAAAATTACTTGTTATGCTACAATTCTGTTAGAGAAGTTATTATGATCTTAGAAGATATGAATACATTTCAGTAGATAGTCTAGGCTACTCCGACCATAGCCATAGGAATTCAACGTGTTAGAGAGAGAAGTATATGAAATTCAGCGTGTCAGAAAGAGAGAGCGCTGACGAAGCTGAAGTACCTGAAGACCAGAGCTGACGGAGCTGAAGTACCTGAAGAGAAGACCGGAGCCGACTTAGACCAAACGGAGCTAAAGCACCCGAAGACCACCTCATAGCGCTCTCTCTTTCTGACTCTCTGAATTTCGTATATCTCTCTCTAACACGTTGAATTCCCTATACCTATGGTCGGAGAGTCCTAGAATATCTACTCATTTCATTGACATGTTCTATATCGGTGCGGTTATGCAAATAGTTTTGATCATTGGCATTGTGACACATTTCTAAGAAACGTCTCTTGGTGGAGTTGGACTTTCTTTCTACTGACTCATAATCCATCATCATTTTAAATACATGTTCTGTCAAATCACCTCGCTCGGGCTACAGTCTACAATCACTTCTATTTGAGGTGATTCTGTTAGTTAATTTTCTTGAAGTTTCACCGATGTAGTTCCAGTTTACATATCATATAAAGAATTAAATATGTGACGTTGCTGAAGTTTTTTTTAATGATATTTTATCTTTAATATTTGTGTGTAGTGAATTGATAGTTAAAACTGTTTTATTACAGTTAGGCACAAAACAATGGAGAATCTAAGAGTTTATGCTTAAAATTTCTTTAGGATTGCTGTGTTCGCATTTGTTGCAGAGCCTCAAAGTTAAACTTCATATATCTAAATTGGTTTAAGGATAAACACTAATACTTTATTATTGAGAGACATCTTGGATATGCAACCTTTGATCCAATAGAGTTTACGTAGCTTAAGACTAAACTGTTTCCTTTTAGTAAAGATGTGTTTTTCCACGTTAATCTTCGGTCCAATGGTAGGCCTAAGTACTTCGTGCACTGATTAACTTTAATTTTCCACAAGTAGAACCAGATCGGTAAATAATATAGATCAATTTATAAAATTTCAGATGCTATTAAGGAGTTTACGTATGAAAACAAAAAGGCAGTACTATCTGCAAATCTAGCCGTTAAGGCCTTATTAGATATGGGTAGGTCAGATGTATATTGTAGGTAAAGAAGAGGACACAGTACACTTCTTTGAGAAATTTAAGCATTAATTGGGTGAACCATCGAGTATTCATTATAATGTTTAACAAAGAAATGGCGATCTTGCAAGTAGGAGTTAAGGACGAGGAAGAGATTGAGGGGCTGGGTCGTTTTGAGCATATATAACAGTTCCAGTGGCGTATGCCTGAGGGGCCAGGTCACCAGCATTTTTTAGGTTTTTATATTTTAAATTGATATTGCTAATATTTAAGAAAATATCAAGGATCGCTTTCCCCAACTTCGTTAAACTGATATTTACGTTTAAACTAAAGGTCAAAGTTAAAATGATTTTCCACATAGTGTCTGTTTGGGCTATTATCAAGCAACACGCTTTCAGCATTCTCTATGACAAAATTATCTCGGTATTATCAAGGTCCTAGGGGTATTACTACTGAAAATTTGCTTTAAATCGGTTCCGTAGTTTTAAAAAAATCGATATCGAAAAATATGATCACACGCACACGTATACACGCATACATACATACCTTCATACATGCATTTTTCCAAAAATGGTTTTTTTAGACTCAGGGGACCTAGAAACTGAAAGAAAAGTCAAAATCTCAAGATAGGTTTTTTACCCGAAAACAATAATTTTGCTTTATATATACCTTATATATTATACTATTGAAATTAATTTCAAATAAAAAACTTGGGATAAAAAACTCAATTCAATGTGCAAAGATTTATGCTTACTTGGCTTTGGTTTAGTGCAATTTTTTAATTTTTTTATTTTTTTGACGTCCATTAAAACAATTTTAACTTTTAATCTTTTAATACTAATATTATTCTAAAAATTTTAAAATGTTTTACACTGTGATCATGATTTAAATCTGTTTTTTAACCTTTTTAATCTGTTAAACTTGTAAACGACAATCTCAATAAGGGTATGTTTTTGTGTTTTTTTGTAAAATTTTATTAATTGTACTGTATTTGTCACTCATCACTTGCAGCATCTCTGATGATGAGTATAAACATACTCGAAAGCTTTGTTCTTTTCTTGCTGCTTTCCCAATAATCTACGCTACTTCTAATCTACTCAGCAAATACTTCCAAATATACTATTGTATATATGGTATATACAGCGGGAAAGTCAAAATGAACAAGAATCAAAATATAGTTTCCATTAGTTACCAAAAAAATTACTGAAAATTATTTTTTTGACATCGGACCCTCATTATAATAAAATTTTGTAACCAAAATTGAATATCGATGACGATAAAGTATTATCGATTTACAATAAATGCTAATACAAGTACAGTAAACATTAAAAATGCATGAAATGAACTGCATACTATGTATATTATTACTAATTATTAATTGAAAATAAGACAAGTCGTACCGAAATTAAATAAAAGGCTGCTAAATTTGGCAACAAAGTTGTTTTCACAGAGGAGAAAAGAAAATACTAGTACGAGGCCAAAATTTTATTCTGTGTGAAAATTAATGAAATTGGTGTATACTTACCCGAGGATAGACAGGGTAAACATGTACCAATTAATAAAACAAGCTCTAAAATGATATTTCCGGCAAAAATGCTTCAAATCAATTCCTGTCCTAGAATCTCATTACCTATAGGTACAAAAAAAGTTACGCAAAAACAATACATAGACAGAACTTATTTATCAAAAAAAATGAATCTCTTTTACAAAGAAATATGTAACAAGCTTTCAAACTGAAAACAGATTAATGTTCCATTTGCGTGAATTATTCCAAAGCAGATGTAGCAGAAATCTCGTCTAAAGTCAGATTATTTACATCTAAAGCGAAACAAGGAATGTTTAGCCACCAAAGAATAGGATAAAACACGTGCATTTTCTGAAAATGAATTTCTTTCCATTACATTAGATTTTAAAGCGGTTTAAAGTTTTAAGGTTAGTCTTTGGAGATAAATAAATATTTCTTTTATATAACTGAAAACATTTGTACGGCAGTATTTTTGTGTTGTGCTCAAGGAATAATTTAACATAAAAACAACAAAGCAATTCTCACGTTTAAATTTTTTTCACGGCTTTTTATTAAACTAAAAATAACACTTAATCATTACGGGTAATAACTTACTTCATAACCCAATCACTATTTTTGCACTCAACCTCCTTTTAAATATTGTGACATTAACAGATGTTTCAAGTGCAAATTCGGTCCCGGTCAAAATTAATGAAATTTTGGTATTGAAGCTTGACAGACCCGGACCTGTCATCTTTTTATTTTACCTATTTTATTTGGCCTTAATCTTGTCTAGTGGGGGAATTCCGTTGTGCTCGTCGCGGAACCAGCTACGTTTAGAGTTCAGTACAGTTGGGGACGAAAGGATGGGAAAATAAATAAAGTACTCTCAAATTTTACCAATCAATTTATTATCATTTTGTACACCATACCCGTAACCCCAAAATCAAATTAAGGACGGCCTAAGGTGCGACTCTCCCCTAATAGCGGAAAACCCCGGTGTAAACCTTTATTCGGATCTCATGAAAGTTGGCAAAACCCTTCTCCGTCCATACACGCACAGACAGACTATACTCATTTCCCTTTGATCGTAAAATTATGTATTGTCCGATATCGGAAGAGTGCAGCGGCGGCGCGAGGACTGAGTAAAATGTAATGTAGAGAGAGCGATGTCCACGCGCTTTCAGCCTTTCTTCCGGTATCCCAATACCACACTTAACCCTCGTAACCAGAGCTGTAGAAGTCTATACCACTCCAGCAATAACCAGAACACCTGATATAAAGGGGGGCAGACCGGGATAAGTTCCTGCGGAGACCCACCTTGCCTTCTATCAGGCTTTGGACATGATCGTGTCGGTAGAAAGACCAGTGAAGGACGCCCCTAGTTAAGCGGCCCGGCACGTCATGTTAATTAATGTTTTTTTTGGTGCTACCTTTTTTCGTGGTCATACGACTCTTTTATTCTAACCATTATTTAAGTGATACAACGTTCCACAGCCCCGAGATCCTCAGGTAAAACACACACCTTCGTATTCGCGATATACCTCAAACAGAGAACAAATTCTAACCCCTTTCATGAGACCATACCTTCATAATAATTTAACGTTAACTAACTGTTAGTGGCGGACGCACCTGCAGCCAATACCCTAAAAACCGTAGTAATAACAAAATTACACTCTACTAGGCGAACCTTAGATATCCCTTTGTACCTCTTTTACCGCCTAAACTTCTGATACAGTAATAAACAAATATACCTGATTTATTAAAAATACAGTGGTTACCGTAATGATTAAAATGCTAACTTTAAGAAACACAAATGCGGCAATTAAGTTCTTGGTACAAACAAAATATAATTAGACACCCTTAGCCGTCAAAGTTAAATAACAAAATATTGTAAACAACCCACAATAATAAATAAATCATAACAAACAATGTTTTGGTACCACAAAGAGATTAAAAGCAAACCGCCGGCACTGATGGCTTTCTTGTGTACACTTGTTCGGGTGGCGTCCTGTCGGTAAGGGTCCCTAAAGTACTTAGACACGCGACTGGTTGACAGTAGAATTTATCGAATAATAACGGTACCCATAAAACCCGGTCTGACCTAATTCGCAGAGTCCGTTGGCCTAATTTAGAGAGTAGAAATTATTTATAGCATTGCCGTTTCAAAATACTAATAATAAAGGACCGGTATGTCTATTCCGCGAGAACAAATTTAGTGAGCTTGAAAATTAATAATAAATTTATGTATACCTATTTGCGGAGAATGAATTTAGTGACTTGCAAAATAATGATAAAATAATAATATTTATACCAGTTATAAGTACACATCTAGCCTGGTTCACATGTATTCTGCCGACCCGGCAGAAATGCGATATTGTTCCCACCTCGGCGCTGGAGAACAAAACCAGTTGTTTGCCGGCTTTTTGCAGCTTTTTATTTTTATTCTTGTAAAATTCACATGTATAAAATTTAATAAAGTTCCGCTTTTCAAAATTATAAGTTTTTTTAAAAAACTAGTTTTCGTGGTTGAACCTAAAAGTGGCGCAGTCAGTAGGATTTGCCCAACGGTTTCGGCAACAAAAATCGTGTCAAACCGGTCTATTTTAATAGTTTAACGGCAAAAATCGAAGCCGCGAAATTAGTGATTGAAAAATAAAAACTTTTTGGAAAGTGTATATCCAAGCAGAGGACGCACATCGCTGAAGTTTGGAGACCCTGGAAGAAGCCCACATCGCCAATTCCAGTTAAATTAGGCACTACCTGGGAGAAGAGACAGCATCGCTCAACCCCTCTACTATCAGTAAGAAGATGAAAACCATATTGGCACTTGCGTAAGAAATTTTGCTCTCCTTTTATTTTTATATCATTTATATACTTTTCCAGTTGAAAATATCAGTGATTTTTATTTTTGCATTTGGGAGCTATATATTTACTTAAAATATAAGAATAATATTTTATGTCTGAAATAGACGACCTAGCTACTTTATTAAACAAATCGATTAATTTAAGAAATTCATTTAACATAAATTCAACAATATATTTTGATACTTTACCCCCGCTAGAGGATTCAGATTCAGATAATTTAGATTTAGAAGATTCAGTTTCAAGTATGGCTAATCCTAATTATTCACTTTTAAAATTATATGTAGACACAGTACCAAATTATGACGGTAGTCCTCATACTTTGGGTGTATTTTTAGATTCTTGTGAAAGTTTAATAAAAGAATTTTCTGATCAGCAGAACGCTGCTGCACCTATAAATTCATATATTTTGCGAGCAATAATAGGTAAATTAACAGGCCGAGCTTTAAGTCTAATAGGCTCACGCACAGAATTAACAGTTTGGTTAGATATAAAAAATTTATTAAAATTAAGCTTTGGAGATCAAAGAAATCTCGATTGTCTCGTACAAGATTTGATTTCTTTGTACCCTTCAAAAAATGAAACTCCTTATAACTTTGGTATGCGTTGCCAAGACTCTAGAAGTTTAATTATGTCTAAAATAAACTCGTCAAATTTTTCAGCTGAAGAAAAACGTATTAGAATTGAAAATTATAACGAATTATCTCTTAAAACGTTCATTCGTGGTCTTACAGGTCAATTGCAAAATAACATTCGCCTTCGTAACCCTAACAGTCTCGAACAGGCAATGTCATTTGTAATTGAGGAAGAAAATTTTCTTTATAGCACACAAAAAAGTAACTTTTTAAATTCTCAAAATTTTAGACCAATGCAACGAATGACACCTTCAAATAATAGAAATCAGTTCTCTAAACCACCACAAAGACAACCATTTTATTCTAACAATTTTGGTAATAATTTTAATAATAACAATTCACGACCAAATCAAAATTTTAATAATAATTTTACGAGATCAAATCAACCTTTTAACAATAATTATACAGGACAAAATAACAATTTTCAAAATACAAATCATTATAGATCAAATCAAATAAATCAGCCAAATTCAAACAATTTTCAAAATTTTAATCGAAATCCAAATTATTTCCGACAAAATAGTCAAATTTCTAGAAACACAAATTTCTATAATAAACCAAAATATACTCCGGAACCGATGGATACATCTTCTGGAAATACTCGTATAAATAATCACAATTTATCTTTACAAAATTTAGATGAATTCGAAAATCCTTTCGAAAACCAATTTAATAATGATAATCGCGAATTCTCAGAAAATAATCATTTGAAAGTTAATATGTCTAACGAAGATTCATATGATATACAAACTCCTTATCAAAGACAAAGATTTAACGCTAATAATACAGAACAGCTGACTAGTTCTCTTGAACCCATTCAAAGTTCATTTTACTCTACAGTTGATAACAAAAAAATAAATTTTCACATGGACGCCTCGCGACAGACAGAAATATGATAAATCTAAACTTAGTTAGATCAAATTTACCTTATATTTTTATTCCTGAAATAAATGCTAATTTTATGATAGATACTGGCAGCAGTAGGAGCTTGATAAATCCTAAATTAGCTTATAAGTTTTATAAAAAATATATTTTTAATGAAGATTTTAACATACAAACAGCGCATAGTATAAGTTACCATAATGAAGTAATGAAAATTCCAATTTTTAGTATTTTTAATGTTAATGATCAGCATAAATTTTATCTTTTTGACTTTAGTAAAAAATACGATGGACTTATAGGTATCGATTTACTTAAGCAATTAAAAGCATCAGTTGATTTAGATAAAAAATTAATAATTACGCCTATGGTTCATATACCAATAATTTACGAATCCGAAATATTAACTAATTTAAAAAATAAACTAAAAGTTAATAATTATCAAATTAATATTCCAGAAAGAACAACAAAGGTTGTTAAAATACCGGTTAATGTAGAAAACGGCGAAGGATATATTAACTATATCAAATTCGATAATCAATTAGAATCTCCAGAAGCAATATTAAATATAAAAAATTACTTTGCAATTACCACAATAACAAATTCTAGTACTATTCCAAAAACCATTAATATTACAGGTCCTTTTGAAATAGAACCATTAAATTTAAGCTCTATTAACTTTTTAGAAAAAATGGAAACAGACGAAATAATTGATAGGGACATAGATAAAATGTTAAAAGAAAATTTAGAAAAAATAAATTTAGAACACTGTAATTTAGAAGAACAAGAAGCAATAAGAAACTTGTGTTTTGAATATAGGGATGTATTTTATTGCGAAAAAATTCCATTATCATTTTCAAATACTATTAAACATAAAATTAACTTATCAGATGAAACTCCAATTTATACAAAATCGTATCGTTATCCAGAAATATATAGGGCAGAAGTAAAATCACAAATCGAAAAAATGCTATCACAAGGTATTATACGTCATTCATCCTCCCCATTTAGTAGCCCCCTTTGGATTATTGAAAAAAAGCGTATTGATAAATCAAATAAGCGTAAATATCGCTGTGTTATTGATTATCGAAAATTAAACGAAAAGACTATTGACGACAAATACCCACTTCCGAATATTACGGACATTTTGGACAAATTAGGTAAAAGTCAATATTTTAGCACATTAGATTTAGCTAATGACTTTCACCAAATACAAATGGAAGAAAACGACATACAAAAGACAGCTTTTTCTACAGAACAAGGTCACTTTGAATTTAATCGAATGCCATTTGGCCTCAAGAATGCTCCAAGCACCTTTCAAAGAGTGATGGATAATATTCTTAGGGGCCTACAAAATGAAACTTGCTTAGTATATCTTGACGATATTGTTATTTATAGTACCTCTCTTCAAGAGCACATTTTAAGACTTAGACAAATATTCGAAAGACTGAGACAAGCTAATTTTAAGATACAATTAGACAAATCAGAATTTTTACGAAAAGAAGTTAACTATTTAGGACACGTTATAACTCCGAATGGTGTCAAACCCAATCCTGATAAAATTTCAGCAGTAAAAAAATTCCCAATACCTAAAACCCCAAAAGAAATTAAGGGATTTCTTGGTTTAGTAGGGTATTACCGTAAATTTATTAAAGACTTTGCTAATATTACGAAACCTTTAACTAAATGCCTAAAAAAAGGAGCTAAAATTGTTCATGACCAAGATTTTATTAACGCTTTTAATACTTGCAAAGAATTATTAACTAACGCACCGATTCTTCAATATCCCGACTTTTCACAAAAATTTATATTGACAACAGACGCTTCAAATTATGCACTTGGCGCAATTTTATCACAAGGGCCTATAGGCTCAGACAAACCAATCGCTTATGCTTCGCGAACATTAAACGATTCCGAACAACGATACAGTACAATCGAAAAAGAATTGCTAGCAATTGTATGGGCTTGCAAATACTTTAGACCGTACCTGTATGGAAGAAAATTTACAATTGTAACAGATCATCGTCCACTTGTTTGGCTTTTTAAATTACGCGAACCAAATTCAAAATTAGTTCGATGGAAACTTAAACTTGAAGAATTTGATTACGATGTAGAATATAAAAAAGGAAAATCAAATACTAATGCAGATGCACTATCTAGAGTTATAATAAATGCACTTGAAAACGAATCAATAATTAATAATCCCGGAGACATTAACGACGAAACTTTACAATTTCTTAGACGATTATCAGAAGATCCAATTAATAATGACAATATAAATAATCAACCAATTAATCAACCAAAAGTAAATATTTTATCAGACGTACAAATTAAAGGTCCTAATGAATCAACAAACCAATCTACCCAACATACAACAGCTACTGAAACTACTAATGACGGAATCAAAATACTTGACGAAATTATTAATAATAAAGTAAATCAAATTTTAGTTTTTGGACAAATATACAATAAACTAACTGTTAAACAAGATAATTACGAAAATCACAAAATCATAACCGTTGAAGTTCCAACAGAAAATAACCACGACTTAATTTTTGAATTTTTACGAGACTATACTATTCACAATAAAACATATTGCATGTACTTTCATACTGACAGACTTTACATAGATTTTAACGAAGTATATTTAAAACACTTTTCTGAAAAAGGTCCGAAATTAATTAAATGTACTCAACTAGTTAATACAGTCACTGACAAAGAAGACCAAATTTTACTTATAAAAAATCACCATGAAAGTAAGACAAACCATCGAGGTATCTCTGAAACTATAGAAAGACTTAGAAAAAATTATTATTGGATAGGTATTAAAGACTCAGTTACAGAATATATTAATTCATGCGACATTTGTCAAAAAACGAAATACGCTAGAAAAAATCCGTATTCTCCCTTAATGATAACAGAAACCGCTTCAAAACCTTTTCAAATTGTTCATGTCGATATTTTCTTTTTCAATCATAAAATTTATTTGACAATTGTTGATGCTTTTAGCAAATTTGCACAAGCTCACGAAATAATAGGTAAAACTGCTATACACATAAGTAATGGTTTAATTAAATATTTCACATGTTTTGGTGTACCGGAAAAATTAATCATAGATAATGGTACAGAATTTAATAATCAAGTAGTAGAAGAAATTTTAAAACTGCACAAAATTAAAATTCATTTTACCACGGTAGGACATCATGAAAGTAATGCCGTTGTAGAACGATTTCATTCATCTATAATTGAACACTTAAGAATATTAAAATCAATGTATCCTAATGAATCCGAAAATTTAATGAATTATGCGATATTAGGTTATAATAGTAGTATTCACAGTGCTACAAATTTTACTCCATTCGAATTAACCTTTGGTCATACTCATTCTAGAAATCCAAACGAAATATTTTTGCCAGCTACATTTTATTCAGATTATGCAGAAAATCATAAAAATAAGTTGGAACATGTTTATAAAAAAGTCCAAGAAAAATTAAAAACTAATAAAGAAAAAATTGTATCTAAACATAACACAAAAGGCGAGAAAAATACAGAATTCCACGTAGGACAAACGGTATATAAGAAAAATTCTCAATATAGAAGTAAAAAAGACAATAAATTTTTAGGTCCTTACAAACTCACAAAATTACTTGATAAAAATAAAGCCGAAATCACTAATCAACAAAATAAAACTGAAATAATTCATATCAAAGAACTTAAAAAACCTTTCATTACAGATTCTTCACAACCATCGACTTCACAAACTGCAAACTGACCTACCCAACATTCCACAATATAACCAATAATCCTGGTCTATTACCGCTTAAATTAGGGAATAGCCAAAACATAATTGACTATTGGACATTTGTCAAAATTTTCGACATTTCAAAAATAACTGATGAGTTTAAATCATTACAAAAGAAATTTTCTGACTTACAAAACATGACTAAAAATAAGACACTTCATTTGCCGAAAATGACTCAAATGACATTATTAATACATTCGAAATAGTAACAATATTAGAACATAAAATTATAAACCAAATTAATCAGTTAAATCCTTTAACAGAGGAAAAGCATAGAGTACGAAGGGGTCTTATTGATGGTTTAGGATCAATAATTAAATCAATATCCGGAAATTTAGATCAAGAGGACGCTGAAAAATATGACAAAGCAATTAATATTCTTTCAACAAATCAAAACAATTTAAAGACTTTAGTTAAAGAACAAATTACACTTATTCAAAATTCTATTGATATTTTTAACTCAAGCAGTCAAGTTTTAAAACGCAATCAATTAACTATAGAATCACAGATAAATAAAATTCAAGAAATATTAAAAACAGCTCAAAAGCAAAATAAACAAACCTACGAATTTTCTTACATTTTAGAAGTAACAAATCAAATTTCAATATTATACCAAAATATATATGATCTTCTCGAAAAAGTTGAAGTTGCTATTACATTTTCGAAATTAAACATTTTTCATAATTCAATAATAAATCCTAAGGATTTACTTAATAACATAAAAACAATTAATATTCATTTATCAAACAATAAATTACCTTTCGAACCGACTATAAATAATATTCTTAAATTCGAAAAAATTATGCAAATTAAAAGTTATAGCAAAAACAATAAAATTGTATTTATTATAGAAATCCCAATTGTAGAAAATGAAAATTACGATTTATATCAACTATTTCCTCTTCCTACCTCTACAGATAATCATTTCCAAATTATTATTCCAAATTCAAAATTCCTTATCCTCAGTGAACAAAATTTTATGTCCTTCGATACCAAGTGTTTGGAAATCAGCAAGCAAGAATTTATTTGCCACGAAGCAACGCCAACTTCAATAAAAGAAGAAGATGCTCCGTGCGAAGTTCAAATGCTGAGATTTTCCAAGAACCTTACAAATTGCCACGTCATCCCAGCTGACATTGAAAATGTCAAAATTTACGGACTTCAACAAAATAAGTGGGTGATTGTGTCGCGCGAAAACATTGTGGCCCAACAAATTTGTGGTCATTCCAAAGACAATATTCCCCTAGAAGGAACATTTATTGTAGAACTAGTTAATCAGTGTTTAGTTAAAATAGGAAAAGTAGTGCTACGTAGTAATAAACTTTTGAAAAGTGAACTAAAATTAATAGAACTGCCTAAATTATATATCAAAAACTTTAATAACGAAAATATTGAACATTTTGAACCCATTAAATTAGATAATGTCAATTTGGATAAATTAATTGTTCTAAAAGACTCTTTATCACTTCAAAAGAAAAAATTAAACGACATTTTAGAAAATCCAATCCATTTTAACAAAATTAGTGTGTGGACTATCCTTCTTTATATTTTTTGTACAATGTTTGGTTTTTACTGTATTTATAAATATTATAAAAAATTTAACAGAAACTCAATTCAAGATGCCACACCAGTCAAGAGGAGCCCCGAGATTCAAAATCCGGTTGCTACCCCCCGGATTCTTCTCTAAGGGTGGAGGAGTTATAAGTACACATCTAGCCTGGTTCACATGTATTCTGCCGACCCGGCAGAAATGCGATATTGTTCCCACCTCGGCGCTGGAGAACAAAACCAGTTGTTTGCCGGCTTTTTGCAGCTTTTTATTTTTATTCTTGTAAAATTCACATGTATAAAATTTAATAAAGTTCCGCTTTTCAAAATTATAAGTTTTTTTAAAAAACTAGTTTTCGTGGTTGAACCTAAAAGTTACCTGTAACAAACTCGCGGTGCAATAATTCTCCCCCGGAATTCATATTGCGTTGAACTTTACACTTTTAACAACGAGGACGATTTAGGGAAAGTGGGGAACCACAGAAAAATACAACACGCGAAAACAGGAAAGGTCCTCTCATACGAAAATAAATATGGGTCACCCTTTTAGATAACCCTAAAATTAATTTTCGTAAAGGAAAGATCAATTCCTATATTCAATCGTTATACCTTTCACCGTCGTTTACAACGTAATTGCAGATGAGTCACCTTATAGATAACCCTAAATTCAATTACACCGTAAGTACTTAGAGGGTAAGAAAAAATCCTACGATACGGAAATTAACATGAGTCACCTTATAGATAACCCTAAAATTAATTTACGTCAATGTAATTAAGATTTCTCACCTTCTGGTACGAGACCTGGCGGGAAGGTCTCGCTACATAACAAAAATGAGTCACCCTATAGATAACCCTAAATTTGCTATGTAAACGAGATCTCGAAAGTTAGAAACTTCACTTCTACAATAATCAATATGGGTCACCGTATAGATAACCCTACAATTAATTATCGTCAAGGTAACGAAGATTTCTTACTATCGTTTGACGTACCTCGCAAGAGTGGTTCGCTCTGCAAACGGAGATGAGTCACCGTATAGATAACCCTAAATTCGTTATACAGATGAAACCTTGAAAATCAGAAATTTCCCTTTAGAGATAATTAATATGGGTCACCGTATAGATAACCCTAAAACTAATTATCGTCGAGGTAACGAAGATTTCTGATTTTCTTTTAACCTGCGTTAATAACGCCTATATAGAGAAAATGAGTCACCCTACAGATAACCCTAAATGCGCTATATAGTTGCTACTATCGGTAAATGAAAGGAAGACAGCGTCGGGAACGACAAAGAAAATCGTCGAAACGCACTACTGTATATCCACCTTTTAGATGGAATAAATACAGGCGTCGTTTTTAAACGAAGATTTCTGTCAAGTTCAAGTCGACAAAGGTAAAGCCAACGTCGGGAACGACAAAATAAAATCGTCGAAACGCACTACTGTATATCCACCTTATAGATGGAATAAATACAGGCGTCGTTTTTAAACGAAGATTTTTATCAAGTTCAAGTAGACGTTAGTTTAAATAATTTGGCTTTTAGGAAGGTTAAAATTCTAACGGACAGCGTGGATGTGCGTCGTTAGGAGCTTGGATTTTTAAGTGCCCTCGCGGGTCTCAAGATGCCCTATTTATTCAAAAAATCTCCCATTTGATTCCATAGGTAAAACGTAGAACGCTATACAAATCCCACCCAGAACTATGTGCCCTCGTGGTGGCGCTCAGCCACGACCACCGAAGCAGTTCTCACGTACCTTATCTTGCGTTGGAAATTTCCTAGAATTTGTGCCTTATCGCGACCACCCTCCGAACTAACCCTATTAAATTCCCATGCTTTTTTGTAACCTTTTATAGGTGAATATTTTAATCTTTTAAAACTAAGAAATATCGAATTCTATTTAAATTATTTATCATTTTGATATAAAAATCTCTCCGTTTTATTATCGTCTTTCCTTTACTATATAAAAAAAAATAAAATTTTAATCAGACCGGGGGCTGTTCGGCTTCAGTATCTTGTATATCTTAAGATAGTGAACACAAGTTCTCATGTGAACAAAACAACAAATAAGTAAAATTTTTGACCTCTTAAAGAATAAAGGATACTGTTACACATAGGAAGAGGAAAATAAAACAGCAAGTAAATAAAGTGGTTACATGAAATATTCAAATAAAAAAGTTGTAATTAAGAAGATAATACGCATTTTTAATATATTTTTGATCGGAAAATAAACGACAAACCAAAAATTTTTTATTCATATTTTTTTCTGTATCTTTAGGTTTATCTGTGGTGCCATAAGCTTCCATTGCAATCGATTTACTATACAGTGTGATCTAACAATAAATGATAAACCAAACATTTTCTTATACATATTTTTATGTATACTGTAATTTTAAAGTCGTTTTAAAATTTTTAATAAATCTGATTGCCTAAGAACCATAAAATTTTTAATTAGAATATAAAAAACGAAACAGAAAACAATAAGTTTGAAAATATTTAAATTAAAAATTAAAATTATATAAAATCTGAATCTATTAGAAGATCATTTTTGAGATTAATATTTAGTACAAAACTATTGGGTTACATTCACAGGTCGGAATTTTAACATAATGGCATATAAAACTCGTTAAATATTTATTTCCGTTACTGCCAATTATAAGCGTATTTCAAAATAATGCCTTTTTAATTTTAATAGTTATTTATGTACCAAGGATATAAATAGATCTTTATGACCTCGGGCCCAGAGGCCCTCGGGTTTTTAAGTCGCCCGAGGGCATAATCATCTGTTTATACCCGCGGTGCATACAATCTTTTATGTCATACCAGTTCAATATTGCGTATACACAATATGAATATTTTAAAAAATCGCGGGCCATTAAGTGCACTTTGCGGACTATAAAGTACATTTTACGTTATTATACTGTCACGTCTGTCAATGTTATTGTTAGGTCTGTCGTAGAAAGACGATAAAGATGTTCAAATATTTCCTAGTGGTACAGAAAAAGAACAATATAATCTCGTGTTATAAGAGTACCACCGTAATAAACTGATAATCCTACAACATTGCAGCTGATTAAATAATCTTATTGGTGTGACGTCACTTACAATTTTGACTATATTTTTCAAATTTCAATATTTTTATTCTGATTTATTTGGAACTGAAACAAAGTAATTTTTTCATTAAACTGTTTATTTATCGTATAGTATAGCCCTAAATTTTATCTCAGCCTATTGAAAATTGGAATTGGAAGTTATATAAATAATTTAAAAAAATATATGGCATCTAGTCAGTACCACTTTTAAAAACCCTGAGTTTGATATCTGCGTTGTTTTGAGGGATACTTGGTGGCATAGGAATAAAATGTATACAGGGTGATCGAAGTTTGGGTACTTTTGATAACCTTGTATAAATTTTTTCGTATGCTACCAACTAGTACTTAAAAAGTTGAGATAAACTTGAAAAATGAGGTTTTCAATTGTCTAAAACTTCAATACTATTTAGTTTATAATATAGGTTTTTGAAATCAACTTCTCAGGACAAATCTAAAAAAATGGAGCTTTGGTATACTGTAACTTTATGAAACACCCTGTATATTACGAAATGGGGAGCTTAACCCTGACTATAATTTTTATTTAAAACTTTTTTTTCGTATCCCTCAGAACAACGGAGTACATGTTGATCACCCTCTATATTTCATTGATCTCGTACATCAATAATTAGATCTTGTTCGTGTTTAAAACAAGAAAGAAAGAAAAAACTTCGGAGGTAATAAATAAAATTATTCGAGTTCCATCTAGAATGTAGTTTAACAACGCTCGACTAGGATATTTAATTCTTTACTGGCTCCTAGCATAAACAATAACACATAACACACTTGCTATAGTATTTGGAACTGATATTTTAGATTGACTTATTCATATTTTATGAGGGTTCATTAGGGTTTATAAGGATTTTTACTGTTTTATGGGCAACTGTTATCTTTTACAGAAATGGTGCCTCTTTTAAAATTTAAATATGGACCGTACTTCAGTATAGTTTGAAGTTGTTTCTTTAATTTGTGTTCATTTTTATTAAAATAAAGCAAATATAGATACAAATCGGTGTATTACAATTTAATAAAAAAAACACAACAATTTGTAAACTACATAACATAATACAAATGAATAATTTCTAATTTTATACAGGAATTTAAATAAATGTACTGCATATGAATATTTACAAAAAAATTAGTTAGAATAGAGTAAAAACATAGAGGTTTAATAAATCGATTTCTGATTAAGTGCTAATAATTTGGTGTTAATTCTTTATAATCAAACTAAAATTACCTAAAAGTCTTAATTTTGTCAATTATTTATTTTTGTTTCTTAATAATTATTTATATTTAAAATATAATATTATAAATAAATAACATGCCTCCTTTATTTGTGTAAAAACTAAACAATTGTTATGTACATCACTTTAGCTAAAAAGTAATTCGTTTTAATTACTTTATAATCGACCCTATCTAATTTTCTAGAAAATTGAAATTACAGTTTATTGTTGGAAAATAATAGATCCTTAACAGTTAATACAATTTGATTTAAATAGAGGTCAATACTTATTATTTTGAAAACAAAATTTGTAATACGTGCCAGAGAGGTGTCTAATTTTGAATCGAACTTGAGTTTATTGCCGAAGTCCTAAACCATTGTTAGATGTTGTTAAGGGTAGGTAGTTTATTACATTCGACCTTTATAATTAGTCTCAAATAGTTCTTCTCTACACTATACGTGGGCACAACATCCTATGGTTCTGGCACTTGATTTACATATACACTTGTAACCGGATATTAGTTCGTTATTGTTGTTCATGACGATTTTTTTATTTTCCACAAAAGCTACCCACAATTGATACTTCAAGATATTGCGAGAAATCCTGGTTACTCTCTGTTCTCATCTAACTCAAATACGTCGCTGTTATCATGTTCCAATTTTTCCGGTACAACCTAACCAACTTTATTTGGTATACACCTAGACTTAGTTATTTTAAATAATAGAGATCAAACCTAGGAAATATCAGTTTCATTTAATAACATCCACAGCATTTCTGCGAATTAGATTTTTGCTTCAACCCTGATCTTTTGCTTTTAATTGCCGATCTAGTTAACCGCTTTTCTTCTCATAGAGAATTAGGCCATGATATCTGTTTAATTATGCACCAGCAATAGCATATGTATTCTTGGAGATGGAGAACGTAAGCGAACGTAAGCGAAATAATTCCATTGAGAAACTTAAAAATAGACTTTATATCACAATTGCATACTTCAACGATCCAGATTTTTATGGTTACTAAATAAGTTTATTTTCCATTCCAGTTGATATTCGGCGTGTCCCACGTTCAAGAATTGCGAAAGCTTGATATACAAAGCCGTTATCATTAAAAAATGGTATTACGTCACTTTCTTCAAACCAGTTATTAATGTTATTTAGGTCCTTCTCAAATTAATTTCTCAAAATTTCAGCGTCATTATTCCGGGTATTTTCAAAATATGGCCATGAACATCCAGGATGTATCCATCAGTACCAACAACAAGGACTGGTTTGACTAAATGTCGACCTTTATGTACAGAATAATATTTCCTTAGACATTTGTAGCTTCCAGTTTTTTCAATAACTGCGTATGTTCTATCTTAGAGGACAATCGCTTTCCAAACATTAATATTATCATTATATACTCTGTCCAATATTTATTTTTTCTTAAAATGACAAACCTCAGGCTAACTTGTAATTTTGTGTTAAAATATATAGTGTAGCTAATCTGTTTGGATATGTCTTCTCGTCCATTACCAAGTTTAAAAAGAAGTAATTATTTGAACAATATATGAATAACAAATAAAAATACAGGGAATATAATTTAGCATATATTTTTGAATATCTATTATTCTAAAAAAAGGTAGGAAAACTGTTGAAAATTTATAATATCTATATCGTTTATTTTATCTTAAATTAGTATCAATGGATACTACCATTTTTGACAGATTATTGATAGAATTTGTGAAGATTTAGTGAATTTTTTTTTCGTGAACTCAGCTGGGGATTGTCAAAAAGTTAATATAAATTGTTTGGGTTTAAAATTTAATTGGAAAATATATTAATTACTATTTTTATTTTTGGGATATTCGTGTATTTTTGGTTGTCTATTTGTGGCCCTAATATTAATTTAAATACTTTCGATACCTGTCGCGATAAATATTGGATACCTAGGTGAAAATAGTGCCTATCGAATCGCCGAGTAAGCATGGTCATAAAAAACAAAACTCGTGTCTGTCGATTGTGATTTTGCTATGAAATGGATGATTGGCAAGTAGCTACATAGAAAGAACGATTCGCAAATTGGTAAGTCCTAGAATTCCAATATTCGTATATAACTCATTCATTTGGTCCTTCGTCCGGATTTTAATCTTTATTATTTTGCTTATTTAATAAAAATATTATGGCCATAATTAGTAACAATTTCGATGGTTAAAACTCAATCATAAATATTGGATAGACTATATAGTTCATTTGCAACATGTTTTTGAGCAAAATTATTCACGATTTATACTGTGTAGTGTAAACCAGGTTTTTATGGCATAAACCGCAACATTAATAATTTTCGTACAATATATGGATGTCATACTTATAGATTGTCCGCTAGAATAACTAAAAATAACTTTTACCAATTCATCTAATAATCACTTGATAAAAATGTGAGTAAATGTCTAACATTAATATCATAAACATATTAAAACTGACAAGGGTGTATAAAAACGTATGACACCAATTTTACCATTAAATTCTAAAATTTAAATATGGGTCAAATTCTCCCTATTTCACGCATTATATTACGCTCGGATAACAATAAAGGTTACATTGTGGATCTCGAAATACAAAACCGACGTTTTATGACCTTTTTATGTCTAATTTCGGTCAAGTTCAAGGTGACCTACATCAATTTTAGTAGCATAGGCCTGATTTAACATACATTTTCAATCTGTTATTACTACTTTAATTATAGGTATTTTTTCAAAATAATATTTTGGCACATTTTAGAAGAGTCTAAAGATTAATATGTATATGTATTTCAATAACATCCTGTATATGTGTGCAGGAATTTTCTAATAACTACTTAACCGATTTTAACCAAATTTGTACCAAAAATTGTTTTAGTACGAACTGAGAACTTTTTGGTAGCCATCCAGAAACATTAACGGCAATTACATCGCCGACAAAATTAAAAAAAAAATTTAGAAAAAAATTAAATGTATTAAATTTCAATACAGTTTACATTTGTTTTATGATATATTACTTAGATATCATCTTTATACTGTGCGCCATTGTTAGAAAATTTATTTAATTGTCATAGTTTGTTAATAGGAAAATGAAAAATAGTAAACTTTAAAAGATGACTAATATTTATTGTCAATGTCAATTGTCTGTTAGGTGCGTTCAGTACTGTGTTGCGTTTTATAACATCATCTACAAATATATGTGACTCGAATAAGATGGTATAAATATTTTTTTACTGATTTGTTTTTGAATTAATATGACAGTGAGAAACTAGACATTTCTTAAGAAATATACCTAAAAACAATTTCACATACAGAGTTTCCATTAGATGTTTCTTAAATAAAATAAAATACTATATATAAATACCGGGAAACTGTTATGTTGGCTACAACCCATATTTATGTAACGAATTCCACAAATTCCACAGTTTAATATTTAATATTTTGATTTAGTTTAGTTTTGTAATAGCTATATTATCTTTTTATAAAACGGGGTTGTACATAAGTTCATTTTATTAGTAACTATTTTCTAACTTTTAGATCTATGAAGAAATAAAAAACAATAGTCTAGTACTACAAAATAATTTAATATCAATAGTTGGAAGGGAAACTGGCAACTAGTTTCGACATGTATATGTCATCAGCAGACCTATAATACATACGTTATAATCAATTAATAGAAAAAGGGATCAATAAAAATCAACTAAAATTCCATAAGTTGTTACAGAAACATGATTACATGTGTGCAATTATGATTAAAGGTAGGTGTAGTACTAAATCTTTGAGATCCATTCTTGTCTTAATAATAGCTCTGTAGATTGTCTTAATAAACAAATCATACCTGAAGGCCATCACTTGTTTTTACTTGATCATGTCAGACCCTTAATTTAAAAACTTTTTACTCTTTGTAGCTCTTCTCTCCCCTCATTTGATGTCTCTTTCTACTAGTTCCTATGTTCCTGTCCTTCAACTGAATGTATTAATTTATTATTTTTCTCGTTAAGAAACTTTTACTAATTCTTCGTTAGTAAATAACTTTGTTTTTCAGTCAATAACCTAGTTCTTTAAATGTCATATTTCCTCTTCTTATTTAACTGTCATCTTATACTTCTTCGTTTCGGGTCTTTTTTTATAACTATTTAAATTTATATGTCTTCGCCTACACCTGTACTCAGGCACTTTATTTATTACTATTAAGCACATCTTTTTAACTTTTTGACTTTTAAAAATAACTTGTAACTATTTTTTTTACTGATAATTATGGACTAAAACACTCTTTATGCTTTACTACTGTTTCATTTTACTTATTGTAATGTTTATGAAAAATGTTTGTCTGATGTCATATGTCATCTATTAATTTGATATATGCCATATATCATTCTTTATGGTTACTTCGAGATGATAATTCGTGTGCTGGTTTCTACGTACATTTTAATAGCTAATTTGTGGCCGTCCACAGAGTCGCCCAAATACACCACTTCTTACGTAGTACATATCCCTCATATTTTTCTCTAACAATATGGTTCCATTGATGTTGAGTCCACATCAACATGTTATATCGTTACTACCAATTTTTAATGTTTCCTAACGTCTCCCTTCTTTTCCGGTACCACACCTAAATTCCATATTTCCTTCCTTTAATCTTAAGTGCGCACATGTTTTTTTACATATTGTATAATTTCAATTTTTAACAACTTATGTAATTTAAATTAGTAAGTCTTTTTTATTGATCTCTTGTATTCTAGGCCTGACGATGGCATATACTTTCCGAGACTATTTGCCAGTTTCTCTTCCAATTATTTACATTAAATTATTTTGTGATACTAGACTTTGGTTTTTTATTTCTTCATTGGTGGACCACATTTGAGATTATGGATAACCTTCTACACTTTTAAATATATAATCAACAGTGCTAAAACTAGTTGCAACTGAAATTAATTTCTAAACTAAGATTGTTTCCAACATTTTTGCCAAACAAAAAAAACACTGGTATATAATTATTTCTGTCCCTAGATGATAAATGCTATAAAAAAATCAGTAAAAAAAAGCTAAAAAAACATTTGATCAAAATGAACTAAACATGAATAAAAATGATTCTTTTAAAGTTTGGAAATCAATAAATAATATAACTAATAAAAATTGAAACGACCGCGCCATAAATAAATAAAAACTAAAAATGGAATAATGGTTACAGATATAAGTATTGGTAAAAAATTAGCGAATTAAATCGTAAAAAAAAACAACTAAACCTACTCCAAAAAAAAACTAATTCATTACTTTTATTTGGACGAAATCACAGAAGTCGAAATGGTCAATGGTCTTGTTCCAAAAATTCGGTTATCAGCGGTGTTGGTATACCATAAAAACGGTCTTTGTTCGAGCACCACTTCAGTGGAATAGAAAAATACTCAATCAAGGCATTAGCGGCCCGAAGGGCGGGTTTTACTTGCTCCTCTGGTTTGAGTGCCTGTATATTTTTGCTGCTGAGTCAAAACTCCAAATTAAATAAAATCCAAAAATTGAAATGATTCTTGATTCTACACAAAAAATTTAAGATTCCATTTGTAACTGACCTTACATATCATTAAAGTTCGCTGAACAGCTGAAGTGAATGGACTGGGACTTTTACTGGAACTCCAACTGGGACTGCCGCTGCAACTCGGACTTCCGTTTGCTAGTGCAGCTTCCAATAATAGATTAAATTGTCCTTCATGATAAGAACTTCCTGCGTCTAAGAAGCACGGACGCGAGTATCTCCATCTGTCGGGCGGAGGTTCAACTGTAACCTTATATTCGAAACTGCTAGTCGTTCCCATAATTTTAAGTTAATTCTTCTTCAGTGCGCTGCGCGATTTAATTTATCTATTTTACTTATTACTTCTTTACATGGTTTTTTAATAGATATTGTTTTCGATAAATAAATATTATTATTATTATTAATTTTATACTAATTTTTCTTTATTTGTTTTAGGTAAGTACCTGCTTAGATTCTTCCATTCGCCTAGAGTAAGTATTTGATATTCTTTCAACCTTCTTTTAGGTCTCATATTATTCATAGAACTTGGGATATATAATGTAATTTTAAATTATACCAAAAATGGTTTTTGAATAACCTCCAAAAAACTAATCGTTAATAACAATGATATTTAAATGGTGACTTACAATGTTTACTTAGAAGAATGGAGAATTTTATCATCTATTCAATAATATGTCTTAGATTGAAATTACCGTGTGGGTTTACTATTTCTATTACTATCTATTGTTTTTACTTTATGCTAAGATTTCTACCAAAAATATTGTATCCACTGGTTGTTTACGATTGCATCGCTCAAATAAAAATTCATATATTTTACACTTTGTTTAAAAGTTATACGTTACAATTGGTCTTCTCAAAATTTCTTATAATTAATATCACTTTTTACCTCCCGCCATTCGGATAAGAGAGGTATAGTAATCGTGCTAAAAATTGGGTAGTGAGTTTTCAATGGATAAGCACGTTTTAAGGTCCCTAGAATACGATTTTTATATTTTCCCTACGATTTATGTGTGCGTGGTGTGGATAGATATTGTAGTAACGATAACTCAAAAACTACTGAATGAGAAAATTTGAAATTGTGTGATTCTGATACCCTAGATTAGATCTGATTAGATATTGGCGTCAATCGGACAATCGAAAGTGGCAGTGGCTATGAATGATGACGCCATGACTCGACAAAATGGCAATAAAATTTTACACACATATTTTGCATACACTATAGTTTATTTTCGTATCATTAAAATTTTCAAAACTTTTGCCATTTTAGCCATATTTACAAAAACAGTCAATTTTTTTCATACTTTTTAGTGTTAACGTGTAAATTTTTTTTCAAAAACGGCGAGAGGTCATGTGCTGGCTACATTAGATTTTTATATTAAAATAAGAAAGCGTCAAAGTCGAAAATGTCAATTTTGACTCACAAAATTCAGTTATTGTGACATGATTCCTTAACGACAACTACTGAATAAATTTTGATATCCATTTGAATAGTATTATATACAGATACCGTGGAAAAAAATCGGTTGTGTCGCCCCAAAACTTTCCCGACAAGTATCCAGGAATAGTTTTTCAGATATTTAATGTTAAAGTTTTAACTTTTGACATTTTTTTATTTTTGACAGGTGACAGTTGGAGAAATGATTTTGACGGTTCGCAATAGAGTTGTTCAAGGGCTTTTAAACGACATATTGCATGTCCAATTCCGTGACATATTGCATCTGTCATTATTTGATAGTGGTACTTCCGTTTGACAGATGTCGTACAAAAACTAATGGGTTCTTCCGACGGGTAAGCCAAATCCCTGTACCAAATTTCAGCTCAATCGGATTAAACGTGTGGCCTCTATCGTGGAAGAATACACACACACACACACATATACACACACACACACAACACACACACAGACCGACAGACAGACTTCCATCTGAAAATGGTCTTAATCGTCTCAGGGGACCTGAAAATGGATATTTCTGTTTTTATCTCGAATTTTTTTTTAGCTCGTTCACATTACTTTCCCTTCTAGAAAGTAAAAACTAAGTAGAATTAATATAATTACATACCTATTACCATCGTTATTATTGCCTATGGAAAAAAATATAAATATTTTAACACCTACTAACTTCCATTTGGGAATATTCCTTGTCATTGGTTGCTGATATGCTCATCCTTCTGAAATGGAATTGCAAGAATCGAAGCTTATGGCTGCATCTTACGGAGCAAGCAAGTATAACATAACTTCTTCGACTTATGTCAAACTGTGGGCTGAAAAAGTTGGAAGTACTACATCACCACTACCAAAACTGTGCTCAATACCACCATTGTATACAAGGTGTTATTGAAATACACGTACATATTAAAACTGGGTATTGCGCAGATCCCCACTGAATGTAGAAAAATATTATTTTTTAAAAATACCCATTATTAAGGGAGTTATTAATTTTTGAAAATTAATTCTAAAACAAACGTACTTCACCGATATGTTGAGGATGACCTATATAACTTAGGTTTATTTACCTATTTTAAACATCAACAGTAATTAATATGCAAGTTTTTGTCAGATGATAAGAAAACTAGTCTTGTAAGAAATAACCATGTTGCCAAGATTTTCGAATTAATTTCTATTTCCGAAGACTGGTTTTTACTACCCTCGTTATCAAAAAACTAGAATATTTGATAAATGATTGTTTTTAAACTATACATTTTTAAAACTATAGATTATTAAAATTTTAGTTGATTTACGAATCTGGCTAACACGAGCGCGTCATTTCCAAGTTGGTAAAAAGTGTTGTTACGATTACTTTTAAATATTTTTTTACGATGCCACTATTTACGAATATTGAACTAACCGATATAGTGCTGGTTTATGGGGCAGCTGGAGAAAATTCTCGGCAAGCACAAATCCTGTATCGCGAACGGTTTCCAAATCGGAGAATTCCGGAATGTCGTACGTTTATTTCAACTGTTCAGCATCTAAGAGACCATGGAAAATTTGAGAGTGTCAATGCAGATCGAGGGAGAACAAGAACACAAAGAACATTGGCGGCCGAAGAAGAAATATTGGAAGCTGTTGAAAACCGGCCTCAATTAAGTTGTAGAAGACTAGGTCTTGAAATTGGAGTGTCCTCATTTGTTGTGTGGCGGACACTTAAAGAACAAGGTTTACATCCTTATCACATCCAAAAAGTCCAGGCCTTATATCCAGGTGATGAAGAAAAGAGAGTGGAGTTTTGTGAATGGATGATTCAAAAATGTGTTGATATTCCTGATTTTCTAAAAATATTATTGTATACTGATGAGGCTTCATTCACTCGTAATGGCGTGTTCAATATGCACAATACGCATATTTGGAGTGATGAAAATCCTCACGCCATTAGGGAAACTGGGCATCAAAGAAAATTTTCAATAAATGTTTGGGCTGGCATAATAGATCAGTATTTAATCAGGCCTTATGTTCTCCCGAACAGATTAAATGGGCCAGGATATCTCCACTTTTTAGAAGATATTTTGCCAGTACTCCTAGAAGAGATACCGTTACAATTAAGGCAACGGATGTGGTACCTACTAGATGGCGCTCCTCCTCACTTTGATTTAAACGTACGGCAGTTTTTGAACATTAGATTTCCTCAAAAGTGGATAGGCAGAAATGGACCTACTAAGTGGCCTCCGAGAGCTCCGGACTTAAATCCATGCGATTTCTTTTTGTGGGGTCACATGAAACAACTGGTTTATAATGAACCTATTAATAGTGTTGAACAATTAACCAATAAAGTTAATGCGGTAGCCGAGGAACTACGACAAAATCCAAGACTAATTTCTAATGTTCAAAGTTCTTTGGAAAGACGATTGCAAGTGTGTGTAAATAATAATGGACGGCATTTTCAACAATTACTGTAATAAACTTTATTTTGAATTAATTGGTTTTGCTATGGCAACAGTGCAATTTCTATGGGTAAGTTTAATTTCGATTTATTTTACTTCTTTAAATATGGAAACTAGTAGGTCGGAAAAGGGGACTCTTCCCCAATATTTAAATTTTAGAATTTGAAGTTAAAATTGGTGCCAATCGTTTTTGGTCATTACATACTCTTCCTCATTTTAATATGTACGTGTATTTCAATAACACCCTGTATAGTCTATATACAATGATACCACCAACAAATTCAGCGCTTGAAAAGAACCTTAAATTAAATGAAATCTGAAAACCAGATTTAGATACACTGCTTTACGATATCTACCAGGATGAAAATTTGAGATGCCTTCTACCCACAACTATGCTGGATAATAAAAATTCTAAAATTGCTTAAGTGCTCCTGTGAAAGTGTATTGCCATCCAACAGCAATTGATATAGTTGCAGGAGTGCTTGTCTACACCATGCACAAATATTTCCTGTTCTAATAATTTGACATGGTTTGTTGAAGTAAAAGTTGAACGGGATGACAAATCAATGGGGAGTTCAACTTGAAATATTAATCCATCTTTTTTTGCATTATTTGACAAAAATATGAATTTATTTTCATGAAAAAATCGTTTTTTCTGTTTTTTTTCTTTGATTTAACATGAAAAAATTGATATTTAAAAATTACTGCTTCTATGCAACTTGTAGTGCACCTACGTCACTTATGTGCAATAGCTGCAGCATAATATTAACGTGGGCCAGTTTCCTTAAATAAAATTGACGCTTTCAAATATAGATGACGTTTGATTATAAAGCGTCGTTTGGTCAATATGTTTTTAATTGTGTTTACTTTTACCTTTGTTTAGATATGTTTACAAATACAAATAAACACGGAAAATTATCAAAATCAACCAGCTCTACAGAGTACAAACTACAACAGTGACAGTGAAATATGCAGTAAGCAGACGCGGACGCGACCTTTCACTGTCATTTATCTATCTCTCTCGATTTTGAATGCGAATTCTCAGTGGATAGGTCCAAGTTTTCATCTTTATCCAATTATCATATAATGGATTTCTCCATCTTTGTCTGTATAAGTGAGATTTAACAGCTGGTATTCTCTTCTTTACACATTTGCAGCTAATGGCTTGACGGTAACTTCATTGCACATAAGTGACGTCACGATCGTAATGGTGACATATTCAAATACTTGGAAATTTTAATTTTAAAATTCATTTATTCATAAATCTAGCTCAAATTACGGTAGATAATTAAATTCAATGGGTTCTATTTGATCAATTCTAACTGTTAATATAGAAAAAACGTGAGGTTATATTTTTGTTGAAACCCATTACAGACAGATCTCTGTCTAGACAGCATTTTGTTAGTTTTGATTTATACATTTTACCTATTTATACAAATAGAATATTACCATATTATACTTGTATTCATTATTAAATAACTTAAATCGTTTATGCTGGAGAGATTTTGTTTATGCCCTATTCTCCTAATACTATTTTCAATGTTGTTTTTGAACTTAGCATCCTAAAAAACACATAATTTTATACCAAACAAGATCATTTTTAAATTAAAGTACTTTATAGCCGCCATATTGAATATATCGAGTTAACCAGATCTAACAGAATGTCATCATCCATTTTCTATAAGGTAATAAAGCACAAAGTCACGTACCATAAAATTTAATTATAAAAAAGTACGAGCAGGCAACTAGTTTCGGTCACTGACCCTCATCAGGCCTAAAGATACAAACGTTCGTAATTAGTTATGAAATATAATTTTTTTTTTTAAATCAAACTTACATATATTAAGTACTAAGAAGGGAAGAAATTATTCACATAAGTAAAAGCCCATTAAGGGTAGAAGGTAAATTAGATAAAATTAAACATGACGGTACTTGAAAAGTATTGAAAAAATTATAGAAATTGAGAAATATTTATGAAAAAATTTAAAATTATTAAACAAAAAACAGGTTACTTCCTAGGGGGTAGCAGTGATCAACCGTACATAGGGACAGCACCTACAGGGGGATCAATATCCCGGAAAAGAAGGGGCTCGAAAGAAATTACAACTCGGTGGTGACAACAGTTAAAATGTGCAATTAGTCCAAATATTAATAATAGAAAGGCAGCACGTGCCAGAACACACTTTCCCCACAAAAGGAGAAAGTGACATAACATATGACAGATGACAGTAAAAAGAAAGTACCCCCTACACGTTTAAATGCAGAGGGTAACAAATTAATAAAAACTATCATTATACTAATAATAGCTATTTTTATGTTTATTTTTCTTCTTTACCGGGATGTTGATCCTCCTGTAAGTGGTGTCCCTATGTACGGGTAATCACTGCTACCCCCTAGGGAGCAACTTTTTATTTGTTTCATAATTTTAAATTTTTTCATAAATATTTTTCTATTTCTATAATTTTTTCAATACTTTTCAAGTACCATCATGTTTAATTTGATTTAATTTACCTTCTACCCTTAATGGGCCTTCACTTACGTGATTAATTTTTTCCCTTATTGGAAAGTTTGATTTTTAAATACTTTTTATATATCATAACTAATTACGTTTGTATCTTTAGGCCTGATGATGGCCAGTGACGGAAACTAGTTGACTTTATAATAAAATTTTTTGGTACCTAACTTTATGATTTATTACCTTAAACTTTTGACCACATTGGAGATATGGATAACCTTTGAGAATTTCATTTTCTTGAAGCCTGACATGTCCTAGTACCATTGTATAATGTTTAATGCTAAAGTACTTATTCAGAAATAAAAAAAAATACAAAATTTAGGGATAATGGTTTAGGCAACCGGACTAAAATATAAGCGACTATTTCTCTAGAGAATTATTATAAAACGGAAAGATTCGATGTTTTCGAAAACAATTTAATTTTAACGAGAAACAATCTTCCAAAATATAACACGACCTTGATTAAGACTTTGATATTTTTGTTGTTGCTAAATTTCTAGAAAATTTTGCAATTTGGTTCTACATAATTTTGGCATTAATCAAGTGACATTAAAATATTCTTAAAATTAAGACGCAACAAAAATAGCCGACTATTTATCAATGTCTTAGTATATTACCGTTTATAATTCCACATCATTAACCACATACCTTAAACTAAACTCAATAACTTTTACTTCAAAGTGGATGAAGGAATAAGATATGAAAGGATGTGTTTTAATATTTACAATTTATTGAGTCTAGTTACGATACAAAATATATATTTATTCATGCATATGAGATCTTTTTTTGGCAATACTCTCAAATGGGAAAAAGCATAAAATTCATATGCAAATTTCGATATAAGAAAAATCTCATACAAAATCGAATGGAAGTTGTGAATTTTACTGCTTCATATATGTGAAATCTTTTTACTCCTCGGGCAATAAGATCCTAAAAAAAGTTTCATAAAGAACTAAGAAAAAACATACACCGAGAGAAGACTTATTTTTGTAATAACAAACTGAATAATTCGGATCCATTTGTTTATTAATAACATTGTTTATTCATTATTAAGAAGCTGTAATAACATGGAACTGTTTAATATTAAGAAATCATTTATTTGAGTGTGATTCTTTTAATATAAATAAATTAGTTATACCCAAATTACATCCCTTGTAAATTTATTTCTCCATAACTATAACAATCTAAGAAGCAAAAAATATAATTTCTTAAGGCAATGGGCAGTATGAATAAAAATTTTGTAAAAGCTTTATCTTACATTTTCTAAGCAAATACTTACTTTGCAGTGAATACAAATGAGTATTAGCTTTAATTAAAAATTCAATTAGTAAAAGCAAACATTGTCTTTAAATGGTGTGAATAAAAGTAAGCAATTCTTAATTGAAGAAAAATCTGACATATTTGCAAGCCTGATAAACCTTGGCATAAAAATTTTAGTGGTTTTTAAAAGTTTAGCAGAAATGGCTGCATTTATAAGGTCTGTGAAATTTTATCCCTAAAGAAACAAAAGTCGTGCCGAATAATACCACAGTCTGTATAAATTTAGTGAAGAAAATGTTAAGTAGATAGCTAACCATTTTTTGAAACCGAATGCAGAGACTAGAGGTAGTCCGTTAGGGCCAAAAATACAAATACAAATATTTTTGCAATTTTTAAGTGATCCCGTATTTCAAATAGGGATTGGAAAAGAGAAAGGAGTTCATAAAACAACAATATGTAAAACTGTACCAAAAATCGTTGAAAAGGCAGGTATTTGGATTAAATTTCCTACGGAAAACTCGATGGGCTAAGGGGCAGGGTTGTATAGATTTTCCTGTACCTCTGCTGCAATTGATTGTACTTTGTTCCCATAATAAAGCCATCACTACATGGTGACGAGTATATTAATAGAAAAGTCTGGTGTAGTATAAATGTACAAGCAAGTTCTAATGCAAAACAGATATTTATATCCTTAGATGTTCAATGGTCAGGCTTGGTGCACGACAGTTGTATTTTAAGAACATCGGATATTTTTGGTAAGATGAATAGACTTTAGCAGAACTACGGACCTCTTTTAAGCGATGAAAGCTACGGGATAGTTAACACCGTATTGAAACCTTACCACACCTCAAGAAATAGCATATAATAATTTGCATAAGAGAGAGCGCGGGATTATAGAACGCTGTTCCGGACAACAATGCCGATTCCCTGTTTTGCAACATCCGATACGATACGATTGAACATTGACAAAATTTCCTCAGTGATCATAAGCGCTGTTGTTCTGCATAATGTTGCTAAATATTTTCTTGCTTGCTAATTTGGACGGGACTTACAGCTTATCGTGGGGGTATGAACCACGATCCTCAATCAGCCTAAAACCAGTACTATGCCTTTGTCATTCAGGTGATCTACCGACTAGCAAGTGTATAATTATACCACCCACCCCTATCAGTTCCACGAGATATCCAATCTCATCCAGCCTGGTTACCGGCGTGAATGAAACTGCGCATGGCACAAATACTTTTTGCACTTGCCATAAGTCTTATCTGACTTTAATTCCATTTGAGATTCATGGGAATCGAACCCACGACCCGAACAATGACCAACCAACCATGTCCGGATTGCTAAATATTTTAATGACATTTTACCGAACGACATTTAAGATGCTGCCGTTGAGTATCGCGCTATTAAAGAATTTATAGAAGATAATGGTGAATTGAATAACATTCGTCAGCGTGGTCAAAACAGACGAGGGAAATGAAAAATATAATTTTTAAATCGCAGTTATAAACATAGCACAAATAAAATGCCATGTATCTATAATCACATAAATAATACGTAATAAGCAAAACAACCAACATTTTATTCATTTATTTACAAATTTCTATACCAAAAATTATTTTTTTTTCAACGTTGCTCTCTTTTTCGATTCTTACTGGTTCCAGCTGTTCCAACAACACAAATCGTTGGAGCTCTGAATTTGATAAATCCGAGGTTTCCTCTATTTCCTTAAATTTGTTCTTGTAGCCGGAGACTTGTCTGGTAAAAGCCGAACGTGCGGCGGAGGTGGAATAGGTACCTCACTTTTGGACGTTGATGGCTGAGGCTGTTCCATTTAAGATGTCTAAAAACCCTGGTGTATCCACTGATTAGATTTTGTTTTAAATTTATTGGGAGTACATCCTGTTGCGTTCAATAGAACTTACTAGAATTTTGTAAGATGGCGCTGTTTAGAATTGTTCGTGTCCTAGCTTAGTTTGTTACAGATCACTTAAAGCAGATGAGATGTCAAATAAATTATTTTCTGTCCATGTCAATGCGGATTTTTTTATGTATGTGGTATTAGTATTAGTTCATAAGGAATAGTTCTAAATAGTGTATAAGTATGGATACTTTTCGTCAAATGGGGCCGTACTGTATTTTGTGTGGACAGTGTAAAGCTGCAGATTCAAGCATTCGGCTGTGTTCAGTTCCAGATTATAAATACACCCTGTGTGATCTATGATTACAGTTTACTATGAGCGATGTATGCGCCATCTAAAATTTTTAATCTGAAACTTTAGTAATCTCTCAAAAATCAGTCAAAATCAAGTAGGTAGATATCTCCCAGTTTTGACCCAAACTTTTACAGGTATAAGTGGAAGCACCATGATTTTTAGACATCTTAGTTCCATTACACATCCTATCAATATTGCTCCTGAAAACAAATTGTTTATAAAACAGGAGCAATTACATTTTTTTGTTAACTTTTTCCACTAAATACGTGCGGTGATGCTATTTCATTTATTTATAGCCTACCTTATTTTCCTACTTTTGCTTTTTAGAAAACGGGGTTACCTTTTCCTTCCATCAACAGTTGTCTCTCCCACAGGTTCAAAAAAATATTTTTTTTCGAGTTTCACTTTTGTCGCTCTTTTTCTCACCTCTGTCTTTACCATAACAACACAAGTACATCCCCTGTACATCCCAAGAACGTCCTTCATTTGCTACTGAGATATCCCTGGGATATCCTTCATTGTTACATGGTACGTACTAGGGATGTCCCAGGGACATCGACTTTCCGACAAAAAGGACACATGTGGGATGTTCTTCTGATACGTTCCAGGGATGTACCGAGTACCGAGTTCCAATAAAGGACATCAATCTAAGGATGTTCCAGGGTCATCAAAGGGATATATGAGGACTTCCTCTAATGTTCTGTTTTTTTTTCAATTTTAAGTTAATATCAAATATTTCTTGGATATTGTGGAAAAAAAACTAAATCCCAAGATATTCAATACAAAACAACTTTACTGCAAATATGAAATCAGGTTTTAGTCTACTTTTCCTTTCAAGCCTTGAGGATACCTTCCTTATAATATCCATTGTATTAATATGTACCTAATAGATTGATAAATATACCATGTATAAATCTCGCATTGGAACAATCAAGTCTTTGATTGAAAAGAAGAAACAGTACATTCGATACCATGATTATTGTTATACCAACCTTAAATTAAACTTATTATTTCAATTTTACAACTATAAAATACACAACATTAACTAATCAACAAATTAAAACAAAAACGTCATTACAACAAATCTATTTACTACTACTATTTCTTTTGAGAATAGATATCAGAAATATCAGGGACTTGAAAGGAACAACTTCTGCGGGACATCCACTGGATTATTAGGGTATATTTTGAATTTTCTTTTTCTGCTGTTTTTCACTGATATTCTTTACAATTTGTAGAATGTATTTTTGATGGATTTCTTTGTATGCTTGTTCTTGTTTTTTCTTTTGTTTTAGGAACTTGGGATTAGTTAAATATGACATTATACTTTTCCAAAATTCCTGTCAATTTGAGGTTAGCTGAAGATTTTTCAATATCCTCCCCCTCCAACAAATCACTTACAAAATTGTCTGAATCACTATTCATTTTCACCTTGAAGCGCCGTTGCGATACCACTACTGGTTTAATAGTATATTATACACCAAGGTCGAGAAGTAATTTTTCTCAGCCGAGCATAATTATTATACCGAGATGCGAAGCATCGAGGGATAATAAGTTACGAGGCTGATAAAAATCTTCTCGACCGTGGTTTATATACTATTTTTTCCACTACTAGAACATTTAATCATTTTTACAATGATTTTTTTGGATTTGGGTGTATATTTGAAAAGAATTTAATGGAAGAGAAGCAGTTTGTAAAAACAATTTAATGAGAATATTCAATTATATTCACATTTCATTATGTTAATTGCACTGTGAATTTTAAAACATTCAAAAAGCGACGAAGATATGAAGAATTCATTTCATTTGACACTTAGAATTGGAAAACTATTAAATTGATTTTTAGGTTAATTTTAGAAAATCTATTATTGCATAAATATCACTAATTAATGAGATTGTCTAGAGGTCCGTCTAGACGGACCCGGTGAAAACCCAATAGGTCCGTCTTGACATGAGGCGGTCAATCTAGGACGTCACCCGACACACGACTTCACGACTAGCGTTCCTAGTGAATGTGAATAGTTTAGTTCTGTAATATTAATAATTAAAATACGAGGCGAAACACTAATTTATATTTATTTTATTATGGAACGTGATTCGCTTAAATAATAAGTTTGAACACATTTAAACAAAGCTGAAGTAGCTGCGTGGCATAGTGCCCGCTAGTGCAATGGGTCCGGGGATCGAATCCCACATCTCTATAATTTTTTTTAATTTTTTTTTAAATTCAAGTTGGATTTTTAAGACTTCTTTTAATAAAATAAATATTTTTTTAATTCTACAGGTTAGCTTTGGTCAGTCAAAACTTCTAATAAAATAAATATCAAAATTACGAAACTATGTTTTAATCCTAATCTTAACAGCTGATTGACGGACCTTTTATTTGGACACGATACCCGTCAAGACGGACCTATTGGGTTTTCACCGGGTCCGTCTGGACGGACCTCTAGACACTCTCCTCATTAATATCAAAATATTTATTACATAACCCTAAACTATTTCAAAAGAAAACATATCTAATAAAGAATTACTTACCCCTATTTTATCTGATTAGGTTGAAAATTAACTTTAACTGATAGAAATTCAATAGAAAGTGCTTATTTGCTGTCGAATTTTTTGTAATACTTAAAAAAAAACTCTCTTGACAAACGTAATGACATTTGCGTATAATTAATTTGACAGATTTTCTAAAGTAGCCTTCCTCTGACATCACGTTTAGCCTTCAATTGTTTTTATTATCTACTACTAGTAGATAATGAAAAATTATCTACTTGTAGGAGAGAAATTTAACTTCTTGACTCGAATACAGCATAAATAATGACATCTTCTAATACTAGTAGTGGAAAAAATATTTTAATTATTGACTTCTTGTAATCAGTATAAAAACTCGCAAACATCATTTTTGAAATGCTGTAAATACTTCACAATATCTCCCTATGTTCAGTAAACGCTTCAAATATCTAGGATTTGCTATTGAGTAAAAGGAAAAGGTTATTCACTTCAACTTCAGAAAATGA
Source organism: Neocrepidodera transversa (assembly GCA_963243735.1). Classification (NCBI taxonomy): domain Eukaryota; kingdom Metazoa; phylum Arthropoda; class Insecta; order Coleoptera; family Chrysomelidae; genus Neocrepidodera; species Neocrepidodera transversa. Next base: position 31,582,242 of record OY725338.1, on the reverse strand, counting down.
TATTAGCAAAAATGAAATCTACCTAGTAAAAACCAAAGCTATTAATACTATAAATAAATGCTTAGTTTTTGTTCACACTGTCAAATAATCTAGTTTGTTTAAACAAAATCTTTATTACACAGAGGATATGGTAATTTTTTAGTAAAATTTCCAGCTATTAAGAACTAGAAATAATTATTTATAATAATTGTATTAAAATTTTTGACTAAATAAATTTTTTTATGTAGATCATTAAATTTATTTACCTTAATTTGAATCTAATTATATTGAAAATAATATTCATTATTCCGACCTATATATTTAATGATATGAGAAATACATTTGTGTACCTTAAAAGATATTTCTTTATAATAAATAAAGCTTATTTGGGAGAAAATAAATTTATGTGATTTTAACGATTGTAGCCCCGCCCCGCCCAAATCTAATTGTTAGAAACAAGACGGTTAAACGCGAACGAAGTCAGTGATTTGGCCATTAGTGCAACAGTCATTAACCGAATTCATACTTTTTAATTCCCCATTGTGTTTTATTAGTAGAGTTTGTTTAACCATCCTTTGCCGTTACGTCATAATCGGTGACGTATTCTGCTGTTTTACGTTTGTCGTATATTATTTGAATGTCATTTTACACATAACCTCAAAATTAAAATATAACTAATGACATATGTTAAGGATTGTTTTCAATGACCCATGTTAAGGTGTGTTTGTATTAATAAATTGGTAATGCCGATAATTGTATTTTGCTTTATGGGTTGCGTACATTTTTATATAATTTAGTAATTTTTTTTAATTTGAAACCTCCTTTTTTTAACGGATTTGTTTCCAATTTCTAGTTTGGGGATATAACTATTCATATTTTTAAAAATTGTATAGTCATTATTGTCTGTGTCATTGTGAGAAATACTTTCGTAAGTATTTCTAAAAAATGAATATAAAAACACATGTATGGGAGAAAACAGGCAATAAATTAATTTATTTCTGAAAAAACTCCCAATACAAATAGGAAAAAGGAACGAAAAACGGATAAGAAACGTAAACTAAAATAGCATGTAATGAAATAAAATGCAAAACCTAAGCTTCATCACTGACAAAATTATCTTCATCATCACTCTGGGAGTCCGATTCATTCAGATCTATGATAACAGGAAGAAAATGAGATGTATCAATGTATTTTTCTTTTTCCCAGTCAATATTGATTAATTGATTTTTGTGCCTGAAATAGTGCTTCCATGAAACATGTCCAGCATGAACTTTGATTTTATAGTCTTTAACTGTTTCTATCCCACTAGTAACTTTTTTTTTGAACGGTTCTAATAGATATGTCTAGAGCATCAGCAACACGCTATAAAATTTAATAAAATCAAATCAATAAATGCTTACATTTTGCATAATACAGGTAGATACTTACGTTGTAGACTGCATTTAACGGTAAAAGCGGTTTTCCAGCACATCTTTCTCTTGAAAAGTAATTAATCAACTTCAAAATTAAAGTTTGCTCTTTCTCATTATACCGGGAAGGCATTTTGACAATAAACAATTAATTGAAAAAGCTGATAATAATCAAAAATACTCAACAAATCAAAATGTGACAACTTAATTGTCAAAAGTAATAAATAATCTGAATTAGTTTAGAAATACGTCAATGACGTCATAATTCCGTCTCATCCATTTCATGATGGAGAGATCAAGATGGATAATGTATGACGCAACGGCAAAGGATGGTTAAACAAACTCTAGTGACAATGACTGCCAAAATTCGGACAAATTAATTGTTGCAGTAATCATGGAATTACGTTTTAACAGAATGTAAGTAAATATCTACTTATTATGAAACATAGCTTGGTTATGGCACGTTTGGCCGCGACTAGAGATAAATATCCAATAATGTACCTGTATCGTTCTAAATTAACTTATTGAAACAATTTGGATATTTTAAACTAAATAGATAAATATTGATATGACAATTTAAAATATAATGATGCCAGGTCATTTCAGATGTCATATCTAAAATGATCAATTCTGGTTGACTTATTATCTGGAAATAATTTAAAAAAAAATAATCAAGTGAGATATATAAAATGTTTTTGAATTTTGGTAAAGAAAATTTAAAATTGTCAGATAAAAATTTTTGTAAATAAATATTTATTTATAATGGTAAATATTACAAGAAAAATATAAATGAAATTGTCGATTTTCAAGGTGAGAATATTTTATTATTACAAAATGAAAAATTGGATTAGACAAAGGATAAAAATAAAATAATATAATACAAGAGTAATAAGAGAAGGTGAAACCGAGAAGTTATAGCAAGGCGAAGAAGGGAAGAACGATTAGACAGTAGACAGAAAGAAACAGTTACGGACAATATTAAGAAAATAGAAAAAGACTAGAAGGTGAAACAAAAACAGACTGAGATAGGAGCGATAGAAGAAACATAAGCAGAAGAGCAAGACTGAAGAAAGTAACGAGATAAGACCTATTAATATTGAGAAATTGTATTTTTTTTTATAAAATTAATTTTATAAATTCATTTGTAGTGAAGTTTGAGATTCTTAGATAAGACATCTGTAATATACCGGGTGGTCCATATCAATATAGTCAAAGCACTTTATAAGCAGATTAGCCTACCATCACATTTGCCTAAGATTTAGGTAAAAAGACTTAATGTTGCATAAATAAAACTTAAAATACTTTTCCGTCAACCGTCCATTTATGATGTATTTTAACGCACTCAAAATCGTTAATTAATGACACCTATTTTCTATTGATCAACAATTTTATTATATGTAACCCAATGTACACCGCTCTGATACATTTATATTGTATGTCACTATTTATTTTATTTTCATATTTTCGTTAAATTTTACGTTTTAAATAAGATATCTTTATTTTTGAAAAGTACGGTCGACGGAAAAGTTCTGTAACGTACTCGTGAATTAAAATGGCGATCAACCTTGAACATTAACCTTGACCATTAACGCGTTCGCTTCGCTCACGCTTTAAATTATCTCGATTGTTAATCGCCTTTATTAATACATTTTTTCGTTAAATAAGTATCTTAAATTAGAACATACAGATTTTTTAAATTGTTTACTTAAGCAACCTTCTCTATAGTTGTAGCTGATTGTGTTACTGCAGAAATCTTTAATGACTTATTGGAAGATGGGAATTTGTAAATAGTTGAAAAAAAATATTTATTTAAAACAAAATTATTAGTATCTTACATGAGCATCTAGCATAATTAAAGAGAGAGGAAAAGAAAATGAATAGCCAGAAGAATACCAAGATAGGTATTTATTTTTTTAATAAAGTGTTTGTATTGTACCCAAATGAAAAACGTCATTTGGTTTTTTTTTCGAAAATAGCAATACTGTTGTGCAATAACCAAAATACATAAAGGATAAAACAAGTTTTTTAATTTGTAACCAACTTACCATAAAGATTTAAGTACAATTTAAATGATTTTTTGTTACTTTTGTTCAATATAAAATTGTAAAATAAATGCTCTTTTTATTTTTTAATCTAACATATAACCTAATAGTATTTAATGGTATTAAAAATGTAAATAAATATATCAATAAAAAAAATAAATTAATAAAATCATTCTTATGATTAACAGTTGTTCTTTTAAAAGAATAAATATATTTATATCTATCTATACTGTCATTCTCCTCTTCTCACTCAACTGTCATTCTTTTCTGACTTGTTGTATTACGATTGAATTTCATCGGTCTTTGCCTGCTCTTGTACTCACCCACTTCGTCTCTATTTTATAATTTAAACAATTTTATTTTCACTTGTCTTAAGATCAACATTTGTAACTGTTATTATCAATATTGCCGATAACGCTTGTACAAAATTGCCTTTCAGGGTTTATTATGTTTTAGTTTTTAAATATTTCTTGTAAAAATTCTTTAGATATAATGTTATGTGTCATCTGTCTATCTAATTTATGACATACGTCTTTCTTATAAATATCATTCTCTTGAGTTTCACCGAGATGAAATTACATCATGTAGTGTTTTAAATGCAATCAAGTACGAACTTAGTACGTAAGATTTAAAAATTTACTTCGCTAGGTTAAGGAAGCCTGACGATAACATAAAAAAATTAATAAAAACTCGTCCTATTCGATTTTGTTTCCCGAAAATTCTCAAATAAAATAAATTGACATTAAAATTTAAATAGTAAACTCGTCTGGCCAAAAATAAAAAAAAAATCACAGAATTCAGTTTATGTGCTCTTTCCAAATATGGAAACGAATTTTAAAAACTCACATATACAGGGTTTTGTTTTGAAGGTGAAACAATTGGTGAATTTTTTGCCAAGCCTGACCTGGATTTCGTTAGATTTTAATACAGCCGTACATTCAACAAGATATGTAGGTCGTGTGTGCCAAATGTCAAAAAAATCTATAGGGTTGTTCAAATGTGATGAGCAAGGAAAGAAATGGGCAAAATGGATAAAACACCCTGTATCTCAGTTATAAAGAGCGCAATACCCATTGTATGGGCGTTTTTTAGAATTACCTCGTTTCCCAATGAATAACCCTATATATAATTCCGATTTATACGCTTACCTTGTGTGTTTATAAAGATGATTCTTTATTAGTTTTTATTTCTTTTAAGCCGGTGTGGTGTAAGTGGCCCTCAGATATACGTATGCCTGTACTTGTTTCATCGAGTAATTCTACAAAGACAAGATGTTTCTACTTTAAGTCAACTAATAGCTTTTGTTTAGTCTTTTAATATGTATTCTTGGATACAGATTTTATTCGTGACGTTTATTCCATTCAAACCGATTTTATACCTGTTAAACTGAATTTCGTCTAAATGTCTTCGTTTTTTGTTTATTTTCTATCAGAAATTCCATTCTTGACTGATTATATCGCTTTGTTTTAAGTCATCCTTATTTTTTTATTGATTATAGACATTTTTCGGATAATTTAGGGACTATCGTGATAGGAAACACGTTATTATTCTTTGTTATTGTGTATTTTGGCGTAAATAGTAGGGTTATTTTACTGACATTTGCTTCTCCTTGTTATCTGTCATCGTTCCGCAAGTGGACATATAGGTGAGCCTTTAGTATCATACCATCTTGGATTAATATTTCAGTTTTGTTGGATTATGATTTATGGTTAACAACTCCCACCGTCATTTTTATGTGAAGGCGTATAACGGAGCATGAACATTTTGATAACCGGGGTTTGATTCGGAGAGGAAGGGAATCGGTTGTTGGTGAATAATTCCTAGCGTGGAAGTTGTTGGAATTTCTGGTAGTTGTTTGAGCTATAAACTTTGTGGCTGACAACTTAAGTGAAGATTCCTTGTAAAATCGATAATTGATTTAATGACTAGTATGTCATCTCCGTTGGAAGGATATTAACTCGATTTTTCTTACCACTATAAAAGAGATTTTGGTCTGTTTTTGAAGTTTGTATTTTGACGTATTTATTGAGCGACGTGTGCCGGATTTAAAATTTGGAATCGATCCTATGGTTCATATCTTGGTTCATATCTTGGTCTCACTGCCACAAACTAGCGTTGTATGGAGTTTGTTTTGTTTGGATTCGTCCAGGAATAATAACATTTAACCGTTTTTCTTAAAAACGATTCTAGGGTCCAGTTATTCTAGTATCCAATTGTTCTAGTGTCCAGCTACTTCTAGTGTTCAGTTATTCTAGTCTCCACTTATTCCAGTGTCCAGTTATTCTATTGTCCAGCTATTCTAGCATCCAGTTATTCTAGTCTCAGCCTAGATTCAAGTGTTAGTAATCGTAAACCTTTTTAGTATCAGGCTTGCAGCAGCAGGTGTTTTGTAGCTGTACCTACTAGTATTTTTCTTGCCAGGCTTTGCGGTTCCTTCCTGGTACTACATGTATGACGCTCTGAGTAGTGTACAGCTTAGTGATACGAATATTTTATCGTTTATTTTTTTATGTACAATATTTCTTAAACGTTTAAGGGGTGTAGCGCATAATTTGATGTCAAAGGATTGATAATCCTTCTTTTTATTTTTTTATAATATTGTTTGGATAAGTTTCGATAATTAATTAAAAATAAAATAGAGCAGGTTAATGTAACATTTTAATTTTTTATTTCATTAAGTTGTTGTAAAGCGGAAATTAACTAGACTTTATTAACCACCGTTATGCTCCCATGAAGACATTACATATTTTATTCGTCGTTTTTGGTACCAAAATCGGCCATAAATACTCATTTGTTTAATAGCTAATTTTTAATCTAAACTGAAAGCGCTCTATAGGTATATAACTTTTTCTATTTCTTTTTTTGGGAATTTTAATATTTACTTAAATGTTTTATTTTTTAAGCAGGTAGATTATCTAGGTATCATTTAATTAATTTTTTGTCTTTTATATTATTGTTCGTATTCAGATTTGAATTTGGTGAGCTACAATTATTACTATTTTTTGTGTTGTTCATTAGTAATGTGTGCTAACCTCTAAATAAATCTTCATGTGTATTGGAAATGTTTTGTCTTTGATCTATCCAGTTTAGCCTTTTAAGAGGTAAATCTAATTTGGAATCAAGAAGAGGATACAACGGCGCCCATTTATTTTCGATCAATTTTTAACCCACTCCCATCTCCACTACAAAGTGACAGCGAAGGCTTAACGGTTGAGATCGACAATACATACACGGTAACTCCGGGTTTGGAGGTTACATTGTCACAAATAAATCTTTCTCTGGGTGTAGTATTTTAACAAGGTTAAAATGTTTCTTTAATTTAATATTATCTTAATCTATTATATTCAGTGGATTAAAAGTTCTATATTAATTTTTATTTAGGACCTTTAATAGTATAGCATGCAACGATTATATATTAATGGCCATTACATGAGAGTTGCATACACTATTTTGTCTACTTCGGTAAAAAAGAATTCGATTCTATTGACTGAAAAAATTGTATCATAATGAAACTTAGTATGAAACAGATTTTAATTAGCGTATTATTAAATGAGAGTAGAAAAAGTAAATTTAAATCTCAATTTACTAATAAATTTTTCTGGATCAATATGAAACTACAAACTGCTATCTTCTATTACTAGCTACCGGTAAAACCTTAAACTAATAGAGCCAACAGTTTATTGCCTGTTGCCGCACAGACAAGAATAAATAGGTATTCTATTAAAATCTAACGAGCAACAGGTCGAGTCTCCTAAAATCAATAACCGCGCGAGTATCAGTTCCCGTTTCACACTCCGAGCTGTTCTGTAGTAAATTCGAGGCGTTTACTCGTTACGTGGAATTAGGGGAAAGAAGAAGGACGGCTAACGTTCTCCATCCCTGCCTTGAATTAAATACATTTGTAAGGCAGAAAAGATTTCAAGGAGATTAAAGCTGTATCTCACGTTCTCTCTGTTATAATTGTGTATTCTGAAAATATTTTTTTTTTACTTTCCTGCTATACATATACACCTGACATATTATGATATACAGTGCAATCGGAAAAATGCGTAAAAATATTTGATTTATGAATAACAGCGTCGTACTGAATTTTTTTAAAAACGAAGGAATATTTAGATATTTGATTTAAAAGGTTTTATTAAATATAATGATTATCAGCGTATCATTGTCAGTGCACTTTTATGGGTTGATATGCGACAGAAGGTAAATATGGTACCTACATATAGTACAAAAACAAAATATATCATTCACGTATGAGTATGGCCAACATCTTTATATTAAAAGTTCTTAAATTAGTCATGACTAAATGACTATGGAATTAAAGCATTTTTTTTCTGAAACCCCACGATTCATTATTTTTGCGACCTGATCAACAAGCGATCAATGATCAATTCAGGTCTAACCCTTAACTAATTACCAAAAACTTAATCTAAGGGTCTTACTCATTAGTAATACCTTAGGATCTAATACATATTTTACACCAATGATGTCATGTGACTACCGCACATTACTCTGCACTGGTACTATTTCACTAGCTCCTAAGGTTTGGTCCTCTTAAGTCTTCACATGTTCTAAGAGTCGCTGTTCGTGACTCTTGGCAAACTTGTGTACATGTGGAAGTTACTGTTGCGGAAATACCAGAGTGCAGCGACAATACTCCTTAATGTTTTATTTTGGAATCGCTGTATGATTTGTACGTTACTGTTGCTAGCACATCCCCAAAGTTGGATGCCGTATGTCCAAACGGTTCTTAGAATTCTTGTCAGAAGGTAGTTCGTTTTTGTATTTCATACCTAAATCTTTTTTTTTTAATGTTAGCATGGGGGTATCATTAATTCTGATTGGCATATGTTTGTTTTTTACGTGTATATTTATAGACTTACTTTAATTTAGTTTCAGGCGCCATGTCTTAGTCCAATTGTTCATTCTATTGATAGAAGTTTGAAGATTTTGAACAGTCTCTTGATTTTTTCCAATTGCAATAATTGCGGTATCATCAGAAAAAGTTGCTATTGTCTCGTATTCAACTTTCAGAATGTCGCTGGTATATAACAGATAAAGTATAGCACCGAGTACGCTACCCTGTGGCACTCCCGCGCGAATTTCTTTTAGTTCAGAATAAGCTTCTTGCTGTTTGATTCTGATATATCTTTCTATCGGATATGATTGCAAACGTTGTGAATGCTGTTTAAGTAAGAACATTTTTAATTTATGAAATAGACCTTCATGCCACACCTTATCGAATGCTTGTGCAATACCCAAAAATATAGTGGGGCGCACTTTTTTACGTCTAATTTTTCTATTATAGCAGTGATTATATGAACCTGATCTATTGTAGAGTGACTTTCTCTGAAACCAAACGGGTGAGCAGGAATCAGTTCCTTTGTATCTCTTTTAAGAATAAATTTTTCGTATTACTTTATTATCACTGGCAATAGTGAGGAAGTTTTCCTCGTTCGACCATTATCACCCCTGCTTTTTTCCAAAATTCAGGGACATATCTAAATCTATATGACGCATTTATGAGATTGGTTAATTTTACAATAGCCTTTCTTGGAATTTGTTTCAAGATTACTCCTGTGATTAGATCAAATCCTGGAGCCTTTTTTTATTTATTTTGGTTTTGATTTCATCTGAAACTTCCTTTGGTAAGATAGGTTCAATATGTACAAATTTTTTGACTGTAATACATATGGCTCACGTCGCTACTGGGAATTTACAATACACATTGTAGATGAAGAGTGCAAGACGTAAATTTTTTTCTCGAATTTCACGTTCTTTCTGTTTTATTTTACCGAGAGAATAAGCTTCTTTTCGAGCAATATGACTATCAAATTTATCTTTTAACTCATCCTTTTTGCTTGCATGGGTAGTGTTATATTGGGAACAAATCTGGCATTGATCTTTTTCGGTTTGAAAAATGAATTGTTGTAATTGTTACGAAATGTTCTTCTATAAGTTATTTGACAAACAGGTCGAATTCCTTCGGTGCTACAAAGTTCTTGGTATAAACTATATATTTTGGCAATTGATAATGTGGAGTCCAAATATTTGCGTTTTGTAGACTTTCGAGAGTCAGTGACAGGGAAGGTATCAATATGCTGTTTAACTTTTTCAATATCCAGGACATTAGTTTTATTGTGTGATTCCTTTTTACCCCGTCTGTCTTCGCCAGTAAACATTTCAGCCTTCTCTTTAAACTTTAAGGCATGTTCAATGACCTCTTTGCTGATCGCCAGTGTTTTAATAAAAAAATTCTTGCAGACCCCTGTTCTACTCTCGTTAGAATCCAGAAAATAACTTCTAGAATCTAATTGTGGTGTTCTGAAGCTGCCTGCTATTAGTCTTCGTCTCTCTGGAACATAGATTTCGACTTTATGTAAAATTAAATCCTTTCGACGGTTAAAGTCGCATTTCCAATACTGCTTGCATATTAAATTTTTTTCCTCTTCAGAAATGTTTTCCCTACATTTAAAGCGTCATTTTGAGCAGTCAGCAGGCACAGCGGTTTAAGCTTCAATTTTTTGACGTTTTGCAATATTCTTCTTCTACTTACTAGGTCACTTTTGATTTACCTTTTTCTTTTATCTTTTATTCTTTTTTTGAATGATTCTCCTCTTCGCCTGTTCCTTCATCTAGATCGGTATCCGGATTATAATATTCGTCCTTCACCGAATAGTCAGAATCCTCAATAAACCCATCTATTTCGTGAGCCTTGCGTTCGTAATCTGAATTCAACTCCGATGATACCGTATTCCAATCAACATGCCTTCTCCAGGTACTAGGATTATCAAAATCGACTATGTGGATTTGGTTTTCAGGGTACGTACCAAAATTCGGTTCTGTTAAGTATTTACTATCTAACGCGGGCCCTTCAGTATTAACATCACACTCAGTGAGAGATGTTGTACATTCACCGGTATCTTTTAAAAGAAAAAAGAGTTCAATGCTACTTTTACTGCCACTTTAATTTACATTCTATTATTAAAAATGATTTCAGAATTCATACATTCACAAATGGTCGTGGAGAAAAATATGTTATATACCTCTTATCTTGTTTTTGTTGGTACACCATTAGCAATTTGAACTAATGTCATGATTATGTTTAGTTGCAAATGCACTTATCTTGTTTCTGCATATTGTGAATGTGCTAATATGGAGTTAATTTTTAATGACCATGTTTTTATCACGTGTTTAGACTTCGTTCACACTTGTCTTGTTTATGCATTATATTATTTGATCTATTTCAGAGCTAAAAGTGTACTTAACTCGGAAATGGTAAAAATGGAGTTATCTTGTTATTTTAGCAACCCGACGATATACTATATATATTCTCAGTTTTCAACTTCCTTTGCTTTATTTTCAATTTCCCTATATATTCAGAGAAAGGGATATTTGATATTGCCTTAGGCAAGACTCTTATCTTCTATAAGGGTTTTACCGCTTTACAGGCAACTGTTATAAATCAATTAAAGTGGTGGTATCGGTTTTAAGGGTTAAACAAGAACCGAACTTCAGTACAATTTTATTTTATTAATTCATTTTAATTGTTTACTAATTTCTGAACAATATCTAATATTCTAGAAAACATAGGTAAAATAAAATTATAGTTGTTTGTTGATAGTTTCATAGTATAGACTAAAAACAAAATTTGTAGTACGGTCGGTCAAGCTGTAGAAGCTTCAGAGCGAGTTGGATGACTAAATAATTTATAACTATAACCATAAACTTCTGTTAAATGTGCTAAGGGCAGGTAGTTCTCTACAAACGATGAGTTCCTCTTACTATACTTATGTTTAATTTTCTCTGGGATTTATTTTTTAAACAAGACAGATACTGAACTTACTAAGAAAAATAGCTCGCTATTATTAATTATCATAATTAAAGTTACCCAGCCAGGATGTGCTTAGATACACCATCGGTATTATACAGATCCCAACGGCTATTCTTAATTTACTATTTATTTAAACGCCAACAATAAATATTGTGTGGTGATAGGAAAAGGAAAAGTAGAAGGGATGAGTCAGGGTGAGTATTTTCCTACTTTTCAAATAGTACTCAAGCTGTAATGTACAGGTCTCACTATTGCGTATCTGCTGTATCCATAAAAAGTGTAAATTTAACATACACAGCGAAAATTTTTAATTTAACTTTCAGAAAATGTAAAATAATCTATTGTTAAAGAATAACACAAAAAGTACTTTTTCTACAAGGGTGCGGAAAAGTATATTTTCCGGACGCATTTGAGTGCGGAAAGTTGTACTTTTCCGCACTAGCGCGGAAAAGTTACTTTTCGCACTGATTTTATAAATGCTAAAATGATTAAAAATTAATTCTTGCTTGGTTACTATGATTACTTTCTGCCTAATGTTTTATTTATTAAGAAGCACTAAGAAAATTTTTGTTTAATGACAAAAAAATATTTTTGCTAAATTTTTTTTTTAATTCTAGGCGCTTGTAGAAAAAATATTGTTCCTTAAACTTGCGTAAAGTATCTTTTCCCCACTTAATTGCATGCCCGAACTCCGCTTCACGTCGTTCGGGCAACTGCAATTGCGTGCGGAAAAGTATAACTTTCCGAACTTGTTAGGAAAATAACTATTAAAGGTAATAATGTAATAAACAAAATAGAAATTTAATAAAAATTCGCCAGAGGAGTGTTAAATGTAGTGTAATACTTTAAAACAAAAAACTTTAGATCACTTCACTGAAGCATTCTTCACGTATGTAAAACTTCAGACGTTTCTTAAATGTTTCATTTTTATTTACAATTTTTAAACCTAAAAGGATACTCAGATCCTCACTTAATGCATCAGGGATGTTACAGATATTCGCATCCGCATCAGCGATTGCGCAGCTTCCGTATGGATTTGGACTTCTGCAGATGTTAAAAATCTGGATCCCTGCTACAAATATATGCTGTCTGTTAAGTTTCTAGATTAGCTATAAATTTAATAACTTGTTCTACATAGTGATGAAGTTACAGAACTGCATGCCCTTCTCCCTTTAGCGAAAGTTCGGCTCTTACCTAGTCAAATGAATGTGATTTAAAATGGTGTTTTTGAAACGTACTTTTAGGTGATACCTTGATTTATCCTTGCTGAGAGCCGTTGTACGAAAGTCCTTTTCCAGTTGAAACAATGAACTTATAAACACCGCTGTTTTATCAGAGCACCTGTCTATAAGACCATCAGCTTTAATATTTGGTACTCGTCACTATACGTCTATTTTTAATTCGACCTTGGGATCTAAACAAAAGAGATCTGTTGTAAAATAATTAATGACCATTTTCATCGCTAACCTGTATGAAGAGAAATCCTCAAATGATTCTTAATTGGAGCATCATCTTCTCTCTCCTTAATAACGAATAGAGTACATAATGTAATAATTTCTTATCTGAATAAATTTCAACTTAAATCCGCTACAATGATAATATTAATAAAATAAGGAGGAATAAATTTTATTTTTTATTTATGAAGAAAGATATAGGGATGAAATGGTAGAAAAATTGAAAATATTTTACTAAGAATGCATTTTACCTAAAAATTTTTTAAAAAGATTAGATAAAAATGAAAAAAGTACAGATCCCCCTTTTACTCTTGAGGCTATAGAAACATATCAAGAAAAATAAGGGGTATCTCATATTCCTAAATAATGTTTTGTATTATTATATTCTTTGATTTTAAAATAAATGGCACATCCTTTATTATATTTATTTTATTTTTTGCATTTTTCCTTGACGGGTCCAGACTGCGGCAATTCTTTCAAATTCCTTCTCAGAATATGATACGGCATCTGAAAAGATTTCATTAATAGTTTGCGATTTTTAATATAAAAAACCTTCTAATATTCAAAGAGGAATCTCCTCCGAAAATTTTTAGTATTAATTTAGAAACACCCTATATGTCCTAGCAGCATGCATCAATTGCCTGCAATTGGGAGATAGTGAATGTGATAAGTAAAATAATTGTTATTAATAATAATTTTCGTCAGAAGGCTATTTAATCATACAGGGTGTGGATTATCTCAAAAGCTACAAAAGTAATTTTGAAAGTGTCAATTTTAAACAAAACTAAAAGGTGGCCACTATTATTAAACACTGTTTAGTTTATTTCTCACATTCAGTGTTTCTTATACCTTTGGTCAAAAATAGTAGATTACATACATACCTCTGCAACAAAATGAGAACTAACGCACTCTATTTAGCACCTAGCTTTCTACTTTTATAAACAGTAAACACGCAAAAAACAGAAATACTTCACAGATTTGCGTCATAGCTCGCCTCACATCTCGTTGCTGACATAACCTCGATATTCTTCTCTTCCTTTTTCTAGTAATCAAATAGGGAACTGTTCTCTGTATGTGAACGTAACAACTACGAATCTAAACTACGTAATAAGACTCTCTTTTCACTCTCAATATGAATTATCGCTATAAGGTAAAAAATCTACTTCAATGTTATGTATAAGTACTACGTAACTGCTACAAAGTATTTACATAGTATCTATATGTTTGCATTAAATATGGAACATGTTTTGTCTTGGAACCGTAGTAGAGGCACAGAAAGACTATGTAGTAATAATCCCTTTTCTATCTTTAAATACTATATCACAGCGACATAGATGGTCACTTGGGAAGATATTAAAAACTTATTCTTTTTTTAAATACTTTTGAGGATCAAAAATTGTCAAAACGTCATGTAGCTTGCAAAATCCTATTTTAACCAATGATAAACGTTGAATACGAAACTTCCTTAGCACTAAATTTTCTACGTTTTTGGTTGGTTCCAACTCGACAAAGAATATGTGTTATATTCGAAGTGTAAAATTCTAATCGGTTCGAAATCAGTTTATTAGTTATGAATCGAGTTTTCTATTAGTAAAAATATTCACAGAGAATTGTAATAATATTACTTTTACTATGTCTGGCACTGGCTTTACTAGTGGATTCTGTGAGTCGCATTTACCAAAGGCAAAAAACCGCCCCGAACGGGGCAAACGCAGATAGGCCCTGTTATACCAACTAAACATGCGTCACCCCCTGTAGTTAAGGATGCTGAACACCATATTGATTCTGGATCTTCACCCCGAAGCAAACTAACCCATCAAACGGGCAAAACTATCCCTTTGATACCCACATCTGTGGTGTTTCATCCCATTCTGGGGTTGTTTCTGGCCGTTTATTGGGTGAGGTCAACTCGAAAAAGTTTAAACCGCCACCATCGTATTCAGCAACCTTGAAAACAAAGGGTGACGCCGGTTTGCGGGTATGAGATGGTGTATCCGCATTTTACCAATTTCGGTAGCAGTTATTTACCTCTTTTTGGGTACGGTTAACTCCTTTTCGTCTTCAGCAATCTAGAAAACGTGTAGTCTAGTCAACAAGTGCATTTTGGGTACAAACTTTTTTCTCCCCCTCCGAAAAATATTAACGATGTGTCATTCGATACCGAATAGCGTGTAGATGATTTTTGAAAAAATTCTAAAGTCGCTTCCAAAAATTGCAAAAGTTATAAAAAAAAATGGAGTTTGGTTTTTTGCAAATATCTCAAAAATTAATTGATAATTTTCAAATTTGAAAGAAGATTCCAAAAGAGGAAAAAATTTCTCAAAAAAATTCTACTTTCCGGAACTATGGTATCAATATTTATAATTTTCCCAGAGTGTTGAAAATCCTTCCGAAAACGGGAACACCGACTTACGTAAGCGCTGCCCACTTTAATGAAAAAATATTATTTAAACTTATTAACTATGCAATTAAATCTTGAAAAAATTCAAGAATCTACTGGATAGATTTATGAACAATAATTCGTGATCAAAAAATTTTTATGGCGATTTTTATATTAATTATTCATTAGTTAATTAACAATTTTTTCATACTTGAACATGAACATTGGAAGTGCGATAACTGTTAAATAACAAATCTGATTTTTTTTTCCTTTTTTGGGCCTATTTTTGAAAGGTCTCAGAAGAGATTCCCGTTGGATAAATTAAAAAAATGTTATTTTTCACTTTGTTATTTTATTTAGGTTAAAAATTAAAAAGCTTGATTAACCTGTGAATAAAATTTTTTTTTCATATTACTATTGATCCGGTTTTTTATGATCAGAATTCACAGGAAAATGATTTTTGAAAATTTTTATTTTCTATTGTTTAGAACATTGTTATAAACAAATGCGTTTTATAAGATAATTTAATTTTTTCTTGGAAACATAATCTTTGATGCAAATTATGATTTAAAAAAAAATTTAATTGTTTATAACAAATGTTTTATTAAATAAATAGTGAAAATTTATATAAAAAGAATTTTTGTTGTTATCAAAGACCAAGATAAATTATAATTGAAACAAAATAATTCCCTGATAATAATTGCAGATGATAGAAAAAAAATTGTTAATTAACAAATACGGTTTTAAGCAATAATAAAAATTTTTAAGGAGCAAGTTTTTTCAATAAAATCATAATTTGCATCAAAGATTATGTTTCCAAACATAAAATTTTAAATTATCTTATAAACAACGCATTTGTTTATAACAATTTTTCTAAACAAAAAATTAAAAAATTTAAAAAATCGTTTTCATGTGACTTCTGATCATAAAAAAAATGATTAATCAATTTTTTTAATTTGTAAGGCAAGTAAATTGTTAATAACAAGGTGAAAAATATCAATTTTTTAATTTTTCCAACGGAAACCTATTCTGAGAGCTTTCAAAAATAGGTCCGAAAAAGGAAAAAAAATCGGATTTGTGATCTAGCAATTATCGCACTTACAATGTTCATGTTCAAGTAGGAAAAAATTGTAAATTAACTTATGCATAATTAATAGGAAAATCGCGATAAAAATTTATTGACCGCGGATTATTGTTCATAAATCTATCCAGTAGATGCCTGAGTTTTTTCAATTATTAATTTTCATATTTAATAAGTTTAAATAATATTTATTCATTAAAGGTTCAAAATGGGCAGTGCTTACGCAAGCCGGAGTCTCCATTTTCGACAGTATTTTCAACACTCTGAGAAAATTGTAAATATTGATTATACAGTTCGCGGAGGTATATTTTTTTTTGGTAGATTTTCTCCTCTTTTTAAATCTTGTTTTAAAATTGAAAAGTGTCCCATAGTTTATTGAGATATTTGCAAAACACCAAACCCCATTTTTATTTTTCATTTAATTGTTTATAAGTTTATAACTTTAAGAATTTTTGCAAGCGGCTTTTGATTTTTTTCAAAAATCATCGTTTATATTTTTCGGAGGCGGAGAAAAAAGTTTGACCCAAAAAACGCTTGTTGACTAGACTAGTGGAAGAGAATTAGTCTCTGAAATATTTATACTTTTCGAGGATTTTTCCGACTCACAGAATCCACTATACCGGTAAATTATAATTTCGAAATGAAATCAAGCAGAATATGAATCACTACTGTAAAATTTAAATTTTAAATGGTTGTATTCGTTGTATTTATTAACATTTATTCCTAAACAAATAAATCCTTGCTAATGGATAGCGAATATGAAAACACAACTCCTGAAGGCCTAAAAGAGCAAATAAAACCAAATAAAAAAAATTATGTTGTAAGTAATACAGCTGGCAAGAAGTCCTGACTGCATTTATCTTCCTAGGTACATAAATTACTATTATTTATTTTCTGACCCCAACAAAGTTGTGTAGAAGGGAAGTAGTGCAATCCTGATTTGTTGCCGAACCCAAATTTTAACAGATATTTATCTTCTAAGTTACCCTAAATCGATTTGGACCATTTGCAGAATGGTGTCTCTCTATCTGTCTGTTTATCTATCTTTGTGTGTGTGTTTTGGATATACATTTAGAGTTATCAGGAGACAACCTATATAGATTTGGGGTTAATCGGACAAAAGGAAATGACAGTTGCTTTAAATGCTGACGTCATCACTAAACAAACCAATAAGTTCTACATATAAATTTTGCATATACCTAAATAATATGTGAAAATCAATTTTGTATTTAACGATTTTCTCAATAACATTTTTTATATTTTGTAAAATAAGGGTACTTTATAGTTTGGCAACAATGTATGATCGTTGTGACTTAGTACCTTTCCGTGATTTAGACTGTAAAGTGATGTTACCATGACGAATTTTATAAATAAAGATATCTCTAATCTATATCTATGATTTACCGCCATCAGCCAAACGTGCGAAGATCTACTTAAACAGAGATGAGTCAGCTTTAAAAAAAATTATACATTTGGAATGTCTTTGCATTTTGTTCAATGTAGTAAAATTTAAATAAAAAAAAAACAATTAATTTTTATACCTTTGTAAACAATATACACTGGTGGCTTGTTTGGGTCTATCTAAATATAAATGTGTAAAACAATACAAAGTATGGATGGGACGTACCAGCACGAGGGGTATCCCTTACACGCACGAATCAGGAGGAATTAAGCGAGGAATGCCATCCAAATACAATGTATGCATACAACCAAATAAGTAGTCATATCTAGCTTCTGTCCACTTTTAAATATAGTGTGATCTATTATGAGAAAAAAAAGTATATGAATATAATTCGGATTTCACTTAATTAAGGTATTAGAGCACTTTTAAGTTTTCAGGATAAGAAGTGAACTTACCTAATGCTAGTCTGAAACATACACAATTGCCGTATTAAAAAGCCCAAATAAGCATGTCAGTTTCCTGTCAAATTTGTTAACTAGATACAATTCCAGAAAGTTAAAATGTCTTAGTTTTTTTTTTTTTTGTTAATTTTTTTTCAAACAACCCCGCACAACCTTATGGGAATTGGCTCCCAGTCAAATTGGCTGAAATTTGGATATATTGTTCGTTTCGGCATCCTGAACAAAAGTCTCAATGGGCACAAAGCTCAATTTTGCTTATTTTGTCTCCTACGAAGCTCCAAAGCTCCACGGATTTACCATTATTTACTACTTAAAAGGGTAATCTCTTCGAAAGTTAAGTATTTGTTTTTGAGGTTGCTGAGTTCAAAACTGATGTTAAAAAGATGATATTGACAGTTAACAGCTGTCAACTATCAAACAACATCTGATTATCAAAATTGATAAAATCCACATGTAAATGTATGATTTTGAGGTTGCTGAGTTCAAAACTGATGTAAAAAATCGATATTGATCGTTAACAGCTGTCAAATAACTGTCAAACAGCATATAACACTCGAAATTGATAAAATTGACATGTAAGCATATGTCTTTAAGGTTGAGTAATTCTAATCTGATTCCAAAAAGACGATATTGACAGTTGAGTACTATCGTTAATTAAATATTTGACTGTGCATAATAATGTGTCAAGATAGATTATTGCTTGTTGTTTTACAGTTAACTGACAGATGTCAACTGTCAATATCGTCTTTTTGACATCAGTTTTGAACTCAGCAACCTCAAACACACATTTACATGTAGATTTTATCAATGTTGATTATTGCTTGTTGTTTGACAGCTAGTTGACAGCTGTCAATTGTAAATATTATTATATTGGCATTGGATTTGAATGCAGTGACCTCGAAAACATAAGAAGGTACTTTTTGTTAACGCAGCAAATACTAAACTTTCAAAGAGATTACCCTTTTAAGTAGTTAATAATGGTGAATCCGTGGAACTTTGGAGCTCCGTAGGAGCCAAAATAAGCAAAATTGAGAGTATTTATTCTATACCGTTGCTACACCATCCGGTTTATATAAGGGACGTAGGAGCCAAAATAAGCAAAAAATTGTGCTTTGTTCCGGATGCCGAAACGAACAACATATCCAAATTTTAGCCAATTTGACCGGGAGCCAATTCCCATAAGGTTTGTGCGGGGTTCTTTATCCATCAAAGTTTGTCGGTAAGCTTATAGGTCTCCCTATGTAGGACTAATCACTGCAACATTAAATGCGGATGGACTAATCACTGCAATATTAAATGCGGATGGACGTAAAAGCAGATTTAAATTCTAAATTAATAACATGGTTCCGAGGTGCTCAGAGGTGCACAAATCTCAAAGGCGGTCTTTCATAAATATAGGACTAATCAATGCAACTTTAAATGAGGATGGACATATACCAGTTTAGAATTTTACATTGATAACATGCTTCAGAGGTGCATAAATCTCAAAGGCATTCTGATCTACTCATATCTAAACCCGGTGACTTTTATTTTTTAACTGTTTAATTATATTGACAATTTCGACTTCTGTAATTTCTTCTAAATAATTAATTAGTGTTTTTTGGAGTAGATTTAGTTATTTAATAAAGTTAATTAGTTACCGTGATAATTAAAATATATTAATTATATGGGTACTGGACTGGAATCAACCTAAAATAATGGTAAAGGCAACTTTTCTTCGAATATAAAGTCAGTAAACCCCGCCGAAAGATGGAGTTACTCGCGTACGGGTTTCGTATTCCCAGCCAACCTTATGGTATACGGTAGCCGAAGTCGATCCAGTCAGTTGCAGTGGCAGTCCGAGTTCTAGTGGCAGTCCGAGTTCCAGTGGCAGTCTCAGTTCGAGTTGGAACTCGAGCCGAAAACCAGATCCAGCAGGATCCGTTCATCCGTTCAGCGACCTTTAGAGATAGGTCAAGCTGACGGGAGCGAATCCGACCCGTACACCAGACAGAGAGGCCTTACCAATAGGGATCCAGTTCATGTCCAGCCGTCAACCATCCCAACAAGCCAATTACAGATACGACCGACCGTCGCGTATTCTCCGACCGACGCCGATGAAATCCGAAAAATTATACACCTTTCATTCTCGAAAGTGGCGAATATCGAGGTACTTAACCCAGTAGGGCAAGTAAAGCCCACCCTTTTAGCATCCAAGGAATTGGTCGATATCATAACGACTCCTGGGGAATTTTTTATCCACTGACGCTGCCCGGTGTAAATGGCCTTCACATTATAAATGAACGTGGCGCCCGAGGCTCGCAATTTTTTGCCTGCTGATTTTATATTCTGGGAGTATACATTATTTCCTTACCAATAGATCTGCAACTTAACAAGCGCGCTTTCATAAGCTACTTATTTTAAATTTCAATAATTTTTAGATTAAATATAAATTTATAAAAAATCTACCCTGATGGAATTTCAATTTAATTACACAACTGAATAGAGAATTTTAAATCTTTTTAATAGTTAATACTCAATGTGGATGGATTAGAACTTATAGATGGAGATAATAGAGGCGTGCGCACGTGTATTTCCATTTTTAAAAAATTAGTAGTGAAGTACGAGGTAATCATTAACCCTTGCAATGTATTTACAAAACTTACATTCGTATAAGATCGGGAGAACAATAATTCACTAATTTATAGTAAACATCAATCAAGAAACAATTACTCAGATAACTAGGTGAACTTTGTTCCTGCTCAAATCCCCACGGGTGGTTTCACTGTTAACCACATCTTCACTCTCAAGCGGAATCTTCATTTTATTTTCTTAATAAATGCTGGGAATTATTCAAATCATTTATGGTTCTTGCATTTCAGTTAGCGTCGTATTACTTATTTTTGTCTTTGTATCTGTTTGTAATTAACGTTCAAAAACAAATAGAGTTGCCTTTGTCTTTGTATCAAAATTTAATCGAAAATGTTTGTACATGTTGAGCAAGCAATCAAATTAACTACAGAATATTGAAATCCGAAAATCCCTAATAGGCTTTTATAAATCCTTGGAATTCCATCACTAAGTATACTTTAGGGCCTTTAGGATTACCGGTTTCCTCCAGATTGAAATCCTTCAGCTCCTCGATTTGTAACAAAGCAATAATGGAGTTTTGTTATTTTAGATTACGTTGCTAAAATTAACCTTGACCGTAAATGGAATAGATAAAAAAAATCCAATATTTAGATGGATTATTTCGATTTTGGATTAATAAGGAATATAAGCGAAGTAACAGTGATTGAATGCAAACAAGTAGGAACTGGGAAGAGGTAGAAGATCGTGTTAAATAAATACAAATGTATTAGATGTTACTTTATATTTAACAAATTTGTACACTGAACGAACTAATAATATTTTAATTGTTATTAGTATGCTTATATTAAAATATAATTACACAAATCCAAAGTGCCACAGACTATTTTGGCAGATTTTTTTATAAGAAGAAAAAAAATGATCCCCGTTTTTACTATCCTTTCAACGAATGAATTAGTATTTTCTAAACGTAGTGGGACACGTTTTATAAAACCCAAAATAATTTATTTTCAAAGCATGTTCCAAAAAATCTAAGTACGTACATGTAGAATCCATCCATATTCAATTATTTTCTTTATTAATCAAAAATATTCCGCACAAAAGTCACAAGCCCTCTGGTTCATTGAAAACGATGATGGAATTTAAATGGCTACGCACATAAATTAAACTTTATGTTGCAAACACCCGTTCTGAATATTTACATACTATTAAAAATAACATATAAAATATCCCAAACAATTTAAAACTGAATTAAAAATAATAACACTAAAAACCGGTAGATAGAATACTAATAATTCTGTAAGTGATAGGAAAATGGAAAAATGGATTTAGAGTACCTCAAAATGTAAAGATCCGATAAAGTGTGGGTTTCTACCTGGTAAACTGATGAAATCGACTTTATTATTCATTCAAACAAATTGTTTAATTTTATTAAAAAAAAAATAGTCTCGTCTTATTTTTGTAACTACGTGATAGATAATATGTTAAGGGAAACCCCTATTAGTTTATGGATCAATTTCACTGGAATATTATCCAGAATTCACAAAATAAACTTATATTTCCTTTAGATTAAATAAGATTCATTTTAATTTATACTTTTGGCCAGTGCTGTATATTTTACCATTCCATAATCTAAAAATAGATTGTTATTCGGTATTGATTGTACAAAATAGTTTACCCTATCGCCATCTCCCTCTAAGCGATATAATATTTCTAAGAACGACAAGCGCAGAAATACCTGTGATCGCCGGCCACGTCGGTTTTCTTATCGGAAAGCAGAAAACCGTTACAAATCCCCTCTTACAAATCTTCTGAAACTATAAATATAGAAGCAGTCCAATAGTTCGTAGAGTCTCATCATATCTAGCAGTGTTCAGTCGACATATCATGTCTCGACGTTATAAAAAGCGGTTGACCACACCCTAAGAATTAATAGTCTAATAATTTTCTGAGAGTCTTAAAATGTACATAAATTGTAAATATGTTTTGTAGTAGTGAGAGCCGTTGCTCTAATAATAATAATGTAATAAAATGTAATAATTAATAATTTTGGTTTTCTAATAAATGGGTGAGTAAATAGCCCTTACACTTCACTTAAATAATTTGATTTATTTTGTGGTAACACTAATTCCTTATACTCTGTATTAAGGTGGTCCTTCGATAATTTCAAACAGTGTTAACACGCTGTCTGCCGTAGTAAAATATTCCAAACTCATATCGATTCTTAATCATATTTGTTCAGTTTATAATAATTATGAAGTTATGAATAATGATAAAAAAGACTGGCGAGCCTCCATGGCGATGTGTTAAAAAAAGGGATGAAAATATCGATTCTACACTGTAGGAGATAAAGAGGAGCATATTTCTTCCAGAATTAGTGATCATGATCACGATCAAGATAGTGTATCTATGACAGAAAATCTGCAGTTGAAAGACCACTCATGATATATCGAAAAGAACTGCTAAAATAATCCATCGCAAGATTTCAGAAAATATAGGAATAGATACTGGTTAAATTTTGTTTCAAGTTAACTAGAAATAATCTTCATACTTCATATTTTAATAGATTTTAAGTTTATTTCTAAATCTTACTTTATGTGTAAACTAAAAATATAATTTAATTCATTTCTACTTATCCAGACATGCATATCTCCTACATCATCATCGCATACTTTCTAGAATGTTCCAATGTTACATTAGCAGACATATTTCGTCTCTTGTTAAAACTATTATCCCTTTCACTCCCATATCTACTTTAAAATATTATATCCCAAATTTATTCCTTTAATGAATTTTACCCAAAGGCAGCCTCACGAAGATAACATGTAACTATGATTTAACCAATCAAATTAAGTTACGTAGGGGTTACCACATGGGTCTTCGCTTAGCCCTATTCTTTTTAACTGTACTGCCTCCGTATTCAAAATCTTGCCAAAAAAAAATTAAATTAATACATTATGCTGATTATTTTGTTTTCTTAGTTGCCGGAATGAGCATTGGATATATAGTTTCCCAGATAAATACCTTTTTTTAGATCTTGAAGCCTGGTTAGAACAACACAACTTAAACTTTCGGCGAATAAGTGCAGATTAATTCTTTTTACCAAAGGTTGTACAAAGTTTTATTGCTCCAACATAATTTATAAGTCCCAATATATCCAATGGTCATACAATGGGTATGGCTATCCAAAAGAATTTAAAATGGAAAGGCAATGTTAATCTTCTTGAAACTAAAATTGGGAAAAGTTTAAATGTGATGCAAGCCGTATGTGGTACATGGTGTGATAGCGATCCAAAGATCTTGAAATTTTTTACCAAACCCTTGTTTTAAGCCACCTGGATAATGGGTCTCAAGTCTTGACTCCATGTTAACGTAAAAATGGACCAATTACAATATCAAAACTTACGAATAGTCACTGAGTGTATGAAACTAATACCAAACTAAGTTTTAATGGTAGAATCCGGGGAAACCCGTTGAGCTATAGGCGTGAATCGATCACCTCTAAATTCCTGCTAAATAACCTTAGCATTAAAAATAATCCGATTATTAACTCAATTATTACCTTGAAGCGGACATGCAAAAATATAAATAAATATTGGAGAAACCGTGAAAACCCTTTGCTAGTCGAAACATTAAAAAAACTACAATCTCATTTCCCTAACATGTAATTCAATGAATTACTAGCATGCCATGAATTTGATCTGAAATTGCAACTCGAACTCATTAATATTGTTAATTTGAAAGCTACAAAACTAGACTAAAGCCTCATCCAATTTTAGAAATTACTATCGATTTCCCTCTAATACAAAATTTTTTACTGACGGCTCAATTGACCCATCTGGCAATGCCGGATTTGGAGTCTATTCCCCTGATATTAATTATGAATTCTCATCGAAACTACCGATGCACACCCAAATCTGTACGGCAGAAGCCGTTGCTATAAAAGTTTTCTCAGGCTCAAAAAGCGCTCTTCAACGAATTAGTATGCCAATTTTCTCAAAAGTGGCACAACATATCTTTCTCTCACTTTCACTTATTCCATATAGGATGTAAAGATGACCCATTCTGTGAGTGTAACCAGTTTGGCTCTTTAAATCATATTTTCTTTGAATGTCCGATAAACCAAAATTCAAAATTCAGTCTTTATACAGAACTAAAATATACAAACTTACCTGCCCCATTTGATATCTGCACTGTACGTTCCAACATTAATGAGCCTAGATTAAATATCTTAATAAAATTCTTAAACCTATATAAAATTAAGATCTAAACCCTAATCCCTCCCCTTCCTATATGTGTAATGTTTGGCAATTCCCACTAAGCGAGAAAAGCCTAATCCTGTGTTGTGATGTATAATATTAACATTCGCCCCTAAAGAAGACTATATGGTAATTAATTGTTCACGCAATGTAATAATAAGTATCTGCCCAACAGAACAATAACTCTCGATGTTTTTACTAACTATACAAAAGACACATAAAATCATAAAATTAATACCTAATTCATGAAAAGGTTCAATTGCTTAGAGCAAGACTAGAGCCTTCCATCCGGAGTAAACTGGGTAAATTGCCTATGGACATAGCCCAATAAAAGAAGCAGAAGAAGAAGAAGAAAAAGAACTTACGTAGTGTAGTGTGGTACTTCACAGATACGCAGGGTTGCCAATTTATGAGTAATTGCACTAGTCTGTAAGTAAGTTTGTAAGTCAAGGACAATTCTGAGTAAAATATGAGTAACCGGAAGGTCAGCGTATATTTTTGCTAATGGTAATTAGAAAAAATTTTGATCTACTCTTATAAATTATTAAAACCTTTTTGTTTTTAAAAATCCTACTTTAGACCTAATTTTACGTGCTTTAATAGTCATTAGGTACAATTTTCAGTTTTTAGATTTACAGCGTCCTCTATTGACTTTCCATATAGGCATTGTATAAAGAGTATAATGGTATAGGTAAGTGATTAAATAAGATAGGTGTCTATATATGATTCCTCTGTTACGACGCTTGAATCTATTATGTTTTTTCTTGTTAATAAAAACCAATAATCTATTTTTTTCTACGTTTTCTTGATAAACTGGGTTGGAAAGATCTCAACAATTTTGTATCTAATATTTTGTAACTTGTAACCCCTGCGTTTTTGTAAGATGGCGAAGGCGCAGAGAATACGCTCGTTTTTATTTTGAACGTTTTGGGCTTAAGAAATTCCTCTTTTTTCCTTTGGCAACACGGTAACACTTAAGCCAAGCAGCACCAACCTTTGATGCTCGGCAATATTGTACAGTCAGTTTTAAAATAAAATCCATCAAAGCAATTGTGATAATAATGAAAATACATAATTTATTATACGATACGATTTCTCAAAAAACTGCGTTGAAATTGATATTTTGAAGTTTGAAGTGAGTAATTTGTGAGTAATCCGGAGAAGTTTTAAAAGTAAATCGGCAAAAGCTAGTTGTTACTTTTTGATGCACTGTAATACAGTATTACTCCTTTTACAAAAATATTACCTTACCTTAGCGGTTGTTTTGTTACTCTCTAGGCTACTAGGTACAGAAAATAGTGATACCTAGCGGCTAATGTAAAGACCAATAGCAAAACGTAAGAAAGTTACTAAAAATCTGGTATGACATCAAGAAAAGTTTACAGCAAATTAATTTATTAAAATTATTATACTAAATGATGTCATATTTCCATATGACATTTCTACCATTAAATATAGAAACATTAGAGAGATTTTAAGCCCTTTAATTATTCGCTTTTCTTCCGTTATCGTTATTGTGAGCATGCGCAATGGAAGTTTGCCATTCCTTTAACTTTAATAACGATAACGGATTCCGTTAATTACGGAAAATTAAATATAGAGAGTGGTTATGGCTATCGTTATTCGTAACAAAGCACCGTTGCCACACGTTTCAGATTTTCGAGCATATTAGATAATTTTGAAAAAGGAGATGTATGTGCTGATTAAAATATTTAACATTAACCTATTTAACAAAAATATCTATTTCTTTAACCTATGGAGAATTTGTTATATTTTTCCTTTGTATCGTAATAATATTGTTCAATGTTTAAATATCATGTTAAATTTTTTTGCAATGTCGTGATTGTAAAATTTAAATTGAGTATCTGACAACGGGCAAAAGTGATATTAGATTCTTGAGAACAACATAACCTAACTACTGTTAGAGTTCTGTCAGATTTGACGTTGGCCTGCGAAAACATATTTTAATTGTGTATACTTTGTGGATACTTTTTAGGTATGTGAATAGTCCTGAGTCCTGATCTTGCCCTAATATTATTAGGAATTCAAAGAACCCTTGCTAATCTAAATATTTCCGGATTTTCGAACCTGAAATATGATTTCAGAAACTTATCCTCTAGAGCATTAAGATCAAATTCTGTGATTTCCACTATCCCAATCTTAGGCACATGGAAAATATCTCTAAGTATAGCCTGCTTATTAAATCCGAATTTCGATCTCTTCTATTGATAACATTTTCCAAAACATTCTCCATTTCAAAATTAAATATATATAAGTAACTGAGCCTTCGTCGAAGGCTCTGATAATGGCATAATATGCCGAAAGCGCTTAGCCTAATTTTAATAAATTTAATTTTACACACTGATGTACTCGTTTTCACTCTTTACCTTAAATATATATATTCTTTCAATTTTAATAACCAACAAAACACCAGAAATTCTGAGGTTAGAAAAACCAAAAGAAAATAACTATCACCTGTCATTTTGTGAAGTTTAACGTTGGGGTTTAAAATGTCTTAATTTCCTTGCCGTGCTTATGGTTGTGGTTAGCAAAAATAACCACAACAACGCCAAAATAAGGAGATTTTTTAAAGGGCTTAAAATCTCTCTAATATAGAAAAACGATACGTTCACCTGACTTCAGCGGCTGAACTAAAGCGCTAAACAGTTGGGTGTTAACCTGGTTAAGTAGATCGTAAACTGCTGAACGGAACGCCGAGCTCGAATTCATTTTTGTGACAGCTAACGTTATATCTGCCACTACAATAAAACACAAATTTATACAGGAATATTTGTTGGCTTTTATCATGATACAAATAAATGTACATGGTTTTTGTAATAATTATTATTATTATTATATTCCTGTTAAAAAGACCGTTTTGTATTATTATTATTCAATTTGCTATGGGCGATGATCAGAGGTTAATGATTGTAAAATTATTAGACGATGAAATTAATTTTAAGCAGATTTGAGCTGCAGTTAATTATTTAATTTTGCCTGTTGACATACTGTGACCGACCAGAGTAAATCGCGTTAGAAATGAGCATTATTTTGAGAATGTGATACCAGCTGATTTCCGTAATCATTTCAGAATGTCTAGAGGAACATTTAAGTTAAGTAAAACAACTCCGTGTAATTTTCAATTCTGCGCATATGTCAGCACACGTTTAGTTTGGACAGCGCAAATTAATTCGGCTTGAGAAATATACAGCTGCTGAGATTCAGCGAAAACTGAGCTTAGCTTACTCAACTACTCAAATGTGGACGCCGGCTGAACGTACCCAAAGATAGAGGTGGTTACATACCATATTCTTATGTGACGTCGGAGCTGCATGATTTCTGTCGCGCAAATATGGTTTCCATAATAATAACTTGTGTAGTTATCTATTATGCTTTTTATTCTGTAGAATTTAATACCTTTCTGATAAACATGTATTGCGGACATATTTTTAATTCTGGTAACACCCTTCAGTTCATCATACTGTTTCAATAAAATATGTTCTCCGTGCGGAAAAATTGTCCACCTAAACATGAAAATACCGCGATGCCGGTGTTTCACAACTTAAAGGCTACCGAGCTGAATGCACCAATTAAGTAAATTTTCTAAGATTTATCTACTTAATGTTAATACAAATAATATAGTATTTTGTATCAGTGCCTTTTTATCTCTCTACTTTCAAAGAAGATATAGTAATCAAGCTAAAAATTGGGCAGTGCGTTTTCAACAGATAACATTTATAATGCTCACTGTATGTGACTGCAGACTCAGTTTTGAAGACCATGTATCACTTTTAGTAAAAAAATCATATCTCGTACTTAGACATCTATACAGATGTAGAAATAATCTTAATTTTTTCCCGAGAAAGAAACTTTGTGAAACACTAATTTTATCTATTTTAAATTACGGTTTAATTTTATACTTTGATTGCCTCTATCAATCTACAAAAGAAAGATTAGAAAAAATTTAAAAGTATTGTTGTAGATTTATTTACGACCTTGGAAAATACGACAGTGTTTCAGCAAAGGTAAATGATCTCAGTTGGCAGAAAATGGAAAATTTGTATAAATATCATGTGAATTATAGCTATTTGTTTATTAAGAGCGGAAAGTGATACTTTGCCGCTTGAGGCAGAGAGTTGCCCGCGCGATGCGTAGCGGAGCGCGGGCAATCTGCCGAAAGCGTCAAAGCACTTTCTGCTCGAATTGCACACAAGATTTTTTCTACGATCACATTATTTTTAGACAAATAAAAAAAAACCATGAAAAATACACTTTTTCATATTTATCTCTGGATTTAGTCAGCAGAAGATTCAGAGAAATATTTTTAGCAAAATCTGCTACATCTGGAGGTGTGCTTGAAAATTAACATTCACTCTCACTCTCCATTTTTCGAATAGATTTTTCATAAACTAAAAATGAAATATTGACGTTTCATTAATTTCATAGTCTACTATTTGTACAAAATAGTAAGTAGGCACTTAAATTTGCAATCACTATTGCATATAGGTGTACCTAGGTGTATCTAGGTGTACCTTCTGACTGTTTAATTTTTACTAGATAAATTTTATAAAATAAAGTTTAATTTCGTTCGAAATATCTTCAAATATTAATATTTCAACTAAAATATTCAGACTGCCCTACATTTTGTTTTAATATACCTATTGTTTACTACCTTTCTTTAGTTTATTGTAAATGAAAACAGGCGAGCGGAAAAGTACGCGCTAGAGCGACAATAATGTCAAATTATTACAGGTCACGGAAAACATCAACTTTGCGGTTAGATTTGAGTGTGCAAAAGCCTACTTTGGGTAGTGATCGTAGAAAAAATGGTTTTTCGAATTATAGCTACATCCAAACTAGAATACCTAAAGGAAAAATTACTGTTTAGAGGTGATATGCGCGATGGTGAGATTAGACATTGAGACACATTAATATTATGTAGATATCGCCTTGTAAACATGTACTCTAATTTTTTTTAAAGGAATTACAAGTCAAATTTAATTAAAACTCAAATTGCACGTTTGCTTGATGGTCACTAAATTAAATCATCCGTTATAGATGTAATTTTAAAAAATAACATACTTATTGTTGTTAGGATATTGTTAACTTTATATTATTATCTTAAAAATTAATTTTGTCATCTTAAATATGTTATAAAGGTTAAATTTGAGTAACCTACTGCTAGATTTCGCCTTTGAATTGCAAAAAGATTTTGTAAATTATACGATACTAATAAAGACAATTTATTTTATTGAATGGAAGTGGCTTTCGTGTGATCTTCTTCAGATGTAAAATCAATACTAATCTAATATTAGAAAGTTCTAGATTTTATAGTTATTTTATGTTTATGATTTAAAGTTTAGGAAATTTCGAAATAAGGGAAAGAGATTAAGTAAGGGAGAATTTGTGAAATCTAGTTGGCCGTTTCGAAATGAATTTGAATATTTTTATTTATTTATCTCGAAGGATTCTAAGAGGTTCAGTTTATGCCCTTTCGGTTGAATGTGTAAAATATCGTTTTTTCATTAAAAATATGATCATCAGTAGGGGAAAATTATAATAATTTTGATAAAGGTATTAAAATTATGTGCTTCAACAGGATAAATCTAAGAAACTTATTATAAGCATATAATAACTATATACTTTGTAATATTAGGTTAGTACTGATTCTAAAGAAGATATTTTATATATTTATGTAAGTTCGTGAAATAAAGTGAATATCGAAAAGTACTCGTGTTATTTTAGCAATTTATTATTATCATTATTTATAACTTGTAATATACAATATATAATGTCATAATGGATTAATAAATATTATTATTACTATGAATGTTATGTAAGCTTTTTTTCGATTTTTCCTATTATGTTCGATTGTTTCCGGTTTGTTCGACTTATTCGGTTTTTCTGATTTTTTTTATATTTTTAGATTTTCCGATTTTCTTAGACTTTTTATTATTATTGCTAAAAATAATATATTGTAATGAAATAATCTGTATGAGTTATTTTTATAAGTTAATTATTAGTTATTTGTTAAAAGGTTTGAATAACATTTGTGAATTTTGAATGTTATAAACAGAGTTTATTATTAAAAGTATAATTTTATAGCATTTATTGAAAATAATTGGTGTATAAAATATTTAAAATCAACAATTGTGGAGTATAAAAAAAAAATCTTATTTGTAATATCATATCATTATTATAAAATGAATGATTATTATTTGTATAATAATTTAATAGAGAAAGTTAAAATTTGGATAGAATATTAAAGTAAATTTTTGCTGTATAATTAAAAAGTAATTGGCAAGTTTGTCAAAAGTGATTAAAAAAATTTTTATTCGTGAATCAAGTAACAAAAAAATTTTTGATTGAAAGAGGACAGTTGAATAAAAAAAATAATAAACAAGTCAAATATTTTTTATAAGAAAGAAAAAATGGTTGTTGGTCAGAATATTAAGTAATGGTTTTTGTAAGAGGATGTAGAAAGATGGAAAATAAAAAAAATATTTATACACTGATTAAATTACAAAATTTTATTTAAAAAAAAACAATAAATAATAAAATAAGAGATAAATTCAGTTTTGTGAGCTAAATAAGAAAGCGACTAACAGAAAGGACGAATAGTAAAAGAACGTAAGGAGGAGTATAGAGGTTTAATAAATTGGAAAACGAAGATTAGGAAGTCAGGTTAAGAAGAGGTATTTAGAAGAAGTGATTGGTCAAGGTAGGAGATAAGATAATTGCAGAAGATTGGAGTGAAAGGCGAACAGAAGGACATTTATTAATTTAGTTTTTTTTATTTTTGTAATGTTTATTATTTTTTTTTTATATAGAACTCACCCCAAATTGAGAGCAACGTAGTATTTCATAACAATATATATAGCTGAATGATTTTTTCAGATTTTCAGATTTTTTCATATTTTTTACGATTTTTTAAAATTTTTTACATTATTTTTTTCTTTTTTTCGATTTCTCCAATTTTTTTTCTTTTTCAGATTGTTTCGATTGTTTCAGATTTTTCTGGTTTTTTCAGATTTTGTCCTTTCCGGTTTTTTCTTTTTCCCAATTTTTTTCGAGTTTGATTTTTTATATTGTTTCCAATATTTTATCAGATTTTTTTCCATGTTTTTTACTTTTCTCCAATAATTTTTTTGAATTTTCCAATTATAACCGTTTGTTTACGATTTTTTCGGTTTTTCCGATTTCTTTCCTTTTTCGGAATTTTTTTTGTTGTTTTTTATGGTTTCTGATTTTTCTGATTTTTCCGATTTTTACAGTTTTTCACTTTGACACTTGAATTAAATGGCCAAAGAAAGAGAGTAGCTGCTTAAATATTTCAGAAGTAATTATTAATAGGCAAATCAAAATAACTAATGCCACGGAACCTCTTTCGAACATATAAACAAACGTTGTTTAGTGTTTGAACTTGTGTTATCAGGGTGTTATTGTTTCTAATATTTGCGTTTTAAATTGTTTTAATTTAAAAAATGAGTAACTCGTATTATTCAGTGCTTCAGTGTTCCTCATTGGCGAAAAGAAACCTAAAGTTGAGTTTTCTTTTGTTATCAGAGCCTGGAAAATATCGATTGAAAATAGAATCAATGACAGGTCATCCTATTTGGATTTGCAAACGTAAAGCCTGGATTTAAAGTTTAAAAATTAGAAAACCTATAACAAAATTATGAAAATTTGTTCTAAACATTTTGCTGATGACGATTATTTTCTAAGAGGTAAATAAAGGGGTAATATTTTTAAGGTTATATTATAAGTCTTGTTTTATTTTTAAATGTAAATACACCAGACAAAAAAAAAATTGAAGGTTATTCCCACTATACGAATAATCTATTATACCTAATTTCATATTGCTAAAATATATAACAAAATAAATATTAGTGTCCGAAATAAAAAAGAAAATCACTTATAAATCTTTAAAACGCTAAAAGAGTAATACATTCTTCACTGAGAGTATATTTACATAGATGTAGTTTCCAACATAAGGGAGTGCAGCGAGCGACTGTTGAAATCACCTATGTGAATAATAGTTATTCTAGGCAAGTAGAAGACTTTACTTTCTTTACGACTATGCGACTTATGCAAGTAAATATAAACCCAAATTATTGTTTTTAACATAAATCATTAATTAAAAATTAAACTGACCTTAGTGTATTTGATACTTCCTCAAAAACTTCTGCTTGCTAAAATAATGTTTACACAATAGTTATTTGTATGCCTAAGCCTCGAAATTCCTTTTTGGCGGACCGAAAGAAAGATTATCGCCGAGGCCGCTTGCGGCCGAGGCAAGATAATCTTGAGGTCGCCAAAAAGTTTCGCGGCCGTGGTATACACACTATTTTTCGTCAAATCGTTAAAATTATGAAATTGGATCATTTTCAATAAATATATTACTTTAAAATCAACAGCAGTTCAATTTCATTAACAAAATCACAGCTGCTATGGAAATGACAGTGTTTGAATATACAAAATATTTTGACAGTTCTTGACAAAACGCAAATATGTCTGAAATTGATAGTGATATTTCAGTATCTTGTTGCTTCAACTTCTAGAGTAAATACAAGTAATAATACAAACTGTGCAACTACAATTAATATTTATCTTGAATAAT
Organism: Neocrepidodera transversa; assembly: GCA_963243735.1. NCBI lineage: Eukaryota > Metazoa > Arthropoda > Insecta > Coleoptera > Chrysomelidae > Neocrepidodera > Neocrepidodera transversa. The sequence continues at coordinate 31,548,753 of OY725338.1, read as the reverse complement.
ATAAGTATGTATTTGTTAATTTAAAAATTAATACTGTATTTAATAAAAAATAATAACATTGTTAGTTTCGTATTGTAGAAATATGAAATTTGAAAGTGACCTTTGCTTTTTCGGCCGTTAACATGGGCAACGGCTGCGAAATTGAATTTCGCGGCCGCTGTGGAGAACGCGAAGTGCTTACTTCGCGTACGATTGCACGAAAAAATATTTTTTTTATTTCACAAATCCATGATATAAGACAACACGTGAAAACTAACCAATGTGTTGGAAAAGGGTTCTGACATTTACCACGATGGCGCTGCAATCTTATTTTCAGATACCTATAGTTTATACAATGAATTAAAATATTTTTGGCTCTTTTTATGAAATAAAAACAAGATACATTTAGAAAATGTTCCTATGACCTAATAAATTTTTTCATGATAAATCATTTTTGAAAACGGTATCAGGTAAGACACCGAAACGTCAAAAATAAAATTTAATTTGTATAAAAACAGTGGGTTAATTCCCCATTAATGTATTATTGATAATTATGTTTTAACATGTACATATTAAAACTGATCAAATTATATGACAAATGACACCAAATTTACCATAAATTTCTAATATTTAAATATGGTCAATTTCTTCCTAATTCGAACATTATTCTATGATCGATAACATTATACTGCGGATTTTGAAATATAAATCCGTATGATGATGACCTTTTTATTTTTATTTCCGGTCAAGTTCAACATCTACATCAAATTCAGTGGCCATTTTCACTCTTTTAATAATAAGTGTTTTTGCGGATTCTGAGAGAATCTAATGATTAACCTATTATATTAATACTTACATGTATTTCAATAACACCCCGTATAACTTATTATATTATTATACTTTTATGAATCAGATTAGCAGATGTCTGGTGACATAAATATCGATCATCGTTAAGCGGATTTCACGGCTGACTGACGGATCTCCAGATACTGCCATATTTAAGACAACAGCTGTACCAGTGCCTGGAAACAAAATTCAATCAAAAAGAGTATCATCCAGGAGGCGAAATAGAGAAAAAAAATATTGGAAAAAGATATGTGCACAAATTTAACCTTAAATCCATATTAAAACAAGCAACTGCTTATCGAGTGCTTTATTAACTTTACCTACTAGATAGCGTCTAAATACGATAACGTCTAAGCGGATTAACATGAAATTTTGCACACATATTTAGGTTGCTAATATATATTTTGATGTTATTAGAACAAGAAAATAGCAGTTATGCCGTGATATCGCGATATTATTTTACAAAAACTTTTCTATTTATTATAACTTATTCTTTGATAATTCCGTTTTTCAAAACTTTTACCCAAATTACCAAATTTACTCATTTTGTATAATATAGTTTTATTAAAATTTTATTTTGAGGTTTCGTATTCGCAGGCCACCCTCGGTTTTAATTTTTCAAATACCGACCTGAATTTTGAATCAATTTGTTAAAACATTATTACCATCTCACATGATTAAAAAAAGATTACCAATTATAAAAACATTCGCTATCGTTGCCAGATTTACAAAGAAGTAAAAAATTAAATAATTTAAAAAATGTTAACTTAAAAAAATGAGTTTTCTAATTGTGCAAACTAAAATAAAAAACGTGTAAATTATTCAACAGCGCTAAAAGTTAAGGTAACTAAGAAGAATACAGAAAAGCTCTAACAGAATACAACAAAAAACTGAGAAAGAACTTGGTGACAATTCTGCGAGGGAATTAAGGACTGGCCCCTACACTACATCTTCAAAAGGTCACTCTAATGATATTGGACTTCTAAAACACCAAATATTCAATATGCAGAAACTGAATCGGATAGCATGAGATGGATATTAGGAGCTAACTTTGTGAAGAGGTTGATCTAGACGAAAATATCTACAGACCATCGAGAACAAGAAAAAACCTGGCGGTAATAGTCTTCACACACAACAGAACAGCATGAACCATAAACATTTTTAAGCCCTACAAATGCCCTGGAGACGACAATATATTTATAGCCATACTCTAAAATGGTTTGAAGCTTTAGTTCCAGTCGATAAGAATTTAAGTCAAGTTTTGTACTTTTTTATGTACCAAAATATTGTAGAACGGTTAGGGTTTATTTCAAACGGAACCAAAAACGTATGGACAGATCAACATCAGTTCTTTCACACTAAAAAGCATGAAAAATTGCTTGACTACTTTATAAGCAGTGAATATTTATTGCAGAAACCACTTTGTAAAGAACAGTTTGCTTACCAAACAGGTAAATCCACATTTCGATGCCCTGCGCTATCTCATCACAGGCATATAGAAGTTAATTTCGGCAAAAGAAATGGTCCTATGTGCATTCATTCTATTCGATAACAATTTATATGAATCCATAGAAATAGCCACAAAAATAAAGGTGGATTCAATCAGTTCGAAGCAGGAGAATCACCACATACTTTCTAGATGAATATATCATCGTAAGTGCAGTCAGGGGTGTCCTGAATCCAAAGCAAACAAAAGTAGTCCCATTTACCAATGGGAAAAACTAAACTTAAAGCCTTTGGTAAATAATGAGTTCACTCTTACATACTCTGAAGAGGTTAAGTACATAAGGGTTAGCCTTGAAAATAAACTCACATGGAATGCACATAATCTTGAAGGCTCTGGATATGCCAATAGCTTTTTTAGAAAACGTGGGGTCTAAAAACTAAAAGTATTTACTGGTCGTACTTGACGGTTGTTAGAACAATTGCCCTAGTCTGGTGGACCAAGACCACGTAGCCCAACAGCAGCCCTAGAAGTAATGTTATACCTTCGTCTAAGACAAATTGGAACCTTGGAAGTGCCTAAAGGCTGAAAAAATGAAAGACTAGTAAGCCTGGTAGGTAGGTTCAATGTGAGTGGAGCTTTTGCTGGCCCCTCCACTGCGGTCTGTAGAGCCTATTGTGGCTCACCCCTATGGTCTATAATTCACCATACAATCCACACCTTCTTACGAAGTCTATGGTTGATTTAGGTGAAGCTTCCTTGAAGTTGGTAGGCTCCAGCTCTATGAAACTAAACGTATGAAGCCTATTTATCTCCAGGACAGGACAGGAGCATAAAATATGCTTCTCCGTTGCGTCTTCCATACTGCAGAAGCGACAGTCTCCGATGTTTGACTCAGACCTATTTTCTTCAGATGGTAACTCAGACGACAGTGCCCTGTAAGCAGTACAATTAGGATGCGTAGATCACTTCTACTGATTGGAAGTGCCTATAGGCCGAAAAAATGAAAGAGTAGTAAGCCTTGTAAACGAGCTAGTCATCTAAGGAGTCTGGAATCAAATCCAAAATCCATGAGGATGCACACAGACAGTATACTTCCCCTACGAAATTTCGAGAATTCTATAGAAGTTGTTATTAATCAATGGAGCTAAAATTTGTATCGATTCAGATAGGGAGACCGCGATAAAAGCCTATGAGTCTAAAACAGTATGTAACTGCAAAGAAATGAGATTGCTGAAAGTCTTACTAGAATAAGAGCAACAGCCTCTTTCATTGTACTCTAACCGTTGTGTGGAAAAAGTAAAAGCCACGTTGGAAAACAGACTTACAACTGGGAAAGGGAAATATGTGTGTTCTATTTTAAAAATGTCCAAATACAGGCGAATGGGTTAATACAATATTCGTTTAAATACACCAAATTACTTCTAAATATTTAAAAATCTAAAAGTAGATGTTTGGTATACACAAAATATTGTACACAAGTCCGATGGCCAAACGACCCATCCGTAATCAACAATCTACAATAATTCACAAAGTTCAAATTTTAGTGACCTTGACTTAAAGCGTTTAAAGTTAGAAAATGAATTTCCCCTCTTTATTTATTTATACGGTAATCTATTGCTTTAAAATATATTGATACTAACATAATTTTCATGAATTTAAGCTGGAAAAACATTTTTATTTGTTTCTTTTATTTTTATTTTCACTATAAATTTAAATTTTTCATGTTACTTCAGTTCCGCAACCCTGAAAATGAACATCAATTTGATCCATCACGCTTACAAAATCGTTAAAATAAACATCTGTAATCTGTTCCAAACAAGTCAAAAATCAAAGACATGGATCATGAAAAATGAATATGATTTATTGCAACCTATTCATCAAGCGATTATGGAATGTTTATGCGAAACATATTTTGTATTCGGAGATATCCAATATATGAAGGTAGTATTTTTATGCGAGCTTAAATCTCGTTATCTTTCAATTGCAGTTTGGTTTTTAAATGGATTTTCGATCATAGATAACAGAAAATGACTTTCAGTTTTAGGGATGAAGTTTATTTTTAATTTCTGGTTATATATACAAAATAGTAGATATACTGGGTAAGAAAAAGTATACAAGCACTATTGTTACATTTGATTAAGCCTATGTCTTTTTGGAAATTTGGTTAGTAACTCTGGGGTAGGTATCAAAATAATTAGGTAATGAAAAGAAAAAAGAAATGGCCCGGAAATTATTTCAAATTTCGAATTTTAAGTGGTACACCTGTTACGGCTTTATTTTGCATATATAGGATAGTTAAATCTTACCTTTAAGGGTTCGGTTGATTTTATATTAATTTATCTAAGTTAACATAACCTTTGTACATTTGTTTACTAAATCTATATTAGACATTTGTCAACCTTTCTTCTTTTTGACTTCTTCTTTCATTCTTCTTTTTGTCTTCTCTTCTACTCTTATTCGTCTTACCGCTATAGGCCTTATCCATTAAGACAGTTAGGAATTTCATTCCAAATTGACCATGAACAGACCCCTTTTTTGTGAATTTGTCTGTCCTCTGTCAATTCTCTTTTTTGCATGAGCAACTGAACTTGGAACATGTGCTCCTAAAATTCAAAGTCTGATTCGAATAAATTCTGCTCTAAAAAAAATTAAATAATTAGTTTGTTAAACTAAAAAGGTTATCAAGGGATACACCTCCACTTTGTGGATTGTAAATAACAAACTAACCTTCTTTATGGCCATCCTCTATCCGGGGTAAGTTTATTAAAATAATCTTCTTTTATTTCATTCATTACCAGTGGTTTTTGTAGGCCTTTTTAGCTTTTGCTTTTCGCTGCATGTTTCTTAACGCTTACAATTAGCTGTATTGGATCAGCGCCACCGCCTGTCAATCTGCTGCACTTTTTCTGAACGCTTAAAAATTTGCTGTACTTGATCAACACCACCGCATGTCTATCTACTGCACTTCCCAGTTTTGCATGGCATGCTTCGCAGTACCCGAATACCTATCGATTGATGACAGTTGCTATAAGAGTCCTTCCGAAGTACGTTCACCATCAAAACAATCTCAAGTAAGGACTTTCCAATTTTATATGCTTGCTGCTACGCATGCCTGCACCATTATAGGCATTTTAAATCGTAACACTTGCCGTTACATCTGCTGCTTTTGTAAAATTAGTTATACAAATAACTTCATTTAACGGTATGCTAAAACATTAACATATTTTATAGTGCTCAGATCTCTTTTGGTATTTAAACAAAAACAAATATATTCAAATTATTATGTACATACCTTCTCTTTGTGAACGATGAGTACTGATGGTAGTAATTTTATTGTCAATAATATAATATAATATATATCTGTTATCAACGGATCAATAACCTTATGTTCACTCCTTTCTTGGAAATACAATTCACTTCAACCCTTAAGTGGCAATTTTTACAATAACCCCATCCCATGACCCTAACGGCAAATATGGAACTTTTCATCTTAACACACCATAAATGTTTTTTTTTTAATTTGAACTTTACAAGACAAAATACGTTCTATCAAATATTAGTTCGGTGGTCCAAAAAATTTTTTTTTTATAAATTGAAATTATGACATATCTTTATGTAATACTAAAAGGTTATGTATTAGAGAGATTTTAAGCCCTTTAAAAAATATCCTTTATTTGACGCTTTTGTGGTTATTTTTGCTAACCATAACAATAAGCACGGCATTGAAATTAAGACATTTTAAACCACAACTTTAAACTTCACAAAGTGACAGGTGATAACATGTGCCTGAGATTGGGATAGTGGAAATCCCAGAATTTGATCTTAATGCTATGGAGGATAAGTTTGTGAAACCATATTTCAGGTTCCAAGGGCCGGAAATATTTAGACTAGCAAGGGTTCTTCGAATTCCTAATAAAATCAGGACAAGATCAGGACTATTCACATACCTAAAAAGTATCCACAAAGTATACACAATTAAATATATCGTCGCAGGCCAACGTCAAATCTGACAGAACTCGTAACAGTTAGGTTATGTTTTTATCAAGAATCTAATATCACTTTTGCGCGTTGTCAGATACTCAATTTAAATTTTACAATCACGACATTGCAAAAAAAATTAAACATGATATTTGAACATTTAACAATATTATTACGATATAAAGAAAAAATATAACAAATACTCCGTAGGTTAAAGGAACAGATATTTTTTTTAAATAGTTTAATGTTAAATATTTTAATCAGCACATGCATCTCCTTTTGCAAAATTATCTAATATGCTCGAAAATCTGAAACGTGTGGCAACGGTGCTTTGTTAAGCATAACGATAGACATAACCACTCTCTATCTTTAATTTTCCGTAAGTAACGGAATCCGTTATCGTTATTAAAGTTAAAGGAACAGCAAACTTCCGTTGCGCATGCTCACAATAACGATAACGGAAGAAAAGCAAATAATTAAAGGGCTTAAAATCTCTCTATTGTCTCAAATGTGGTCGAATAATGAGGTAATATAAATGGAAATCAAGTACCACACAAATATATTTATATAAATCCTTAGTTAGGAAGAAAAGAAGGGAATGGCCACTAGTTTCGGCATGACTATAATACACAGTGTCAGGAGAAAATTATAAAAATGTAGGTTTAAACTTACCAAAATAATTAAGTTTAAGAGCAGAGTTGATACAAAAACATAAAACATAAAATAACGTGTGCCCGCACTGGTGCAAGAAGGTAAAAATTTGTTTAATTAATAAGCTAGATAAAAGAAACGTAGGTGGTACTTGGATTGCTTGTGAAAAATTATGAAAATTTAGATAATAGTAATGTACTGAAAAGGTGAAACTTTAGGTCCCAGCGACAAATAGAGACTACAGATATAAGAAGGGTAATCTGAAAAGATCCGGTCCAAAAGGAAATTTTTTTACTGATGATGATGTATTTACGCTTGTTATGTGTCACGAATATTCAAAATTAAAGAAGAAGGATAATTTCATATTCTTTTTAGAAGATTACAAGAGGATGAAGTTCTGTAAATTGTAAAGTTCGACATAATCGGCCACAAGCTTAAAAATCAAATCGTATACTAAAAACACAGCGGGACATAGCACAAAAAACGTACACGGAACAATACCAGCATTGCCGCACAACATGCAGCGAAGTGCAAACGTATCCATTTAAAACAATAAAATATTTATCTGGCGACAATTTGTAGTATAGTGACGCATCGCTGAGCGTAGTGAAGCCCAAATGAGAATCGATCTTAAAAAAATAAAATATTGTTATTATAACTAAAATATAAAAAAGTAAATGTTCAGTTTTTGAATCTTTTACATGTAGTTGCTTAACCGACAACGGTATTTGTGTTTTAACAGGACAATTTTTATTACGGTTAAAGTAACATAATAATTAGATCAAATTGGTCATGAACAAAAAAATATCTTGTTTTAATAGTAACGTAGGTATAAGTCAAATTAAAGGACAGGGGCTATGGTACCACACTAGACTGTTGCGAGAAATGATTATTCACCACACTCTCAGAATGAATGAGCTCTCCTCTTCTCCTCCAGAACTCACATACAGAAGTCCTCTAACGTCCTTCTTTCGAGAAGAGACGAATGGGAAATGAAGATCCTCTTTATAATGACAGCTTATGTACTGTACACACACGGTTCAAAGACCTCAAGTGGTGCGGGATCCGGAGTGTATAGAAGTAAACCTTTGTCAACAAAAGCATTCACATTTTGTCGGACAGCCAGGCAGCTTTAAAAGCACTGAGCTCCAACCGGCTGGACTCGAAGCTGGTGTGGAACTGCATCGAATCCTTGGATCGCATTACTACCAGTAATAGAGTAACCCCACTCTAGGTACCTGGACACGAAGGGGTGGAGGGCAACGAAAAAGCTGACACCCTTGCGAGAAAAGGTGCAGAACCCGAGATAATTGGACCGAAACCATTCTTTGGCATAACCAAAAGCAGTGCCAAAGACACTATCTGGAAATGAACCGAGAAGAAAAGTCTCCAGTACTGGAAAGATATTTGTCGCTTAGTTCATTTTGAGGTGTTCATAGTCAAACCTTCAGGTAGCACCTTATCGCTGATCCTAGAATGGAGTAGAAGTGGTATACGCATCTTAATTGGACTGTTTACAGGACACTGTCATCCGCGTTACCTTTTGAAGAAGCTGAGTCTGAGGCAAACATTTGACGTCGCTTCTGTAGTGTGGAGACTCGGCGGAGGACATTCAATGCTCCTGTCCCGTCCTGGAAATGAATAGGCTTCGTACGTTTGGTTTCGTACAGCTGAAGCCTACAGACTTCATGGAAGCTTCACTTAAATCACCCATAAACTAGGCTGGAAGGTGTGGATTGTATGGTGAATTGTGGCCCGTTGGGGTGAGTCATAATAGGCCTTTGCTGGCGGCGTAGGAGGGGCGAGTTAACGCACCACTCACATCGATCCTAACGTAACCTACGTAGGTATTAGGTTTTTACTATTCATTTTATCCTGTCCAGTAAACCTACTTTCCCTATTCTCATTTGCAGCCGCTAGATAGAACATTACAGTATCAGCCACCGTAACATGTTGCCTGTTTACATTGTTTTGATTTGAGAAACCATAATTTCAAACACAAATATTTCTTAACCAATTAACAGTGACAAGTAAATAGCAATTATACGTAACTATAGAAACCAGTGACTCCATAGGGCAGTGTCAGTGACGTAATCTGACAGTTGACAAACAGCTGATCGTGGCTTTTTCCATATGAGCACGTGTGTCTTACTTGTCGATTTTTTACAAAAACTAATACGTTCTGCTATATTTATTGAGCACGTTGTGATTTTTGTTTCTTTCTGAATAGAGTAAATTAAGTACAAAACTACGTTAATCTGTGATAACCGCCATTTTATAGTCTGGAAACACGGTGTGGCACGATTCAATTTTGGATATAGTAAATTTTTAGGATAAATACTATATACTATAAAGTTTTGAGCGGTCGTTGGATGACACGAACATGAGATGTTGCCAAGTGTACTGACTTTGTGTTTCTTTGGCGCTTCTATATTTCTTATGTTCTTACGTTGTTTCTGAAGAATATAATTTCATGAATAATATATTTTTATCCAACACCTATAGAGTCATAACTACCCTAATTTTAGTTGAATAAAATGGCGTATATATCACTAAGTGACTAATGAATTATCCATAAGTCAATGATGAATTAATTGCTATAGTTTTCTAGTTTTTAGGGTTCCGTACCCCAATGGGTCGAAACGGAACCCTATTGCTCTAACTCGCGTGTCCGTCCGTCCGTCCGTCCGTCTGTCACACCTGTCTAGCAGCTAAACCGTCCAAGCAAGAGTCTTCAAATTTTCACAGTATATGCATATTGTTGACCCAAAGCCATACAAATTATAAAACATATTTTTAAATTTTTTCAAGGGGGCTCCCATACAGCTGAAGAGGGGCGCTAAAAAAAGTTTGGCCTACCATATCGAGTGAGGTATCGTTGAATAGAGCTCATTGAGTAGATAAAAGCCATATTTTTATTTTAAAAAATTTTAAAAAATATTACAAAATGTAGGAATGAGAAACCGCCAAAGTCAGTATTTTTTACAAAATTTTGATCCGAAGTACTTTTTAACTTTCCATTGACCTATGAACTTGAAATTTGGTGATAATATATAAATATTATCACCAAATTTCAAGTTATTATTACGTATATTTTACCAACAAATACCAATATATTAATAAATATAATTTTTTCATTAACATTCCCTCATTTTTAGGGTTCCGCACCTTCGTATATATGAGAATTGTAATATACAATATTTTATTATTTTTATCTGTGCAATCGTATTAGTTTTGTTAAAAAAAACTCATTTTTCATTTTATAATTTTTTTCTATCTTTGTCGGTTACGCTGATATTAACAAATTTGTTCGTTGCATTTCAAAATTTATTAATATATCTAAGCATATATGCGGATTGTAATATTCATATTTTTTTTTTCGTCGAACACACATGCGCCAGGTTATTTTTCTTTTCACTTCTCTAAAACTTTTGACCAAGTATTTTTGACTTGTTAGTTCGATTAAAATTTAAAAAAATTCATTAAGAATCCTGCCTCTGCACAGCTGGCTTATATTCTACATTTGGTACGGAACCCTAAATGTGCGAAGTCCGACACGCACTCGACCGATTTTTATTATTCAGCTTATTTTGTACCTATACTTATTTATGTTAACATTTATATTAATGTCAAACGAATTTGTATTAGAACTTGAAATATTTGTCACATTAGCATTAGCTGTCAGTTGACAAATAAAATTTCAAAATCTAAATATTTCATAAATATCAATCAATCATCACTGAGATTAAAATCAAAATACATTTTGTTCCCTATAATCTTTATTGATATGAAACAATTTGCTTTACATATCGAACACCGGGGCTAAAAGAGACACATAAAAAATTTTAGATGTTTAATGTTCCTGAAATTTTAGTAATAACGCTTAGTTAAAAACAAGTAAAATCAACTTCTATTTTAAAAATACAGTGCATCATATTAAACTAAACTCATCGGAAATAGCAACTCCAATTTATGAAATTTTCTTACCGAATCTCCCACGCAGCAGAATTAATTTCCGATAATTTTTTTCTCGGTTTCAATCATGTTTTTGTTGATAGAAAATTTCCCTCGTCTTCGACTCCGGAAATTTTCTATCACCAAAAACATTCGTGACCTTGAAAAAATTATCGGAATAATTGTGCTGCTAGGGAGATTATAACTGAAAATAATTAACGAATTTCATAATGAATAATTTTTCTCACATGAGATTAAAGCTTTAGAAGCAAATTAAAATAATAAAAATTGGAATAAAATTCAATCACAAATAAAGTAAAATTCTGATTTAGAATTTTAATGCAACCAAAGTTTCAAATGACATTGACAGATGAAGTTTGGTGCATTTGGTTCCGAAAATAAGAAAGAATGGAACAATAAATAAAACAGCAATCGAGGAAATAAAGAACCTTTCTTGAAAAAATTACTTGAGGAGAGAGCATCAAAAATTTTGGTAAATTTATAAAAGTCATAAAATTTTGCGGATAAAATCCAATTTGAAATATTTTTCTTATAAAATAAGTTTAAGTAACAGTTTGGAGACTAAAAAGAAACAAAATACATGTATAAATTTATTTTTTAAAAAGAAAAATTATAATTTATAAAATTTTTAATCTAAATAATGTTATAAGCCTGATATTATCAACAATTTAAAATAAAGTGCAACGAAAATAGCAAAACAAAGTACTTACCCATCATTTAGAAAATAAGAAACGATTTGTACATTTTTCTATAGGTGGAGGCATCACTGAGGATATCTGAATATTTGATCAAGTCCAAGAGGTGAAACGTTCTTACCTAGAACGGTGCAAAAAGGTGATAGTACTACGAATATGTATATTTTTATTCCAACTAATTTGACTACGGATTAATGAATCAAAACTTTACTTACCCTTGCCAAAAGAACCACAGTTTAAAATCATTTTATTTATGGCATTGTAAAGCCATACCTTTTTAATTTAGGTGCAATTCTAGTACAAACGAGACATGTTCATATTAATCATTAAGATTATGAAATCTTGCTGTTTTGAAATTTTAAATGTAGGCAACCTTAAATACACAAAAATATGCAACACAAGGTACAAGAAATCGTATAAGCTTTAGGCTTGTTCCCGAAGCGAGTTCCAAACTTGTAATGAACATACTGAGTTGCGAGGTTATAAAATAATGGATCAGGAGTCGGTGCAGTACAAAATTATGGACGAGTTATTTTATACTACGCAACTCAGTATGTACAGAACAAGTTAGGAACTCGCTTCGGGAACAAACTTATAATTTAAATTTCATGTTTTCGATTATAATTTTACAGGTTAAATGTTCTAACAGAAGGTATTTGTTTAACTGAAAGTTTATGTTACCAAATGTTTAAACTAATAATCATTTCTATAATTTATTTGTCAATTTTCTTTGAATAAAAAAAATACATCAAGAATTATATTAAAAAAAATCAAATAAATTTTCTTGAACTCGCTACTGGTTTTAAGAGGATCTGCTCTATTAAGTTTATTTTTCTAATTAAATCTTATTAAATTGCTGGACAATTTAATTGGCGCCCAACTCAGAAAATGTTGGAGACAATTCAAAAATAATCAAATTAAAAACAGAACAAAAAATTAATACACACAAATAAAAACATAATAATATTTTATTTTATATGAGCACTTTAGTTAAGTTGCTAATCGAATTGGGCAAAAATTATAACAATTAAAAAATGGTATCCGAAAGGTCGTTATTTAATTAAAAAATAATTATTTTATTATAAACACTAATTTTCAATGTTTTTTATCAACAGTATATCTTAATTGCTTACGTACAAATCGGTGTATCTATACTGTATATATATACTTTAGAAAAAAATGTATTTCCCTTTCTTTACTAATTATACCCTAAAAACGTTAGAAATGAAATATGAACGAGTAAAATGAAGCATTAAAGGGAAATAGAAGCGTGAGTACTATGTTGCCATGACAACATCGACCTGCTGGTCCGGGCTCCGTTTTGAATCCACCAGTGCTGATACAGAGGCGGAAGTTGCCACCGAAATAAAGGGGGACGAAGCTTTAAACTTCTATTGTATTATGGAAGGGTAAAACAAAAATACGTCGGTTTGTATAACGCTGAATATGTTTTTGTTTTACCTGCTATTTTTTTTCATGAAACGTTATCAAAATAGAATACAGAAATGAATGGACACTAAAAAATATGTAGTTTTTCTTTTCCTCTATATACAGGGTTGTATATTATCAAGGCAAATTAACCGGATTTTGAAAAATTTTAATATCAGGTTCGATTTCAGAGATATTTGCTTTAAACAAAAATTGACGATTTTCGTTATATTTAATTATCACCTTTATTTTTGAAGATAGAAAAAAACTTTTTAAATCTTTTTTGTTGAAGACTAAATGACGTTTAACGTAGCGTAGTCAGTTTTTTGATACGACGTTTCGTCTTTAAAGAGCATTCCTCAATTTAATTTTTTTAAATACGGAACTGCACTTTTTATTTTATTTTTGAAATCTCCATTTTGTTCTATATCTAACCATGTATCACACTTTTGTTAAATTTCGACAATGAACTGCACTTTAGGAAATTTTGTAAGTACGGTCCTGATCATTTTCATCTTGAATGTTTATAAATCTTTTTGAATAACATTAATTAAACATTTATTAAGTTATTGGGCACTATTAAATATTTGAATTACATTTTTTTTACATAACAATAATCTTTAACTATTGAATATTAGCAGGACCATAATAAAATAAAAAATAAATGTAAAATCAAAACTTTTATCGTATTTGAACGACCTCGTATTTATTTGTTGTAATTGTAAATTTGTGTATGCATTTTTGTGATTAAATTGTGCTTATGCTCACAACTTTTTAAAAAAAAATTTTCGAAAACATGTTCAAAAGCTAAGTTCCATCATCAATCCGAAGAAGAATAGATTAGCTTAGCCTCCTTTAACCACCCCAAAGTAGCCCTACATAAAGTAGAAAAGGCCTTTTGGCCATGAAACAACCCCTGTGTAAGGCCTTTTGGACATGAAACAACCCCGAGACCGACGACAATGACCAGAAGCGGTAGTTGAATGCGGTACTTTTTGACTCCACCCGTATAATGCAAAACTCATCGCTTATCGCCAAAACAGCTTTCGATCAGGTCAAAAACAGCTTTTGAACAGGTCCAAAACAGCTCGAATAGGGCTCAAACAGCTCGAATAGGGCTCGAACAGCTCTGGAACAGCGTTAAACAGCTTTTAACAGCTTTCGAACAAGTCCAAAACAGCTCTCTAACAGGTCCAAAACAGCTGTTGAACAGGTCCAAAACAGAAAAAATTCCCTATCTACTTCGTTTAGGGCTTCTTTGGTGTGGTTAAACGAGGCCAAGCTAATCTCTTCTCTTCTAAGGGTATCTTATCTTCGGATAAGGGTAGCTAAGGGGAGGCTACTTCTTCGGATTGATGATGGAACTCGATGGACGTGGCGCAGAACCGGCATAGGTATACTACTCGAAGTTATTCAAGATTGTTTAAAAATATTCTAGAATAAAATAAACAGGAGAGTACTTACAAAATTTTCTAAAGTACAGTTCATTGTTGAAATTAAATTAAAAAATACTTAAATGTGATACATGGTTGGATAGAGATTTCAAAAATAAAATGGAAAGTATAGGTCTGTTTAAAAAAAAATAAAATTGAGGAATGCTCTTTAAAGACGAATCGTCGTATTGAAAAACTGACTATGCTATGTTAAACGGTATTTGGTCTTCAACAAAAAAGATCTTCTATCTTTAAAAATAAAGTGATTATTAAATAGAATGAAAATCGTCAATTTTGGTTTTAAGCAAATATCACTGAAACCGGACTTGATATTAAAATTTTTCAAAATTCCCTAAATTTGTCTTGATAATATGCAACTTTTTTCCATTTAACCAACTTTGTATCTATAACGGTTAACGAAATCCCAATAGTGTACATTGAATTTTTCAACACCCTGTATAAAAAATAGGATGTATCAAATTGGAATAACATTTTTATACCAGAAACCGTAAGAAAAACGAAACGTCGCATTAAATATTTAATGATACACTGTTACAGAAATTTTTTTCTTATAAATTTATTATTATCTGTAATAAAGACTGTAGAGAGCGCAAATGAAAAATGCATTTTTGGTTTTATAATGGCAATAGACAGGTATACAGGGGTGCGTAAATTTATTTGAACACCAATGGAATTTTGTAAACCGTTGTAGATACAAAGTTGGTTAAATAAAAAAAAAGATGCGTATTTTTAAGACCCAATATTCGGATCTACAGGATATTGAATAGTATTAATTTTTGCAAATACGGATCTGGATTTTAATATGAGTTAATACATTAAAGAAATCCTTTTAGTTTTAAATGGAAAGACAGTTAGTGAATACAGAAATAGTATTAGCGGCTGTTAAAATTTTAAAGGCATTTAAAATTTAACGAAATAGTTAAAGAATAGACCCCGTTATCTGTTTAATTATGATGATTTGTTTTTACACCAGCTTTTATCATTGTCCAACAAATTAGTGAGTAGTAGATCTAGAAATATATGTGTCCGTTTACCAGAAGTAAGAACCTACGGTAAAAATGTCAAATCAATTACAGTTTGCTGGTGTCTTTATTTCACAGAAGATATGGTATAATAGCTGGTAACACGAACCTCTATATTACAAAAAAAGCTGGTAAATATTCAAGAAAAAGAAGAGCCAAGCCTACTGATATTTAACGGATTAGAGCTCTTTGTGAATTGTTATAATAGGTAGGAACCCTGAAAAGTAGTCCATATACAAAATAATTATGGGAAAGAAATGGAATTGAGCGATTTTGGTTGGTTAGATCTCGTGAGTATTTCCAGTTTTTTCTCAGATGCCTACGTTTTGACTATATCGATACAAGATAAAATATGAGGTAATTCGATAAAGTGGCTCCAATACGAACTCTATTTGATTGTTTTGTTAAAAAACTGTATACTTTTGGAGTAAATACTACAATCGATGATAAGCTCGAAGCTTTCCAAGTAAGATGGTTATTCAAGCAGTATTTTTCTAGCAAAACCGAATAGATATGGAATAAAAACATTTGCTTTAGTTGATTCGGTAATACGTTACGCCTCAAATATTCAAATTTATGTTGGAAAACAGATTGATGGTTCATAAAAGTGATAAAAGTCCATGCAGTATAGTTCTTAGGCTCATAAAACCTATATCAGGAACTAACCGAAAACTTAAATGTGATAATTGGTTCACGAGTATAGATTTAGTGAACAAAAAAAAGTTACCTGTCGAATTCACAACAACAATAGCTCGACCACAATATTCTTCAGTATATATGGTTCAAGAAAATATTACAATCGTATCATACATTCCTAAAAAGTACAAAAATGTTATCCTATACATCTACAGCTGAAGAATCTAAGCCAGAGATTATTAAATTTTATAATCACACAAAGGGAGTGGACAATCTGGATAAAATAATTTCAACTTATAATGTATATAGAAATACTGGAAGATTGCCGATTTTATGCAATGATGATTATGGCAGGTGTTAAATATCAAATCATTTACACTTTAAATAATAATTAATACAATATTCGGAAAAGTTTGTTTCTAAAAGGTTTATTCCTTGTCTTTAAGCAAGAACCACTTAGCATGTTATTTGGAAACAAATATTGCGCCATCTGTGAGAAACCGGAGGCAACAGGTAGCTGGTCTTCTGGATGTGCCTCATCTCTTTCGGAACACGAAAACAGTTATTTGCATACTTTGGCCGTAAAATACCTATATTTTTCGTACAATCGTTGAAATTATTAAATTAGATAATTGCAGATAAATATATTACTGCTTTAAAATCAACAGCAGCTCAATTTAATTACCAAAGTCATATATTTGAATCTATATAAAATATTTTGACAGTTCTTAATAAATCAAAAATATGTCTGACATTGATAGTGTTATTTCAGTATCATTGCTTCAAATTCTGGAGTAAACATAAATACTAATACAAAGTGTAATATTAATGTTAATATTGATCAGAGCTGGGAGTAACGAAAATAAAACGTTACTTTTCAGAAAAAGGTGGAGATCTCTTTCATGGGACGGCTTATGTACTGTACACAGATGGTTCAAAGACCCCAAGTGGTGTTGGATCCGGAGTGTACAGCAGAAAACCGAGAGTTGACATCACAGTAAGCCTCGGCAAGTATGCTTCCATCTTTCAGGCGGAGGTTTTCGCTATATAATTGTATGCAAGAGAGTGGGAAAACCATCATCTTGTTACCAAAAGTATTCATATTTTATTGGACAGCCAGGCAGCTTTAAAAGCACTCAGCTCCGACCGGCTGGATCCGAAGCTGATGTGGAACTGCATCGAATCAATGGATCGCATTGCTACCAGTAACAGAGTAACCCTACTCTGGGTACCTGCGCATCAAGGGGTGAAGGGAAATTGGAAAGCCGACACTCTTGCGAGAAGAGGTGCAGAATCCGAGTTCATTGGACCGGAACCATTCTTTGAAATAGCCAAAAGCAGTGCCAAAAACACTATCTGGAAATCGGCCGAGAGGAAAACTCTTCAGCACTGGAAAGATATTCCTCGGTTAGCTCACTCCAAGACGTTTATAGTCAAACCGTTAGGTAGCACCCTACCGCAGATCCTAGAATGGAGTAAAAGTGATCTACTCGTCCTAATTGGACTGCTTACAGGGCGCTATCGTCTCCGGTACCATCTGAAGAAGCTAGGTCTGAGTCAAACATCGGACTGTCGCTTCTGCAGTGTGGAAGACAAAACGGCAGAGCATATTTTATGTTCCTGCCCTGCCCTGGAAATGAATAGGCTTCGTACGTTTGGTTTTGTTTACCGACATCAAGGAAGCTTCACCTAAATCAATCATAGACTTCGTGAGAAGGTGTGGATTGTATGATGAATTATAGCCCACAGGAGTGAACCACAATAGACCTCACACATTAAATCTACCTACCTACCTACTTTTCAGTAACGCGTCAATAGTAACTTCGGTTACCAAAGCCAAAGCAAAAGTCACTTCCAAGTTTGACATTTATAAAATACGACAATAATAAGGTTATTACCTTTTATTGAGCTCAGCATTATTTTTAAATTAACAACAAATACATACTTATATTATTTAGGATCAATATCAGAGCTGGGGCGTTACTAAAAAAGAATTAATATCCTTACTTTTGCTCGAAAATAACGCGTTAGATAAACGTTACCGTTACTTTTTTACAAAAGTAACCCGTTGTTGTCAAAAGTAACGCGTTACTAAAAAGTAACGCGTTACTAAAAAGTAACGCGTTACTTTAAAACTAAGTTGTTTCTTTTTTTTGTAGCTGCTGTTAGTGCCATTTGATGTGAAATAATGTTTTTATTATTTTTTTGTAACACGTCGATTTTGCGTGCCACTATATTTTGGATGGCGTTATAAGAAATCAATTTCAACCATACAATTTTTATTTGAAATGTTTTTTGTATGTGCAATAACAACGGTGATAAATGATGAGATGGATAATAAAAGAACGATAAACCATGAACAAGGAGAAGGTATACAAAAGTAACGCTTTACTTTTTTTAGTAAAGCGTTACTTTTTAAGTAACGCCTTACTTTTGACAACAACAGGTTACTTTTGTAAAAAAGTAACGGTAACGTTTATCTAACGCGTTATTTTCGAGCAAAAGTAAGGGTATTATTTCTTTTTTAGTAACGCCCTAGCTCTGATATTGATCCTAAATAATATAAGTATGTATTTGTTGTTAATTTAAAAATAATGCTGTGCTCAATAAAAGATAATAACCTTATTATTGTCGTATTTTATAAATGTCAAATTTGGAAGTGACTTTTGCTTTGGGGGCCGTTGCTATGGGTAAAGATGTTTTGTTTACCAGAAAGACTTTAAAACTAAATATTTCTGTGTCCAACATGTTCAGACACTGCGAACAACTCATAGGAATCGTTATTTGTCAGTACTAGTGACCTGTAAAGAGAAAAGATTTTTTATTTTTTCCCATTTTTTTTAGTATATACAGTGCAACTCAAAAAGTCTGCACCATATGGGAAAAATGTTTATTATTCATTTTACAGAAAATTCTATTCTTGATAAAATTTGGTGCATTGCGTAAAACTGCTATTTCAAGCGTCAAACTTTCAAATTTTCAAATGGTATACAGGGATGGGCAAAAAATAGGAATTTTGACCAAGAGTAAAGTACCCTTATTTTTGACAATATCAAAAAAATTTATTAAGGTAAGTTGTTTGGAAATAAAAATTACACTTAGATTTAAAATCACAGCCTCCTAAGCAAAAAATCCATCTTTTATGTTTTTAGCCTAGCTCAAAAAATATCATTTCTGATGCACTTTAGGGGCCTTCCTGCAATCACTATAATACATTTCGGTTAAAAAAATTTGGTGTTCGTCGTTATTTTTACACCCTTCTCGGCCTTTTTTTAAATGTTTATGGTTTTTGGTTTTTTCTTGGTGCAAAGTTGAAATTTCACCCTGTAGACATGTACATAAAAATAACCATTATGATTTAATTCAAGAAAATAGGTACCCAAACGATTTTAGTACGAAAATGTCAAAAACATTCACTTATTTACGTCAAAAAATATTTTTAAATTTAACGGTGTAAAACAAAACCTAGCCAAAATTAACTAAACAAAATGAAGCTTTGAAAATTAAAATGAAAAAAAAAGGAATTAAAAATTACAAAATAGTGGTTATTAATCTTAAAGGTGTAAAATCAAACCTAAACTAAACAAGATTAAGCTTTTTGAAATTGAAATAAAAACAAAGAATATAATAATTACAACAATAAGGGTACTTTACAATTGGTCAAAATTCCTATTTTTTACCCGCCCCTGTATACCATTTAGAAATTTGAAAGTTTCACACTTGAACTAACAGTTTTACGCAATGCACCAACTTTTATCAAGAATAAATTTTTCTGTCAAATGAATAATAAAAATTTTTCCTATATGGTGCAGACTTTTTGAGTCGCACTGTATATAATGTGCGTTTCTATTTTAGTTTTAATGGTGTATATTTTATTTGAATTATTTTTTTTATTACGAGTTCAATTTTACTTTCCTATTTGAATTAAGACTATTTCTTTCAAAGTTAATCATTATTTCGTATCTGAAAGTCTTACAAGTATTTTTTTAATATTGGTCTGTAAAACTGGTCTAGATAAATGCTGATTTATTTATTTTCGGGCTGTTCTGCCGTGGTTTTCTTTGGTTATTACTTCCAAATTGTTTTTTCTTCCTTTCTATTGAAATTATCTTTATGAGTGTATTTCTATTGCTTCTAAGTTCAATCTGGTCGAGTAATATCTTCATCTTGCTAGAAGGTCGTGGTTTTCAAAAAGGATCTTATGTCCTCCGTCTGATAATATGTGTTCGGAGAGTGCAGACTTTTCGGTTTATCCTAAACGACAGCTTCGTTTGTGTTCTGTTATTCATGTGCTAATGCGTCTCTTTGTTTGTCCTAAGTTAACTTTTCCACGAAATTCTATAAAATTCTACTTATAAACTTCCAATCCGTTCAGTGACACCTTATATGTATGGCAGGTAAATATCATATTGGTATTGTTTTTCACCGTAATTGATTTTCTTCTCCCTTGGGCCCAAAGCTCGAGTTATGGCTTCTTTGCTATATCCGTTTGCTTGTAGCACTATTGTCAGGTGTTTTATTTCAGCGTTGGAATTTCTGGGTTCACATTCCCTTACCTCTCTGTTTACTAAGGTGTTCATAACAGTCCGTTTTTGTTTTGGATGATGGTTGGATCCATGTTGTAAGTAGTTTATTATCTTCTCGATTGATTACCGCTACTTAGAAGGGTGGGTAAATGGTAAAGAAATAAGGGTACATAAAAAAGGTATGTAAAAATTTTAAGAAATTAAGTAAAATTAAATAAAAATATGTACGTAAGCAATATAAACAATTTTTTTGCCCCTAAGAGTGGTTAGTTCTCATAGAAGCTAACTAGTGGAAAGGTTTTTAACAGGAAATAAATCCTGTGAACTCCAAAAAGGTCTCCATGATAGATAGGAACAGAAAACTCCTCAACACAGATATAAGAAGAAAAATACAATTAATTGATGAGAGAGTCCAATCATCGACTACAAAAGGATAGGAGCTCATTAATGGCTCCCGTTAGTAAAACATCCAAAAATTTAGACATTAACCACCGAACCGACAAATAAGTCGCATTTACTAAGTGAAATGGTGGCCGGAAGTGACTTGACAAGTAACATTTCGAGGAAGTAATAAAAATGGTAATAGAAATAGGGGGTGAAGGAGGAAGAGAGGGTAAGAATAAGCTGCACAATAACTAATGTTGGTAACTTTTTTAATTTTTCCATTTTGTGTTTAAAGAATTTGAATACTTCAAATTTCCAATATAAATAGTTTGTTAAAAAAAGATACTGATGTCTTCTGCGAATAATTTTAAATAACGTTGTTATTGCTACCATAAATTATAATCTTAAGTTAATGACTCAATTTTTCGGTCGAAAAATAAAGACAAAAATTATTGTCTGCTTTAAAAGCCATTCAACTTGATTCTATTTATTTTTGTAATTAATTTTTGGGGCTCGGTTGAGGTAGCTCGGCATAATGAATACGCCATAAAAGTTAGAATAATGTTCTCGTTGAGACTTCGTATAAATTAAGAAAAAAACAGAGCTGTTCTTTTAAATTTTAATTTCGAAAACGAATGTCCCGGAAATATTGCGTAAATTAGGAAGATGAGTCAGCCGTTCCTCTTATTATAAAACTCGTTTTCATTCTCTAATTGGTTCATCAAGCCACGGTAATAATTATTGCGAAGTTATAATAGCAAAAGGTTGTAAGTAAATTTAAATTCAAGTATGAAAAACTTTTTGTACAAATCACCTCGCTAATTAAATTTTGTTTAACTAAGTAACACTTTTATTTTATAAGTGTATACAAAGTTTTAGCTAACTGAATTTCTATACCGGTATTCTATTTATACCAAGTAAAGTGTGTATTAATTATATAAAAAATGTAGAGTTGCAGCAATACTGAGGGCCAAAATCATCCCTTAATTATTCAAACAAGTTTTTTTAATCAACTTTTGGTCAGCCTCGTATGAGTTGGTGTAGAATGTTGGTCTGTATTAATCTGTATATACCGATCTGGCTCACCGTGTATAAATAGATATAGTGGTAGTCGATATATAAAGGAACCTTTATTACAGCCGCTGGAGTAGTTCTCATGGCTCTCGTGATACTTTTAGACATGCCATGCTCGCCATTGAATACCACTCAACAGCTCCTGGCTGCTGCACCGTTGTTCATCATACTTCAGATCCACACGTTACCAAGGGCCTAACTACACTACACTACTACTTCACAGTTTTTTTCGAATTTTCTTCTACACCTGTCCCGTACCATCACCGACATTCGTTCTAAGACAACCCAGAGAAGTGGTTTTTATTACATGGTCTTCTGCGTATCTGATTAGGAAGAAGCCTTCCTCCGATTTTTTTTGAAATAGGGCATCCACTAGAGCTGTGCATACGAAAGGCAACAAAACACATTCCTCTGGGAAGCCTTCTTCCATCACTGCCTTCATGATACCTTCGCCTACAGTGGATAAAGTGGATTCGATTACCTTTCTGTTTAGGCTGGTCGTTAATACTTCTTTTTTATATATAGTCTCGCAATAGAACTTGTAGTAACGATTCTTCTATTTCTGAGAAATGACCACTTTGTCTGCTATTAACTTTAAGATAAGTCCAACGCTTAGGGCCAGTTTTTCAATTCTAGTTTAAGGGCCACTTTACGGTTCGCAATGGCAATAATAATTGAAGCAATTATAATTGCGACTGCGACTGCGCACTGACACTCTTTCGATAAGCTGTTGCATTTCTTATTTCAATTGCAGAAAATGAGTCGGGACCTATTTTTTATTGCCGCAGGTCGTACTGCAGGAGCAATTCTAGTGGATTTATTATTTATATTTGTGTTACCATCGGTAATAAAAGTCACTACACCCAAAATATTTTTGACTTTTTATGATTTGACATTTGATATAATTTTTTTTAGTTATATTTGTGTTTATAGTATTTTTGTGTACATTAAGTGGTAATAGAAAAAGGACTGAAAACTAGTGAGAACCATGAGTTTGCAGAAATTGGTGATATTTAAATTTCCTTCCCTTTTTCTTTCAAGTCATAGCTTCACCCACCATCTTCTTTCTCGTCTCCGAGATTTTATTTAGTTTCAGACAACAGTATATTATAATACACAAATACGCTTTTTTGTTTTTTCTAATTAAAGCCATATTCGGGCGGTCGACTGGTTTAAACATATTTCAAACAGTTTAAACTATTCCCATTCGAGTCACCAAACAATGACGTCACGTTGAATTAGTTTTAAACCAGCTGCATCTGTTTTTGAAATGTCCTCTCGAGAACGGTTCAAGGAGGTAGAAATGTCATCAATGTCAAACAGAGAGGGCAGACGACGGGCTTACGTGAAAGATGCAAGACAGAGTATTAATAATTAATAATATTCATTTATTTATATAGTTATATAAACTAAATACAAAAATGATTCGGGTTCAGCTAAACGATTTAACAGTCTGCGTTGACAAAAATAATATCTACCCAATCATCTTCTTGACTCAAAAACCAATTATGTACATTAATCTGCTGTAATTCGACCTCTTCGTTGAATATTTCGATTAGTCGATCCATTTCTGTAAACCATTTAACCATAAGAAATCCAGTGCAGACCTCTTTAAGCAGTAGCTTATTTAAAAACACAAATCACAACAAGCACCTCTTTTTCCTTATATACAATAATTGACTTCAGGTACGAATCTGACATTGACAAACTGAACTGTCAACTACTAGTGACATCACATTTTTAAAATCATATATTTGAGCGCTTCCAAAACCTATGAGGTAATTTTAAAACTGGTTCTAAAAGTTGTTGAAAATGTTTTTAAATCAAAGAGACCGCCCGAATATGGCTTAAATTTTTCCTGCTAGATATTTTCGATCATTTAATGACATAACGCAAAGTTGATTTTGATATTTAAAAAGGAAAGGAAGCAGACTTTCACTTTTTTTGTTAAGTTGGCAAACTTGTTTAGTGAAATCAATTGCAACTGGGCTGCGTTCAGATTTAAAGTGCGTTTTACACCCAGGATGTTGTGACGTCTTATAGGAATTGTCTTGTAAATATGAACGACTGGGGCGTGATTATTTAAGCTATTATTTATTTTCGAAATCAAATTCTAATGAAGAAGAAATTGTAAGAGATTGCAAATATATAGAATGAGAAACAGGATAAATAGAAGTAATCAAGAGCGGAAAATTTCATTCAAACCATCTCTAACTTCACCACAATGGAATTTTGGGAAAATTTTCGATTAATTCGTCCAGCTTATGAAAATCAAGTTTACATAATCTCACCTACCTTTGTAATAATACCAAATTATTTTTTGTTTCTTATTAAATTGTTTTCATAATCTTGAACAAGATAATAAAATTTTGGTAGAGTCTGAATCAATTTTAATCAGATTTTAATTTATTTCATTTATTTATTTAATAAGGCAACTGCCAATTTTATGATATTTGTGAGGTTAGAAAGACATTCATTCCATTTAAAAACATTGACTTGTGCTCAAACTGCGCATGTCGGATCAATTTTCTCCAAGTATTCACTGGGATGAAAAGTTGTCGTCTAGACGATAAATATGAACGCAAAAGTATGTGCACTCGGACAAAACGCCCTCTAAATCCGAACGAGATTTGACGTTCGGTGTGCACTCTGGACGTAAATCTGAACGGAGCCCTGTGAGTGCAATGATTTGCTAATTCTAAAGCCGCCCTCAATTTTTATTGTGGCAATATGAATTGCTGCAATTATAATTGCAGCAATAAAAATTGAGAACTATAAAAGGTACCTTAACTAAGTTCAGCATATGAACTGGGTTCAGTTGAAAGATGGTGTACTTTAAATGAAGTTCAAGTCTGAACTTTGTTTAAACTAGCCGAAAAATTGAACCGTCAAAGTTGGACGTTTAAACTAGGATCAGTAATGTGTTTTGACATTGACATAATATTTATTCATTGTACAACACAAGAATAGTTATTTTTGTAATTTTATTGAAAAATCGACTTAATGGACGACTTAGAAGTGCTAAGTGAAGATGATGAGGTAATTGATGCCTATTATATAATAATTCGAGGAGTAATTGAAGGAGTAATTGCAAACCCAACTAACAGGTAATTACATTAATTAGATTTTCAACTGAATTTGTAATACTATGTATTTTGTATTCTGGAAATAATGCATTAACGCCTGCTAACAATAAGATATTTTGCAACGGGGTCATTTTTAATTACTACAGGTGATTTCTGTGGAGTACATAAAAGTACGGCAAGCAAGATTATTAGAAAGGTGTCTAGAGCAATAGCTTCATTACGTCCATAATACGTTAGAATGCCACAAACGGCAGAGGAAATCAGAAGTGGGCGCCATGGTTTCTATAGTATTGCAAGATTTCCGTGTTGTATTGGAGATTTGAATTGCACCAACGTTAAAATACAAAGGCTGCTAAGAATTAAGCTGAAATTTACAGAAATAGAAAGCAATACTTTTCAATAAATGTTCAACCTATATCCGGACCAGATTTAAGGATTCAAAATATTGTTGCGCGATAGGAAGGATCACAACAAGATTCAAACATATTTAAGATCTCCAGGATAAAATTTGAAAGGGGTGAAATGCAAGAAAATTTGATTGTTGCTGATCGTGGTTTCCGTATTAAATAGTATTTAATAACCCCACTGGCAAATCCAGTTACTCCAGCTGAGCAGCTTTTTAATGAATCAATAATTAGAACGCGAAATACAGTTGAAAGAAGTTATGGCCATGTGGATACAGAGATTTCCGTTACTAGCATTGGGTATAACGCGAAATACAGTTGAAAGAAGTTATGGCCATGTGGATACAGAGATTTCCGTTACTAGCATTGGGTATTCGACTAAAACTGGAAAGGGTAGAAGCTATTATAGTAGCAACAGCAGTTTTACATAATATTGTTTGTGAAAGGAGGGAAAGAGACCCACCATAGTGGATGAGGAACTTGAACAGTTAATTGAACATCAATTATTGGATGCTAAACCCCATTATGCAGAACAAAAACCAACAGAATAATAATTATTTTACGAGAAATTTACTAATTCGTTATTTTCGAGAGTTATTGTGAAATTAAAATAAATACAACTAAAGAAATATAAAAATAAGAATTAAATTTCTAAGAAGTCACTTTTTATTGACCACATCTGGTAGAAAACTAGTTTTCTAGTATTTTTACATTTATTTGATACATTTTAATACGACAAAATTGTCTAGTAGTTTTCAGTATAAAATAGAACTTTGTAATTTAATAATCACTGTGGAGAATTGTGGAATTTTGGAAATTTTCTGGTATATAATTCGGCTTCTTTTGCAAGTTGAAGCCTTTTTTTTTATCTTTTCATGCTTTGCGGGTTGTCTTCTCTCGTAGAGTATTAATAAGTTACTGGATACAAATTCATATAGATATTATTTAGGTTTAAATTTTTTTATTATAAAAATTATTGATGTTAATTATTATTTATCTATTACAACTAATTATAGTTATTAAACAAACGGCAATAATAAAGATAATACAATAATTTGGAACCAAAACTCAGTCATTACTTTTTAATTGTTTTTCTTTTAATTTCAGGTCTATATCTAAAATTTTCATCTTAATGGCAAATTCCTCTCTTCTCTGGTTCATCATTAAATCATGTTCTTCCCGCACTCTTTCAATTTTTGCTTTTGATTCTTCTAAAAATTGGCTCATTTGCAATTTAATTAGTTCTAATTTTGCACAACCTACCTCTGCACACGTATTATTGGTTTTTTTTCTAGGTATAGATTTGGCAGTTTTAGTAGGTTGATTTTTTTTTTGGAAATACTTGACTTGATTCAGGAATTTCTTTAAGTTATTTACTTGGTCCTGTTGCATTTTGTTCATTTATTTTCTCTTGTAAGTCCTTTGGAAGAATAGGAAAAGATCTTGATTTTTTTAACATTGTTGGAATGTATGTTACCTAACTTGATATCTGTAGTTCCGAAGCTTCTTCTTGAATTTTACTTAGATTGTCTACGTTATTTTCTAGAAATTCATCAAATTCCGATACTTTTCCGGTAACGCGTGTGCCTAAAATTGCTTTGATTGATTGATCCACTGTGTCAATCTTTATGGATTTAGGTGGTCCACCACCAGTCCCTCGCATGTATAATTTTTCGTCAGCGAATTTTTTTTTTTGTTCTTTTTTCAAATTATCGTATTTTCTTCTTAAAGTAACTACATCTCGGGGAGTAAAATTATTGGCATTAAATTCCTGACAAAGTTTTAGCCATTCAACGTTTTTTTCATTAGTATTATTGATATCGGTTTGTTTGCATTCTATAATATTTTTTCGTTTTGCAATCAGCAATACCTATTATAATATTATTTTTTTAAGAATGTAATATTTATCAACAATTCTTCCTCGCTACTTGAAAAATTCGCAGCCCGTTTATTTTTGTCCATTTCCACACTTCCAAACTTGTTTTAAAAACACAAATTAACACAATTCATCAGTTTTATCAGAAGTGTCATAGAAGTATCTTTATTTTGATCTAAGTCTACCCAGGAACCAAATTAGATAAAGTGTTTTTTAATCGTTTAATCACTTTGTAAACATATTCTAATAATGATAATGATATACCAAATTTAATTTCACGGTTTATATTTATTTAACGATTTAAAAAAACAGATTAATTAATTTGGTTCCTACCTGGGACTTTTAAAATAAATTTTCGCCCCTATTTTCGTTCTGCCAACATAAATTAAACTTACATCACCGGAACTAAGTTACTGACATAATTGAAAAACGCTATTCATGTTGATCTTGGTTCTATATTTGATCCAAGATCCGGTGAAGAAAAGTTTAAATTATCATTGAAAAACTGGCCCTTTTAATGTGTTAACTTCCCCGTTTGGTATGTATATAGACGTTTGCTAAGCGATTTTTTGAAGGCCTAATCTGATTGGTGGCCTCAGATTTGAAAATCTGATGCCACCAATAAGAGTTTAAATCAATGCTCACGTGATAACTAATTTTATGAACTTAGGTAGAACTTGAACAATACGCGTCTCTAGCAACTTTTAAGAAAAAAATCTCATTAATGTATACTTATTACTGAAATTGACACAATTTACAATGATTTGCTTTCAATACTAAAACGAAATTAATATCGAAATCTTATAAATACCGTTGAAAATTCAACTGTTAAATTGACAGAATTGACTTTAATTAGAGGTTATGTTATCTTGTTTTATTATTGAAAAATGTAAATTTAATAAGCAACTGTTAAATTAACATGTAACATATAAATAAAAGAAAAATGGATAACCTTTTGGACAAATAAAAGCAAGTAAAATATGTGTATACGTTATTAGATTTATTAAATTTCCGTACTTGATCACTTCAAGTACGGAAATTACATTTTTTTCATCATTAATAGGTATATAAGGAAAAATAAATGAACAAACTATGTATATAAATTTTATTCATACACTTGATATTTTAAAAAGAAACATGATACTTAATTATAAATATTGTTTTGTTATATTAAGATTAATATTAAACCGAACTTACCATTATTTAAAGTGAAAGGGGAAACAGATAGCTTGTGTTTTTTTTTTGATCTTCTTGAATGTATTGAATCTTCGTTTATTTTAGTATTGGCAAATATTACTACATAATCTCATTTTAGAAGCAATATTAAATACAATACACAAATTCTTACAATATAGACAATAATCTGAAAAGAAAGTTCTGGAAATTGTAAATCTGATAAATAATTTTCAAGCATATTCAGCTAGAAATTGTGAACATGGGTGCATAAACGGTATTCTTTTGAGCTCTTCGAATAATTCTTCCATTACTTCTTCCATTCTTCCAGGCTGGCGTTGACTGTCGGACTCTTCAATATTATGCTCTAATTATAAGCTATTTAAGTATAAATTTAATAATAAAAAAATTAATCAATTCAATAATAATAATAAATATATTTTTAAATGATTAACTGATAAATATTGAAAAATTGCTAAATTTTTTATTATATTTCTTAGATTTTGGCCTCCATAATACTCAAATCAGCCTTGATCAAAAATTTTAATATAAAAATGCCCAAATATAATAGGATAATAATTTACCCCTAAAGTAAATAAAATTGGTATATACTCCTAAAAAAATATAAATTATATATTAAGCTGCAATAAACAATATTCCGACACCTTACTTTTTTCTATATAACGATCGATGTCGCTGCATACAATTTTAATTTTTCGAAGATGGTTTTGTCCGTCCGTCCGTTTGTTTGCCTGATTAAACTCCAGAACCGTTAGAGATGGGCAGGGTACGATTGCGCCGGTAGTACCTGTTTTAATCCGATACGGTCAAAGGGTAGTTATGAAAATAATATTGTAATATTTTCATGTTTAAGTAATTTAAAATTTTTAAGTTCGTGTTGTGTGCTTTACTTAGATGGTACATTTGATTATGCCCCTAAATATTTTTGTTCGTTATTTACTTTACATGGCCGAAAAAATGGACATTACGTTCCTCTAGTTTTTTGTTTATTGCCAGATAAACGTAAATTGTCATATTTAGCAGTATTTAAACTCATTGAAAATAATATCACGCGATTATGTTTCAGTTTACAAGTTTGTGAAATAGTGGCCGATTTTGAAGATGGAATCCATTGTGCAGTAAAAGAAATTTGGCCACAGGTAACATTGATTGGCTGTCGTTTTCACTTACCTCAAGCTTGGATGCGAAAAATTCAACAATTAGGTTTAATTACAGAGTATAAAAACCAAAATTCACAAATAGGCCAAATACTGCATTGGATTTTTGGCTTAACAATTTTAGATCCATCGAATGTAGGCGATTATTTTGCATTTAATTTCTGTTCAGAAGATATTAGTGATCCACGACTTACTCAATTTTTTGATTTTTTAACGATAAATTATATTAATGAAATCGCCCGTTTTCCTCCTAAAATTTGGGCATGTGAGTCGGCCACTTCGCAAAGATCCACAAACTGCTCCAAATCATTTCATTCGGCATTTAATAAATGTTTTTACCAACCACATCCAAAAATTTTACAATTTATTTACATTTTAAATGAGTACCAAACCAATGTATACGTTAAATTAAATATTACTCATTTAAAAACAGTAATTTCAAATAAAAAATACAAAAAAAAGTTAATATATTTACAAGAATTAATTGAAAATTATAAAGAAAACAGAATGGAAATGTATAATTTTGTAAAAGCATCCTCGTATCATTATAACAGTTTATTTTAAATTTTGTATGTATCTATAATTTGTTAAATAGTTATTTGTATGTCTAGGCCGCGAAATACCTTTTTGGCGGACCGAAAGAAAGATTATCGCCGAGGCCGCTTGCGGCCGTGGCAAGATAATCTTGAGGTCGCCAAAAAGTTTCGCGGCCGTGGTATACACACTATTTTTCGTGCAATCGTTAAAATTATAAAATTAGATCATTGCCAATAAATTTATTATTGCATTTAAAATCAACAGCAGTTCAATTTAAGTAACAAAATCACAGCTGCTATGGAAATGACAGTGTTTGAATATACAAAATATTTTGGCAGTTCTTGACAAAACCCAAATATCTCTGACATTAATAGTGATATTTCAGTATCTTGTTGCTTCAACTTCTAGAGTAAATACAACTAATAATACAATCAAAATTAATATTTATCTTGATGTAAGTATGTATTTGCTAATTTAAAAATTAATACTGTGTTTAATAAAAAATAATAACATTGTTAGTTTCGTATTGTAGAAATGTGAAATTTGAAAGTGACCTTTGCTTTTTCGGCCGTTGCCATGGGCAACGGCTGCGATATCGAATTTCGCGGCCGCTGTGGAGAACGCGAAGTACTCACTTCGCGTACGGTTGCACGAAAATATATTTTTTTTATATATTAATCTTGATTTTATTTTAAAATTAAAAAATATTCCTCTTTTTTCAATGGAATACCTATATTATGTTTATCTTTTTTTGGCGGCGCAATCGTCCCTTGGGATTAGTAGACTACCTGAAACAACCGGCGCAATCATATCACCGACTTAGGACAGCTCAGGTAATATCGGCGCAATCGTCCTATACCCTTAGAGATAGAGACAAACGTACAACGGCAATATATTCAGCATCGTTAAAAATCCCATAAATGATATTAATCTTTGACCTATTTTTTACTTTCTCGCTACTTGTACCATATACAGAGTGTTGAAATTTTCAATGTACACTATTGGGATTTCATTAAACGTTATAGATACAAAGTTGGTTAAATGGGAAAAAAGTTGCATGTTATCAAGACAAATTTACTGAATTAAAAAAAATTTTAATATCAGGTCCGGTTTCAGAGATATTTGCTTAAATCCAAAATTGACGATTTTCGTTTTATTTAATTATCACCTTTATTTTTAAAGATAGTAGAAAACGTTTTTTATCATCAAAATTTCCCAAAGTACAGTTCATTGTTGAAATTTAATTAAAAAAAAATTACGTGTGATACATGGTTGGATAGAGAACAAAATGGATATTTCAATAATAAAATAAAAAGTACTTGTCCGTATTTTAAAAAAACTGAGAGTTACGGCAAAAATATTGTCGTTTTTCACTTGTTATTACATTAATTTTAATTTAAATAATACATCTTTTTAGCTGTAAAGACAGATGTCAAGTAAATAAAAAGGGTTTTAGCTTTTTTGCAAAACTTTTCCTTCACAAATTTAATACTATAAACTTTGTCAATTCATTAGCGTGGCATATAGTTTTAACAAAAAGTTTACCAAAACTTCTATTCCACAATAATCTTAATCAAGTGATGCCAAAATCAGTTTATCGAAGATATTCATGAGACGTGAGGTTCTTTCTCTAACCTAATTTCAATTAAATTTTCGCCTAGAAGTTTACTGCTGCATATCCTATTAACTTTATTTTTAGTTAAATATCTTGGTCGGAAAGTTGGAAATTGAAATTTAAAATATCGTTCGTGGACATCAGTCTAATTAAATCTATAATATAAGCGGCAAAGCTGACTGACTGACTGACATAGAATCAACGTAGAGCTAAATCTACTTAACCCAGAAATTTCGAGAATATGTTCAGTTTATAACATAGATACCCACTAGAAAGGATCTTGTAAAATTTTGATTTTAAGGGATAGAAAAGGGTGGAAAACGGTGGTAGAGAAAAATAGATAAGAATATTAGAAAATAGGGTAAATTATGAAAAATAAAAAAAATAGGAAAAGTAGGGAAAAATAGCGAAAAATAGAAAATTATGAAAAAATATAGAAAATGGAGAAAAATAACGAAAATAGAGAAAAACAACAAAAAAATGGGTCAAATAGGGGAAAATGGAAAAAATGGAGAATAGAAAAAAATAGGGGCAAAATATGCAAAAATAGGGAATATAAGAAATAAATATGGAAAATAAGAAAACTAGGAAAAGATAATAAAAAGTAGGAAGAAATAGAAATAAATAGAAAAAAATAAGAAATATACAGAAAAATAGTGAAACGTATGGTAAAATAGTGAAAAATAGTTCTCCTAGTGGAGGAAAATTCTGGAAAAGGTAGGAAACGTGGAAAATGTGGAAAAATTGAAAAAACGGTAACAAATAGTAAAAATAGGGTAAAATGCAGACAAATAGGGAATAATGGGAAAAATGGGACGAAATACGTCAAAATATAAATGACTTTAAGGAATAACAGGAAAAATAGAAAGAAACAGAAAAAAATTGGAAAATAAAAAATAGGGAAAAATAGCGAAATATTGGGAAGAATGCAAAAAAATAGGGAAAAAGGGGAAAATACAGGAAAAAAATGGAGAAAAGTAGGGAAACATATGGGAAAATACTAAAAAATTGAGAAGACTAGGGCAAAAACGGAAAATAGGGACTATAAGGAACGAATAGGGAATAATAAGGACAAAATAATGGAAAATAGGGTAAAAGTAGTGGCAAATATTAAATAATAGAGTAATTGTAAAATTAGAGTAAAATAGAGAAACATATGGGAAAACAACGAAAAATAGAACAAAATGGTGAAAAATAGGGGCAAATAGGGAAGTTACAAAAAAATTGGGAAACATACGGGAAAATAGTGAAAGATAGGGCAATTAGGGAGAATAGAGGAAAACAGAGAAAAATAGGAATAAGAAAAATAGAGAAACTTAAGAAAAATTAGGGAAAATTGCGAAAAATAGGCAATAACAAGAAAAAATAAATCTGTCAAGTGCGTGTCGGACTTCGCACATTAAGGGTTCCATACGAAGGGTAGAATATAAGCCAACTGTCTAGAAAACAGGATTCTTAAAGGAATTTAAAATTTTATTCGAACTAATAAGTTCAAAATACTTGGTAAAAGATTTAAACAAGTAAAAAGAAAAATCTTGGTACAAAGAATTAAACAAGTGAAAAGAAAAATAACCTGGACCATGTGTGCAACGAACAAATTTGTTAATATCAGCGTAACCAACAAAGATACAAAAAAAAATTAGAAAATTCATACGATTGCACAGATAAAAAAAAATCGGCTGTGTCACCCCAGGATTTTCCCGGCTCGACCGTAGAGAATATGTTATTTATTATTATTATTTTAATTACAAAATACTAAGCATTACATTGATTTATGGAACACATTAAAAATAGCGAGCTGATGGTGAATTACTATTTCAATGTTGGTAATGACATAAGCTGCGCATGCGCACGTTATATATCATACTGCTACAATTAGGATCTCCTAAAATCATGTGTGAAAACTATTGGGAATTCGGGAAAAATTTTCATACAATAGTTGTAGAGAATTTTAAATGTGTATTTTTCTCGCTATCTAGCGGCGAAACTATTAGGAATTCGATAAAAGTTAAACATAAAAGTTAAAGAAAATTTGATGCTTTACAACTTTGCACAAGAAAATTTTGCACTAAATACATTGTTTGTCCTCAAAATCAAGAAAAACTGTAGAAAACATACATGCACATTTTTTACGCGCCCTCTAGTGGCGCAACTATTGGAGATTTTAGAAAAAGTTTGAGATAAAAGTTATAGAGAATTTTATGCTCTAAAACATTGTACTACAAAATTTTGCACTAAAGTATATTGTTTATCCTCAAAATCTAGAAAAACTAGAGAAAACCTACATGCACATTTTTAGGCGCCCTCAAGTGGCGAAACTATTGGAAATTTTGGAAAAGGCTTAAGACACAAAATTGTAGGTAATTTTATGTTCTAAATCTTTATACTACAACATTTTGCATTAAAATGTATTGTTTGTCCTTAAAATTTAAATAAAGCAAAAAATTGTTACGTGTATATTTAACCAATGTCGGTCTTGAGGACCCTCCACTGTACCAATTTAAACTGAAAACTAATGGTCGCATTCTAGGCACACACCAACCCTCCATACCAAATTTCAGCTTGATTGGTCAAACGGTTCGGCAGTTATCGTGGAAGATTACACACAGACACACAGACACACAGACAGACCATACGCTGGAAATGGTCTCAATCTTCTTGGGGGACCTCAAAATGGATATTTCCATCGATATCTCAAATTTTTTTTTGCTCGTTCACCTTACTTTCCCTTTGATGGGTCCGGGAAAGTAATAAAATATTGAGTTATTACAATTAGCATAAATACAAAGGTACGGAACCATAAAAATTAGGGAATGGTAATGAAAAAATCATATTTATTAATATATTAGTATTTGTTGATAAAATATACGTAACAATAAACATCACCAAATTTCAAGTTCATAGGTCAATGGAAAGTTAAAAAATTCTTCTAAACAAAATTTTGTAAAAAATGCTGGCTGCTTCTCATGCCTACACTTTGCAATATTTTTTAAATCAAAAATATGTCTTTATACTGACTTATTTACTCAATGAGCTCTATTCAACGATACCTCACTTGATGGGGTTGGCCAAATTTTTTTTTCAGCGCCCCCCTTTAGCTGTATGGTGGCCCCCCTTAAAAACATTTAAAAATATTTTTTATAATTCATAAAGGTTTGGGTCAATAATACGCATATACTGTGAAAATTTGAAGACTCTAGCTCCAACGGTTTAGCTGCTGGACCGGTGTGACAGACGGACGGACGGACGGACACGCGAGTGAGAACAATAGGGTTCCGTTTCGACAATAAGATTTGGGATACAATAAGATTTGGGATACAGAACCCTAAAAATGGCGAAACTTTAGCAAAATAGGCAAAAATAAGAACAATAGGTGACAAAGAGGGAAAAATAAGAAAAAATAGGAAAATAAGGAAAAATAAGGATAAACAAGGAAAAGTATGGAAAAATAAGTAAAACAAGGAAAATAGGAAAAAACAATGAAAAAGAGGAAAAAATAGAAAGAAATTGGAAAAAATAGGAAATATAAAAAAATAGGGAAAAATAGAGGAATATACTGAAAAATGGGAAAAAACACCAGAAAAAAGGAGAAAATAGGAAAAAATATAACGAAGTAGGAAGAAATCTGAAAATTAGAGAAAAATAGAGCAAAATTTGGAAACATATGGGAAAATAATAAAAAAATAGAGAAATATGAGGCAAAATGGAACAAATGGAGAGAAATAGGGATATTAAAGAAAAATAGAAAAAAATAGGGAAACATATTGAAACACACTTATGCAAAAATAGCAAAAAAATAGGAAAATAGGGACAAGCGTGAAAAAATAGAAAAACTAGGGGAAAATAAGGAAAACGTGGAAAAATAGAGTAAAATACGGAAGCATTTTGAATAATATGGAAAATAAGGAAAAATAGAGGACTTTTAGGAAAAATTGGTAATAATAGGAGCAAAAATTAAAAATAGGGAAATTAGAAGGAATGAGAAAAATAAGGAATAATAGAAAAATAGGGAAAAATATTAAAAAGCTGGAAAAATAAGAAAAACAATAAAAAGCAGTAAAAATTAGAAAAACCATGGGAAAATAAGGAAAAAAGGGTGAAAGAGGGAAAGTAAAGAAATATTTGGAACAAAGGGAAAGATTGGACCAAACATAGAAAATAATGAGAAATAGTAAAAAATAGCTTAAAATATGGAAAATTAATGAATAACAAGAAACAGATATAGAAAACAGGAAAAAATAATGAAAAACAGGATAAAATAGGAAGGAATAGGAAAAAAGAAAAAATAGAGATTATAGAAAAAAGGAAAAAATAGCAAAAAATAGAGAAAACCTTGGGAAAAAGACTAACAAATAGTGGAAACTAGGGAATAATAAAAAAATAATGAGAAATAGAAAAAAATAGGAAGAAATGGAAAAATAATAAAACATAGGAAAAAACAAAGATCGGTCGACCAGGTATTAATCTTATAAAGAAACTCCGTAGCAAAGGACGCGTATTCAGCAAGCATTCAGCTACATCGATGATTATTCAACACTATAATACATGTTGATGTATTACGATCCTCTTATTTCTAAAACATGCCAATCAATACAAACTATATTTAAAAAAATTGAGTATCGCAGGGTTTTCAGTTGATCGCAATTGGATTTAATAAATTCACAAAAGTGAGGAAGAATGGTCAAAAATTATTTTGTTTGTTCAAATGATAACTTAAAGTGTTCAAGAAAGTGTGCCAACGAATACGGTAAAATCTGAAGCATCTCTTGTAAAATTATCGTTGAAAATATAGTGTATTTCTGACAGTTCTGGGTACAAAAAATGGAGATTCCTATCTGCTTGGCATACCAGAGCATACGGCAAAATTTCAACTTAAAATGATGCTTAATTTTCAGAATTAACTTTGACAATACAAATTAAAGTACAGTAATATGAAATACAATAAAAGTATTTTTTTTACAAATAGTAGAATACTTAATACGATACCATTAAATACAATATGCAAAAAAATATACTAGGTAATATTTGGTCACTACTCTAACATTTGAGATAATTAAATTTACAAGCAAAAAGTCTTTCAATCAAAAAACTACAAACATTAAATGTCAAAAAAAAATTACTCATTTTAGAAGAATTTTCGACGACATGATTAATTATCTCTATTTCTGCAAGGAACGAAAAGTATAAAAAAGATGTATTTCCTTTTTATACTGAACAGGGTTTAATACATCCGTCTTGAGTGCAATTACAGATTTTCGAAGCGAGTTTTTCGCTGGCTTGTTCGTTTGTCGACAACTCTTTTCTGTTCTCTCTACAAATGTAATTAATTTGTTTTTCACGTACCTTCGGATTTTTATTACATTTTACAGCGTTTAAGTCTAAGCCATTATAATTTAGATATAAGTGGCGGATTTAGGTATAACTAACATGACCCCAGGGCGGCAAATTTTTTAATATAATACGGAATACCTAAAAAAGAGGAATACGACAAGTTATATAGATTATCAAAAGGACCCGACACATTTCTGTTTTGAAGCTGTATATTCGCTGAAATCAATATGTGTTATTCCTCTTGAGCTCCTGATCAAAAGTCTCATGGTCCCAAGGTCGTTAAAGGAATAGTTTTCCAGATATTGGGGTGGAAAGACGATTTTTCAGGCTGTTTAATTGAGTATGGAGATATGGTTCATTCAACCCATATTCGTTAGTTTTTTATTGGGGGTTTCGGGTCACTGATGTCGAATCTATCTTAAAAGTAGTACCTATTTGATAGCTGCCAATAGTACTGTCAATGCACTTATTTTAGAAACAGGAGTATCAGCATAAATTTCAAATCCGACTATAGGCGCTGCCTTTATTCTACCTTCTCCTCTTGTCTTCTGATTTCTTTCCCATTGCCAATTTTATGAAGTTTTGACCTGTTCCTAGTTCCTCTTACTTTACTACTCCCCTTGTAGATACTCGCTCCCCTGGTCTTGCCTCTAAGGCCATTCTCTGCGTTTCCCAGCGGATATCGTATATATAATCTATTTGACCACAATAATCACAATCTGCCGATTCGGTCATTCCAATTCTATGCGTGTCCGGACAATACCTGGGTAATGTAGAAGCCAGTCCTTATATGTTTACATGCAACCCATTCTCTCACGTTAGGTATAAGTCCCTTAGTCCACTACGCCACAATTGACTGTTTTAATATCGTCCGTGATCATTCCCTGCGATGCCAGTCTGCACCTTTCTATTATAATCTCATCCGTGAGTAGTAACTCCGCGATCACCGTTTTTGTCCCCGCAGACACCGTTGTGTAGGCACTAGCAACTCTGATGAACATTCGTCTCTGTATCGGTATAAGCATTGGTTGTACTTCTTGATTATCAGCACTTGTCCCCACACTGGTGCAGCGTATAATGTTACCGAAGCCACCACGCCATAAAAAACCCTTCTACTATGGAACCCACCCCCTTTTACGTCATCTTCACGTGCTCATTGAAAAGCAACTTGTCGTCAAAGTATACCCCCAGATATTTCGCCGCTCTCTTCGGTTTAATCTTCGAACCGTCTAGAGTGAAAACTATGCCCTCCCTACTCCTGGGCCTGTAGGCCTTTACTTGCTAACCAGTTTCGCACCTTCCAAAGCGCCATGTCAACTTGGAATATGAGTTCCTCTTTGTCCTCTGCGTTGACGACTATTGCAAGATTATCCGCGTAAGCTACCTGGCTACAATTAACCCCTAGGTTTAGATCTAATGTTTACGAGTACTATCAAACGCCACTGCCACCCGATCCTTTTTACCTGCCCTTCCTAAAACCACACTGATTCTCAGAGATCAGGTCCCTCTCCTTCAATTCATTCTCAAGTCTCTGCTTGATCAGGTGCTCAATAATGCATATCGGTCGAAATTGCCCAATGTTGGGTCACCCTCCGCTAGAACCTCGTCTGGCCCTGGAGCCTTACCAATTTTTAACTTCTCCACCGTCTCCTGCAGTTACTCATTAGTGAATGGATCCGGGTTATTTCTCTTGTGTTCGGGAATAGCTCCCTAGTCATCTCAATTTTCTTTTCATCAGAAATTACATACGGTGTCAACATATTCTTGAATTTGCTGGTAACGATCTTATATCCCTGCCCAAAATGGTCTTCCTCTAATTCGCTGCATAGCTTGGTCATAGTTTTTAACCTTGGACCTCTGGATTTCCCTCCTCAGCTGCCTCTTCAGTTCGCTGTACACTCCCTCAATCTGATCTGTTTCTCCCGCCGTCTCATGGCTGCCTCTCCCCCTAGTCAGTCTTCTTCTAACCTCTCTGTGCACCGGCGCCTGGCTTCCTCAACGGTTTCGTTTCACTACACGGGCATCTGCCTAATACATACTTTTATCCTACTCGTGGTGACTTTTTGCGCAGCTCTGACTTTATCCATCACCTCCTGTGCTGATACTATTTGCTTACTGCTCATAGTTAGAGTTCTTAAATGCTTCTTTATTCAGTGAGCTTTTGGCCGAAAATTAGCTCCTCTTCCTCTTGCTGGCCAGATTCAGCTCAATTATTATATACCTGTGGAGGCTTAGCGACTTCGGCTCCTTTAATTTGCTAGCAACACTGCTGGAGTAAAACGACATATCAATGACGGACTTCTGGTAAAAGTTGGAGTCGTACTTATATTTAGGACTGTGAGGTCCAGGGCCATTATGCACTATGCTAGGAATTCTACTCTTCTATCCTGCTTAATCTCACCCCTTAAAGCCGACTTGGAATCTCCTACGACCAGAACGTACCTGTCCTCCTGCTGTATGTCATCCAGTAGGCATTCGACATGCTCCTTTTATGTACCTAGGTTCACATTAGGAGATATGTAGCAGTTGTATAAGGTCAGCCAGGTCCTCAGTCTTGCTTTTTCTATTCACATTTATCTGCATAACCTTAATCATCATTGCAGTGTAAAATATAAATATAAATACATATTAGACAACATTGCTCTCTTAACATCATGGCTGCCGCCTCCTCATCCAATTCCCCTAGGCCTTAGCGATCTAACCTCGGCCGTTTCCTTACCCGTGTGGGACTCTACCACTCTGACCACATCTGATCTCGATGTAATAGCATCTACGTCATAAATGTGTATCACCACTATTTTCCACTTAAGGTCCTTGACTTCGGCCCCACACATATTTTTACTGATCTTCTCCTTTAGTACTCTTATGCCCTCCTTATCATCCACTTCGACTATTGGGTCTCCCGCTCTTGACTTCCCAATCGCTTTCATCCCATACTAATTTTAAATAAGTGCCCGATTTTCATTCTGAACAGACCGATTATCTAAGTACCAACTTATCCAACTACATCCGCTCATATTTGTTCACGTTTTGGAAAACTTTACAAAAATCAACAAGTACTGTTAATACTAAATTTTTGCATATTTTCGTCAGCTCTTTCGCATAAAAATCAGTGACAGTCGAAAATAATCAAGTGGTTCATAATACAGAAAATAGACGCTAAAAAGTCCCAACGTTAACAAGAAGCCATAGCGAAAACAAGGAAACTAAAAATATTTTTTCACAAAATACGAAATAAAAATAGTTCTTCCACTAACTGAGATAAAGTCTCAGTCATCGAGTTCAAATTTGACTGGTATATACAGGATTTTATAAACCATTATAGACACAAAGTTGGTTAAATAAAAAAATGTACATTTTCTACACAAAATGCTTGGTTTTGCCCAAATAAAATATCAGGTCAGGTTTCCCAGATCTTTGGGAAATACCAAGTTGACGATTTTCTTATAATTGAATTAACATCTTAAATTTTAGAGATATATATATTTATTTAAA
Source organism: Neocrepidodera transversa (assembly GCA_963243735.1). Taxonomy (NCBI): domain Eukaryota; kingdom Metazoa; phylum Arthropoda; class Insecta; order Coleoptera; family Chrysomelidae; genus Neocrepidodera; species Neocrepidodera transversa. The sequence continues at coordinate 31,507,963 of OY725338.1, read as the reverse complement.
ACAATGCTTCGTCTTGAAGGGTGAACCTTACTTATTTTTATTTAAATACGGACCTGTATTTGTTTCATTTTTAAAATCCCAATTTTTTTTCTCCATCCCATAATGTAGAACATTTAATCATCTTATTAGGTTTTGATAATATACGGTGCTTTAGGATTTTTTCCAAGTACGGTCCTGTTTCGTATTCACTTTAAATATTAATAAATCTTTTTGAATCAAATATGTTTAAAAGGTAAGTTGTGTAATAAATATTTAGTGTAATAGTGAATAGCACCATAATTAGAAAAATATCAAAAGAACAGTTCATCTGAATACGAATCTGGTGTGAAAGAAACAAAATTAAAAATGGCAGTTACAATACCGCGGACGCTGTTTTAGAAATCGGCGGAATTCACTTGAAATTTGTTATTTGGAGGATAATAGTAAAATATTAGTGTGAGTGGCTTACCATAAACATCATCTAGCAAACAGTGAAATAAATTTTATTTGGCTTCGCAACATTAAAAAATTGTAATTGATAAAGTTGCGGGGTACTGAATATACATTATTAATAAGGTTAAAAAGTAAAAAATAATTTTTGGGGACACAAGATGTGTCTCATCTTACAACATGGTAGTACCGAGTACAATGGGAGAAGGATCAGATAAATCCTGACCCAAACCAGAACATAAGTGGCATTTGAGAATTAACTGTGCGGCGCGGGAGCCAATCGAATATCCCACGTAGGGGTAGGAGAGAACACTTACGTTAGGGGAGCGAACCCACAAAGGCAGATCGAAGGAGTTTAAAATGAAAGGAAGTTGTACTACCCTGACCCAATTAAGGACAGTAAGTAGTAAAAACAGCGATGTAACAAATTTTTAATTTGTTTGTCAATTGTCACTTGTCACTGTCCGTTCTACAGTCGACTAATGTTCGGGTCACTCGCGCCACATTTTGTTACAACTTGACTGTACATACTAGAAACTTTATTTTTGCCTCTAAAATGTTAAAACCATTGTAAAAGATAAGAATCTTCCTCTTATTATACGTAATACGCTATGTAAACCAATTAACTATTTGGTCTTAATACTAATCATATTTTTTTTCTTTTCAGGTAAGTCGACTTAATATATCACCATTATTTAAAAAGTCCAAGGTAAGAAAATATGTTATTAATCATCGGCTAAGATTTTTCCTGCACATGTAAAATATTATAAAATGTATTTTGAAGATAAGGCGCGTCCTTTACTCTCATTTCGCTTCCACCTAGCTGTCCTTTACCCAAATAAGATAGAATTAGCCAGATTATCACCACCATCAAGTAACATTTTATTTCTGATTGTGCTTTTATGTCAAATCAGCCACAATTTTTTAAAAAACATAACTGCCCATCACCCTTTATGTGCAAGAATTTTTTGAACAAACTATGTTTCCATTATATTAAAGCATGTCAATAGTACCATCAACTCAAAATATAAATTCATTTGTTTGTTATTAAATGATATAATTAAGATATTGGGATTTTTAAATTAGTACCCTGTATCGTAAAAACAAAAGTATTTTAATGCAAAGTTTTGTATTAGAAGGGCCACCTGCAACCTGAATTTCTCAAATACGGACCTGAATTTTTATCTACTGCTTTGATACCAAATTACCATCTCTATTTAACGTTCGTTACGGAATTTAAATATAATGACGTTCCTGTAAAACTATTAGCAGGTACAGTAGAAAGACGAATGCTTCCGTTCACCCTTTGTTGGGTCGTGACAGTTCACAGGATGAAGGGCTCAACGGTCATTAACTTGGGTTCAAAAGTTTTTGCAAAAAAGTAAAGTTCACGTCTCATTGAGCGGCATGAGATCGTTCTAACGAATCTGACTGAAGTATCTTAACTACTCCAATATATTGGACAAAGGGTGAAAGATTTTAGATACGATTTTCTGAGATTTTTCATACCAAAATTGATGTTTTGAAACATGTGTGTTGATTTGGTTGTTAACGTTTAATGTTGGTGTAGTAAATTAAATACAATTAAAATGTAATTCATAGACTGAACTTTAATAAACAACAAAAATTGAGAAAGACAGTATGAGTATTACAGAAATCTTGATGAAGACTTGTTTCTTGATGAAATGTTCAACTTCTGTAGCCGCGCGAAAAATCACTTTTAATTTTATTTTGGTTTTTTCAATAAACTTGTGTTTAATACTTAAGAAAATTCTGTGATTGAAATCGTATGAAATTGTAAACACATTTTATTATTTCATTTATTGAATTGAAGAATATTATTTCAGTAGTGACTGGTGTTTTAATAGCCGGGGATACATTAACAATGTAATCGATGTTTAAAAAGGTCATAAAAAAATTCGGCTGCGTTACCCCAGAACTTTAAAGGCTCGGCTGTAGAGAATATCATTATTTTAATTACCAAATACATTAATTTTTGGAAAAAAATTCAAACAGTAAGCCTATGGTGAATGCGTTTACCGAATTGATATTTCAATATTGATAATTATATAAGCTAGCGCATGCGCAAATTATATAGCACACTGTTACTATTAGGATCTACTAAAATCATGGGTCAAAACTGTTGGGAATTCTGGAAAAAATTTGATAGCAGTTGTAGGGAATTTTATGCACTCCAACTTTGCACTCCAACTTTGCACTAGAACATTTTGCACTAAAGAGCATTGTTTGCCTTCAAAATAAAAAAAAGACCAAAAGCCTAAATGCGTATGTTTTTCGCCCCCTAGCAACGAAACTATGGGGAATTCGAAAAAACGTTAGACAAAAGTAAGAAGAAATTTGGTGCTCTACAACTTTGCACTAGACAATTTTGCACTAAAGTACATCGTTTGTCCTCAAAATTTGGAAAAAGTACGGAAAACTACATGCACATTTTTTGCGCACTCTCTACTAGACCAACCATTTTAAATTCTGGAAAAAGTTTTATACAAATATTGTGGAAAATTTTATTCTCTAAAACTTTTCATTACAACATTTTATACTAAAGTGTATTGTTTGTCATTAAAATTAAAAAAAAGGCAAACAATCTTATATGTTTATTCAATCAATGTCGGTCTTGGGGACCTTTTACTGTACCAATTTGAACCAACTATAGTCGCATTCGAGGCACACACCAACCCTTCGTACCAAATTTCAGCTTGATTGTTTAAACGGTTCGGCAGTTATGGTATAGACACACAGACACAGAAACACACATTTAGAACTTACTCTGGAAATGGTTTCAATCTTCTTGTGGGACCTCAAAATAGATAGTTCCATCAATATCTCGAAATTTTTGTTGCTCGTTCACTGTACTCTCCCTTTGATGGTACCGGGAAAGTAAAAATAAGGACCTGCCTCAAAGCACGTTAATAAGTGCAATTTGGTTTTCTAATTTATGTAGAGAGTGAGAATATTATGCAGTTGACTAATTTATGTAGACAGTGAGAATATCATGCAGTTGGCGGCCGGCTTTTGAAATGAGATGCAATAATATAAAGACGGCGATATGAGTTTTGTCACAAAGGAGTAATAGAGAGGAATTTATATTTTTTAGAACACAGCGTACACCTGCAAGAATATTTTTTTTTCTGAAATAATATTTTTATGGAAATTATTTAAACAATAATGATTACAAAGAATTAGTTTTTGTTTTATAAAAATGTACCAGCTTTGAAATGACAGCGATAATTAATACAGAAGGAGTTCAGAAAATAGATTTTTTCTGTGACATGCAAAAATGTTAAAGTCCAGGCAAATTACCTTTATAAATAGAAGTTCGCGGTAGAGCAAAAAACTAATTGGATTAGGTCGGGTTAGTGTGCATTAATAGATCTTGCTCCAGAGCGGAAAATCGAACCGGTTGAGTAACCAAATTGTGAAAAAAATGCAAAACACGATTTTTTTTTTTAAAGTCTGGCTTATATATAGGAACTTAATGGTTTTAAGTAAAAATGTGACTAAAGTTTTGTTTCCTATGAAATAAAGTACAAAGGTATAATGTGCAAAAATAGTATACTTACCAAAATTTTACCATTGTTATAGACCGAGAGTCCACTGTAAAAAAACTCGTAAGGAATAGAAGACGCAGCAAACCGGATAGAATAGTAAAGGGGATCATATAATAGAATCATGTATCAGGATCCTTATTCCTAAGTGGCACGGAAGTGAGGGAAAATCTAGTTTGAATATTTCGACCCCTTCAATCCAAAGAAACAATACAGCAAGATCCAGTGGAGGAGGTAAGGATGTCTCAAGGACACATATGTAGTTGCTGCATTATCGATGGCGCGCATAAAGAAGTGACCAAATCTGCAGCAAGTAAGAGAAATGGGTTCTCAGGGTCACAAAAATATCACTTGCAGCATCGTACTTGACGTACTTGAAGATACGAGTAAAGGTAAAGAGACTCCAAATTTGATTCGATCGATCAAGGGTAGTACCTGGAGGCCAAAAGTGCGATTTACTGCATCGTAGGTAATGGTGCATGGGCAAACAAGAGGGTCGAAAATTTTCAAACCTTGGCCCGTCGCCATAAAATGAAGAATTGATAATTTGGCCATTTTTGTAGACACATCTTGTTAATTGTATTAAACACTATGAATAATATCTTTTGTTGCATGAAAGAGCAACCCCATATATATCACCACTATTGGCTACGCCCCTTAAGTGGTGTATTTTTCGTCACGACTATGCAGTATTCGATCATAATGTGTGGAAAATTACTATAAAATGTATACATTATTGCTCGTTAAATAATATAGTATTAGGCAATGACGTAAAAAAATTCAGTATTGCAAAACAGAAAGTGTAGTCCTTTCATGACTAGAAACGGAAAATAACCTTTTTTGAAATCCTCAATGCACATAATGAAAATTCTCGTAAAAACGAATCTTAAAAAAAAATGTTTTGGTCCAGTGTATAGATCATGAGGTACGAATTAATAGCAATAACAATATTATAGATCGAGTCATTTTCGTGTACTTTTAATGTGCAAATTCTTATTAAAAAGTGACATAAGCTTTATTTAAAAAACAATTATGGAGATTAGTCTACACTAACAGTTGGAATTTGGGTAAAAAATGGTCTTTTTTTAATTGGTTTTATTCCACTAGCGGCAAGTATAAACTTTGCCATATTGTACCTCATGTACTGTATAATAAGTTTTCTTTTGTCATATTTTAGTAAAAACTATTAGTTTCTGAGATACAAGCCCAGTTTTAAAAGAAAAAATCCGGTTTATCGAATGTTCTTTAACTTTATTATTAATTAGCTTTTGCCCGCGACTCCTTCTGCATTGATGTCGGAATAAATAAAAGTTTATTTTCTGTACCCGTTTCCTTTCCCGATTTTTCAAACATTTTTCCCTATTTTCACCCCTCTAAGTCGACTTACCATATCAAGTGTTATATCAAATGAAAGGTCATTGGTTGCAAATCTCTAAACAATTTTTTTTATAATCATATTTTTTTATATAATTTAATGTGACTTACTTTTATACTTATGGTGAAGTTTTCAGTTCGAAGTAATTTATTCATACCGATAGATATTTTTATCCATATTTTACAGAAAAATAAAACTAGGTATCCAAATTTAATAATTTTTGTGAAAATTGAAAAATCTGAAAAAGTTCATACTGATAGACAATCATCTATATTTAACAAAAATAATGAAATTAAGTCCCCAAATTTAAATAAAAATAACTGTTAAAGTTTCAGCTTTAGCTGGCCGGAACCCCCCGTACGATAATTAATGGATTTTTTTTGTAAAAAATAGACCCCCTTGAAAATATTAAAAACTGAAGTACATGTTGGTTTATTTATCAAACGAAATGTACGTACCAATTCTTAAGCCCATATTTTTTATGTTGTTTTTCTTGAATCCCTTCCCTTCATTTTTAAAAATACATATTTTTAGGAGATTCTACGTGCCAATTTTCAAGCTCCTATCATTATAGTTTTCGAGATATTCAATCCAATATTAGGGGAAGGAAAACCGGTATTAGAGAGAAACTTTTATTTATTCCAACATCAATGTGGACGGGAGGTCACCACGCATTGAGATTGCTTTTACTGTATGCGGTTATAAAATGCTTGCGTCACCCCTAAAATAGCCAAAAACCACCCTTTTTGGTGGGTTTTTCGCAATAATTTTTATGAGACCCAAATAATGCTGTATAATGTTCTAATTGTGATGAAAATTAGCAAATTTGGTACGCCCGTAAAAACTAAGCACAAAGTGTACATTAAGGAGTGACATCCACCTCTAAATTGACGTACAATCGAAAAATGCTGGGAAATTTTTTTTAACTTTTTTACCCTTTAACATTGAGTTGAGGTAAATAATTTCTACTGTCCTTCCTCTTTCTAATTAAATTACTTGGAGACAAGTAATAAAAAATATTTTCACCACCTCAGGAGGAAGAGTCACCCCTAGGTAAAAAAATCGGCTGTGTCACCCCAGAACTTTCCCGGCTCGACCGTAGAGAATAGGATTATTTTAATTACAAAATACTAAGCATTACATTAATTTATGGAACACATTAAAAATAGCAAGCCGATGGCAAATACGTCTACCGAATTGATATTTCAATGTTGATAATGACATAATCTGCGCATGCGCACGTTGTATATCACACTGCTACTATTAGGATCTAGTAAAATCATGTGTGAAAACTATTGGGAATTTGGGAAAATTTTTCATACAATAGTTGTAGGGAATTTTATGCTTTACAACTTTGCACTGAAAGATTTTGCACTAAAGAGCATAATTTACCTCCAGTTTTTAAAAAATGGAAAATCCTAAAAGTGTATTTTTCTCGCCTCTAGCGGCGAAAATTTGAAGAGTTCGATAAAAAGTTAAACATAAAAGTTAAAGAAAATTTGATGCTTTACAACTTTGCATAAGAAAATTTTGCACTAAAATGCATTGTTTATCCTCAAAATAAAAAAAACTAGATAAAAAATTAATGCACATTTTTACGCGCCCTCTAATGGCTCAATTATTGGAAATTCTGAAAAAAGCTTAAGACAAAAGTTGTAGGGAATTTTATGTTCCAAAACTTTGTACAATAACATTTTGCACTAAAGTGAATTATTTATCCACAAAATCAAGAAAAACTAGAGAAAACCTACATGCACATTTTTTACGCGCCCTCTAGTGGCGCAACTATTGAAAATTCTGGAAAAAGTTTAAAACAAAAGTTATAGGGACTTTTATGCTCTAGAACTTTGTACTACAATATTTTGCACTAAAGTATATTTTTTGTCCCTAAAATTTAAAAAAAGTAAAAAATTGTCACATGTGTATTTAATCAATGTCGGTCTTGAGGACCTTCTACTGTACCCTCCATACTAAATTTCAGCTTGATTGGTCAAACGGTTCGGCAGTTATCGTGGAAGATTACACACAGACACACAGACGGACCATGCGCTGGAAATGGTTTCAATCGTCTTGGGGGACTTCAAAATGGATAAATCCATCGATATCTCGATTTTTTTTTTGCTCGTTCACCTTACTTTCCCTGGGTCCGGGAAAGTAAAATACAAAAAAATCCCGAAACACGTTTCAGCTTATTCCTTTAATATTTCAAGCGCCTATCATTTATAATTTTCGAGATATTCAATATTTGTTGCTGACCGTTGACCCCAATTTTGAACCCCTTAAAGGGAGAATTTTCAAAATTCCTTTTTACTGCTTCCCTAAGCTACAAAAGGAAGCTACCCTGAAAATTTCACGTCTCTATCGCCTCGATTTTCCGCACCGGAGCATGTATTACCCTAATTATTAATCACTTTTTTGAAATGAAATGGATTTTTTGCTCTACCGTGATTATTAACTTGAGGAAAAGTTTTGATTAATTTGCATATACTATATCACCTCGTATATAAACTAAATAGTTTTAGACAACTGAAAATGGCATTTTTTAGATTTTCAGAGATGTCACGTTAAAACGATTTAAAATCCGAAAAAATGCCTTGCATATCCGTATCTTAACTTTTTAAGTACACCATGATAATATACAGTGAGAGGATTAAGTCTTACCACTTCTTGCAAACTACTTTATTTTAAAGATTAAAAAAATTATCGAACACGTCGATTTTTACACTTATCCGAGTTCTGATGGTCTACAATTTTCGGTATTTAGATGAACCCTCAGGTGACATCCACCCACTCAATTTATTTTAAAAGCAAATGGGTCATGTGATAATTTATCTGAAAGGTTGTAATAATCTTATTTCAAAAATATATTATAATAATGATTTACGTTTCCGAGAATTCTGAAAAAAGTGATTATAAGACTTTAGCAGATGGAAATACCTCCCTCCCGCTTTATTTTTCGACCCAACGATGTTTCCATGCAGAAATATTTTGGTCCAACGCTATTTGGCAGTCAGTAATCTTTCGATTTAGCAATATTTCGGTCCAACAATATATCTATCCAACAACTTTGAAACAGGCGATTTTCGTTCCAACAACTATCCCAGTAACTTCTCGATCCTACAATATTTTGATGATGCACAATTCGATCCTAACGCGATCCCGTTTTAACTTAAATTGGGAAACTGAAACACTTAGTATTATACAATATTGAACAATATCATCAACACTAATCAAAAACACACTATTTTAACACTCTACGTACAATATCGTCACCAAAACTACCCTTAACTTATCATCAACTCTTGATGATGTTAGCGAAACGTGAGTAGAGTGTTAAAAAAGTGTTGGTTAGTGGTCATTGTTGAAAACCAAAGGTCTCAAATTTACAATTTAAGTTGAAACTCTAATAAATTTTCTAACTAATAACAACTTTTTTCAGAATTCTCGTAAACGTAATATTATAATATATTTTTGAAATCATATTTTTATAAACTTTCAAAAGAAGTATCACATGACTCTCCAGTCTATTTAAAAACATCGAGATAGTGGCTGTCACCTGAAGGAGGTTCATCTAAATACCGAAACTTTTATACCATCAGCGTTTTTTTTGTAAGACTTATGTCCGGTTTCTCCAGTGGAACTTAATATAAATATTATGAAATATCGACTTAAAAGTACTATGAGCTTAAATCAAAATTCTGTTGCACCACGTTAAAAATTGTAAATATTAGCCAAGATCAAAATTAAGTTCGATAAACTTGGCAACGCTGGCACCATTTAATCGTAAGCTCAAAATTTCTTTTTGTAACATTTTCCACCCTGACTAGTTTTTGGTGGTAATTTGAATGAATGTATTTGATTGGATGCTAAAAGATAGTGGGATGATGTGTGTGTATTACCACTTAACATTTGTCATCCTTGTTTGCAATTTGCACATTACTCATTGTCAATCAACACAGCAAATAAAATAATATTTAATATAGAAGGTGATAAAAAAAGAGTAAATTATATATTATACCAAACCTGGCAAAAAACCTTTTCTCACATAAAGTCTTAAAATAATTGTTGCGATTATAAATGTGACGAGGAATTTGTATCGCATTATCATCCACTACATTTACAATGTCTACAGCATCTACATCTTCAATTTCAAACATGTTGATATAAAAAAAAACGGTAAAAATGTAGCTGTGATTATTTATAGACACGAATTTTATATGAAAGATGACACACAAACGTCAAATTTTCGTCTTAAGTCGAAAAAATCGGTGACTGGAATTTAAAGTCGGCGTTAAGCCATTTTCGACTTAAAATACAGTGGTGCAACATTATTTTATTCTAATATCGACTTAAGTTCAATATTGATATTAAGTTTCACTGGAGAAACCGGACATTAATCCTCTTACTATATTCCACAAATATATAAATGGTGATAAATGATTTCCGGTATACACCTATTGGCTTTCCTTACTTTACTTGTATACTATAGGTACTTTGGTGTATAATAATATGATGAAACAGTGTCATATATTACCGCAAATATTATTATTATTTCAGCATTGACCCTTTTCTATTGATATAAATACCAAATTATATAATATAAACCGCATCCATCCAACGAAATATTCGTATTTGAAATTCTGCTCCCAGGGAAGCATTTCAACCCACAAACAAATTCTCACTGATGGAATTTAAGTCACATCCGAAGTTCACAGTTCACATTGTCACTTCGAAATAACGTTTTTAGGAGGTGACGAAAGCTTCAACACACAAGCTCTAGTTTTATTGCTTTCCATCACGTCAGTTATTTGAGAATTTCAAAGTTTAAGAACAATTGACAAATATCAAATTATTGTCTGCACGAAATATATGACAACGTATTTATAGGTTTTAAATTTTTATATCTCACAAAGTTTAATGGTTATTATTAAAATCATTTTAATTAACCAATAATGTTTTAACGAGTTTAAGTATTAATAATAATAAGTAAGAGGCACACTAGTGACTTAATTATTATTACCAGTTCATTTTTAACCGATCTTAACCTAAAATTTAGTTCAAAAAGTGTAAAATTCTGAACATTAAAAAAGGCTAGGTCAAGAGTGGAAAATAATAAGATGTATAAGTATTTTAGTTTTAATGGATTTTGGATTGGATTGATAGTTCAGTAAACGAATAGCACTTAACAATATATATTTAATTTTAAATAAATAAAACAATGTTTTAAGATTTTCACAAAAATAATAACAAAAGTTATTAATTAGTCTGATGAAGTTACTATGTAACGAAACTAGTCACTATTAAATTAATAACTTTTGTTATTATTCTTGTGGAAATCTTAAAACGTTGTTTTATTTATTTAAATTTAATAATGGATTTTCATCAAGTAAAAGCCAACACAGTTAAACATATATATTTAATTTTAATTGAAGTACTATAATATTTTGTACAGAGTAAATTTTCTTGTAATTTTTTGTAAAATGGTTAATTATGTTCACTGACGCCTCACCCATAACTTCATTTTTTATACACAATGTTTATCATTGCAGAGGGCAGGGGTCACTCTTTGGACCTTCTTTACAGTCATATCTTAAATATTAAATTTCTGAGAAAAGACTAAAATCCCACTGTTGTTTTGAAATTAAATTACCTTAAATATTTGGTAAAGAATATTATTTCCGACGTTTAATTAATGTAAATAAATCGAAACAACATACAGAGTATTTTTCTTTGAGTAGGTACATTACATGGTTTCCAGTAAGCAAGAATGCTAGATCAGAAGCAACTTTAAAATCCAGGCCACAATAGGCCTCTGTTGGCCGCAGTGGAGGGGCGAGCAAACGCTCCACTCACATTAAACCTACCTATCCATGTCAGAAAGTACACAAAACATATAAAATCGCTAATAAAATCCGAATTTAACGTCGAAAATCTCGTCTTACCGGTCTTACCTCCTCCTTTGAAGTTCTCAAATACAGCACTGATTTAGAAAATATCTAAAGAACTGCATGTACCCGAACAACTTAAATCTGAACGCTAAAACTTAATAGTGTAATTTAGACTTCGCATCATAGTCGTTGGCCTCATTCAAATTTGACAGCTATTAAGAATTATATATTAATTTAAAAAACGGCACATTTAACTAAGGGTTAAAACTCAAGGACTATTGCAAAATTATAAAAACACTTTAAATGAAGTGGCTGTTGAATTAAATTTCAGTTAAAGTTGCATATTTTACGATAAGAAACTCTGACGAGAACAAGATAGATTGCAATGACCTTTCAGACAAAGTGTAGAGAAGGTCCCTAATAAAAATAAAGAGCTTGCTCTCGTAGAACATTATTTCCAAGATCTCTCAGAATAGTCCAAAGAGGTTTAAAACGATCTGGTTGAAAAAGCTGCGCTGCTGCACGTAAAACAAACGCACGAGAGCCAAGTTTTGCAAATTCACTTTTAATTCACGGCGATGAGAAATTTTGATACAACGTGGTATTCTCTGGTAAAAAGTCATTCAAATTTTGTACCAGCGAAATGCTAGGAATTTATCATCCTGTAAACTAAAGATTAGATGAGAATTATTCGTTGAGTACTACTAATAGTGGACGCTTTTTTGTCAGTGTTTGGACGTAGATAAGCATCAATTATCTTGGAATGTGCTGTCAAATTGATGGACGATTAATGGTCGAGCAAAATATATAATATAAACACCTTAGACAATGTGATGTTACCATCAGTAAAAAAAGATTTTCCTGACAGTTTTATCTTTTCATGTGTAAAAAAACAGTTCGGTATATCCGTAAATGTTTGTAATAATTGGTTTTTATTACAGGATAATTTTCCAGTTCAAACGGCTTCAATAATAAAAGAGTGGGTCAACAAGAAAGTCCTGGCTTGAACCCATTTGAAATTATTTGCGGCTTCATCGTCAAAGGTATATCACTTTAGGTCGGCAAACCACGGTCGACTGAAGATTTGGCGCAGGCAGGAAGGCTCTAAAGAGCCCTTTCAAAAGCCCCACACCGCACTATCGGTGCACTAATCAAAAAGGATGGAAAACCTCGAAGAGAGCGCCAAACTTCTGCTGTCAGCGCATTCCCTGACTCAATCACCACAAATGTGGTTGAATGGACAAAGGAAGACCACAACCCATCCGTCTACAATTATCAAACTGCAAAACACATTGTAGATGAGGACAAAATAAGATGGTAAATTTCCAGCATCTCCCCATTCAAATCGCCAGGACCTAACGGTATTTATCCAGCACTACTCAAATGGGGCCTGGATGAACTCCTACCGCACCTGGTAAAAATACTCAGATTCTCCTTGGCTCTGAGATATATATATATCCCCACAAAATGTAGAGAAGTAAAAGTTGTCTTTGTACCTAAACCTGGAAGGTGGATTATTCCATCCCAAACGCATACCGAGCAATTAGCCTAACATCGTTTTCCATGAAGTCATTAGAAAGGCTATGCGAAAGGTACATAAGAGATGTGGTAATTACTACTATATCATTATATCCAAATCAACATGCATACACCGATCGATTCAGCCCACCATCTAGTGACCGGCATCCAAGGAAAAGTATTGTGAACAAGTAAAACAAATGGTATGCTACGTTTTTTCTTCCTGTGCCACACTGTATTTTCATTATTACTCTGCTCAGATATTTTAAGTTCAAACTCGCTTGATATCCCTTCTTAATTAATTTCCTCGCGTCGTGTCCCTTCTCAACTTACCTTAATTGCCCTCTCCTCCTTTTGATATGACTAAAAATAATTGTCTTTCCAATATTAATAATTCTTCTCTTTACCTCACCAGTCAGAACAATTAGTTTCTATTTCGTCTCTATCGCTTGTTGAAAATTTCTTTTCGTCCCTTTGACTTGTAGGGGTTTTGAACTTTGTTCTGGACAGGGCCTTTTTATGGACTGAGTTTTTTTCTTGGACGTAGTTTTTTCTTGGACAGAGCCTCTGTCTGTACTGAACTGTTTTTCTGGACTATGTTTTGGGACTGACATCATTTCACTGCCGGATCCAGGAAGTTTTTTAAGTTATTGCCGTCTCTTTCCTCCCGGATACTAAAAAGAAGACTTCAGGAAGAAACTTGATAAGGAAAACAAAACCACGATAAGTTCGATTTTCAGCTTAGTATTTTGCAAAACAATCCTACTCTCCACATCCGAGTCTATAAAGTTCTGGGCCGGTATTCTCCTAACTAAAAACGGTCGGTGTTTCGTGCTCGCTGACCCTGTGATGACGAAAAATTCGCATACCAAGTGGTCAAACTGGCAAAAATGGTATTCACGTTTGTTAAACGGTAGGCGTAGTCCAAACACGAACGCCACCTGGCGACCGTTTTCAAAACACCTACCATTTGGTAGCTGTTTTGCCCTTCGACTTGCGATTTTTATATCTTTATTTATATCTTTACAAAGTTATTTCTGAATATGACTCTTCCCTATATAAGAGAGATTATTTTAGATGAGGTGGAAAGGCAGCGATTTTTACCGGACGATCCTTTTCAATTTTCGGACCACAATTTTATGCAACTGTATAGATTTCGTAAACAACATGTTGAAAATCTAGAGGAGATGTTAACATCCTGTTCTTCCTATATGAAATAGATTGGCTGCCATTAGCAATAGAGTTATTTATTCTTGATTTGTGTTGAACTGCTTAATAAAGGTTTCATTTATTTCTAGTTTCTGAATAAAAATAAAACAAAAACTAAAAGTGAAATAAAATTTGTACATCATTTGTAGTCTAGCCAAGAAGTGAGTTTTCTGCGAACAATTGAAGGGTGGTACCAAAAATAAGAGCGATGGTTCATTCGACGCATATTGCAATTATGAGAAATGTGTCATGTCGATTTTGTTCTGCAAATAGAAATTAACAAAAAGCGAAAAGAAAAGCCATTTTGTTTTTTGATAACTCAAAAACTATACATGATATCGGGAATTGCACATGAGATCCTTAAAGAGGAAAAAATTTCCGATAAAAAACTCCTGACTCCCGGATCTCTAGGTCTAATATTTATAATTTTAATTTGCTGCTGAAAATAGGGCTCCGAGAATACCGGCCCTGGAGTGGGACAACCGGTATTCCATTCTAATGAAAAACAATAACCTTCACAAAAAATCACTTGTAATTAGAATTACACTTTCAAGAAAGGAAAGGGAGTTGTCCCTGGGTGATGGTGGTGTTAACTTGCATACACGTCAAGTTATCAAGATTCTTTTTCAGTAAGACCGAAGCTTCTGATATGAAGTAGGTAGTGTCTCTGACGATAAAAACTACAAATCACTTAATCTTGCTGACGATGCTTTTGACTTAATATGCTCAAAAACAGGAAAACTGGTTACAAAAATAACTGCATGGTAGATATCATCGTGACCTCAATCAGCTCCATATAAACCAAGTGGCATCAAACTCGTTGCTAACTGATAAGTAAATTTATCCAGAGAGCGAAATCAAGTCAAAGTTATTAACTCCAATAACTGCAATATATAACATCAGGATGTACAAATTTAGCTAATAACAACTACCTACATCGACATAACCAAATATGCAATATTCTAAAGCCAAAATCGGTTAAAAATTACAGATTTCTAAACACATATATACAGTACCACAAATATCAACCACGCGTTCCAGAAAATTAGTTATTTCTATTACGAGCGGTTAATTGTCACTGATATATAGGTGAAAAATAACAGACCCGACATCGAGAGACAAAAGCGTACTTTTGGAAGATGTCGCCATTTCCAACAACGACGGGGTATGCGGATCTAACAATCAAAATCCAACAGATATGATACGCATAGTGGAGGTCGTACCGGTAATTGTCTCATTTACCTAAAACGCTTCATGGTAGCTTTAAAAAATGGGCCTACATAAAAACTATTTATACTGTAACTAAAACTCAATCTTAGTCACGTAAATAATAAATACAAAATTCTTCAATTCAACAAAGTCATTAAGTGTTATATTCGTATCTCATTTCAACGTCAATTTAAGTATGGCATTTGTTTAGTTAAGACATGTATGTCTGTCTAACCAAATGGGATGTTAGACAGACTATGATAGTTTCAATATAACATCGAACAACCAATTTGTTACTCCCCCTATGATGGCGGATAGCTTCCATCATCTACCGGCACCAAGTTGTTCTTTGGTAGTCGCTTTTACAGAGGATTTTATCCTATTAAGCGGCTTCCCGGTTGGTACCCATCAGCCTACGATAGATGTCGTGACTATCTATCATTTTTTAAAATATATATATAAGTAATAATAGACAGATTTTAAGCCATTTAATTATTCGCTTTTCTTCCGTTATCGTTATTGTGAGCATGCGCAACGGAAGTTTGCTGTTCCTTTAACTTTAATAACGATAACCGATTCCGTTACTTACGGAAAATTAAAGAGTGGTTATGTGTATCGTTATGCTTAACAAAGCACCGTTGCCACACGTTTTAGATTTTCGATCATATTAGATAATTTTGAAAAAGGAGATGCATGTGCTGATTAAAATATTTAACATTAAACTATTTAAAAAATATCTGTTCCTTTAACCTACGGAGTATTTGTTATACTTTTTCTTTATATCGTAATAATATTGTTCAATGTTCAAATATAATGTTTAACTTTTTTGCAATGTCGTGATTGTAAAATTTAAATTGAGTATCTGACAACGCGCAAAATGGTATTAGATTCTCGAGAAAAACATAACCTAACTACTGTTAGAGTTCTGTCAAATTTGACGTTGGCCTGCGACAACATATTTTAATTGTGTATACTTTGTGGATACTTCTTAGGTATGTGATTAGTCCTGATCTTGTCCTGATATTATTAGGAATTCGAAGAACCCTCGCTAATCTAAATATTTCCGGCCTTTCGAACCTGAAATATGGTTTCACAAACTTATCCTCTATAGCATTAAGATCAAATTCTGGGATTTCCACTATCCCAATCTCAGGCACATGTTACCACCTGTCACTTTGTGAAGTTTAAAGTTGGGGTTTAAAATGTCTTAATTTCATTGCCGTGCTTATTGTTATGGTTAGCAAAAATAACCACAACAGCGCCAAAATAAGGAGATTTTTTAAAGGGCTTAAAATCTCTCTAATTACACATGTATAAACCGGAAAAAGCCGTGTTAAGATAATTTATTAGTCATGAACGAAGTGCTCAAATGACTTTCACTAACACGTTAAATTTATATTAAAAAATTTATATTACAAATATTTCAGTTTGGTAAAAAATTAGAAAATTGGTCAGTCTGATTTTTAATTTTGTTTTAATATACGATTTATTTCACCGGTAAAATAACCGCGAAAACGAATCATTTTACTAACCGTGTTTCCATCTTAAAGTTAGATGCTGCTTGTAACTAGATACAGGCGTTGCAATAATTTCTTTACGTTTGAAGTTCATTTTCTGGTATTAGAAGGGCGATGTCTGTGTCATGCTAAGGTCAAAGCGTGCAAAGCATTATTTAAGAAAAAAATTAATTTCGCGCTTTATGCGAGAGACTGTAAAGCGAATATACATAAAAGAGAGAATGAGACTTCTTGTTACTAACCGCGTATAAAATAAAACTAATTTTAATGCGATGAGACATTGAATATAGTCTTGGTTAAAATAACGTTTTCTCTTTAAAGAGCCACCCTCAACATTTTTTTTAAACACTGATATCATCTTTGAAATTCCCATTTTTTTCTCTATTAAACCAAAAAAGAATCAGCGTATATTACCGACGTGGGGAGCGAATATGTCTGCAACATATCAATTGGGCAATGGTTTTGTAATTCGAAGTCATTTATTTTCTTATAAAACTTATAACTATTGGATAAACTTCACTGGAATATTATCCAGAATTCACAAAACAAACTTATATTTCCTTTAAATTTAATAAGATTCATTTTAATTTATACTTTTGGCCAGTGCTGTATATTTTACCATTCCATAATGTAAAAATCTGATGTGGCCAGCACATGACCTCTCGCCATTTTTGAATCAAAAATTTACAGGTTGACACAAAAAAGTATGAAAAAAAATTATATTTTTGTAAATCTGGCAACAATGGCAAAAGTTTAGAAAATTTTAATGAGATGAAAATAAACTGTAGGGTATACAAAATATATGTGTAAAACTTTATTGCCGTTTTGTATAATAATGGCGTATTCACCCATAGCAACTGCCACTTCCGGTTGTGCGAATGGCACCAAAATCTAATCAGATCTAATCTAGGGTATCAGAATCCTGTATGCAAAATTTCAATTTTTTTTATTCAGTAGTTTTTGAGTTATCGTTACTACAACATCCATCCAAACACACACACACACACACTAACACACTAACACACACACACACACACTAACACACACACACAGACATCATCGCGAAAATATTAAAATCGTATTCTAGGGACCCCAAAACGTGTTTATCCATTGAAAACTCACTACCCAATTTTTAGCATGATTCCTATACCTCTCTTATCTGAAGGGCGAGAGGTAAAAATAGATTGTTATTCTGTATGTGTGCGTCACTAGCTGGCGTGCCGAGCGCAAAAATATTGTTTGTTCAAAATAATTCACCCTATCGACATCTCCCTCTAAGCGATATAACATTTCTAAGAGCGACAAGCGCAGAAATACCTGTGATCGCCGAACAGGTCGGTTTTCTTATTGGAAAGAAGAGAACCGTTACAAATTCCCTCTTACAAATCTTCTAAAACTATAAATAGGGAAATAGTCTAATAATTTCAGAGAGTCTCATTTATCACTGGTCAGTCGACGTTATAAAATGTGGTTGACCACACCCTAAAAATTAATAATATAATAAATTTTCTGCGAGTCTAAAAATGTACATAAATTATAAATATGTTTTGTAGTAGTGAGAGCATTTACTCTAATAATAATAATGCCATAAAAATGTAATATTAATAATGTTGGCTTGCTAATAATTGGGTGAGTAAATAGACCCCTCAGTTCACTTAAATAATTTGATTTATTTGTGGTAACATTCTCAATCCTTATACTCTGTATTAAGGTGGTCCTTCGAAAATTAGGCGGCGTTAACACGCTGTCTGCCGTAGTAAATTATTCCAAACTTATATCGATTCTTAATCATATTTGTTCAACTACATTAACGAAAAAACTAATTAAACTTAAATAATATTATTTTTTATAGTTATTGGACCCTAATCCAATATTTTTATCAATACGTATTGAAAGTGAGTGAGCCTTGGCAGTTGATTTTTTATTTCCTATTGATTTGCGCCCTATTTGCTTTTTTTACCGGCAATTGCCACTTTTCTCCTTGATACAGACGTAGGTTGAACTAATGCATTTCCCTTTTTTTAGTTTGGAAAACATTAATTTTTGATTTTAATTTGGCAGCTGTACATTTATACTTAAAAGCGGTATGCAATCCACTTAATAAAACATTATTGTTAGATAAATATGTGTTTATTGTAGGATAAAACTGAGC
This sequence comes from Neocrepidodera transversa, assembly GCA_963243735.1. Taxonomy (NCBI): domain Eukaryota; kingdom Metazoa; phylum Arthropoda; class Insecta; order Coleoptera; family Chrysomelidae; genus Neocrepidodera; species Neocrepidodera transversa. The sequence continues at coordinate 31,489,100 of OY725338.1, read as the reverse complement.
TATATCTTCGATCAAATAATTCATAATTTCCTTGCTATGTTGTTCCCCAGCCTGTCTTATATTTTCAATCTCCAAACAAGAAGGCGTATTTAAATCAACTAATAAATTATAATTATTTCTATCAATATCTTCTCTACTTTATGATTTTTTTTCTTCCAAATTGTTAGATTCAATTACATTTCTTACATGTTATTCAAACGCGTCATTTTTTAGAAACGGTAATAGCAAATTATTATCTGGCTTCTTTCCTGTAGCAATTTCATATAGGTGATTTTTGGATGCAGCAGACAAAGTGTAAATACTGGTTAAAATGCCGAATTCTTTTATTATAATTGCTTGGTGTTTTCAATATTTACCATTGTATTCCATTGGACATGTGCATTTACAAGTTAGCATATCGGCATAATAAAATAGATCACTATTTGTGAAACTTTGCACCTTGTATTCAAGATTGCCAACTTTGGTTATTGATACATTTGGATTAGTTATAAACCTTTTAAAATAGCGATTGAAAACTCCCTTTTCAATACTAATTCTAGGATGCGTTGTTTGAAGAAGTTTGTTTAACCGTCCTCTACCGTTATGTCATAATTGGTGACGTATTCTGTTGTTTGACAGATTATTATTTTACAGGATTTAAGGATTGTTTTCAATGACGCATGTTCAGGTGTGTTTGTATGAATAAATTGGTAATGCCAAAAATTGTATTTTGCTTTAAGTGTTGCGTACCTTTTTACATAATTTGGTAATTTTTTTTAACGTGAAACCTCCGTTTTTTTAATGATTTATTTCAAATTTCTATCTTGTGGATGTTTAACGTCCCTAAGCGTGATTAAGTAGCGAATTATATATTATGTATTAAAAATGTATTATACGATTATATTTTGGAGTGAACCCAAACGTTGTAGACGGCAGTTAACGGTAAATGCGATATTCCAGCATCTATTTCTCTTGAAAAGTAATTAATCAACTTCAAAATTAAACTTTGCTCTTTCTTATTATACCGGGAAGGCATTTTGACAATGAAAAAAAAATCTGATGTGGCCAGCACATGACCTCTCGCCATTTTTGAATCAAAAATTTACAGGTTGACACAAAAAAGTGTGAAAAAAAAATATTTTTTTGTAAATCTGGCAACAATGGCAAATGTTTCGAAAATTTTAATGAGATGAAAATAAACTATAGGATATACAAAATATATGTGTAAAACTTTATTGCCGTTTTGTATAATAATGGCGTTATCACCCATAGCAATTGCCACTTCCGGTTGTGCGATTGGCACCAAAATCTAATCAGATCTAATCTAGGGTATAAGAATTCTGTATGCAAAATTTCAAATTTTTTATTCAGTAGTTTTTAAGTTATCGTTACTACAACATCCATCCAAACACACACACACACACACTAACACACACACACACAGACATCATCGCGAAAATATCAAAATTGTATTCTAGGGACCCCAAAACGGGTTTATCCATTGAAAACTCACTACCCAATTTTTAGCATGATTCCTATACCTCTCTTATCTGAAGGGCGAGAGTTAATAATTGAACTGTCAAAAGTAATAAATAACATTTACGTCGATATTAGTTAATAAATACGTTAATGACGTCATAATTCCGTCTTATCCATTTCATGATCGAGATATCAAGTGGGACAATGTATGAAGTAAGGGTAGAGGATGGTTAAACAAACTCTATAATTTACCTGTTATTATGAAGTCTGATAACGGCGGTAGGTTAAAAGCTTTTTTCCTCTCTAAAGGAATGTCTTTGAAGAGGCGAAACATTACGTCACTAAAATTATTAGTATCAGTGTCTCTTAAAATAAGTTTTTGCCTATACAATAAGCACCAGGTATCAATTCGGGAAATCATTTTAGAAACATATGTTTTAAATTAATATGAACGCACTGTACATCAAACTCTTTTTTTAATGAAATCTACTTTTGCATACAGAATGTTGCAAAAAAGTTTATAGTATAATTGGGTTTTATCTTTAGGCATGCCATTTTTATTCACGGTTAGCCATATCATCAGAATGCCTTTCAATATTAAATATACATAAAAGAGGTTTAGAATTTGGTCAATACTTTTGCAGCACGTTTCGTTCCGTGAGGACATCATCGGTTAAAATCACTTTTGGTTTTATTTGAATGGAAAGAATTTCAAATATTGCACCTACGGCTGTAGAAAAGATGGCCACCCGCGGCTGTGTGTGTCAAGAAGAAATATACTTTATGGTCTTCTGGATCACAATTTACTGTGGTATAGACCAACATTATTTCAGAAGCCTGTGGAATCGTCAAATCGCGTTGCATTAATGGAGTACATATGGAAACAGCATAATTTTTCCTGTTCGTAACCATTCTAAATTTAATAACTGTATTATGTTCATGGTACGAAAGCAAGTCATTTAACTTAAGCAACATATTTTCTTCACTTTTCTCGCCATATTCTTCATTAAATTTGTTTTCCATAATGTAGCTACGTCACATTTTGCGGGAAAATAATATTAGTCACAAACATATTTTTTGTACTCCCCACCGAGTTCTTCTATCTTTAGGGAACAAAAGGTGTGATAAGTACTGACTGCCATATGTCCATGACCAAATAAGTCTGGTAATAACTTTTTTGCTTCTGAACCAACAGGACGTTCTCGCAAAGCTTCAATAACCACTTTTTTCGTTGGGATTTTTGACTTTGAATTTGAAATGCTTGGATGGATGGTCATAACAAGTTTTGCTGGACAATTTGTATTTTTGGATTTCTTTTTCCTTTAGTTTAATGTAACTTTCTTGTACGGCTGTTAAAATGTCGGTGCTATAATCAAAGGTAATACCACAAGAACTGAATAAGTAGCCGGCTATTTATTATTGTCAATTTTCTGAGTGTGCGGTTTGTCAATTTGACAAGACCAAATTTGCAATTAATAATCTAGTACAGTCCCGAGTGCGGTAGCACGAGGGATTTTACCTCTGATTATTAATTGTAAAATTTGGTCGAGTCAAATTGTTAAGCAGACTAGGAAAATTTAAACAATAAAAAGCCGCTGATTGATATCAAACTTGATGTTTAATTTATTTGACAGTAAAGACTGCTCTGAAGCTACGCACAGTGACTATTTTAGGTGAATATTTCCCAGCAGGTCAATAGTCGACTTTATTATCTGATTGGACGCGATAGTCCAATCAGATTCTCGGAAATGCATGGTTTAGCAGGTGAAGGAAATCATCGCCTAAATATATTCCGTGAAGCTTTGGTTCCCATCTTAACCATTTTTGAGACCCGCCATGTTTCCTTTGTCAAATTTCAAAACAAAAACCCGTGCACATCATCGTAGACGAAATAATAGGACGGCAGTGTTACCACCACTAATAATGCGTCAAGAAACGGCTCTAGATTTAAGTCAATCCCATATATGATTTGAGGGCTGATCTTTAAAATTAAAAGTTAAATATCTCGAAAAGGAAAGAATCGTTATTGCAACCTTTTGAAGCACTAAGAAGCAGTAACGAAGCACTAAAAACTGATACCAAAATTGAGTTAACAGGAAAATGTTTTGCGGTTAACGTGGAAGTTAAAATCTTAAAGCACTAAGAAGCACTAACGCAGCGCCAAACTTCGTCCATTTTGGTGGATTGTCAGGGCTGACCTTAAAATTAAAAAAATTCTTAATGTACAAAAAACGAGAAATATTAATAAATAGAATATTTCCGAAAAAAAAATTGGCACTTTGGGGGCTAACTTCAGTTATTTAAAATTCTTTGGTACTTAAAGTGATTAGAAAGTTTGTAACAACTCCATAAACACAGAATTGTTATTCTGAAATTAATGAGGGGACACTTTATGGCAACCCAAAATGTCCTCATATTTAATGTAGTTTGGTTTGAGAAAATAATATACCGTTGAAATAACAGTATTATTATTAAACATGCATCAATGTGCCGAAAAGGGTATTGTATCTTTTGGCAGCAGTGCGTGAGACAAACGCCAGTAGAAATGAATCAAATTTCACGCTTAGGGTATTTTAAATAAAACCTTGGGTTTTGTGATCGATGTATGAAATTGCTACTTTGGACATAGAAGTAGAAAAAAATTATACTTCGGTGCGTAAAAAGAAATGTGACACCTTATTTCAGTTATGGAAATTTGTCTTCCGATTTTAATACGTCATATTATTTAGTAAATGTCGAAGAAAGTTTTAATTTAAAGATTTTACTTTAATAAAAAAATAATAACACTTTCCCGATAAGGTAAACGCGTCGAAATATAGACCTAGTTTTTGGCTAGATGATTCATATGTTATAGTCTATACGGAGTCAGTTGGAATGGCATAAAAACTAAATATCTACCGACCTTTATAAAGCATGGGCGGCGTGATGTAATTTATTTTTAAAATTAATTTTATTTTTTATATACCTACAGGAATATTTTTTTATTAGAAATACAGAATAATCCCAAAAAAACACTAGTTTATCCTGTCATGAGAATTTAATAAGATTCATCATCTGAATTTTCAGTGCTTGAATTTGAGTTTTGGGAATAATGGGTCAATGGAAGGTAAAATACTATAGTTATTCTCCTTTTCTATGATATTCTGGACACATTTCACCCATTTACCACTGTCGTTTACTTCATGAATAACCGTTTGATATTTCCTAGTATGGAAGCACTATTAGATGGAGATTGATTATATTTTCTGTTTTTATTTAACAGCAGCCCAAATTATCTTGGTAGTCTTTTTAGGAATTTCTATATTTTTACTTTCCATGAATTTAAGAATATTTTCCATCTTTGGGAATTTTGCTGTGTAAATAGGAATGATGTGACGCATTGTCCATAATAATAACAAATTATTGGGAATGATTTGGTAGTAATCGTTCATTAATCCACTTTTAAAATAGACTGGCGGTCATATCTGCAGATGATTCTTTTATATTTTTATCTGACAATTGAACAGCATTAGGAACATAACCCTGTGTGTAGAATGATAACTCGTTTACCGTGAGAACAAGGTCCATTTAGAGAGCACTTATTACCGTCATGCTATGATGCGAGAATACTTCATTATGACCATTCTTTTATTCAATTGTTTGTATCCACAGATTTATATTTATAATCGGGATAATCCCGTAGCTTGTTACGGACCATTTCGAAAGTTGGAACCTTGTTTTATTCATAATACTTATATAGAAGTTCTGATTATCTCTTTTTCATTTTAACAGTATAAATTGAAGTACGAGCAATTTCAGTCAGCTCATAATTCCCTTTCAAAATTTCATTTTGTGAGCCCCCTCGCATTTCACTTGTTAAGGAATTGTAAATATTTAAAATAAGTCTTTGGTTTTGAGGATGCAAGTCTTTATTTAAAAATTACGATGATTTCGCAATAGTATCTTCAACCGAGCCTTCAACATAGACCGTTTCAATATCAGAAGCATCAATAAAAGGTCTCCACAACGCCACTTTATTTAAATAATAACCACAAGAAAACAATTTAGAAAAAAACTCCGACACCAATGCAAGCCACTCGCTAAAATTCGCAAGAACGCAATAATAAACTAATTTTATAAATCCTAACCCAAGCACCCCAAGCCACATCACTGACAATTCACTAGATGTAAACGCAGGTGTTTACAGTGGACCCGACATTTTTTGACCTTCATATTTTGCTTGTGTATCAACGGAATATTATTTGTTCTACTAGATACAGTGTTCCGACTTTGAGTGAATAATAAGAAATGCATACAAGGTCTAATCATCAATTTCATACGTTTTATACGTTATTAACAAGTAAATTTATCAGACTCGTTACATAAGTCTTTTTTTAGCTATTCGGATTTACTTCGTAAATACTTTATATTGTACAAGATTCTGGTGACTGCTAAGGACCTCAAATTTTTTTCTTGTAGCGTTTATGGACTTTTCTACATTTATTGTTTATTTTCATAACAGATATGAAAGTTAACTGTAATTTTTTTAATGTCCACTAATTCACATTTTCGTGTCAATTTTGGATGAGTGTGACAATGATTTCTAGCTTAAGACAACGAATTTCATTACTGGGGGAAGTATAAATAATTTGAAAGCACTGGAAAGTTTTAATATCTATTTATTTTATTACAAACTTTTTAAACTGTACAGATTTATCCTGGTAAAATTTACTTCAAAAATAAAATGATCACTTCTGTCTTTAATGGGTTCTAGTAACGTTTTAACAATATCGTATCCTTGTCTTTTATATCAGGTCAAAAAAAGTTATAACTGCTCTTCTTATATCTTGAAATAGTATTTTACGTTACAAGTCTGGTAGGTGACTTATTAGAGTACGAGTCGTTTTAAGGAAGAGGCGAGGCAGGAGCTGAGTCCGGAATGCTGTAATAACACCTAACGGACGTGTATCGTATGATATTTTATTTTATCTGTTTTTATAGTTGATTAAAATAAAAAAAATATTAATTTGACAGCACAATCTGATATTGCAATTGAGCCATTGGTTTTTACAGTTACGTATGATTGCTATTTGCTTATCACTGTTAATTAAAAAATATTCGAGTTTGAAATTATAGAGGTTTCTAAAATCTGAACAATGTTGCTAGTCAACAACATTACGGTACCTGATACTGTAAAGTTCCATTTACCGGCCGCAAATGAGTACCGGGGAAGTAGATTTACTGGAAAGGATGAAATAAATATATTTTCCATTCATTTTCAATCTTGTTATTAATTTTCCTAATAATATGTTTGACTTTTTTTAGAGATATACTACACAACAACCCAACTTTCCAACGTAATTTGGATAGCCCTTAACTTTTCGACTACAGGTACATCTTTTTCAACTGTTTCCTCTTCTTTTAGCGATATTTCAGGGTCGAGATCATCTTCTGAGTCAATATATTCTACCAATTCTTCTACCAAAAACTGAGCCATACTATGTTCAGTGACCCTACGTCATCACTAGCGCTTTCCTTAGTAGCACATGTAAGGGAGATGAGACAGATAATTTCCATCTAAAGTAAATGTCTTCAATAAATTCCCAATCAAATCAAATTTTGTGTCAGATTTGATTTTGATACCATTTGACATATAAGCGCATTTAAATTATATCGCGATATTATGAGGAAGTACTTTGTACTTTGAAATTAGTTGATTATTCAAAAAAAAAAGATGCCTGAAAAACTATTTTGCTATTCAGTGCAGTTTGGGAGGTAAATAGAGAAATAAGTACCATTAAAATGGTAAATAGTAGAAGAATACTAGATTCTGTACCGAGTAACAGACTAAATTTTCTCCACGATCAAAAAGTATGAATCAAAATTAAATTAAATCTGAACACAAGTTATTTGTTCACATATTTGTATTACATTGTAGTAATATTTATAGTGTTATGGTACACTTACCGAAATTAAAATCCGGTGCATTGATGTTTTTTCATAATTTGTAAATTTACATATTATTAAATTCTATATCTACTTCACTTGATTTTTCACTCATTATTTTGTTTAAATTAAAACTTGTTTGAAAATAATTATTACCGTCGCCATTTTATATCTGACAGTGACACTTTTGAAATCCAGGTCAATCCCATATCGCGTTTATTTCGATTACAGAAAATCCATTCTTTACCTTGATAAAGAATGAAAATACATACAAAATGCATAAGAGGCAAGTATTATAGAATAAATATTCAGACTCTAGAGGGTGAATGTTTACATTCTATTATTAAAAATGATTTCTCATACATTCAGTAATGGTCGTGGAGAAAATAGTATTCCATATCTATTATCTGTTTTAGCAAATTTCTGTTACACTGTTACACTGGTTTTAGTGTTTATTAAATCATTTTCCATATAAATTAGGATTTATAAAGTTTCTGTTTAGGTATGAAGTAGATTCATCGCTATGAAAACCTAACTTAAGAAAAAAACTTAACCTTTGTCAATAGAATGTTAAACTGACTGAATTTATTTCATACGCCAATTGTGTGAACGTAGGTTATTTTGTTAGTGACGTAGGGGTCAAAGGTCACTGAACAAAGTATACTAAAGGTTTCTCGTACTATTTAACCCTTTTACAAGTCCCCACTCACTTTCCTCTTCTTAAATAAAAATTAAAAAAACTTCTCTCTCTAAAAAAAATATCCAAAAAGCAAGGTATTGGAAAGTAAACATATTACGCCCGTGAGAATGGTAGCAGTCAGAGGGAAAATTAGTAGCTTAACGCTATAAGTATAATTAATTTATATTAAATATCTAAAATAAATTTTCTTAAAAATTACAATAAACAACATTTCTTTTAACTTTTAGTTTTGAAAAAAAATGATCAAAATCTGAAAAATCAAAAAATGAGGGAAAATTCTGTTGAAATTTGAAAAAAATCGAAAATATCAAAAAAATTGGTAAAATTTGGTGAAAGGAAAAAATCAGAGAAAATCGAAATTCTTATGATATCTTGATTATCTCATTCCAAGTTTAATTATAAAATTTTATTTTAATTTATTTTAGTTGAAAAAGCCATTTGGAAAAATAAAATGTTTTACCCTAAAAATTAATAGCTGTAATATATTATCCAAGTATATGATTACCAATTTTAAATACCTTTTCCACCTTTGCCAGATTTACCTAAAAGTAAAAAATTTAAATCATTTTTACATAAATACTTTAACCAAAAAAAGTTGAGAATTTTAATCATTTTACGATATTCAAATACTTTATAAAGTGGAAAGTTTAGTGTTTGTGTGAAAACTTAAATAAATATTTTAAATTAAAATTATTTATTCATTTTCTTTACAAGAAGTGTTCGTAAAGTTGAGCGGGATTACCGCGTCCTTATTTATGTTATTACGAAAATATATGGAAAAATAATTCCAACAAGTTATCCATTATCTCAAATGTGGTTGAATGATGAGGTAATAAAATTCAAAATCAAATACCACAAAATATATTAAAACCAAGTAGATGTAGAGGGAGAAACGGCCGTTTCTCTAGGTCTTCTTAAAACTTGGTTGTAATATATTTTGTGGTATTTGAAAAATTGTTTTAACAGAAAACTGTTAAAAATTAATTATGTTTTTCAAATACAAGACTTGGATTATTATTATTATTGGTATAATATTAACATCTCATTCCAACTTTAAATATAAAATTTTATTCTTAATTTGTTTCGTTTAAAAAAAGTCATTTTTAGTCTTTTCTGTTAATTTGAAAAAAAAGTCTATAAAGTGATACCTTTTTCACGAATGTGAATTTTGTCGCACGGGCCAAAGCCGAGTGCAATTTTTGTATCAAACTTTTTCCAGAATTTCCATTAGTTGAGCCACTAGAGAGCGCAACAAAAAACGTGCATATAAGTTTTCCTTAGTTTTTCCAAAATTTTGAGGACAAACAATGCACTCTAGTGCAAAATTTTCTTGTGCAAAGTTGTAGAGCACCAAATTTCCTTTTACTTTTATTGTATTTAACTTTGTTTCGAATTCCCTATAGTTTCGCCGCTAGAGGTCAAAAAATATACACATTTAGGCTTCTTGTTGTTTTTTTTTTAATTTGAAGACAACAATGCACTTTAGTGCAAAATGTTCTGGTGCATAAAATTCGCTACAACTGCTATTTTGATAAATTTTTTATATACCTTAAAAAAACTGCATATTTTTAGTTGCTATATTAGTCTTGATCTCATACAAAACTAATAATTATATTTTGTGGCGCTTTACCATGTTCTGGGTAAAAAAAAAATGGATAAAGGGTAGGATTTATTTACATTAATAGGAAACAATTTAAAAAAAAATTACACCCAACTTATTAAACACATTTTCAATGGGAAATTCTCTAACCGGTAGCCACGTGGTGTGCGAGCCTCTTCAGAGTTTGCTAATAAATAATAATTTTAATTTAAAATCATTGAGAACCAAAACCTTGCGTAAAAAGTATGAATCATTTATAATATCTGATTTTTTAATATATTTGTTGAAAAGTAGATTTTTTTTTAAACTGAATTTTAGCAATATTTCAAGACAAATACTAAAAAATCCAGAATTCCAGAAGTGAAAATATTCTATTTTTCGCTTGCACATCCATCGGTATCTCATTTTCCTCATCTTCCACCTGCTTTTCATGATCCCTACTACGACTTCGACGTCGAGCCACAAGTGGTAGTAGGCCATGCCTCTAGCCTGACAGTTGCGCTTCGCTCCCCAGTAGCTCGTGGACGCGTTTCACTTGTTTTCCCACTTTCGATTTTGTAAGTACGGACTCCTTTTCCGCACGTTTTTTTCTAATTTTCGGCTTCATTTCCCTGTTTTTTGACGTTTCTGTGTTCGTTTCGAGGTTGTGATCGGCGGTTGTGAACTTTTTTATCCACAAATTTAAAAAAAAATCGAGTTTTTCTTGTGTTTGACAAAGAATCTATGGTAAAAAAATTAAGTTGTTTTATGTTTAAAATATCTGATTACAATTATATGTCAAATGATATAAATTTGTTTATTAATAATTTGATGAGCATGATTGTGTTAGATTTCTCTGGGTTTTCTTTTTTGCAATTACTTAGTTTAAATTAATTAACAAAATCCCTTATTTTGTAAAAATAACTGCTGAGTTTAAGTATTAAAGAAACGTTTGATGTGGTATAAATCATACATATCAAATACTATAAATATTATAAGTTGTTGCATAAATGACATTCTATACTGTTGTGGTGAATACAGAACGTGCAGGCTAATTTAAATTGCCTTTAGATGCTTGTTAATTTAATAGAGAATTAAATTATTTAAATTGTACAAACAGACTAATTGAATTATATTTTTGTTTCTCTTGTCGACTTTTCAAGTCTGAAATTAAATTAAATAATGAACAATTATTTTTTTGTTCAAATCATTTCGATATTTTTAAAAACTATTAAACTCAGCAATAAAATATGCATTTATTATTTTAAGAAATCTATTTTTGATCTTATATTGCGTTTAAACCAATTTTACCTCAAATTACAACAATTAGTACAATAATAGTTAAAAAAATTTGTATATTGTTAAGAAAAATGTCATAAAATATGTTTAGAAAATTACTATACCTTACAATAAGTATTAATTATTTAAAATTTTATAATTAATAATTTCAGCAAGTAGTAGAGTACTTAAGTACATTTTATTGATATTTTTTTTACATACTGAGCCATTTGGCTAAATAGTACGTATATACGAATAATTATATAAGAAAATAATTTATCTTCTCCAGATTTAGTAAAATTTTCGACATTTGGCAATGGCAATGCAAATAAAAATAATTGACAAAAATACAAAAATGTCAAAAAATTGTTAGATATTTCTTTCTGTTTGACCTCAGGTGTATTTCATTGTTTTATTCAAAATTTGGATTTTGCCTAATTATTCAATGGGCCATAAGTTACAAACAACATTTTAAGAACAAATCGATCCACATATTAATTCTTGATAAATCTAGGTCCGGCTTCACGAAAAATTAACCAATTCGTGTACCAACAAAACAACACACTGTACACCAAAATTTTTAAAATTCGTTAGAAGACTTAAAAAGACAATAAAAAACTGAGTCAATCTGTACACTACACTTTTTCTAGTTGCGCATTTAATTCTAATTAGAAAATGTTTAACTAAAATTCAAGTTTTTAATAACTTGATGATTTCCTTAAAAAAACAATTGTATGTATTATAATAACAGAAAATCGCTTATTTTAATTTATTTTTCACCCCTCCACCCTCAAAAAAGTATTGCCCAGATTATGGAATTTTTTAAAAAATTTGGCTACTGCGTTACAAAAATTTTTAGATGTCGGTAGATAAAAAGATTATAAGAAATGTCAAAAATTTGTAAAATTTGTAATTTCTTTATCAAATTTACGGAAATTTGAAAATTGTTCAAAATGACAAAAATGGATTTGAAAAAAAAATTAAAGACTTGACAAATTTTGAAAATTTCACGTATTTAAGAAGTTTGGGCAGGATCGTACAAATCATTCAGGTTCCCGATGGGCCGAAGTCTCGAAACGAGTTACGGAAACTTGGAAACAATGCTTTAAAAATATAAAAATTGTTCAAAATGACAAAAATTGATTTGAAAAAATAAAATGTTATAGGCGGTGACAAATTTTAAAAAAATCATGTATTTAAGAAGTTTGGCCAGGATCTTACAATCCCGATGGACCAAAGTCCTGAAACGGGTTACGAAAATTTGGCAACACCGCTTTAAAAATATAAAAATTGATTTTGGAAAATAAAATGGGAAAGACATTGACAAATTTTGAAATTTCATGTATGTGAGAAGTTTGGCTAGAATCATACAAGCCATTCAGGTACCCAATGGACCAAAGTCCTGAAACTATGCACAACCGTTTGAGTGTCCCAAGTAGTCCACTAGTCCACAAAATAATCACAATTACTAAATTTTTTTACAAAAATTACAACTTATTAAAATATTTCAACAAATATCAATATTAGCGCGTACCCATAATTTTTTACTAGAAAGGAAAGAAAACTACACTGAATCATCATATAGATTTATACGTATCAACGTCTTCAATGCGGCGACCACATACAGGGTTGGTCACTTAAAAGTTCTACCTCCTCTTAAATTCGTTATTGAGTGAGATATCGGACTTATTTTTTTTTTCGTTTGAAAACTTGGAACAAATGCTGCCTTAAATTAGATTCAATTACTTTTTGAAGTCATTGTTTATTTCCGGTTATTCAGTAAATAACAGTAAATCATCATTTATTTTCAGAAACTCTTGCGAAGTGAACTATTTGGATCTATTCTTGTCTAAAAATTAATTATTCTTGTGAGAAATTTTCAAATAGAAACAAATTTATTTCGATCACAATATTGACGAAGATAAGAGCAGGTGGAATTGTATGTGGTTTATCAATAATACAAATGCATAGATATACGCCAACGGTATAGTGTGGGTTAACTCTAAAGCTGACAAATAATTTTGATAGGTAATATATTATAATTTTTTATTCCATAATTGAGTTTTAATTCGTATCTAAAATGCCCCAGATATTGGAAGTTTCAATAAAAAATTTGGGTTTTCCTTTAAGAATAAAAAATAAATGGCGATTTACTGTTATTTCCAAAATAATCGAAGAAAGCAATGACGCTCTATTCTATTCTAGCTGAATCAGGCGTTGGAGTTCCCACTTGCACATCAGACATGTATCAAGAATAGTTTCCCTAACTCTTCGGGTCCGGCATACTGTACCACAAGTTGCCATTCCTTTCCCTGTTCAGGTCTCGGCAATATATGATACATTTCCTATATAGGGAATCTTCCGATATTATTCTTATGAGGTTCAGATGTCTTTTAAGTCCGCAGTATTCTGTTAGAACACCCAAAGTATTTTTAAGCTCCCGTCTATTTAGGCATAACAACAGATTATTTCTGCTCTTGGTTGGTCCTCTTAGTCCCGGAAGTTCCATCCAGTATTTCCTTTGATTGTCCTTTAATCGTTTCTCCAGCATACCGTGTTCATATTGGTGGGACACACCACATATGGGTTGCAGTCCAATTAAAGGTTTTTAGGCTCCTTTACCAGCCAGCGGCGATCTGTCTCTTCATTTTCTTCTATGCCCTAATGTCCAGACACCCATTCAAGAGTTATCTTGTTAGGTCTGCCAGTGCATTTAGGTTTTTATGACAGTCTGATACTAGTTTGGACTTTATTTCCACCATTTTCATTGCTTGATGCTAAGCTTAACTACTTGTGAGTACACGGATTCTCTTATTTCTAAGATCCTACCGCAACATTACATTTATACAATCATTTATCGCAGTCATTTATGCTTGAAATACCATTGCCATAGTCCTGACCTCACTTTTTACGTATTTTTACCATAAAATGTTTCACAAAATTGTGGCTGATATGCATTCTGTCCGATGACATAGTTAGAACCGGATTTTCTCTTAGTTTTTCTGCAATCTTTTCCTTGAAAGTTTCCATCACATTCCATTTATACCCAGCCTGGAGTTTGATACTAGTGCCTGTGTTTCTAATACTAGGTTCAGCTGAGGAAGCGCCAGGAGAATTCCATAGCCGCAGTTGGCGTTGCTCTAAATGCCCCTGTAGTCAGAAAACATGCTACTCTCTGTAAGTTGCCTAGTTGCGTTCGCGCTCTTTGCTTTGTACCACCATATTACAGATGCATAGGCTACGGTGGGTGTCAGAACCTTGGTATAGAGCCAGTGCACCATTTCCAGGTTTAGTACCTACTTAGACCCCACCATCCTCTTGCAGGCCCAAACGGCTCTTCGAGCTTTTTCCGTTGCCCTGCTTATATGACTAGAGGACGGTGATTTGTTATCGAGAATAGCTCCCAAATATCTGTTGTCAATTTTAGTTGTTTTTCCCACATGTATATTCCCTTTATGTTTCTTCGCCTTGTGAAGGCAATAACTGATGTTTTCGCCGGATTCTTGGATAATCCCTCTTTCCGGAACAATCTTCCTCCAATGTCGAGTGCCCGTTGCATCCTATCAGAAAATGCTTGTGTGTAGATATTGTTTCTCTCTAGCTCGCTCAGAAGATCATCAACTACCAAGCACCATATTAGTGGGGAGAGTTCTCTCCCTTGAGGGCACACCCTGGATGGCAAGGACTTTCCTCCTTACGTTGTAAAGAGTGTTGTTAACATTCCTATGCTGAAGCATGAAGTCTACCCATCGCGTAATACTCTGAGCGGCTCCTCGTCTCCGCATCGCTCCCACTTTGTATTTGTATGAAGCCGAGTCGAAGGCCGTTCTGTGACTGGAAATGTCTTTTAGCTCTTGTACATTTTTAAATTTTCCACTCACGCCAACACTATGCTTAAAATGCCTTATAAAGAGTTCTACATTTTTTTTAAATTACGTGTCGGTGACGCTCAGATTAAGCGTATAAGCGTATGAGCAATGGAGAGCAGTCAGTCCAGGATGTAGGGAAATTTCATGACGTAAGTTTGCTACAGGATGAAAAGTATACTAAGTTGTAGGCAGAGATAAAACTAGCATGCCTATATACTTTTACACACGAAAAAAACTTGCATAAACAAATTAGGAAGGTCCAAAGTTAGTGAAAACATGTTTTTCGCTTCTACAAGTAACAATACTGGTTTTAGCGAAATAAGTATTCAATACTTTTTTTTCGCCATTAACAATACCTTTAATTTGATCCATTCCTCGATTTATTTGGTCAATTAGTTTATTAAAAAATATCGAAGAACCGTCAAATATGTTGTTTTTTTCAATGATAATAATTATTACAAAAAAAGTTTTTTATATTATTATTGCTTTAAAAGCAAGGTTTTTTTATTCTGAATCAAACAAGCCATTGGAAGACTCAATTGGTTAATTTGTTGCTGAGATATTTGTTATTGTTTATCCCAACACCGTAAATGTTTATTGCTCTAACTTTTTTTCTATGAACATTTTAACTTCTATAAGGGCTCATTCTCTTCATTGAGACTTATATTTTTAAGATTTTTTTGAACCAAATAAAAAAAGTAACATTTAACCCTTTGTTTATTGCTTTAAAAAGAGGATACTTTTTTTATTATAAACAATTTGAGCTGGTACATCGTATCATTTTTTAACTTAAAAATACTAAAAGCTGATTTCAAAACGAAAAATTTGAAAATAAAAAGAATACCCCACGACCAATAGGGACCGAGTTAACAATTTTTAAAAAAAAATCACAGCTACATTGTTTATAACTATTAAGAAATAAATTTGATGTACCATTTTCCATTTTAAATTTTAATCAATTGCTGAAATTAGTCGTAAATTTCATTCTCACTTTTATCACCGAAAAGTGTCAGTTGCTTAGTAGGATTCTTTTTCGAAAATTTTTAACTTTTGGTTTACTCTGTGATAACAATGGACACTGGATTATTTTTATTCTCTAACTATTTTTATTTATCTATGTCTCTAACTTAGAGGCATTGATAATTTTGAAAGTAATTTCCATATTCTGGTTTTCTTGGTCGCCTTTTTCAGTTAAGTGAGGAGGAGCCTCTACATCTTATTTTAGTGTTCTCAATAAATGCTATCTAAATTCGTTTTTCCGCAGAAATATTTAATAATTTTTTAACACAAGTTATATGTAGCACTTTTATTTTTTTTTATGGATACAGCACACGCACAATGAGAAATCTTTTAATCCGTTTCAAGAGCGAAACGTACACGGAAATGGTGATTTACGTTGAATTTGAATCGCTGAAGATTGTAATTTCTGGAAAACATGGTTTCAGGAAGGTTATTACAGGGTGAGTGATGATGTTCTTAAGATAAAGGATTTCTCAAATATGGGGAATATAAAGTTGAAGTTCATCTGGATGGTATGTACCAGGTTGGCGCCTGTTTCTTGCTTGCAGGTTTCAGATGGAATTAAGCGTCGGAACACTTTCCATGAAAATATCGGTAACAAAGTCAGATCTTGCATCTTTTTTCGATGTTCCAATATTTCCTATACAGTTCTGGATCTCCACTAGGAAAAATCACTCTCTTTTGATCAGAATCGAGCAACCAACGTGTACTTTGGTGCAGAGCTCCAGATATGAGAGCAGTATTAAAGTGGCGGTAAAATTTGAGTCGTGTAAAGTAATAAGAGCTGTTGAACTTAGTAAAGCTCTCTGTTGCGGAATAGTGTGCATCTGTGCTGAGATATTTCCTCTCAAACTGACACCAAGCAAATTTATTGATGAAGCCTCATATAATTGTGTCAGGTTTCGCAACGTTAATCTTTGTAGAAAAAATGGTTGGAGTTTTCTCAGCATTAAACTCTTTATTAAGATGTAAAACTTTGTGTTGTCTACGAAGATGTGCATCGGCAGATGTTGTTCGACCATTCAAGGTAAAGGAGAGCACGAGTGTACTGTCATCGGTAAAGCTATAGATAGGATGTTTTGTTTTTTTAGCAAGTGATCAATATAAAGAATGAAAAGTGTAGACGATAAAATAGATCCAAGTGGGAGTCCGCCGTTGATAATGAAGGTGCAAGAGAGAAAAATGTCGATTGCTACTTGCAAAGAACGATCCTTAAAACAATAGAAAGCTTTGTGCAAAAGTTCCATAAGAGCACAATTTGGTCAACAACCCATCATGCCAAAACAATGTTTAAGGCAACCGGGCGGGACTTCCTATATTGTTCAATCGCACTGTTCCAGAGGTCACATAGGTCAGGATGTTATCAGATTTATTAAAATAATTTAAAATGACATATCTCTTTTTCAGTTTAACTAAAAAAGAACGATACACCCATATCTACGTGTGATAAGTGACTTATATAAACGGACTCCTGAATAATCCTTTCCCATATCTACTATACCAAACTTTTCATAATTTATTGTGGTTCGCTTCGAATTTTTAATCGATGGCATTTAGGGCGAGGGATAAAGATCCAGTATTCTTTTAAATATTTAATAAATCTTTGGTATTGAGCCCTCTTGCGGTGCTCACTTGTACTGGCTTCTTACTTTATTGTGATACCATGGTCCCATTATTATGTCTGTAGATGGATGGTCACAGATGATATAGCGGTGAGGACGTCGCTTGTCCTTTTGCCCGTTTGTGCAATTATTTATTTCTGCTTTGTTTTTTGTTGAAATTTATAATTCATTTTTATTTTTTCATAACTTTTATTCTTATTTTAATAAATATATTGACTAAGCAATGCAAGCCAGTAACTATTTTTATCTAGTTTTTAAGAATCTTACAAATTAATTATATCAATAATTTATCTTTCTAATAGTTATTAAGGAAAAAAATTAAATTATAAATTTTTTTTTATTAATTTTGTAAAAACTGAAAAGTTCGCTGTACCAAAACTCAATCCCGAGCATTCTGAACGGAAACCATGTAGCACAACTACTATATCATACCGGGTCTTAAAACAATATAATCAAACTGTTAAATGAAATAAGTGGGCAGCTAAAATCAAATAAAAATATAACTAGTAAAAGGAATAATCTCTGCGCGACTTTTCAAGACTACGGCCCGTTTCCGTCAGCGGAAGAAAGTCCGATTCGAAAAAACCGGAATTTTCCGAAATTTTTTTTTCAATTTTTTTTCAATGAGCCGGATGCGATATGGATATCAATCAACGCATCTTGACTTACACAATAACTTAAAAAAATCAGTATCGTGAAATTTTCTTTCCTTATCGAGATATCTCGAATAGAAATTTCACTTAGTAAGCGGGATCGGCCGTACCGTTCTCGAGTTATCGTGCGAACAGACATCCACACAGCCACACATTCACACAGACAGACTTGTTTTTTCACTGAAAATCAATTTTTTTCATGTTTTATGACATTTTAAGTCATTTGGAGAAAAAAAATATTTTGAGATTTTTGCACGGTTTCAATACTACGGTTTGCCCTACTTCACCAAAGGTGACGGCTTCAGGATCCGGTCAAATTGGACTCGTCTTCCGCTTGACCTGTCTCTAAAGTTCGCTGAAGTGAACTGACTGTGGCTGCCACTGCAGCTACCGACAACTGTGTGAATTGCCCTACTCGATATGAACTTCGTCTTCTAAGAAGCATAGACGAGAGTGTCTCCATCTGTCGGGCGGAGGTTCAACTGGTACGGCTGGTCTTTTACTCGAAGTTTCTCTCATAATTTTAAGTTAATTCTACTCCAGTGCCGTGCGCGATTTAATTTATATATTTTAATTATTACTGAAACTACCAACTTTCTTACAATTGTTTATATGGTATCTGTAGCGGGAAAGTAAAAAAAATAAAATATTTCATCAAAGGGGAAATGAATAATTGTACAATCCGGAATACGCGATGTTTCCACTATATATTCTTGTTGAGATCGCTTGTTGTTTGTTTGTTATGGTTGTAGCGATTTGTATTATGTTTGAAAAAAATTGTTGCAAGAGAAAAGATTGTTCGTTATTTCATCTAGATGCGCAGGTAACCAATTTTGAATTTTTTCGCAGGTGACCAATTTTGATTTTTGTTTAACCATGATGTAACACTTAAGTGAGGTTGTCCAAGATATGTTTCGTCTTGAATTTATTGTGACTTCTATATTGGTCGGTGTTGTGAGTTGTTGTAACAAATAGTTTTTAATTTATTTAGAGCAGTTGTTTTGTCTTTTTTGTTATCGTTGTTGTTAGTTGTATGTTTTTCATTTTGTTTTTGTTGCAATTTGAAATTTTTTTGTTGTCATTAATCTCATTCTCAATAATAGTCTTCATTATACACGGTGAACAACATTTGTGAATCACCCTGTATATCTAATGTAAATATGTAATTTAAAAATAAGTATTCTAGTATTTTGTGATCTCATTTTGTTTTATATATTAGCCATTTTATTTTTATTTTATGAGTAGATTATCGTTTGATATAGAATAAGTTTTGCCAACTTTAGAATTGAAAGTGCTGCAACTATGGTATAAAGTTAGATAAAAAGGATTTCCAAGCTAGCGTGAAGCGATAAACTCCAATCCATAAATTCTTTTAAAAGATATTGCATGTGACTAAATTTACTAGATTCAATGATTATACTGGGTATTCTAATAATTTTCTATTCCCCTTGTAGACAGAAAGTAAAGGAAACAAATTTAAAAAATCTAATAAGAGATTTCTTTACACAAGCCAGCAGTTTGCTATTTATTATTAAGGATGTTGCGCAAACTTGCAACTTCTGAGAAACAACTACTAGAATATTTTAAAAATAAGCTTTTAACTAGAATCTTAATTTGTATATGAAGCAATTTTTATTTGACGTCACAAGTATTTTCTTTGTGTTGAAAATTAATTAAATATTTAAAAAGTAATGAAAATAATAAATATTTTTTCGAACATAAGGGTAGGATCAATCAAGTTCATATTTTCAAAAATGGGCTATTTTGAAATTTTGGGTGGCCACAATAGATCTTTTTTTTAAATTAAGTGATAGAAAAATAAAAAGTAGCGGACTTCCCATTTACTTGAAATTATGGTAAAAATTTTATTTCCAAATAGAACAACATATTTAAATTCTATGAGTTAAATTGCATATAATGTAAACTGTTTTTTCATACTTTTTTAAATGGTCCAAACCTCTCATTAGGTGATTAGGAGTAACTAAAAAAATATTCTTGCATACATTTAAACTGTAACGGTATTTGTTCGATCGGATCACTTTGGCGCCATATGTTTCAGGTCTTGAATTACCTCAGGCGCCATCCTTTGTTTATAGTGTGATGATCACTTGAATCGGGAAGCGTTAATTAAGATAAAATACTAGGGTCTTTATGGTCTTGACAAAGTCAATTGTAACTTGTCACGTTAATAGCCCTCTTGAGTGAAGTAACTGGGAAACGAGAGAGGTGAAAACCTCTGAAGAGAAACTTACTGTGCAGTAATGATGATGCTGAGTAAGTATCAACCAAAAAAAATATTGCCATTTGAAATACATGTGACCTTGTGATACCCATGTCTCCGGTCCACTTTAACCTACAGGACTCAAATTTAAACTCAACCTCCGTATAACCAAAAGGTATCTACATATCAAGTTTTAAACAAAATCAGTCCAGTAAAAAGGCCGTGAGAGCTCTCACAGACAGACACACTAACACACAAACACACTAACAGACAGTTACATACAGATACACTAACAGGATGATATCAATAACTTACTAACTTCTGAAGTAAGTTAATTAACCCTTTAGAACTATCAGAAGTAACAACAAATATAAACATAATTTTTTCTGATTTTGACACATAAAGTGACACTTTTTAAACCTGACAGATGTTATCAAACGTATAACTTTGTGTAACTAATTACATAAAGTAAAATATTATGTAACTGGTGACGAAATATGGATTTCAAAATTAGTGACAAAAATAATTTTGTTTATTTAACTGTTATAACAGAAGATAAGGACAGATAACTTACAGTGCGTCCATAAAGTAACGCATAAATTCATTATTAGCTAGATGAACGATTAAATTAGAAATTCCCGAAACAGGCCGATTTTTGATTTCAATTTACTATTTTTTCAGATCATAATCTAATATACAGGGTGAACCACCTTCGTGTAATGACGTCATTACCATTTTTTTTAAATGGAACCCCCCCCCCTTTTTTTCAATTTCCGGATTGAGCTGATTCCAAAAATGTATAATATGTTGCTTCAAATTGGTACAGGGTGGGCAAAAATGCAAAAATTTACTATTAAAAACATCCTGCATTATTCTTAATAATTGTATCTAAACAGGTCATTTCATTTTTTTCATGTTCTAATTTTAATAAAATTAACTCTAATTTTTACAATTTTTTTATGATTTTTTAAGATTTTTTTCGATTTTTTACGATGTTTTACGGATTTTTTACGTGTTTTTAAAAACTAGAGAAAGGAAAAAAACGAAAAAAATTGTAAATCGTAAAAAAGCGTAACTCGTAAAAAAACATAAAAAACCGTAAAAAATCATAAAAATCCGTAAAAAACCGTAAAAAATCGGATGAAAACGGAGAAAAAGGATAAAAATTATTAAAAAACTCTAAAAATCGTAAAAAACGCTTAAAAATCGTAAAAAAACCGTAAAAGTCGGGAAAAAGTCGTAAAAAAATCGAGAAAAATCGTAAAAAACCGTAATAAACCGTAAAGAACTGAAAAAAACTGGAGCAAATGAAAAAAAGGGAAAGATCGAAAAATGCGAGTAAATTAGTAAAAATCGAAAAAAATAAAAAAAAAACCGAAAAAATCAGAAAAATTAGAAAAAACACAAAAAAAATACCGGAAGAAATGGGGAAAGATAGGAAAAGTTAAAAATATAGGAAGGAAACCACTAAAAAATTTAATTTCAATAAAAATGTATATTAAAATAAATTTTTTCTTAAAATTTGAATCTTGACTGACAAGCTAAACTTTTTTTCATAAACAGATCCTCGCAGCCATAGGACTGTTTAAATCATTACGGTTCCTTATTACGGCACTTGAAGGATTCATGCACTTGAAGGATTCATGCACCAAAATGTAAGACAAACTATTGGTAGAAACATTTAATTATCTGACCTGCATTTGATAATATTAATATTTTTTCACAGCCTTCTGTCAATACATGAATGTGAACTCGATATTTTTACAAATTATACCGTTTAAAAAAAAACTGTAAGAGTTGGGGTATCATGTATAGATATTTTTATAATTCTTCCTTTTGCAGGTCACTTTTGTTATACTTGACAATGCTTCTTAAAAGACTAAAACGTCTTCATAGCGTTATGCCCATAAATTTCGTATTGTGTATAGTTCTGGTGTTTATTGTGAATTTTTCGGGCCAGAGTACTAAAAACGTCATATGGTTTTACCCCGTGTAATCTTTTTTACAAGATTTTTTATATTTAACTGTCTATTATTTTGATCACAAAAAAGATGCAAAGTACAAAAAATATTTCATTTATTTTTAAACTCGTTCATGGAAGCACTCGTAGCTTCACTACTTATGCTTCAAAATAACTGGTACGGCAATAGGACATCTTATGAAACTATTATAATAATTTTTTGCGGATACAGCAACGAACAACAGAAAATCCTATTTGCTATTCACGGTTCATTTACTGAAGATTGTACTCACTCTTCTCTCTCTGGGAACATCATTCCACAGTGATGATGTTCTCCAGATAAAGGAGTTCTTAAGAAGGCTGGTACAAGGAGTATGTAGTTAAACTTTATTTGGATGAGTTATATAGGCTCGAAGGATGTTCCTTGCACACATGACTCCAGCAGGAATCAAGCGAGCAATGTCATCCGAACATCTTCCAAGAAAGTATCAGTAAAATGTCTCAGATTGCCCACATTTCTTCGATCCGTCCAATCTTTTACAATTCGTAGTCAGTTCTGGATCTCCAATAAGTCTTATTGCTCTCTTCAGTTGAGAAATCGCATGGTATGCTTAGGAGTAAAGCTTTAGATGTGAAAGGAGTATTCCATTGATGGTCGAATTTGAACCTTGTAAAGCAATAAAAGCTGTTGCAGTGAGTAAAGCCTTCTAATGCAACACAATGTTCCAAATTTGTAGGAACCTTTTATCTTCATGCTTGCAGTGACATATGTCCCCCCAAGTTGTTACCAAGCAAATTTTAATGATGCCAATGGAATCGAGTGTCCTGACATAATTATGTCGGGTTTCACAATGTTAACCTTATAAAAAATGTTGCCTGATTTGGTTAATGTCACCCAAAGATAAAATTTCTTCCAGGTCTTCTTGATGTCTGCGAACATTTTTCTAACAGTTGAGAGTAAGGAGAATACGAGTGTACTGTCATGGGTAAAGCTATAGATAAGATTTTTTTGTATTTTTCGGCAAGTCATGAATATAAAGGAGGGAAAGTTTAAACGTAAAAACGGTCCCTGTGGGAGTCCGATGCGGCGCTGATAATAAAAATGCCTGTGTATCTTTCTGGAAGTTTCTTTGAAATTTTTGTATTTTGCTTTAAAATTTAGATAATGCATTAAAAAGTAGAATAGATACGTACGATAAACTATGTTTGTATCTTTTCAGGAACATAGAGAAAATGGTGGGTAAAAAAATAAGTTTAATATATTAAATTTTATGAAAATGAATAATTTTCCTGAATTTAAGTTTGTTTTGGGAATTTCAGATAACAATCTCAACTGGTTTATTATTAATCTCCGGAATGCAGATGTGTGTTTCCCAGTCACAATATATTTTATTTAACTTGCGTTCTGCTCGTAAATATTATTGTACTTGTAAAAATCATTGGGTTATAATGTCTGTATAAATCAATAAATTATTATTTTGTAATAATATTCAAATATAAATACATCATAGAAGTGAAAACAATTAATGGTGCACGAAAAATTCTCTTGTATTTATTATATATTAAATTCCACTTAAAGATTTTTGTTTAAATATCCATTAACAAAATTAAATATTTAAATTGTAACTTACCAAAAGAATCCTTTGTAATTCAGGACAATGACTAAACAATGAACTAAAAATAAAATAATAAATAACTAATGGCGAGAGACATGACATTTATTAAAACGGTACAAATTTCAATAATATTCAGGAGTCTATTGATTTAATGAGACATTGGGCGTTGACTGTTTGATTTAAACGAATACTATTTAAATTATTTAAAAGTTTAGCTATGTAAATATGTTCTTAGATATTTAATTTTTATTTAAGTGTTTTGGATTTCACTTAATAAAAATCCATAATAATATTTTTAAAAAGAAGCATTTTATGATTTTCAAAAAAATATTATAATTTTACGGAACTAGTGACATGTTTCGTTATACAGTAACTTCATTAGACTAATATTATTTACAAAATTTCTTATTTGGTTAGGGTTCTATATAAAAAAATTAAAAATATCTGATGTGTCCACGTTAACACAAATAAGTATGAAAAAGTTGATTTTTTTGTAAATGAAACGTTATTTTAATTTGTTGATAAAAGTGATTTAGAATAAATGTGATTTAAGCTCAACTCTTTTTATTATGGGTTCGTTCCACGAATAGAATTTGAAATATATCAAAAAGCAAAATATTAAATAAAAAAAAAAATTGGACGCCAGTCTATTTGATTTTTTGATGTATTTAGAAGCAATTGACAAAAACCTATGATATATTTCAAAATAGGTCCTTTCTTTCTTTTTGTGGGTTTAAGGAAATTAAACTCAAATTAAACGTTATATTTGTTTTATTTTATATAAAAAATTTAACAACACTTCAGAGACATTTTCTTTTTATTTCTTTGGATAATTTAACTTAGCTTGGTTTTGTTCTTGCCTTCGAGTTTCTTGCAAAAATTTCCTGGATCCGGCAGTAAAATATGTCAAGCCAAAAGCAGGTTCTGATCCAGTAAGAGAAGAAAACTCATTCCAAAAGACTCGTTCCAAGGAAAAAACTTGTATCAAAAAGGATTCGTTCCAATAAAAAAACGTTCAGTCCAAAAAAAAACTGTTTTGTCCAAAAACCCTAAAAATTCATATAAAGTAAATATAAGATAAAAATCTTATAAATTACCAGATTTCGTGGTCTCTGTTTAAAAAAAATTAAAACATTGATAATATTAATATGAAATACATGAATTTTTAGATCAAAATTTGAAATATAAAATAATCAAAGTGAATTGTATGTGTAATCTGTAAAAACAAATTAAAAATAGATTCTCTTGAGACGGAAAGAGCGCCACAAACATCAGATAATTTATATTGTTATAAAATATAAAGTATGAAATTTTAAGTAAATTTAACAAAAAATATATAAAAACAACAGTAAATAAAAGTTTAAGCGTCGAAATAATTAAAAATGATAACAGGGGACGTAGGTGAATATATAATATAATATAATAAAAACTTACCCTATATAACGATGGGAAGAAAATAAAACTTCAATAAGCGACACAAGCGATATAAAAGTCAAATATTCTGACTGAAGAGGTAAAGAGAGAGAATTGTTAACATGGGAAACACATTTATAGTAATACTAAGAGGAGAAGGAGATCTTGAGAAGAGATAAGACGCGAGGAAATTATTTTATCAAAGGAGTCTGCAATTAAAATATACTGAGCAGAGGAATAATGAAAATACACAGGTGACACAGAAAAAAAAACGTAACATAAATCTGACAACAATGGCAAAAGTTTTGAAAATATTAATGATACGAAAATGTACTTTCCTATTTTATTCTACTAACACTCATTTTTAATGCGTCTGCAACTCTTTCCTGTACTGCTAATATTGGCAGTAAAGGTCCGTTGTTCTCTTTCTCCATGATGAACTAATCTAACAAACTCACACCCGAATTTCTGGAGCTAATGTTTTTGCAGGCATTTTCTTTACAATTGTTTTCAAAGAAACTACGACACTGATAATAAAATATAAATAAAGAAAAAACATACCAAGGCTGCTGTGAGATAAGATATAATTACCTAAATTGACATATTCACAACAAACTTTTGGAAACACGAGTCTTATATACGACTTCTGTCTTCTTTAGTATTCGAAAATATATTCTTGTCCATCTAAATGATATGCATATGATTTAACCCTTTCGATAATACAGCTACATCTTTTGAATTTAAAATTGTCGATAATCTTCTTTGCCGTGTGAGTCACGATTTATTAGGCCTTTTGGGCATTTACACCATCTTGAACAACATTTACTCTTGAACTAATAGTCGGCCCAATTCTGTTATCAAAAGCCTTTTAGTTGATTTAACAGTTTCAATCCTAGCACCCACTATTATTCTAGTTTAAACTTCAAGCGTTTGTTTTAGAAAATTTTCAAAATTTCTAATCAGCATAAGTGTACACGGTGTTATAGTCTTGTAATTGTGAACCATCCTGTATGTGCAATCTATTTAGTTATTTAATATTAATATATTATTTTACCCAAACAATACGTAAATATAGTAACCTCATATATTTAAGATAGACTATTCTGGATTAAGCAAGAAGACTCATACTCTGAAATGCAAGAGATAAAGCAGGATTGCCGTAGGGAAGCGTTCTTGGACCGGTGGCCTATCTATTATACATGTGCGATATACCGGAGCTAGAACATGTCATACCTTTATAGGCAATACAGCAATCCTAGTGAGACCCCAAAATCAGACAATATCTATCATAACTCTGCAAACATCTACTAATAAAAGTCAGAATTGAGCTTTAAATATATACAATACAGATGGATGCTTGAAAGAAAGTGCAAACTATCATTACATACCAAAAATCCTAATTTACAACCAGCAGGGTTATTCTACTAAGAAACTATAAAACAGGCTATAAGTTTAGTATACTAAACATGTAGACCGTAAATTATAGTCCAGCCTGATTCCACTATAAATTTAATCAGCTACAAGTAGAGTACTAGAAAAGGAGTCTGTGGGATTTGGCAACGTTGTTTTATATGAACAAAAAGAAGAAGAGTTTATATATTTTTTTAGGCTGACTTCTTTACTAGATTTTTTTGGTTTATTTCTGACTTCTTTACTAAAGTTTAGTGGTTTGTTTATTTAATTTACTTTATTTGGTACTATTTTTTATAATTTAATATTAATTAACAGAAAATAAATATCACACAACAGATTTGAGCAATCTTGTAGTTTGTGTAGCCAAATAATAAATAATGTGTGACAGCAGCACAGAAGTTAGAACACTCTCACCCGAGCTTAATCCAATATTATAAAACATGATATTTATTTTCTGTTAATATTAAAAAAAAAGATTTAGCAAGGGTGGGAGAATTCTAACATGTGCTGACTGTCGCTATTATTTACAAACTACAAGATTATCCAGATTTGGTGCATAATATGTTTATATTGTCACAGGAAATATTTTCCCAAAATATTCCGATAAAGAATAATTAAAATTCAATATTTAAATTTCGCCTTGTGCAGTTCATTAGTTCATTGGTTCACTGAATGCGTGTGTATTTATTAATGTAGAAACGTTAGAACTGCACAAGGCTAAGACATGAATCGCGGAATAACAATATTAGACATAAATACGAACAGGTATTATTCTAAAAAAAGTCAACCAAGAAAGTCATATTAATTTTATTAACAACTCACACCGAATACTTACAGATAAAACAAAAATAATAGGTTATGTGTGATTCTAGCATACTAAAATTTTTAATAGGCACCTCATTTGGTGGTTATAAGAAAAGACTATACTATAGCTCTCATATTTAGACCGCAAGGGGTGCTAGAAGCTTAACAGAATTCGAAAAAGCTACAACTACGCTTTGAAGTTAGCAACACATCGAGTTCAAAATCTAACTTGTAATCGGGCTATTAATTTAGTAGAATAATCCTGCAGGTGATAAAGCTGGTTTGGATATCTGGGGATGTGCTCCGTTGTACGTAAGAGATTTGCGGACTCCACTTATCAAAGACGAAATCAAAAAGTTAGCACAGAAATAGGAAAGCAGACTTCATCTCCATAAAAACGTAGAAGTCGTTCAGCTGCTGGATAACTATCATTATATCCGAAGAAGGAACAAACCCTACGAGTTAGTTATATGCAAAAAAAGCAGAGCATGGTGCGCGAGTGACATATATGCTGATATGAGTAACACCCGAGATTAAACTCCGAGTAAGTACTCATGAGCATGAGCATCAAGTGGTAGTTTGTGCTGCAAATTAAAAGAATAAATAAGACTTAAATTTGAGCAGTACATGCTCTTATACATAAAAGTAGATACTTGTCATTTCATTTCTAAACTTCCATTAGCTACGGTGCTAGCCAAATCCTTCGACCCCTAAATGTAATGCATTCAACCTCTGAATCTGAATTGCATGTGGCTTGTACAATAATTTTATGATATCCCTTGTAATTAATATATTCATCACCATAAATAGGTGTTTTTTTATTTTTATGTGATTGCACATGGAAAAGTATCTTTTGTTTGCCACCTTTCTTTTACTTCTATTATATTTCTATTAACTTGTCAGCAACTTCCATCACCACTTTTGACACAGATTGATGATTGATTGATTGATTTGTTCGATGATACTGACTGACTTATTGTGTTTTGCCAATTACATTTTTGTTCTCAGGTGAAAAGGTTTGTTACCTTTACTAGGTTCAGCAGCCTTTTTACCGGATTTCCTCTGGGGAAGGTCTGCTGTTAGTTTTCTGCCCCCGGCAAGTTGTACCTCCAGCGTATAAGTGCTTGACACTCTAATATAATGTGAGAGGCTGTTTCTTCCTCTCCATTACCTAAGCTACAGATGGGTTCCTCTTATTAGATGCCCATTTTGTGTAGGTGGCAATATCAAGTTATTAGCACCGTGATATGCCTTATTTGATTTCTGCTTAGCTACAAAATATCGTTAGTCAGTGCTTTTGATGGTTTCTTGACAATGAATTTACTGTGGTTTTGATCCGGCACCCGCAAAATTCAAGCTTGACTGATGTTCTTTAGCAGCCCACCCAATCAGCCAGAGTCGTACTGAAGATTTCGGAATGTCAAATAAATTTGATCGCTTAGGCTTTTCTTGCCAGAGCGTCTGCATCCTCTTGCCTGTTATCATCTTGTGTCCAGGAACCCATTTAAGTGTTACATTGTTTGAGTTTGCCAGAAAAATTAGGGTTTTTGCATCTGGATTTACCCTCATATATTCCAACACCTGTTCCACTGTTGGTTTTGGATCCATCGGTATACCATACCAATGTTCCTTCTCGACAGTTGGATGTGTCTTTACCTTCCCATGTTAACTGAATGTTGAAGTTATTTTTTGGTATCATTTCATCACTTTTCATTTTCAGTAACGAATTTGTGATAACTTTTGATACACTGGTATATCCTTGGTCACTTGGACACAAGTTACCGTTGCACTCCAATCTGATATGAATATGAAGTGGCGGAAAGTTTAGTATGGTTTCAATGGCCATGGTTTGAGTGTTCCTCATGGCACCTGTAATATAAATACAGGCTGGTTTTTTTTTGTTTAGAAAGATCTTTGATACCGAAATTTGATGAACAAAAATATCTTCTTCAACTCCAGTTTGAAAATCAATGTCACCTATATATCTTAAAATTTTCGTTTTATCAAAATTACATAAATCACCACCTCTTCTTTTTTCAGTTTCTACACCCAAAAAGTGATTTGATGTCCACTCTATATTTTCTTTAGTAAATCGATACAATGCTTTAAAGTACTTCTTAAAGGTTTGTAATATTTTTTGGAATGAAAACTGAAGATAAACTTAGCCATAGCTCTGTCGCGGTCAAACTGCTGTCTATCAGACTCCAAAATTATGGAGTAGATTCTCACCCCGAAGAGTATGGACAATTTTTTTTCATAGTGAAAGTGAGAATTTAGTCACAACAAATTGTACATAGAGTACTTAGTCAAGCGAAGCAATTGCTTCTGGTTTATATTCATGTCATCTATAGTATTTGCTCCAAATAATAGGGTGAATTTCTGAACAGAAGCACTGAAGACATTACTAAATGGACATTATCTAGATCAGAATTATCAGATAAAAATTAACGGTTAATCATATGATCAGTTTTACTTAGATAAAAAACACAGGCATTTTGCTGGGTTTAAACAAAAAAAAATATATTAATATATTAACTTTAAAGGTAAATATATTATAATTATTTACCCATTCTGCAAATCTAAGAGGTTTGGAGGCTGATTAAGTTTGTTCAAATAATTACATAAGAATCTTAACATTGGCTAGTATAAAAAGAATCATCTTGTTTACAGATTCTTTTCATCATAACTCTTGCTTGCTTGCTTGTAATTTTAACGTCTCTTTTCTGCTACTAAGGCTAATCTGGACGGGACCTACAGCTTATCGTGGACTCCGAACCACGGTCCTCAATCACCCTAAACCCAGGACTGTGCCTTTGTCATTCAGGTGATCTACCGACTAGCAAGTGTATAATTATACCACCCACCCCTATCAGTTCCACGAGATATCCGATCTCATCCGGCCTGGTTATCGACAATATTAATATTATAATTATTATCCTGAACTTTTTTAACAAACTAATCGCCACATTATTTATTATATATAAGTAACAACCCTGCCTCGTCATGTTTAACACATTTTATCTCAAAAACTGTCCATTAGATCTCGTTGTGCCCATGGAAGCATTTGATTGGAACATCATAATCTACATTATACTAAATTTTTATCTAAATTAAATCGGACTCCTTTCCCATAATAACCTTGCAGGGTATTTTTACTATTAATTTAGTAAATACTAGAATTGGGAATTTGGAACCTTTGGTTTTCAACAATGTTGACTAGTTTATCATCAACTCCTGATGATGCTAACATAGTGAAACGTACGTTGAGTGATAGAAAAGTGTAGTTTTGGTTAGTGGTGACGATATTCTTCAACATAGTAAATACTACGTTATTTTTGTTACGAAATTGGCCACAGCTTGACCTTTTAAATCCAATTTAGTACTTTGATAGCCTGTTGACAAATATTAATACATCTTTTTAATTTTTTTGAGGCATTTATATCGAAACCAAAATGTTATTTTAATACACCCATTTTGTAAAAGTAGGCAAGAAATCCAGTGAGTAATAGTTGTGATACACTACCTTAAAAAATAATGACACAAATAACTTACATTTTAGTTAATTTAGGATCTAACTTATAATATTGACTGGTGGAAGTAGCTAAAAAATATAATAGTTTTTTTTTGTTAATGTTGAGATGTCATTTTTAAACGGGTTGGTTCGTCGTCCAGAAAGAGACGGTAGTACCGACATAGAGACAGTTAAGATTGTTAAGGTTAATCATACACCGTATGGCTTTATATATTGCTAACCCTTTTCCTGAAGAAACCGAGCAGAAATTTGGAAATCGATAAGATTCTGTATAATTTATTGTTGAAATATAAAAGGCAAAATCTGACCTATTTATGTAAATGTGTATATCTTTATCGATCAGTATACTCAATACAGCAGCGGTTGATCTGAATAATAACGTAATATGAAGTCTAGTTTATACAGTCCCATTAAAAGCATTAAGGTCGTATTGATATCTAAAATATTGGAATATACTTTTTATAATCTGTTATATAGTTAATCCATTAGTATTGATAAAGCAGCAACTCGTGAAAGACTGTATTTTCAGTAAATATTTATTAGATTTTCTCGTACCTTTAGTTGTTGTCCTGACCATAATCATATTATATGATTTAGATTTAATTAGCTGTTTATTTGCTAAGTTTTTAAAACATTTCGAATCTTTAATTAATTGCAAAAAAATGTAAAATATCTAAACAAAATGTATTTATTAATTATTTTTAATAGGTATTTAACAATTTTCACTAAATAAATTTTAAATGTATAGTATAGGGAATATATAGTAGGAGAGATGTTAGATATTTTTGGGTAGGTATTTGAGACAAGCTGAAAACTTGTTCTATACCTTTCCTATAATTCCCTTATACAGGACTGCACGCCTGGTTGGTGAGTAGTGGGACTAAATCAACCCTTATATTTCCAAATTTTTTTGTGAAAAATATTGTTGAGGCAATTTGAAATTTTTATACCTTTAAATTGAATATCTAAAAAGTGAAAAATAAATAAGCCAAATTTTTTATTCGGGTCTTCAGCTTTGCCAGATCTTTACAAAACTATTTTGCAAAAAAAAATAGAAAAAATGTATTTGAGGTAAGTTGACATTTTAACACGATATTATTTATAATTAAAAAAAAATATTCTGAAAAAGGCAGATCATTTTAGTGGGACATTATATCTGTCAGTTGATCGAAAAAGTTACGTATGCGTGTGAGTGAGTGGGCTATATGTAAATTATAGTGTAAAAGAGAGCGTTTACCGTTATTGTTTTTTTTTGTATTAAGACTATTGTCCTGAGTTGTGGGGGCGGGAATCTTTATAGACTCCTCATGCTAGGTTCTATGCATGCGATCTAGTGTAGAACTCGCCCTG
Source organism: Neocrepidodera transversa (assembly GCA_963243735.1). NCBI lineage: Eukaryota > Metazoa > Arthropoda > Insecta > Coleoptera > Chrysomelidae > Neocrepidodera > Neocrepidodera transversa. Next base: position 31,456,687 of record OY725338.1, on the reverse strand, counting down.
ATAATTCTGCAGGCAGAGTCAGGTATACCTACTAAACCCTCCTGGGTAATTTGTTTTGGTATAGTATTTGTTCCTTGTACCCTGTGGCATGAGTAGAATTACTCCTTCTCAGGGATTCAGTGGTTGGATATTAGTATGAAAAGGAAAATTATTAGAAAAACTTAAAATATTTGACTGATGTGATTAATTTTTGATACTTACGTGCCTACAGGAAGAGGAGGCTCTCAGAGAGTGAAGTCCATGGGTGTCGGTAGGGCACAAGCTCATCTGATGTTTAGGGTGCATCTGTTATGATATCTAGGAGCTCATCCGGAAGGTATTTTGCTTTATGTAGATTCGGTTGATTGAATATCTCTAGTGGTTTGCTTGGTAGTGCTCGTCTATGCCTGTCAACTGTCCATCTTGTCCGTAGTGTTTCCTGGTCGTGTGTCTTGGAAATGCCCGTTAATCCGACGTATCTTCCTTGTGGGTCCTTTAATCTGAAGTAAATGATGTCATATAAGTGAGTTCGTGGATTTAGATGGATTTGAAGCGCCAGGGGAGGTAGAATCATTTCCTCCTTTCGGTTTCCGTGACGACCTGCAAGAGGGGGGTGGAGGAGTTTAGACCTCTATAGTCCATGATTGGACGAATTTAGGTTGTGGTAGTGTGTAGTAGGGTTAAGGGATTACATCTCCCAAATATACCGCTAATGGTTCCGATGAGGGATGTTCATCTCCTAATTCGGTCAAGAGTTCAGTAGCCCAGTTTAGAGTACGCGTGATGCGTACTCTCAGATAGGTTCTTCGTCCAAGGGGACGATCCTCTCCCCAGAGTTTCAAGGTTGATGTCATTGAGAGATTGATTTACTTTTAGAGTGTAGTTAGGATGTTTAAAGATGATTTTAAGAGCGACTTACCTCTAAGATCAACTTAGATAAGATCACATTTTAAGAATGGGTGGTGAAAACGGCCCTAAGTTGATATTATGATTGATAAACATATAATAATTGTATATCAGAGAAAAAATGCAATATAGTGCTTACAATTAAAATTTATTTTCAGTAAATAGGAATAAATTCGCCTATAATACCGAGTTGATTTATTCAGTCCGTCGATGACGATCGATCAGAATGAACGTGTGTTATTATAAAGGGCCTAGAATTAATATGTTGAATTTAAACTTGAGAACAACATGTGTTAAAGTATATCATTAATCTTCTTGGAAAGATTTCATGCGAAATGAGTCTTTTTATTAAAAATTGATCCATTCAATTTTGTGTACGATTTTTTTTTAATACTTTAAAAGCTTGGAAATTGCTGTTAACGTTTCTTGATGGCCATTAAAAACTAATCAGTTCTAAGTTATGACCAAAACAATTTTTGATGAAATTTTGGTTAAAATCGGTTCTGTAGTTTTGAAAAAAAGAGGCATAGAATATACTTTTCTCTACGACCATTATTGAATGTATGAATTCCGAAATCATTTTTAATAATAGAATGTAAACATTCACCCTCTAGAGTCTGAATATTTATTCTACAACACTTGCTTCTTATGTATTTTGCACGTATTTTCATTCTTTATCAAGGTAAAGAATGGATTTTCTGTAATCGAAATAAACGATATGGGATTACCATGGATTTCAAAAGTGTCACTGTCAGATACAAAATGGCGACGACAATAATTATTTTCAAACAAGTTTTAATTTAAACAAAATAATGAGTGAAAAATCAAGTGAAGTAGATATAGAATTTAATAATATCTAAATTTGCAAATTATGAAAAAACATCAATGCACCAGATTTTAATTTCGGTAAGTGTACCATAACACTATAAATTACTACAATGTAATACAAATATGTGAACAAATAACTTGTGTTCAGATTTAATTTAATTTTGATACATACTTTTTGATCGTGGAGAAAATATAGTCTGTTACTCGGTTAGAATGAAAAAATTCGACACTCGTGGTTCCTCACGCTCGCTAACGCTCGCGTTCGGAATTTTCCACTCGTGTCGAATTTTTCATTCTAACCTTGTTACAGAATCTACTATCCTTAGTAAAAACTAAAATAAACAAAATTTTTAAAACAAGTAAATGAATACAAACTATAATTCACACTACATACATTTGAAATTACAATTATAAAATTTTTACAGAAATTCTTCAGGAATTTTACGACAGTTCTGTTTACCTTGTATCGATTAGCTCTCTCACAGCTTTTCTGTCACTGTTTGTAATGAATTTTTGTATTATTGTTTTAAATAATTTAGGAGAATTTATTGTGTACAAATAAGTCTTATACATATCTGGAAGAAAATTAAAGATTTTTCCACTTAAATATGAGTAAAATCTTTGTGAAATTGATTTATTGACAAGGTGAGTCGTTACAAAATATTTATTTCTGGTATCGTAAGAATGAGTTTTTTTCTGTAGTGTTTGTTTATTTTTGTATGTATACAGGGTGTGTCACGTAGACGGCCCATTAGCCATATATGGAAAGTAATGTTATTTCAAATTTGAAAATTTATTTACACAGGTTTGTCAATACGCTCTATCTAATGAAAATATTTTCATCTTTCGGTTTATACAGGGTGTTTCGAAAGTAACGATCAACTTTGTTATTTTAAATAGAACACCCTGTCATTTTTTACATTTTTAGATTCGTCATGAAAAGCTGATTTCAAAAACCCTAACACTTATATTATAAAACGAATGGTTTTGAAGTTATAGACAATTGAAAATCGCATTTTTTCAACTTTAAGTAATTGCTCCGGTCAAACGACATTAAATCGGATAAAACGGCTTACATATCCCTGTCTTAACTTTTTGAGTTCTATTTTGTGACATAAGAAAAAAATTCATACAGGGTGATCAAAATTTCGATCATTCTATATACATTTTCTTCTTATGTCAAAAGGTAGAACTCAAAAAGTTAGGATAGGGATATGTAAGCCGTATTATCGTATTTTATGTCGTTTGGCCATAGCAATCACTTAAAGTTGAAAAAATGGGATTTTCAATTATCTATAACTTCAAAACTATTTAGTTTATAATATAAGTGTAATAGGTTTTTGAAATCAGGTTCCCATGAAAAATCTAAAAATGTAAAAAACTACAGGGCGTTCCATTTTAAATAACTAAGTTGATCGTTACTTTCGGAACACCCTGTATAAACCGAAAATTAAAAATATTTTCATTAGATAAAGCGTATTTACAAACCTGTGTAAATAAACTTTCAAATTTGAATTACCATTTCTTTTCTATATATGGCTAATGGGCCGTCTACATGACACACCCTGTATATATTAGCGCTATATACGTATAGCATGAAAATTGTAAATTCAAATGAAATACCCGGTACATTTCTCCATATTTGGATTCTACAACTTTAAACTTATAGATCGATCGTCAAATGTCACTTGGGATGCCATTTTTTTTAGGTTTTTACTTTCCCGACCCGCAATCCGAGAAGCGAAAATATTGTGAACGAGCTAAAAACAAATTTCGGGATAAAGATAGAAATATCCATTTTGAGGTCTCCTGAGACGATTAAGATCATTTCCAGATGGAAGTCAGTCTGTGTGCCTGTATTCTTCCACGATAGAGGCCGCGGATTTAATCCGATTGAGCTGAAATTTGGTACATGAGTTTGGTTATCTGTCGGAAGAAGCCCTTAGTTTGTGTACGAGATCTGTCTGACGGAAGTGTGACTGCCAAAAAATGAGAGAGGCAATATGTCACGGAATTTGACTTGTAATATGTCATTTGAAAGCACTTGAAAATCTCTATTTAGAACAGTCAACTGTCACCTATCAAAAATAAAAAAATCTCAAAATTTTAAATTTTAACGATAAATATCTGAAAAAGTATTCGTCTCTGGATACTCGTTAGGAAAGTTTTGGGGGACATAACCGATTTTGTTTAAGTCTAATAAACAGCTGCGGAAGAAAATATTGTACTTAACACTATCTGAAAGTGATTTTACAGGACTCGCAGGCTTCCAGGACAAGCCTGCAAGAGAATTGGTTGGACAGGAAGGTATCGTTCTTCTTTGGTCTCCTTTGGTCCCAATTGGTCGTTTATATGTGGTTGTCTTTCAAGAAACAAGAGTGAATCTCGAACATTTCTAGTACGTTGAGTCTATTGCCTTTATTGCAATTATGTAAGGGAGAGGCATCAGACATTGAAAAACAATGTGATTAGCAAAGGAGGACGGGGTGTTATTGATATCCGTGTTTATATATTTATCTATGTATCAAGTTTCAATTTTTCTACTAACTGACCGATACAAACTGCATTGCAATCTGAACAACACAATTTATACACATTTGTGAAATTATGGAATCATATCTGTGGAATTAACTAAAAATGAGTGTATAGTCTTAAAGGCAACTTTGATATTGAATTTAAGGAAGTTTTTGAATAATTTATTAGAAATATTACCAATCTGAGAAAGTTTTTTCTCTTTGTGGAACTATGGAAACATGAGGAGTTGAGTTTTAATTTAGAAAATATCTCACATATAGCTAATTTATTAACTCAACGGAATAATTGTTGTTCAAAGCTAATGGTTTAATAACATTAAGTTCTGAAATAAACGCAGATTAAGAAATATACACGTTCGATAATATAAAGGATTTACAAATAAACAAAATTAGCACAGACACTTCACCGCTTAGAATGTATCTTTTTTACTTAGTTTATGTTAGTGTTTAATTTAAAAACATATATTATAGCTAATAAAATCTACGTTTTTGTAATTTTATATAAACAAAAGTTATAATATAAACTGCTTTTAATTACTTAAAAATTGGTTTAATATTTTTAAGTTTTGTCATCAATGCTTAATCGTATAAACGTTTAAATATCTATAAAGTTGATAAAAGGAAATAAGTCTCTTAAGTTAGGATCATTTAATTTCCGTTCTTCATCCATATATTTTCCTATCAGCAACCCTGAAATTGGCAGCCGATAATCTCGAAATGCGTTTAAGGTTTAGTGATAAAGTAGACTATATTTTTCACATAACATAAACGTAAATCAATAAAATCATCATTAAATTATCTATAAGGAAATTTGATCCTTGTCATCGCGTCTGTGAGGTTAGAATTGTAGAAAAAGCTATACGTTAAGAAAAAATATTGGACCTAGACAAATCGATTTGAAAAAAAACTGTCTACTGTTTTATATCTGAAGCTATTAAAGAAAAAGTTCGATAAGAGAGTATAAAATAAATTTGCCATTCACAAAAACATTAGAAATTTAATAAAAAAAATAAAACTAGCTGCATCCCATTTTTCCTTCAAAATTACAAATAAAATATGACTCTATATGATGGATTATCACCAAACATAAACAATACCACGAATATTGATTTGAATAACATAAGTTTAAAATGACATTGTTTAATGGATTTTAATTCTTTCATGCTTCTTTTATAAAGTAAAAACCTGTTTTTACAAAAAACTCAAAAACTGAAAATTGTCGGATAATTGGTATAAATATCTCTATTTCCAGCCTTAAAAACACACTATTTGTAGATCATGTACAGGGTTATTCATTATAAATGTCTCAGCCCTTACCATAGTTATTATTGCATAAACAAAAAAAATTTTTAAATAAAAGTTGTGTGGTTACACGTCACCAAATATGACGTCATATCAAATTTTCAGCATGTCTTTGATTACTACATGTAATTTGATGGCGACTCTACAAAATTTGGACAGTTGTCAGTATCGTATTCAGCCAAATAGGAAAAGGCTTTGTAATTAATAAGAATTGTGATATCAAAACATTATAAAATAAAACAAAATGCATTTTTAATTGATATTTATTATCATAAATAATATAACATTAGTAAATAAATTCCTAAAATTAGTTATTATAAGACAACAAGGATCACTTGCCGGATGAAACCTACAATAAGAAATTAGATCTCTTTAGAAAATCACATAAGCTTTATTCGATAAACTAATTACCTTGGAAATCATTGAAATTCAACAAAACTGGTAACGTTAAACTTGGAGAACAACAGCCATTTTTGAATACAATACAATACACATTTATTATGAGGACTTGTCTTCCCACAAGTCCCAATATGATTCGTTAATTCGATTCGTTTAAATCAATGATTACAGGAGAGATATGACTTGCATCAATGATTTTTTCAGTCTCTCAATATTCATCAATAATATTTTTTGTATGGTGTAATCATCAATGAATTTTTACTAAACTTTAAGATGTAAAACTTACCTCATGTACAGAATTTATGGGCAATAGTTTTACCGGCTTGTTTTTCTAATTGGAAATAAGCAAGCAGTTTCAATACTACCGCTTGCTCTTTTTCGCTATACCTCGGCATGTTTGTAATTGTCAAAATAAATAAATAAATAAATAAATAAATTAAAAATAATATTGCAACTTCTAAAAAATGTGATTAACTACAATAATTACAAATGGAACTAATGGAAATACTGTTCTGATTAAAACTGTCAGGCGTACACTTTGACGTTTATCAAAAATAGCTAAAGAGCGTGTTTAATATTTCAATTTGACTATGAGGCCATGACGTATAGCAAACGGCAGCCAATGAAATACCTGTATTGTATCAATTGTAGTTATTTAATATCTCGTGTAGATCTCTCATGATGTTGTTGCCTTACGAAAATTTATAGTGGACGTACCTTTTTTTTGCATTTCTAGATAGATGCCGTATGACGTGCAACTGAAAGGCTATGCAATGAACTTATGAACTAATTTTATTATGAGGTTAATAAAACTACAGTGGCGTGCGTAGTTTAGGGGACACAAGAAAAATATTCGTTTTTTTAAATGAGACACCCTGTATACTATTGAATTTTTGACAAGATGTTTTTCTTCTAATTTCAAAAATATACCATATCATACATCTGTCTTACACCGTTCTTAAGATATTAAAGGATAAATATAGTAAATTAAACTAGTTGCTATAAATATTGACAAGTTAATATTTTCAAAGAAAGCTATGAAAATCACAATTGTCATGTTTATTAAATGACATATCTTTATTGAAACATTCAAAATGGTTTACAGTGTAAAAGAAAAAATTATTTATTTGTTTATGCAATAATAACTATGGTAAGGGGTGGGACATTCATAATGAATAACCCTGTATAAAATATCATAGTGGATAAAGAACACGTTTTCTTTGATTAAAATTAATAAACATTATCGTGCTCATATTTACCTAAAGGGTAAGTAAAGCCAATGAGAAAAAATTGCAATTAGACGTTGGCTACACTAATTTTAAGAAAACTTTCAATAAATCCATTATTAAATATATTTTCGAGGGTTATATAAAAAATTATTTAGAGGAAACTATCATGCATATTCTGAGGTGCCACAAGTTTCTAACCTGTATCCTCTATTTGTAAAACAACTTAAAAATCTTGTGCCTTAAACTTTTAATGTTTGAGGTAATAAAAGTGAAGGTAAATCAAAATCAAGTAACACACAAATTATATTTAAAGAAATCCGAAGTTAAGTAAAAAAGGAAGGAACTGTAGAAAATTATAAAAACGTAGGTTTTAAACTTACCAAATTAATAAAATTTAAGAGTAAAGTGCTTGTTACATGGTTGTTACAAAAATAGAAAACGTAAAATAACGTGTGCGCGCACTGGTCCAAGGAGGTAAAATGTTACATTGATAAACTAGGTACAGGAAACTTAGGTAGTACTTGGATTTATAACAATGTGGAAATCGGTAAAAAATTAATGTAGTAAAAAAGTGAAACCTGAGGTCCCAACAACAAATTGGGACGACAGATATAAGAAGGATGATCTGAAAAGATCCGGCCGAAGAAGAAAAATCTAACTAAATGAGTATGTGGTGTCAGGTCACAGTCGGCACGTTAAAGAACTTTGTACCATGTTGGGCTACAAAGGTAGACTTAGGAGACGGCCAACCATGCATAAGACCTCGTCTTAGTATAAAGGTTTTTAACATTATTTGTAGAATGGTTATTTCGAAAAACTATAGAAAAAACATTAAACTCACTCTATAAGAACTACAAGTATTGCAACTGCAAATGGTTAAATTGATAAATGACAAAACTAAATAAAGCGAGCGTTTTTTAAAAAATTATACATATAAAATTTTTTTAAACAACTAAAACTGTAAGTAATAGTATATTACACACCGAGGTGGGAAGTGTTTGATTACTGTCGCGAGATTAGTTAGTTAACCGAGACGCGTAGCGTCGAGGTTAGCTATAATCTCGAGACAGGAATTAAGCTTCCTACCGAAGTTTGTATACTATTTTATTTACAACCATCATATTTCGATCAAAATTAATAAATCTCTGTTTCGTTCTGAACATAATTACAATATTATATTTAACGACAAATTACCAAGCATGCGGTTTTCTAAGAATAATCAAGTAAATATATTGTTACCGTGACTACGGGGTAAAGAATTATTATCAGTATAAATAAATGTCAGATAGTCAATAAGTCAGATAAGGTCGGATATTAAATTCGAAAATAATATATTGAACAAAAAATGTCTTCCGACGAAGAATTAATGGATTGTACCCCACCAGAGGTACGACAGGCTGCTGAAGCAGCAGCCCAGGGTTTGGTGCCAGAGAAAAGTAGGCATCGGTACATGTGTTATTTATTTAAATATAAAAAATATTCATATGAGGGCGGGAAGTGAGGGCGGGAAGTAGAGGTGTGTAATGTGACACTTTCCAACCTTCAATGAAGTTAGGAATGACAACATTACATATATGGTTGTAAATAAAATACATTATAGCCTAAATATTATTAGAACAAAAAGTGTTAAAATTTATTTCTTTGGTCGAAAGAGGCAACATAAGGAACGAATTATAAAGAAGAGAAGAAGAACATAAGAAAGAAGAAATTAGAAATCCAATAAATGGGAGAAGAAAAGAAAAAAGGGAAAGAAGAGATATCAACCTGGAAAAGAAGAATGCAAAATGACATTTTGAAAAATTATTAGAAGTTATAATAAAAAAAAAATGGGAATGTAAATAAAAAGACATAGATAAGAATGGTAAATTGGATGGGTTGTATAAAAGATAATTATTGATATGGAGGAACTAAAAATGGGACGTTGGAACGTGACATAAACAATTTAGAGGAGGTCTCTGTAACTGCCTGATAAGAAGATATGGTTGTTTTTTGGTCTAATCTGATCGTTGAGACATGCTATAGCGTTATTGAGTTCGTAATGTTTACTACTTTTTGCTAAAGCTTTTAAATGTTTTAGATGACTAGAAATAGTTGAAATTTATGTAGCGCTCCAGAAAAATATCAACAATATCGTAGCATAGACTTTGCTATTTTTTTGTATTAAGAATTATTGCAAATTCGTAATCATCAGAAAAAAATCCAATGGTTTTTGACTACACAGTAGGTCAAAATGTAACGGTCGAATTTCACGTCATGCTAATTTTACATTCACCGTGGTTTATCACTTTATCACTGTAGGTATATTAATTTGTTACACTATGGTTTTGTCTCCTATATTTTTTCAATAAATTATAAATTGTTTCTAAACAAATATTATTAAGAAGGGATATAATTTTGGAATAATTTACTACGGCAGTCGATGTGCTAACATCAACCAATAATCGAAGGACCAACCAATAAAATATTGGATTTTATATTATCATTATTATTAACTTATAATTGCGTTTGAAATAGAGTTACCTAGTCTTGAATAAAAACCAAGCAAAATTAATGTGAACTGTAAGGGTTATTTTTCATCAATTTATTAAATTTAAAAAGAAATTATTACAGGCAAATCATTTTTAGTCACTTAATACATTTTATAAAATATTAGCAAATCACTGCTAATACGCACTTTTCACTTTTTACCCTAATTATGTACAATACTAATGTGAAATTTCAAAAATATTATTTTGTTTGTTATAAAATAGGCGCGTGCTAGTTTTAAAGATGTCATTGGGAGACAATTTTTCTCTGCAATGATCTAGAAGGTTGTTCGACTGTCTCGCTTAAGTAGTTAAAGAACACTTATTTTCAGTCATAATGGACTGAACCATGTTGAAGAGTAACATGCGACTGTCTTGCTTGAGAAGCGAAGGAACCATGAATTTTTATGGTATTTAGCAGTGTTGCCGCACTGGAGCAGAAAATTGTAGTAGATTCAATATTGAAAGTGAAGTAGATTATACCAAAGCGGAGTAGTTTTTAGTGTTAGGTCTAGTTCAGAGAGCATATTCAGTCAACTTCTTTTACGCATGCGGCACCAGAAGTATTTCTTCAAGGTCATTTCATTTATGTAAAATCACCGTATTAGTAATATTTCCAGAGGCAGATTCTACTATTTATAAAATAATGTGTTAAAACAACTATCAAATATTTAATTCAAATACAACAGGGAAAACTCAAGATGTTTGACTTACACAAACATTTTAATTTATCGTTTTTGGATTCTGCAAATATGGAAACAGCTTTTCTTATACTAAATGAAACTGCTGTGAGATAAAACCATTTATTATAAACTTACAAAACGGAATAAAACTAAAAAAACCAAATATATCACAAACCCAGTTATCTCATAAGGCTTAGAAAACAAACAAAAATAATTATAAACTCAAACATCAAAAAGAAACAAAAAACAAATATATCACAAACTCACTCACTTCATAGTTGTACTTCGAAAATAAACAAAACAATTTTATATCGGAAAAAGTTATATAAACATCAAGTAAACCCTAGTAAAGTCAGTCAAAAATCTGACTTGATTTTTTTTTCTGGATACTAGTTATTTTGTTGACCAAATGACTAAGGTACTTTTCTTAAAAATGATTTGATGGTTTAAATTGATAACAATGGGCACGTTTCATGTCCAGAAGTGATTTGACATGCATTATTGAATCACACGTATCCACCTCCCAGCGATTCCTTTGTTTTGTTTTCATTAATGTTAATTGAGAAAATATTCTCTCTGCTGCCGCAGAAGAATGAGGAATGGTCAATATAATTTAAATAACTTTCCATAAATTGGGAAACATAGGTTCATACAAACCATTTTTTATTTCCATAGCAGAATATCGAAACTTTTAAAAATTCGAATTGATTTTTTTTAAGATATTTCACGATATTCTGAAATTAAATTTTCTACATCCACATGAGGAATTAACTGGGGGAAAAAATCCAAAATTTTTGTTATCGAAAGGTGATCCCCTAACATAACTTCTTTGGGAGAAAATATTTTTAAAAAATGTAAAAGAGGATCATTGAAATTGATCCGTTTTTTATTTGTTTGCATAATTCTATGCAAAAGCCAAGGGCATTGGTTCTAAATTTCAAGAGCTCATTTTTATCTAAAGTTTCTTTTTCAATTAGCTGTTCAACTTTTGAGCAAAAATACAAATTTTCAATTTTTATGAATTCACGAAGATTATCCACATTCAACTCATAAACAGCTGTTTAATCTAAGTATTCCTTTTTCATGTAATTTCGTAAAAAAGCTTTGTATATAGTTAAGTCATTCTGACCAACATCACATCTATAATGCATGTTTCACTCTGGAATTCTTTGTTAAGATTAGTAACAAATCCAAGAGAATATGAAAGAAAACAAAAATAAATCCTATATATAGGATAATTTAGATTTTTCAGAATTAGTGAAGTATTTTTTAGATGTTCTGTATAATATTTGTGAAATATAGTTTCAGTGTATCTCACAATTGTAAAACCTTTTCTAACATCTGCCTGTAAAAGAATATTTTAATAAAGAGCAAATATTCTCATCTACCTTCAATGACAAACACCTAGTCTGGCTAATTTTTAAAAACTTTAATGGTTTGATATCAACAAACTCTTGATACTCTTCAAAGCTTTCAATTCTTTTGGAACTGTTGAAGAAGTGATTTATAATATTCCTTAAAAATTCTTCCACAGACTTAGGTAACTTTAAAGCTGCTGATGAAGAACACAGGTGTAGGGAATGACATATGCAACCCATTATTATAATTTTTGGGTTGATTGATGTCTTTGAATCTTGTCTGTACACCTGTTTTGTTGCCCATTATTACTGATACATTATCAGCTGCAAATCCGATCATATTATCAACAGGAATATCATTATCGTTCAACAATTTTATGACAGCATTAACTAAACCATTGGCAGTTGAATCATCAAACCTTATGAGTCCAAAAAATCTATCTCTTACAGTGGTTTGCACCAATCAGAAATTAACTTAAAATTAACTAATCACTAGTTAATGTTAACTAATAATTAAATCTGAACTGCTTTGCACCGAAGAGCATAATTTGTTGGTTACTTAATTAACGATTAGCATTTAAATATATATGTTGGTAGTCGTGAAATTTAGTGTCTTTGTGAAAATGTCATTGCATGCAGTGTTTTTGCTGCCTTTTTTCTGTCTGTCAGATATTTTATAAATTTGTTTGGGTCATTTTCTGTTGATACTGTGGAAAGCTTTTGATAGGGTCCCTAAATTTTACTAACAAGGAAAAGATTAATTTACTTCATTCTATAAAAAAATACAAGCATGTTATTGAAAATAAGGAAAGTGGTGGAGTAAATTGGAAAATAAAAGACGAGGCATGGAAAAATGTAGAACGAGAATTTAATTTTTCATCGTCCACATTAAGATCAGTGGATGTTCTCAAAAGGTTCTATAATAATCAAAAAAAAAGAAACAAGAAAAAATGCCACCTTACAGAGCAGACATAAATCAAACTGGTGGCGGAAAACCGATGGTTGTAATGTAATTATCCATTATCCCCGGAGCGCCACGGCAAATAATAATAATAGCCGTCCCTTTCCCGCACAAGTCATTGGCTTCTGGGGTTCACTCGTAAGGGTGTGAAATGTAGGGCGAGTATTATTATTATTTGATTAAAATAATTGGCCCTTTCATAGATTTGCCATGTTCTATCAATTCCAATACATCTAGTTCTAACTCATCGTCATCTATTTCCATATCGTTAATATAATTTATCATTTCTATTGCCGGCGCATTCATTTTATTAATTAACTTTTGAAGTTGACAACTTTAATAAATAGGTTAGGAAATCACTAATCCTGACTTCTTCATAGGATTAACTTTAATTATTAGTTATGACTTTAATTAATACTTAATATTTCCGTGCAAAGTTAATTTGTGAATAACTAGTAATTAACTTTAACTACCACTTTAATCACACCGGTGCAAACTACTGTTATGAGTCTTTCATCATGGAATCTTATTACTACTGCCAGAAATTTTTTTGGGAAATATCAGTTATTTCATCAATAATTAAACTATAAAATTTATTTATTTCTCAATTGGGAAAGGGATTCTTCCACTAACTGATTTTTGCTTAAAGATGTCGCTTTAGTCCGTCCAATCTCGATGATTTTAGCAATACCAGAATCAGGATATGCAGATGCTATAACTTTTGGTAAATGGTCCATCAAAAGGAATGGCAGGTTGTGCTCATGCAAAAAGACTATAAGTTTAAGTTCCGCAACTTTAACTAAGTTACTTAAGGTTGCTCTAAAGGATCCACAAACTTACTTATTTTTGGGGTTGATTTGAGTGAATTTTATTTGAGTTTATGTGTTTTACTATTAAAATGTCTTGATTCACGCACTGTAAATATTTGAATTCATTGGGCCACGCTGCCCTAAAATTCTGATCATACTTCTTTTTTTTTCTTGTAGTTTTCTGATCGTGTTTCTACTTCTAGACAATTTGACTCCTCCCGTAAAGGACTCATATACGAGGAGGTGGAGTGCCTACAATCTTTAGATTCTAGATTTCCTTATTCTTTTAGGTTTGACCGGATGATATATCTGCAAAATTATATTATTAAATTATTAAAACTAAACCACATCGTGAGAAACGCACTTTTCCATTATTTGAATAAAGCGAAATTGTTACTTATACTGGGAACTGGGAGCCAGGGAAGCGAAGACTGAACTTAGTTACTGTGAAAATATTATTATTATTAATATTTATGATAGCAAGCCGTCCATAACGAATGTCAAAAGTCAAAACAGATTTCTGAGAAAAAAAAAGAATATCAGAAATCAGTAGGTTTTTGTTTTATTTTCTCTTAAGGCAACTGTTCCTTTCGAACTACATATTCATCCGTACATTGAACCGGAGTAGAAATCAATCTTTTGGAGTAGCGGTGTAAAAAATAATTAAAGGGAGTAGATCTACTCCGTACGGAATAGCTGAGGCACCCCTGGTATTTACCAGTAGGGTATCTTACCTCAACGTAGCCACCTCAAACGCACAAGATAGGGTTTCTCATTGGTTTGAAATATGGCTTGATGTAGCATAATTCTTTTTACAAGATTAGAATATATTTTAGGTAAAATAATGTTATCGTCTCGCTTGAAGGAGACAGAGAAAGCACAAACATAAAGAAAGCTAGCTAATCACTGACAAACGTTGGATTTCTCAGAATTTAAGTGACGTAATTAGACGAGATGAAACTTGCATATTTTATTGCGAAGTAATAAATATATTGGACAAGATTTTTAACATATTTACTTTTGAATGTGATTTAAAATAGGAATATAATTATGATTATAAATTCTGGATAATTTTTCAGTAAAATATATCCAATTTATTTGCAATGCTCTATTTCAAAAAATATTAAATTGCAATGAAATTAGAACATTATCATTTAGTAGATTCTGTGTGTCTAAAAAAACCTCGAAAAGTGTAAATATTTCAGTGCCTAAGCAGACTATATTTCCCCTGCGTTTTTGAGGATGCGAAATACGATTGCTCTCCATTAACATGCTAAAAAACGCCCCTAAAATGGGTAAAATGCGAATACATCATCTAATACCGGCAAAAAACTTGCGTCACCCCACATTTTCGAAGATACCAAACATGATGGGTGTGATTTAAACTTGTTCGTGTTGAACCCACCTCATAAACGCCCTAAAATAACCTCCGAAACGGCTGGAACGCGGATGCACCGTCTTATACCGACACAATCTGCTTCACTCCTCGTTTCCGAAGATGCTGAACACGATGGTGATGCTAAATATTCTCCCCGAAAGAAACTAACCCCTCAGACGGTAAAAAACTACGGGGGTTCATGTAGGTTTTGTCGGTATGAGACAATGCATTCACATTAACTCCTTTCTGGGGCGGTTATTGGCATTTTTCTGGGGTGAGGTTAATTCGGAAAGTATTTAAACCAACGTCATTATGTTCAGCATTCAAGTTATGTCGGTATGAGATGGCGCATCGGCGTTAACCTCTTTTTTGGTGGATTTTGGCCGTATTGAGGGAGTGATCGTCTTTAAAAAAGTTTAAATAGCGGCCATTGTGCTCAGCATCCTCGTAAACGGGGGCTGATGCAGGTTTTGCCAGTATGTGCCGGCGTATCAGCATTAATCTCTTTCCGTGGCGGTTTTTGGCGTTGGAGGGGTGGGGGGGTGCGGTTAGCTAGGAAAGGGTTTAACCACCGCCATCATGTTCAGCATCCTAGATAAAAAGGTAGGGAAATTGTCTCATTAGGGTCTGAAACTTACAGGATCCACTAATCAGCAGATGGCGATCTCAATCGGTTCTTCCGACCAGCTACGTTTTTTGATGATTTTGCATTTTATTTTTATTTTAGTAAATATTTGGAGTATTTCTAGTAAAAATATTATTTATGGGCGATTATTTTTTTATTTTGTGCATTTTGATACACATTATTGTGGGCATATTTAAAACATTCATTTTCAGTGAAATGGTTTGTACATTTTTGACCATAGTTGGCACCCTATCCGGAAATGGTCTCTGTACTTTCAATTGTATTCGTCCTTTTCCTTAAAAACGTGATTAGTAGAACCAAATGGATCTGAGCTGTGTGACCATTTTTATGTAAAGCATAATTCTTGTCTAGATATAAACATGTATAAGGAGATTTTCACGTGTTAATATACTACTTTAATACAAATTTATCAAAATTTACCAATTAAGTGATTCTCCGTCTTGAATCTCAGGGTAATCTAAACTTCAACTTAAATCATTAATGACAAACCGCCAACAACGCAAAACATAGATAGGTAAGAGTTTTCCCTAAATTCGAAGATTAATTTTGATTTATTTGATAGAAAAGCTGATTGATAACGTTCTAATAGGCAAAAACAGCTGTCGTTAAATCAATGTTAAATTAACTGAAGTCCATTTCGTTTTTTATTAAAGAAATAATTATGAATATCTAAAGATTATTTGGTATATTGATAATCTATTTTTGGTACTTTATCATTATTTTGCTATTAATCCATTTATACAAATATGCATTTTGAAGATTGAATTTTAACTCGATGTGGCTAACTATAAGCCATTAGCACTAACCAACCCTCTAAATATGATTAATTGTGAAAATTTACGCTACAAACGAATATGCGTGCAAAAGCTGACGGCGGTGTTGGCCATTGACTTTGAAACATATCCACCAGCTGGACGGTTTCAATGAATTATTGTTGTTGTGCGGTTTAAATTTGATAAATAGCGTGGATATTTTCATTGTTAAGAGCCCGTGCCACAAGATTAAAAAATTTGAACTCATTTGCAAAGTAGGTTACATATTATTATATTTTGAGCAACAAATCATTATCTTTTATAGGTTAATATTGGATCCTTTGATACTACTCTCTTTGATATATAAATTTTCCTCGGGCTATATAGATTTTATAATAATAGATATTTTCAATTGATAATTTCTCGCTAATAACATATAATAGTAATTTTGGCCCATTTCTGTTTATTTTTTTGCATCCTTTTTTTTTAATTATTTTTCTAAATATCTTTGTTGTAAAATAAATCAAATTGCATATAATTCTGGTTACTTTGAAGTTTATTGGATGAAATTTCATTAATTTTTATAAATATAAGCAAAGTTATGTCATTCACATACTTTAAATACTAAATAATATTTGTACCTTTGAGTTCAGATTATTTTTCTTAATTTTGATTACATTTATGATTTTTTCGTCCATCTGGAAACTAACTTGGTATGGTAACCATCCACCTTTTTATAGTTTTTAATATTTATATATTTATATTTCTTTCGAAACAGATGTAAGAGTAACAGTAAGTTCATTTACAATATTTTGTTATAATTATTTTAGAATTATTTCTTACTTTTTTATTTTAAGCAGGATTTTTTCTTATGTCCACATTGCTTCTTTTTTATTTTAACTTTTCCTATAAAAATGATAGACAGTCACAACATTTATTAAGTTGATGGGTACCAACCGGACATGGCCACTTAATTGGATAAAATCTTCTGTACAAGTACAACTTGGTGCCGGTTGATGACGGAACTCGTCCCCCAACATAGTTCCTTATAGGGGGAGCGGGCACTACGCAATTAAATCAAAAACATAGAGAGGAAGTTTTTGAAACTATGTACTCCGACCATTACCATATATGTTTCATCCTTATAGGAATCATCAGTGGTACTTTGTCGGAATGTATAGTTTTAAAAACCCACTCTATATATATATCAAATATTTATGTCTTATAAAAATGATAGATAGTTACTACATCTTTCGTAGGTTGATGGGTACCAACCGGATATAGTAACTTAATGGAATAAATCCTCTGTAAAAGCGACTAACCAAGTACGACCTGGTACCGGTAGATGATGGAAACCATCCGGCATCATAATGCCTTATAGGGGGAAAAATGCACTACGCAAATAAATCAAAAATAGAGATAGTAAGTTTTTAAAACTATGCACTTCGACCATTACTATACATGTTTCATCCTTATAGTAACCATCAGTGTTAGTTTTTAATTGAATTGCGTTGTGTCTGGTTCCCCAATAAAGCATTATGATTACGGATGGGTACCATCATCTACCGGCACCAAGTTGTACTTAATTAGTCGCATTTACAGAGGATTTTATCCTATTATGAGGTTATGTCCAGTAGGTACCCATCAACATATATGTCGTGACTATCTATCATTTTTATAGTACATAGAAATACTTGGGGTATACAGAGTAGGGTTTTGAAACTATGCTTTTCGACAAAGTACCACTGATTCATATAAGGTTGAAACATGTATGTTAATGGTCAGAGTGTATAGTTTCAAAAAATTACTCTCTTTGTTTTTGATTTAACTTTTCTCTTTATCTTTTTTCATTCTTACAGGCCATAATTATTATAGAAAAATACAAAAAATTAGCACATGCTTCAGTCTATTGTATTACAAACAAAAATATAAAAAACAGCAATTTAACCACTTTTTAAAAGTACTGATCATCGATAGAAATGACAGATAATGTATTTGCCTTGTCGGGGCGTGATTACAACACAAAAAATCCCTAGTGAAGATCTAGGTTACAAACCTTACGAGGACAACAGTTATACAATACATTATAAATATACTATCCATCATTTCTATCATCTAGCAAACCAACATATTGATAAAATGACCAGAATACGATTTTGAACCAAATAGAATTTGGTAACAAAAAGTTTTCTTAAAAGTCAAGCAACGGGGGTTATAACCGAAGATGATGGTATGGATGTACAGTAGGGTAATAAGACCCATGTTATCCTACGGTTCGGTGGTATGGTCGCCGAAGTCACAACAGGGTGGAGCTGTCCAAATACTCAGTATAATACAAATTCAAAATTGCATGTATATCACAGAAGAGATGAGGACATCTCTAACGACAGCATTATAGGTCTTACTAAACCCACCACCCTTACATATTCACATACAGGCAGAAGCCAAGTTAGCCATATGTCGACTAATAAAACGACAGCAGAAAATGACCCAGTAATAGGGATGCCATCAGATGAAATGCTTCCTAAATACGGCTTTGAAATACCTTTTAATGTACACATACCAGATCGAAGCGTCTAGTCAACCACGCAACAGTGTTTCAGGTAGAATGAATTGCTATGTAGTATTGTACAAAAGAGATATTAAGGCAACAAGTTATATCACAGCTATAGCCATATACTCAGACAGCCAAGCGGCATTAAAAGCATGATGCTCCACGCAAGTTAAATCAAAACTTGTATGGGACTGCTTGGAGGCCCTAGCTCAGCTTAGTAGTCGAAACAGACTAACAATGGGCTGGATACCTGGACATAGGGGAACCGGGGCAATGAAAAAGTAGAGAAACTGGCACGAAAAGCGGCAACACAATCTCTAATCGGACCGGAACCATTCTGCGGCATTACAAAGACAATATTCAGGACATCCATCAATCGATAGAAGCTAAATATGTTTCAAGACTGGTGGAAGAACTCACCAGGGCAGAGCCAATCCAAAGAGTTTATCATAGGACCACCGCCAAATCTAACAGAGTACCTTCTAAGTCAGAACAGAAGAAATAGTAGAATAATAGTAGACCTTCTTACAGGACACTGATGGCTCAACAAACATATGAATAGGAAGGACTGGCAGAGGAAGCCATTTGCAAGTTTTCTCAGGAAGAAGAAAACCGCAGTATATATACTTTGTTACTGTGAAGGGCTATATAGGCTAAGGTTTCTACTATACAGCGAAGAAAAGACTAAATCGGAATGCTACATAGGAGAACTACTTACTAAATTGTTGAGTCTAATAACTAGGACAAGTCTAGATAAGGTTCTGTTATCGAGAGGACAAACACAATAGATCTGAAAAGGTCGCGGTGAAAGAGGTATTGGTACCCAAAGTCCCTTCTTTTCTAATCTAAACAAATCTAACGGTAAAATTCTTTAAACTAACGGTTAAGTAATAATAATCAATACTTATACAAAAGAGATATGCAACCCATCTTAACCAACGTAATGCAATAAGGGAATCAACTGGAACATATTTAACATTAATACCTTTAGTTACTGAAAGTAAAAGTCAGTACCTGTAGCCATATTTGCAATTAAGGGAGTACTCAAGAAAAATTAGAAAAGTATATAGCAATTCATAAATCTAATTTTATCACACCTGCTGAATAACTAAGAGAACAAATTAATAATAACCAGTTGCATCATCTTGGTGGAATCGTTCATCCTGTTCTCCATTTATGTCCTAGAGATTTTCAAGAAAACGATCTAAACGTCAATAAAGGAAGCGTACTTTGATGTTTATGTTACATATAAATCGATAAAAATAAGAGATATATTTTCAATAAAATCCTCATCCTTTTTATTACTTGGGAGCGTTTACCATATTTGTTTCGCGCTTTAATATATTGTTTCAGTTTAATCTACAGAGGTGACAATATGATACGATCTCGTGAATACTTGGATCTAATGCTTCCCTAAAAGGTTAATCTTTATTGTCAAATATTCTGATTTAGTCCGGCTACCCCATAAACATATAAAACGAGGATATTTAGTAAAGTCGCCTTGATGCCACAAAAGCAAATTAACCACTCTCAGACTAACACAAATTACCCATCTATAGTTCATATAGTTGATAGTTGATAACTAATGTTATTATATTCCTTAACTTCGGTTGAATGTGGGATCAGTAAGGAGTCTAGTTCATTTCCATTATGCAATAGTAACTTCTAACTGCGGTTTGGTGAGTCGACAAATAATCGTTATTATTGTATCTGTGTAAATCCATGACAGTTATCAAACCAGAAATATCAATACAATAAACAAAATCTTCTTCTTCAACTAAAAACAAGTTCGGGGTGGGTAGTATAGCTACCCTCTCGTAATTTTTTGAGTAAAACCGTCTTATGTGACCGTTAGGTATCGGACCTTTAAAGTTCGAGTTAATGTCCGCCATCCTTGTATTTGTACTCGTCCCTACAACACCTCCCAGTGCTTCAAGTCTACTATGGCGTCCACCAAGGACTACCACTCGTTCTGGTAAAAAGTTCTTGTGCTCGTTTGACCAACTTGCCTTTTCCGGCCGCCTCTTGTGCTGAATACTTTTGTAATTGGGCTACATTACCTAAAACAAGCAATTGTAGAACGTTTTGTAAACTATTATCTGGCGCAACTTTTCGCTCGACTTTTCGCTCGACAAGTTTTTATTACGACGAATCACTAATAACTCGTCTAACGTTTTTCGTTTTGAAATTATGAATAATTCTCTGGTCGCGCGGAGTAAATTTCGATATTATTTTTTGACCTCCCTCCCCCCTCAAAGACGTAATCACATGTTGGCATTAATGAACTAAGAGGAGATTACAGTACACGCACAATTGAAAATTCTTTAAGCCACTTCAAGAGCGAGGAGCGGGGTGTACACGAAAATGGTAACTTACATTGGATTTGAATCCCTGAACATTATGCTGTCTGGAAAACACGGTTTCAGGAAGGTAATTCCAGAGTGATGACGTCACTAACTCTGGCGAGATCTTAGTATGGAAGACTTTTTTTAAATCTTTTCGCGTTAAAAGATAGCACGACTTTTTGTCTAGTATGGTAATACGAAACTTTAATTTCGTAAGTCATGATATTTCTCTATCAAACGGAAAACTAGTAATTGGAAATAGTTTTTGGTCTTATAACCAACTCGTCATCACTTACGACTCATTCAATTCGTCAGAACTTTCATTTGATGTAGACGGCAGTGTTAAAACTGGATTTTTCGTACTCCTAACAAGCCTAACAGCTGATACTGATGTGGGTTAAATCCATTTAGAGCGGTTCGTCTTGTCTATTCCTGTTATATTAACAATACAGAAATAGCAGTTATCGTAATGATTTAAACGTTCACGCCAGATCATTGAAAATTGAAATTTAAAAGAATGTCTCTTCTTAGTGGCCTAATACTACAACACAAATTTTGTATACAATACTGGGCACCCAGTACTTCTTCTTGACTAATTAGATCTAAAAGTAGTAGCTTTATCTAAAAAAACTCGAGCTGCTAGAATAAAATTGTAAGCTACCGTTAAAATATTTCATGCCACAGAAAAAAGTTGTGCTGTGTTATCAGTAATTTTTAAAAATATTCTGTCCAATTTCTAAATTATTTATATCTTTTTAATTTTTTTCTTAAATTTAAAGTTTAAATTAAGTTTTAAAACAACGAAAATCTTAAGCATAATGATCAAAGTATTTCTATACAGTTCTAAAAAAAATGTAATATAATTGAATAGCAGCTACTCTTTTGTATTGAATCTTTTTAAAATTAGTTCTTGAAGTTTTCTATTTACTTTCTAATTACACTCTTTATAAACCTAATTATTTTTCAAAGCGGTTTTAATTGTAATTACCTTACGTCGCAGAGCTGATTACTTTTATTAATGTTTATATTTTTCAATTTCCGCTTCACTGTTAACTTTTATTTTTAAGGAATAACTTTTTCTTTACTTTTAAATATTTTACGAAACAAAAGGAGTTGTAATACTAAATTACTTTTGATTTGCTTGTTATATTAGATATGTATACTGCAAAGCTATATGTTAAAAACTAACGCTACTTAATTTAATATTAAGTTTATAAATTATAATCTTATTTTCAACAATAAAACCATTTCGAGATTTCGAGATTTGCTTTTAAATTTCTTCAGTCTTATCACTTTTGAGACATTTCTTGGGATATTTTTTTATTTTGTTTCTTGATGAAATGAAAATAATATTCTTGGAACAAATTGTTCGAAAATAAGAAATTTTTCTAAATATTTCTAAATTTTTATAAACAAAGATGAGGTTCTATTGAACCAATCGCTCAATTGAATTTTGAAATAAACTACTATTTATTTTCTAAAATTATTACTAAAATTTCTTAAGTTTTATTTGAAATTACCTTTAATAACAATTATTAATATTTGAAATTTCCACAACCAGTGATAATTTTTTTTTACAATTCTGTCATTTATAGGCTATTATTATACTTTATTTTCTTTATAACAAAGTTATCCTGTCAATGAATACCCAAAAGAGGAGTGTTATGGAATATGCGAGAATTCTTGACTTGAAGACTTCTTTTGTTGTTAGTAGCTAAACACACAAAAAGTCCCTGTCACTGGCTAAAGGTGAGAGGGAGATGGAAAGTCTCATTTTTTGTTTCTTCACTTACACAGGGTGATTTTTTTAGAGGGTTAATTAGGGGTTCCAGGAGAAGTAGGCAGAATTAAAATCTGAAAATTTCTCATATGAGGTTTTCGGAGATACCCCATCGATCTAAAATATTTAGAACAACCAGCTACTTCCGGTTATACCGGAAGTTGGTATCAACTTCATTATTTTAAATGGAACACAGTGTATTTTTTTTACATTTTATAACCGGAAGTAGCTGGTTTTTATAAATTTTTTAGATCGATTGGGCATCTCCGAAAACATTATATCCCAAATTTTCAGATTTTAATTCCGCCTACTTCTCCTGAAACCTCTAATTAGCCCTCTAAAAGAATCACTCTGTATATCAAAAATGGAGCAATATAGAAAAAAATGTTCCAAATAGAAATGAAAAGTAATTAAATTTTCTATAAAATTATTTGTTTTCTGAAATCACTTCAAAATGCCACTTTCTCGGAGCAAATTAAGACGCCAAAATAGGCTCATCTAGTATTTTAGCCCGTTGCTAAGCAACGAACTTTCTCGGACCGAAAAAAGTCCAGGATAATTTTTGCTGGCTTAGGCCGTCAAAATCGGTTCGTAACGGTTTTTTATTTAAATTTTAGACAGTAAATAAATACATGCAAACAACCAACTCACATTAAGAACATTTATTGAATGTTACACATATGGAACGTTTATTTTAACTATTTTTGTATATTTGTAGTTATGTTGCAATTTGAACAATTATTGAATGTAGCCTGAACTTATTTCAAAAAAAGCACATTCCCAAACTTCAATGTTTATTTTATTTACATTGTCGTCCGGGGACGTATTGCTTTACTACTAGATACAAAATGTACTATCTATAATATAAGCGGCAAAGTCCTGTCTGAATGACTGACATAGAATTAACACATAGCAGAATCTACCTCAGAAACTTGAAATTTTGATAATATATTCTGTTTATAACATAGACCCACTAAGAAAGGATTTTGCGAAAAACGGTGACTTACATAGAATAAGTATATCTATATACATAACGGTATAAAAGTATAGAGACTGTTATGTATTCGGTATTATAGGATATTCACTAATTTGATTTTTAAGGATAACAGGAGAAAATAGGGAAAATACGGAAATTAGAGAAAAATAGAGAAAAATGAGGAACATATGGCAAAATAGTGGAAATAGAGAAAATAAAAAAAAGGAAAATAGGAAAAAATAGAGAATAATATTGACAAATACGGACAAATATGGCAAAATAGGGAAAATAGGGCAATTTCGAAAAAATATACAAAATAGGAAAAATAGTGAAAAATACTAAAGAAAAAAAATAGGGAGAAATAGAGAATTTAGAGAAAATTAGGGAAACAAATGAGATAACAGGGAAACGTAATGAAAAAATAAGAAAAAAGTAAAGATAGGAAAAAATAGAAAATATTAGGGATAAATGGGGAAAAACGGGAAAAAATAATGAAAAACCAGAAAAATATAAAAAAATAAGTAAAATATGGAAAAATAGGAAAGCATATGGAAAAATGGGGATAATATCTAAAAAATAAGTACAAAATAGGAGTAGACATACTAAGCAACTCCTACCGCCCCTATAGGGAATTCAGATTGTTAGAGTGAGAGGATGCAGATGTTCAGCGTGTCACAGAGAGAGAGTGCTATATCGATAAATCTTTGTTACTATTGGTCCAAATTGAAATCTACAAACGGCGCTATATTTGAATAAGGATATACGGGGTGTGTCGAAAAGTCAAGTCACGCTCGACCAAAAGGCAGTAAGGTCTAACTTCGGTAATAACCATTAAATTTTAATGAACAAAATATCGTTTTATTATAAATTTGACGTATATTGAATACCTTTGGTAGAATTTCAGTCAGTTGTAAGATGTCATCTGCAGAATACACTCGTAAATTAGATGTGTTTGGTGCGAAAGTACATTATTGATTATTCTCTACATATTTATAATATAGAATAGTTTTTTTTCATTAAAATCAGGTTATTAACCTAACCTAACCTAACCTTAATACCTTTTTGCCGTAGAGTGACGTAACTTTTGGTACATCCTTACGCCCCAATTAAAATAAAGCGCTGTTTTTCGCATTTAATTTGCACCAATAATAACGAAGATAGATGCTAATGCTCTTTTTGCGTTTGTTCTGCCCATTATTTTTCCTTACGTATTTATTCTACGTCACATTTCAAATTTCCGACTTCAATTTGGATCAATGGTAACGAAGATATAGCACTCTCTCTCTCTCTCTCTCTCTCTCTCTCTTTGACACGCTGAACTTCTGCATTCTCTGACCACATTAAATTTCCTATAGTAGCGGTAGGAGTTTCTTAGTAGATCTACTAATAGGGACAAATAGGAAGAAATAGAAAAAATAGGAAAAAACGCATAAAGTTCTGTCGTACAGGTACTAATCTTAAAGAAACTCCGTAGCAAAGCACGGGTATTCGGCTAGTTATTTATATATTTGTTAACTTTCCAATGGTTTCCGAGATATGCATTTGTGAAAATAGATTATATTCGTAAGCCTAATTTTACCTCACTCTTTTTGTAAGCATTTGCTTCTAGTACCTCCAACAGAAATAATTGTTAGAAACAAAGTGTTACAGCATGACTTGATCCAACTTTTCCACTTTACTTTCAACCAATCAAAAGTCATAGAAATGAGAATGTTAAGAGCCTGTTGCATTTTAACTGCTGTAACTTACGATTATAATGAATAGCAACACTTTAGCAATTGACATAAGGTCATTGCAATTGAAACCTTTTTTATAATTATAGCCTTTATTTAGTAATAAAAAATGAAAAAAAGTGCATTCAGGGCAATATCTTGTTTTTTTTTACGCAGAAGGATCAAGATTCATTTATCTTCGCCAGGAGTGAAGATGTCATTCAAAGATATTGTTAGAGTATCGCGGTCATCTTTTCTCTAAATATGGATACTCCATTTTTGCAATTGCTCCTGCAATTCGAACTTGCAACAGAGTAGTTTTTATGTGCATTTTTGCAATTGCTCCTGCAATTCGAACTTGCAACAGAGTAGTTTTTATGTGCATTGGCAAAAAATCATCTTCAATATTTCGTCAGGGGCAGCTTAAAACGCTGATAGTTTCAGAACTAGTTGATCATATGTCCTCTATGAACCCCAATTCGGCACCCCACCATTAGGTTTCTCCCTTAACCATAGTTGTACTTGGTGGTGGGTACAGAATTCATATTGCTTAACAGCTCCTTCAGTTGGAGTGTTGAGAGATCAGGTTTTATGTTGTGAGAGAGTTCTTATAATTTCATCTATCTTATTTTCACGTTGTAGGATTTTATACTTGACAAGACGCACTTTGCTCTTGCGATACATTGCGGATGTCGTGTCACAGCCTATGAATACATTAAGAATAACAAATAGACATGGTCCTTAATTTTCAACTCCTGCTGCAGCTGTTGTAAGGAATATACACTCGTCTTGATCTTTCTAAACAAAAGCGAATCAGTATTTTTAGACATCATAGGATACGTATTTGTTCATCTATTAATACCTGTGAATTAAACGCGTCAATATTAATTTACAACGTTAGGGAAGAATGTAAAAGAATTAATTACGTGCGAAGGTAGAATATCAAATTAAAAGCGGTTATACCCGTATGGAATTATTTGGACAGCAGAATTATGTTACGAACCCAGAACTTTTCAATTATTTGATTAACCGAACGAAGGTATTTAATGCTCGTATTTTGATCTCATTCAACAGAATAATATAGTAAAATAAATATTTATTGAGGTTTTAACATTGTGTTTAATCAAAATAACCTATTTAACATGTATTTACTAATGTCAAAATAATTTCTATTCGATATTTAAATTATTTTATCATAGATACTTTTTTTATTAGTATCAACTACTATAAACCATAAAAACGATATTACTTAAACATTTAAAATAACAAATTTTACTTAACCTTTCCTAACTTTAAAAAGACAAATTAAATAGTACAAAAATAAATAAAATGTTTTTGTCTATAGTCGAGTAAATGAAAATACACAATTATTAAATCCATATATTTATTTTTACGAAGGTCCAAAAGCCTTAGTATTATTTCGTGATGGCGAAAACAATTTCTTACCCTCACTTTTTATCACTTTTATCGAGCTTCCAGAGTTCTAAAATGCAAAAAAAATCCAGTCAGGACTTCTGTCTGTCTAGATGTAAATACTATTACTCTCGATCGAAAGCTCCGAAGGATTTCCGGTTTTCACTTTACTAGTTAGTTTTCTATTGAATTTGAGCAGGATCGGACCAACCCTTCCGGTACCCGTCAATCAAACTAAAGTGATTTACATAGGAAATGTTTTTTTCAGTTCAACTTTTTCTATGTCACATCATTTATATTGTTAACTTATATGTTTGGGAGAAGTTTGTCCAAGATCCCACTGGACATTCATGTTTCACAATATAAAAAGTGTTTGCTCGATGGTCCGTAGTGCCGAAATGGTGCACTGTTTGAGAGTCTATAATTCAATTTTATCTCATTATTACTAACATATGTTTTAAATCACTGAGCATAAAATAACTTAACTGTGTTAATTAGCCGTTATCTTTTCTAAGTTATAAACCAATTAACTCACTTATTTTCGAAGTTTTTAAAAATGTTCTTTATGATTTCGAAAAGTCTGTGTGTCTCATATGTAAAAAGTATGTGTATTGCATAGGGAAATTGATTTCAGATTCAAAAAGTAGAATAGGAATGTCTCATGAAGTTGGTATGTGTCTAAATGGTCAAAATGGCGTCTGCAGTTTCAGAAATTTTTTTATTTTTTTACAACTTCAAAATTTTGATTTCAGATACTTTCAGACTATCGGAAAGTAGGATAAAAGTGTCATATAAAAATTATGCATAACAAAAAAGTTCGTTTAATTTAACTCCAACAATTTTTTAATCTTCGAATACAGAGAAGTTCACCTTTAACGTACCTAGTAATAAAATATACAGGGTTTTCTTTTAAAAAATCAACGAAATTTGTAGTTGAAAATACCAGTTTTTTAAAGCACCCCATATGAAAAAATGAAACATTTGTGTTTAAACAAACTTTTTGAAAAAAAATTATTCAATCAAAGCCGCACCCGTTTCTAAGTTTCAATATATTTGAAGATACTTCTGAGACATCCAGTACTATAATTACTTCAAAATAATTAATTCACACATCGACAACTTGTTGCGTATAATCAGATATACACCGCTTGACTTAATTGATCAAGTTAAGTATTGCAAGTACTTAAAAATCAAGCAGGTCACAACTGATATGATTTTTTTAAAAATTACAATGAAACCTATTCAAGGCCGAACCCGTTTAACATGGAAACTTCTACATAACAGAGAATTTGATGATAACGTACATAATCTAATGTGAACATTTGCAATAGGGTGTGTTTAAGATGGAATATTATTAAATTATTGCTTTGCAGGATTATAAATTTAACAGTTAATTTTTATTATTTAACGGTTATGGAAAGCCCATTATTACGGCACGGTATTTTTATTGTCGATATTTACGACTAAATTTATTTAGGTTTATATTATTTTAGCGAGCATTTGAAAATTATTTCCATTTTTACAGAACATGCATATTAAATTTTGTATTAATTTTCTCACTGTTTTTTATATTTGTCCTGGAAAAATCGGAATTCTGTTTAAGCCGGAAATTTTTTCACGGCTGTACGATTTTGTTTTCGGTTTCACTGTATTTGTTATTTTTAAACAATTACAAAACCTTGCAGTAATAACCTTTATTAAATAAGTAAATCATATTTTTAATAGGGATCACGGAAATACAACAATAAAAACAAGTAATAAACTATTTATGGGGATATGGGGCATAAGTCTATTAATAAAAATTAAGCAAAATAATAAAATTATGTACGCTATATTTTCTTCTCTATAGAACAAATCGGTTACAAGGTTTTGATACAGTAAAGGTGGGCTTTGAGGCACGTGGCTAATATACAGATGACCGCGTAAACCTTTGAATCGGTAAAAACAGTCATACTTGTCTATTGTACCATGCATAAGAGACTCGCAAATGACAAAATCCTTAGTTTACTTATTCGATCCGTTTAAAAAAATACACTCTTAATAACACGGTTCTCGTTTTGTGTATTATAATAATCCATGGTGAGTTGAATCTATACAGTTTACCTTATATTTTAAGATTTAATATTTTTACTTTGAAAATTGTTTTTACAATCTCGTGCTATAAATAATATTTTTTTCTTTCAATAGGGCGAGTCCCACAATTTCTTGTTGTAATATTTTATTTAGAGATTATTGTTATTAAAACTTTCCTTTCAGAAAAAGTAGTAAAACAATTTAAATTTAGTTCAACTTTTTATAATACTTGTTTCTCTCTATTTTAAAATTAATTATTCAATTGTTGTATTAATTTATAGGCACGAGAAATTTACGAAAATTAATTTATATTTAGTATTTATCTATCTTTTATCTCTACAAATAGATAAATGGGTTTTTTTCGGGAGACTAATCTTTCTTTTTGGAAGATTTTGAAATCACCAATTTCCTTTGGTTATTGGTAGAATATGGATCTTGTTGGCTGAAAACACTAATATTTTGATCACCTAAGGAAGGGTCGAGACAACAGTACCCTATCATATGATAGGCCGTGTCACCCAGCATATAGTTTTGTAAAGGTGATTTCTATTGAAACGTTATTTTTTATTTGTTGATAAAAGTGATTTAGTAATATAAGCTCAATTCTCTTTATTATGGATTCGTTCCACGAATAGAATTTGAAATATATCTAAAAGTAAAACATTAAATTAAAAAAAAAATTAGACGCCAGTCTAATTGATTTTTTTAATGTTTTTATAAACAATTGACAAAAAACTTTCTGGATCCGGCAGTTAAAGATGTCAAGCCAACAGGTTCTGAACCAGTAAGAAAAGAAAACTCGTTCCAAAAGACTTGTTCCAAGGAAAAACAACTTGTTTCAAAAAGGACTCGTTCCAATCTCAGAAAAAATGTTCTGTCCAAAAATAAATCGGTCAAGTGCGTGTTGGACTTCGCACATTTAGGGTTCCGTACCAAATGTAGAATATAAGCCAGCTGTTCAGAGGCAGGATTCTTAAAGGACTTTAAAATTTTAATAGAACTAATAAATCAAAAATACTTGGTAAAAAGATTTAAAGAAGTGAAAAGAAAAATAACCTAGCGCATGTGTGTTCGACGAAGAAAAAAAGTTATGAAACGAAAAATGCGTTTCTTAACAAAATTAATAATAGCACGGATAAAAATAATAAAATATCGAATATCACAATCCGCATATACACTTAGATATATTAACAAATTTTGAAATTCAACCAACAGATTTGTTAATATCAGCGTAACCGACAAAGATAGAAAAATAATTATAATGCATTTTTTAATAAAACTAATTGCATTGATAAAAATTATAAAATATCACAATTCGCATAAATACAAAGGTACGGAACCCTAAATATGAGGGAATGTTAATGAAAAAATCTTATTAAAGTTAAAAATCATTTCGGAACAAAATTTTGTAAAAAATGCTGACTTTGGCGACTTCTCATGCATACGTTTTGCAATATTTTTTAAAACAAAAAATATGGTTTTTGAGCTCTAAACAACGATACCTCACTTGTTGGGGTAGGCCAAATTTTTTTCAGCTCCCCCCTTTAGCTGTATGGGAGCCTCCGTTGAAAATATTTTAAAATATTTTTTCTAATTTATATGGCATTGGGTCAACAAAATCCAACGATTTAGCTGCTAGATCGGTGTGACAGATGGACGGACGGACAGCAATAGGATTCCGTTTTGACCCGTTGGGTTATGGAACCCTAAAAAGGACTCTTT
The DNA here is from genome assembly GCA_963243735.1 of Neocrepidodera transversa. NCBI lineage: Eukaryota > Metazoa > Arthropoda > Insecta > Coleoptera > Chrysomelidae > Neocrepidodera > Neocrepidodera transversa. The sequence continues at coordinate 31,425,823 of OY725338.1, read as the reverse complement.
CCAGAAAAAAAAATGTTTAGTCCAAAAACCTCTATATGTCTAGGGGAATAAAATAAATTTTCAATAAAAGATATAAACTATTATAAGTTGATTGTTCTGACTGATGAGGTAAAGAGAAGGATTGTTCACATTGAAAAGAAATTTTCTAGTCATATCAAAAAGAGAGGGAAGTCAAGATAAGTTGAGAAAGGAACACGACAAGAGGATATTCAGAAGGGATATCAAGTGAGTCTGAAATTAAAACAAAGTGAGCAGAGGAATAATGAAAATACAGGGACACAGGAAAAGTTATTTTTATTTGTTGATAAAAGTGATTTAGTAATTAATGTGATTTAAGCTCAATTCGTTTAATTATGGGTTCGTTCCACGAATAGAATTTGAAATATATGAAAAAGTAAAATATTAAATTAATTCCAAGGAAAAACTTGTTTCAAAAGAAAAAAAGACTTATTCCAAATAAAAGCGTTCAGTTCAAAAAACCGTAAATGTTAGCATGAAGTAAATATAAGACAAAAATCTTATAAATTACCAGGTTTCGTGGTCTCTATTTTTATAAAAAAGTATATAAAGCAATGATATACAATATCACAATGAAATACATGAATTTTTAGATCAAAACATGAAATATAAAATAATCAAAATGAATTAAATTTTAAGACAATCTGTAAAAACAAATTAAAAATAGATTCTATTTTTGTAATTGGGACATAAAGAGCACCACAAACATCAGATAATTTATATTGTTATAAAATGTAAAATATGAACTTTTAAGTAAATATAACAAAAAATTATACAGGCATAAAAAAGAATTAAAAACAACAGTAAAAGTTAAAGCGTTGAAATAATTAAAAATGATAACAGGGGACATAAGTGAATTTTTAATATAATATAATAAAAACTTAACCTATATGTCGAGGGGAAGAAAAGAAATTTAAAATAAAAGATATAAACTATTATAAGTTGATTGTTCTGACTGATTAGGTAAAGAGAAGGCTTGTTGATATGGGAAAGACATTTTATAGCAATATCAAAAAGAGAGGGACGTCAAGATAAGTGGAGAAAGGAACACGACACGAGGAAATTAAGAAGGGATATCAAGCGAGTCTGAAATTAAAATATACTAAGCAGATGGATAATGAAAATACAGGGTGGAACAGGAAAAAAACGTAACACTATCTAAAAAGGAGAACAATACATATTTTTGTTTTGTATTTGAAGTAATATCTTTTCCTATTTTTTTTCATAAATATATTTAAAATTTTAATTGTCATAAATATTTTAAAACTTATTAAACTGTGCTATATTTTATATTTTAGTTTTATTTCTATACTCAGGAGAGGTAGGTCATTTTAATACCAACATAATGGCTGGCGCCCATTATCAATAATTACCCTTTTTTATGAACCTTTCTTCTCTGCCTCCAACCTGTGCACGGACTCACCCTTTGAGCTAAGTCTCATATATTATTAGTAGATTTTTCTTAAAAAAAAAGAAAGATAACATAGTCTGCAGGATACCTTGAGAATATATACACGTCAATTTGTGAACTCACAAAATGACGTCGAGACGATTTATTAATTGTTTTATTCAAAGATCGTCTTCTTCCACTAAAATCTTGAATTTCGACATTGTATAATATGAAAATAATACGAGGCAAGCGACATTAGTGGTTCAAGAGCGGTCTTGTTGTCTTTGTCGCCCGTCGTGGTCGCTCGTCTCTGTGTTCTCATATAATTGTATACAAAGCAAACGTGTCGCGGTCTCTTGTATCTTATCATGCGTCGGGTACCTCAAATTAAATCTTAAGATCTGAATTTGAAAACTGATATTCAACAGGAGCTGCATATGCTAGCGTGGGTAAAACATTTCTAAATACAAAACGTTAATCATATCACAAATATTCCGAAATGATGTACCACAAAATTTTTAATAAACGATAACCCGTTTCTGCTGAAGAGCTATTGTCTACCATTGAATCAGAATCTGAATTTAAATTACCGTTTCTGGATTTACTCATAATTAGGAACACTCTAATTCCGTCAATTTCTTTTGAAGTCTATAGGAAACGTTTTACAACCGATATTTTAATCAATTTCCATTCCAACTACCCCTTTTCCATAAACTTGCTTCTTTTAACTGTTTTTTATTTACATTATTTTCCATCCCCGTTTCTCGTTCTACCTTTTTATCCGTATTTAATATTATCAAACAGATATTTTACTCTAAATTTAAACTTAAGAACCCTCTATAGAAAACACAGATATAGAAATTTACACGTTAAAAAATGAATTGCTGATCTTATTTTTCTCCATCACCTATCTACCGATCCATGACATATCATATACCACAATGTTGGCTAGATATATGCTAACGTTACTCTTAAAGGGTCCGTAATTTAAACAAATAATCTTCCGATGGTATGAGCGACCAAATAAAACTTTATAAAAAAATAGACAATCAAATATGACAGACGTCTATTTGAAATATTCTCTTCTACATCTGTTTACATTTGTATTGAAACATCCGTCATCTTTGATTGTCAAATTTTTTACAACTTTTGATTGGTCACTCATACCATCGGAGGACTCTTTGTTTGAATCCACGTCCGGACCTTTTAAATGATTAATGTGAACTTTGGGTAAGGTTCGCATCTGTAGGAAGTAGATTGATCTACATTTTGGTATATGATATGTGATAAATCGGTACAAAGGTGACGGAGAAAACTAAAATTGGGAATTCAGTTTTCAACATGTAAATTTCCATATCTCTGTTTTCTACAGAAGGACCTTAACCTCTCAGAAGTTTCCGTAGTATCACAAAAAGTAGAAACTTTCTCTGGTTCGTTAAATTTTATATCTCCTATAAATTATCAATATCACAGACCAATCATAATCTTCACTTCTTCTTGTTTAACACTAAAGATACAATATCCTGTCTTTATAAAACTGCTGTTTATGAATTATGTATTATAATGCACTTTATATTGGTCAGTCAGGTAGAATACTTGAAACTAGAATAAAAGAACTTATTAGGTACATTGACACTAATACTCCGTCCTTCGCTAACCATGTCATTACATACAACCACTCCTTTTCGATGTCACATGTTGTTCTCTTACATGACTGCCACAAAGAGGACCACATTTTGCTATACGATCAGTTTGACCAATTCCTCTGGGTGGCTATTCTGCAATTTCAGTGAATGTGAACATTTTCAGTGATACGAATACGCTCACATCACATTCCCTTCTCAGGTAATGAATCACAGTGCACCTGCAGTGATATGATATGATCTTCGCAGAGTTGCCAATGTTTATTCCTATATTTCAACCAATAGAAGAGTCACAAAAGGTAGATAGATCTTAAGTAACCTAAAATATCTAATGTCAATCTAGACGTAACTTTTTAGTTATAAACAAATCATTTTAGAATATAGAGAATTGTTTAGCAATTGATGTCGAATCCAATAAACGGAGCACAAAAACCTATTAACGAAATATATGCACAAACTGTCACTTCTCTTAAGAAGGAATTTAACACAATTATAAAAAAGATGCCAGTAAATCATGCATTTACTTAATCCTTTATTGTTATTCCAGACTTTTGTGGAGCTCGCATAAATGGAGTGAATGATTAATAACGTATCGAGCAACTTTAAAATCTTTTTATAAATGGTAAATTCGATAAATTGAAGGGATTGGTTCTAGGTAACAGTTGTCGCTCTTTTTGATCAGCTTCCTAAAGTTCTCTTACTACCTCATTAATAATTACTAGATCGGCAATATTAATTTCTTTATTTTGCAACAAGTACAAAATTAAACCTTAAATTAAAAAACACAACCAATTAAATGACAGCGACCATTTGACAAGCATAAACTGATCCACTTCTCCTGCAATTTACCAAGAGAAGCAAGTTCCCTAAATTTTCGCGTGAAGTGAGCGCTCGAATAGTTAGAGTATACACTATTCAGGTTTTTAAGAGAACTCCGCCCACTTTCTCATGAGAACGAACTTTCACATCATTACAGAATAGATGTCCTGATATAGTCTTTTTTAGCGTTCCTGAGCTTTACGTCACATTCATACAAAATAAGTAGGCTGAAGTGTAATATCAGTAACGGAGTTGGTCAGTACTGTTGTGAGTTGTATCCCAATATAACCAATATAACATCACATATATCATGAGCCATTCTTTTTCATACATTATGCGTACGTTATGAAACTGCAATTCGTTCCTGTACCGATGTTACTGGCAGTAAAGGTCCGTTGTTTAGTTTCTCCTTGGTGAGGTGATCTAACAAATTTAATATAAACTGACGATTTTTTGCAGTTAATGTTTTTCCAAGGATTTTCTATCCAATGACATTTAATAAGTATATGTTGAAAAATTCAAGGAAACTACGACACTGATAATCAAATATGAATCAAGAAAAAATATACGTACCGGGAGTTCGTATAAAGACTGGTGAGATAAGATATAATTAACTAAATTGACTTAATAATAACAAACTTTTGTGAATACAAGTTTCATACAGTGTGTACCAAAAATAACGTAACCTGTTAATAATTCGTTTTTTGATGTTTACAAAAAAAAGATTTAAATACAAGTTTTAGGAAATAAATATCACTAAGAAACAATTTTTGATTCGTACTGATAGCCTTAATTGCTTAAAACTTTTATTCAAATCTTTTTTTTGTAAACATCAAAAAACGAATTATTAAGAAGTTACGTTACTTTTTGTACACACTCTATATGACTGTCACTGAGTGAGACGGTATAATAAAAAAACTTATTATATTATTTCAGTGGCGGCCCAAAAACGGTGAAAAGAATTATAATATCTAATGACGCTTGATCCTTTCCAGTATCCAAACCCTTCTCATTAATTTTTATCCCTTTTACGATTAACGCAATAAGCCCACGAGGCTGCAGTGAATCCGGTTGTAAAGAACGGTCCCGGGAAGGAAAAAAATCCCTTTTACGATTTTCCCTGGGTCAGAAACTTCCCCCGTTTACCTTAGACTCCTTTGTTTTGTTCTTTAACCTATAATTTATTTCGCCTTCTTTATATTAAATCTATGACCTGTCAAATCTTCTTCTTTTACAATTACCCCTTATGGCCTGTACCCATCTCACTTTTTGGTTTACATTTTTTATTTTTGAATTTCATGTTGATGACAATCTGTAATTAATTTTTAGATACATAGTTTTTGATAAATTTTTTATCGTTTCGGGTCAAATATAATTGTTACTTGAATTGAATTTATACTACTATTTTGTTAACCTTTCCCTATCTTAAATACCTCCCATTTCTTACTTCAATTGTCATTGTACTTGACCATAACACCACCGTTTTGTAAACTGCAGTTAGTGCGATATGTTCTGCACCGATGATTTTTCGAATGTTACGTAATCTAATTTTTTTGTGCGTTGATGCACCTAGTTTCATATAGTCCTTACGTAGACACGTTTTTTCTGCTAATCAAGGCTTTATTTAAATTAAAGTGGTTTCTAAACTTACCATTAAAATGGGGCTCCTCCTTTGTTCTGGATGGATCCACCTTCCCTGGTCTTATTAGTAATTTTTTAGCTAAAAACAACTTCAACCCGTTTGAAGTTTTTCTATCATATATATTTTTATCTATCCCCAGTCTCCTTCCCTCAATCTCCTACATTATCTTTTACTTAATTATTAACCTGCGTTATGCTCACTTAATAATAATTTTTACTCTTCGTAAACTTTTATATGTGGTAAGTTATAGTTTGTTATACTCACATCATTTTTCGAAGATTGTTAACCTTTCTGGCCTGAAGATGGCTTTTTAGCCCAAATATAGAATTTTTATAGTCACGACATCTATCGTATGTTGATGGCTTTGAACCGGGTAAGCCGCTCAGTAGGATAAAGTCCTGTAAAAGCTACTAACCAAGTACAACTCAGTGCCGTTAGATGATGGAACTCAACTTGCGATATACAGAGTAGGTTTTAAAAATATGCATTCCAACAAAGTACCACTGATGAATCCTATAAGGATGAATCTTGTATGGTAATGGTTGGAGCGGATAGTTTCAAAAATACTCTCTCTGTTTTTGATTTAATTGCGAGCTACCCGTTCCCCTCTAAGACATTATGATGGCGGATTGGTTCCATTATCTACCGGCACCAAGTTGTACTCGGTCAGTCGCTTTTAAAGAATTTCATCCTATTAAACCGCTTGCCCGGTTGGAACCCATCAACCTACGATAGATGTCGTTATTATCTATCATTGTTGGGGTACACAGAGTAGGTTTTAAAACTATGCATTCCCACAACGTACCACTGATGATTCCTATAAGGATGAAACATGTATGGTAATGGTCAGAGTGTATAGTTTCTATGTGAAACTGACTGCCATTATTTTTATCCGGTGTAAGGATGATGCTCGAATAAATAGTGAATCGAACCTAATATATTTTATCTTGAAAATATCTTCAAAATACCTAACAGGATCCATTTGCAAGTTCTTACAACTTGTATGGAATGAATGAAGTGGGAAAAAAGTGGGGAGAGTGTAGAAAAACAGTAGGCAAAAATAAGTAGGGAAAAAAGTAGTAAAAAATGTGTTGAATTAATGTGGGAGTAAAAGAAATAAGTTTCCCGCACCATCCATCCACTAAGAGCCAAACAAAGCGAGCTTCAATTAAAAAAATAAGTGGGAAAAATCAAGTGAGTAAAAAAATAGGGGGGAAAAGGTCGGAAGTAAGTGTGGAAAAGAAATATCTCGGAAAGCAAACCTGATATTTTAATTAGAAAAAAACATTAATTCATAGTGAAATTTTTTCCCATTTAACCAATTTTTGTATTTATACCAGTTTTCGAAATACCAATGGTGTTTAATTAAATTTTCATCACCCTGTATACATTCATTATCTCTTCCAATTAGCAAAATCCATATAACAGAGTTGACTACTTGTATTATTGTCCTCACATAATCAATTACTATTAATTACCGCCATGAAACAATTGTCCTTCTCTCTGTCAATTAGTGTTAAACATGATCTGAAGCAGTGTACAAAGTTAAATTACTGATGAATTTATTGGATTAAATATAAAGCTGGATTAAATTGTTTTATATTAATACATTGCCTGAGTTAATTTTAGATGATTTATATATTGCAATTATTCCTAATAGTTTTTAATATTTCATACTTAAATACCAAGTTGAAAGTTCTAAAATTAAGTAGCAGATATCTACTATAAAGTTGCAGGTCTATAAGAAAGTTGCAGATCTATAATAACTTTACAGGTCTACAATTCGAAAATGTCATGCCTGTTGTTTTAAGTTATTCAGATGCGGTGATGTTCTCAGGTGGCTATCGCGACAACATGAATTATCCATATATGTAATACTCTCTCTCACGCATCCTCGGATAGTCATAGGCGTCACAGCTGTAAAATCGCCTACGTTTGCCTAACTTTCTTTTTTTCTACGTTCCTTTTTCACCAAGGGACACGACGCCAATGCAATTTATGTATATGGGCATGCGCGTTGGCACCCAATTCCGATGTTGCATCTCCTTCTGTCTGAACGCTTTATTTCTACAGGCAAAGATAGGACGTTGGCGATATAGGAGTATTACATATATAGAATTATCCGTAATTGTTTTCGGTAACGTAACCAACCTGCAAAATTAATGAGTGATAATTTCCCTGACTTGACAGGTATCACGTGCAGATGCCAGAATAACAAAAGCGTAGATTAATTTTGACAAATATTTAATCATTATTAATTTTCCTTTCTCTCAAGTAGTATAAAATTATTTACTTAAAACTCTAATACCTACTTTTTTTACTAGGGCAAAAAAGTAAAAAAAAAATTAACTATTTTAAACACAATATGGTTTATTAATAAAGGAGGTACCTACTTATAATACTTATCGTCCAACATAACACAGACCTACCTTTTTCCCAATACCCTAGGATTGTTCGAAAACACGCTTATCGTAAAAAGTTTTTTCGAAGACATTTTGATCGAAAATCTATCTGTAACGCGCTTTTTTTCTGCAAATTGATTTCTTACTGAAAGACGTTGCAATTAACACCCGAAACAGTTTCGGAGTTGCCTCGAGCGCCAACCCTCTCTTAACGTGGAGGATACACGTACGTTACTTAAATAAATAACGTGCCTAAGTAGCCACAGTGAAGAAAAAGAATAACCAGGGGTCGATATTGAAAGTACCCTAAAAGATGGTAGTAATGGTATATAGTGGGCTTTAAGCACTACACGCCATTTATTCTGGTATTCGGTGGCGACTTTATTTATTAAAATATTTATGATTTAATAAATGTTCTTTATTTTCTATAGCTTAATGTATTTTTGTATAACGGTATTTTACTGAAATAATTTTCTGTCTAAGAATATTTTCTCTTAAATTCTAAATGAATCACTCTGTATTTGAGTGAATTTAATTTATTAGGAAGTTTACAAGGAAATAAAAATAGATTTTTAATTTAATAAAAATATCTCAATGCCCACCCTCGTGAAAACAAACAGAAAAATATAATGTATCGAAAAAAAGTAAAAGTTTCGGTGTTCAGTAAACGGTATGCCTTGTTTTGATCGCTTTTTGTCTTTAATACTTTGTTTATTAAAATGTCGATTCTTTTAATAACAATTAAATATTTATGTGGGTAAAACTAGTGCAACATTCGTATTAAAGATTCGTATATTAAATTTTAGAAAAGTCAACGACAATATAATTATTTATATAAAAAAAAATTAAATAACCGAATTTAAAACTGTCGGAATCAAAATTAAACGGTGATAAAAACGGTGATAATTAATTCAGATTTAGATTCGGAGGTACTAGCGGTGTTTCAATTATCAGCTATCGGTAGGAGTCTCTGTAGAGAAGTGATTTTAACTTTACAAATTCTGTCTAAGGTATAGTATATTGTTTAACGAGCAAGGAATGGTAGTTATTTCCCACGAGTATGAAGTTTGCAGCATTCGCCTGCGGCTCATGCTGCAAATCATACGAGTGGGAAATTAGTATTCCATGCGAGTTAAACACTCTACTTTTTCTACGGCTTTAATAAATAATAGCGAAATGATTTACCAAATAACATGAATTTTAAATTTAACGTCATTCAAAATTTCTATTTAGGTACAATTAAAATATCAATTACACTTAGTATAAATGAGAAGTTTTGAAAAATGATTTGTAGGACTTTTCATATTTTTCCTTAGATAATTCTGGAATTAAACTTAAACATGTCTGATTTGCGGCACAGCTATATAAATATACGAAAATAGAACTGTCATTACTTGAAATTGACATTCCATGAAAGACCTGATTTATTGAAATAATTACACAATAAATTATTGTGTTATCAGATACGGAAATGAAATTGGAGACATACAATGTACCTCATTGATCTATCACGAACAGTTAAGAAAGGGCAGTTTTGTATTATAGCCGTAGAAAAAAGATATTCTCATCCTCCAATCTATTAAAACAAGAGTGGGATATATGCGCGGCCCTTTTGAGCACAAGCAAAGCAACAGCAATGCATGACCTGTTTACTGAAATAAATTGCGAAAATTTGAATTATTATAATAAAATATTAAATTAAATAATAAAATTCATTTTGATCAACCCAGACAACTCCAATTATAATTTATGTTGAATAAATTATGAAAAGATTACTAAAAAAATGAAATGCAATAATAAATCAAATTACATCTGGAGCTGTATATAAAAAAAACTTCATTACATATCGAATGATATTTTTATCGAAAACCTAAATTTCGAATGGCATTTTTATCGAATGACACTTTCATCGAAAACAATTTTATCCAATGACCTTTTGATCGAAAACTATTATCGAATTACATTCTGGTCGAAAACAATTTTTTCGAATTGCGTTTTGAATGAAATCAATTTTGTCGAATGATATTTTAATAGAAAAATATACCTAAAATTTTAGATTAAACGAACAATAAGCTATAAGATTATCATATGGTTTTGCAATAAATGCGAATTAGATGATCGTATCATAAATAAATGCTGATATCTTTGAAGAGCATATTAACTACATTTCTAAAAAAGACTATAGAGGGCTTAGGTCTATATTTATATCCTGAGTGGTCCTTGTAAGCAGGACGCCTGCAATCATGTTACTACCTTTTCCTCTATTCTGTCAAATATATACAAAAACGCTAAATAGAGGCGGATTTTTTACCTTCTTTCTCAGTAAATACATAACACCAAACACCATTTTGTCAAATTTATACAAAAACGCTGAGTAGAGAAAACTTGTCAACAGCGCAATTCCGCAAAGCAAAAGTGTTGTTTTAAGATTTACCTGATTGAATAGGGAGAATGCCCACTTCGAACCATCTCCATATTAGATTTCTAGTAATCCGAAATGACAAAATTGGCAGCAACGCATTTCCGCACAACATAAATGGGTGCCATTTGAATCTACTAAAGGCCCAAAATCATGATGTTTGTAGTGTGCGTTTTCACGTCTCTACATTTTCTTTAGTTGCATAATGACAGTTGGTCGGTTTTTATTTCATAACCTCTTTTACGAATTTCTTGCATGGAACAAGCAGAGGAAAGAAATCGTTCCAGATTTTCAAGTTTCCGGATTTCTTGGCTAACTAAAAGGAAATCCAAGAAGCAAGAAAGAAGCAAAATACATCTAAGAACAAGTGTATTAATAAAGGCGATTAACAATCGAGATATTTTAACGCGTGAGCAAAGCGAATGCGTTAATGTTCGAGAAAATTCGCACCTCGAAAAAATTTTCGGAAATTAAAGTTCTATTCAAATATGAGTATTTTTAAATTAATTGGTGTGTGAAACGGATTTAAATGCGACACAATATTATTATCGACATATCTGGTTGTTTTGCTATTTACAAATTAGGAGTATATAAAAGTCACAACAAGTGGTCCAATGACAGTCTTCAAGTACATAATGCCTTTATTATGAATGTTGTTTTATTAGAATGTTAGAGGAACTGAACTTACACTTTACTTTATCTCAAGGTTCCCTAACGTTTTAAACAGTACCTAATTGTTTTTATTTATTAATTGTTCAATTATATCCAAACTGATGATATGTATTCAGATTTTTTGTACTGCAAATAATATTTTAGGCACAAATTAGAAAAAGATGTATTTGAAGGTTAGAACCTATGTCTTATTTTGATGTTTTGGTATCAAATCAAATATCTTCAATGTCTGATGGTTCTTTTCACTGTTTCAATAAAAAATTGGTTTTCCCTTATATTTTCCTTTAGTTTTAAATACCTTCTAGATATATTAATTTAACATACATATCTTTTTTTTAGATGAATCGATGCCCGCCAGTTTTCACATCAGACCAGTAGTCTTGACAAAGTCAAGAATAGTTCTGATGTTAGCTTTCGCTATCTCTTTGGGTTCAGGATACTGTACCCCAAAGTGCCATTTCATTTCCCTATTCAATGGCATAATACATGAAGAGGAGTTTCGTCCTTTTCCTCACATTTCCCACATAGGGAATCTTCCGATACTCCTATGAGGTTCAAGTGTCTTCTGATACCGCAGTTTCCTGTCAGGATACCTAGGAGACTTTTGAGCTCCCATCTTTTTAGGCATAACAGCAGATTGTCTATGATCTTGGGTGGACCTTTTATAAGTGCTTTGTACTTACTGTCTTAGTCCCGGAAGTTCCATCCAGTATTCCCTGTGTTTGTCCATTAATTGTTTTTCCAGCATACCCTTTACATGTTGGTAGGAAATACGATATGACTAGTTTGGACTGTATTTCCATACTTTGTATTGCTTTGAGGATGCTTGGATATCTGTGACTATACGGATTCTCTTACTTCTAAGATCCTCGCGCAACATCACATTTATACAAGCATGTATCGCAGTCATTTCCGCTTGAAAGACCATTGCCATAGATCCCAGGTTTAGAATGCAAGTTCTCCCTGAATTTATATTCTAGAATCCAGCCCCTGTGGTATCTTCTATTTTGGACCCGTCCGTATACCAGACTGATTGATTTTTTTGAGTCCTGACCTCACTCTTTCTGTCCCTCTCAGGTATGTTTACCCTGAAAGGTATCACAAAGTTGTCACTGACAGGAATTCTGTGCGATGGCACAGTTAGCACCAGATTTTCTCTTAGTTTTTCTGCGATCATGGAATGATATCCTTTTCCTGAAAGTTCCCATTCCATGCCGCTTATACCCAGCCCGTACGTTGCTGCCAGCGCTGTTTTTTCCACTACTAGGTGTAGCGGAGGAGGCCTCAGCAGAATTTTCATAGCCGCAGTTTGGCGTTATTCTAAACGCCCCTCTAATCATAAGACCTGCTACGCTCTGTAGCTTACCCAGCTACCTAACTGCATTCACGCTGTTCGATTTTTGTCACCATATTACGGAGGTGTAAGTCACGGAGGTCTCACAACCCTGATATAGAGCCAATGCACTATTTCAGGGTTGAGTCCCCACTTAGACCCCACCATCCTCTTGCAGGCCCAAAGACCTCTTAGAGCTTTTTCCGTTGACCAACCTATATGGCTAGAGACCGTTCATTTGTTATTTAGGATAACTTCAAAATATTTAACCTCTGTTGTCAGATTTACTTGTTTTCATGGATAATCCCTTTATGTTTAAGTTTCTTCTCCTTGTGAAGGTAACAGCTAATGTTTTCGCCGGGTTCATGGATAATCCTTTTTTTCGGTACCATCTTTCTACAATGTTAAGTGACCACTGCATCCTATCGGATATAAATACATCAAATTTTCTATTTATCTACTTTGTCAGAAAATGCTTGTGCGTAAATATTTTCTCTCTTTAGCTGTCTAAGAACGTCATCAACTACCAGGCACCACATCAGTGGGTAGAGTACTCCCCATTGAAGGCACCCCTTGATGGCAACGACTTCCCTTCTTACGTTGTAAAGAGTGCTGTAAACATTACTACGCATACATATCTTACTATGACGTAACTTGTATGACGTAACTTGTCTCAGTTACCGCAGTAGCTGTTTCTTTATTTTTATTTTTTGTATTTATTTGAAATTACCTATTTTTTTCTCTTGTAACTTCTTTTTCTGTCCTGTTTTTACTTTTCATACTCTTGGTAAGCTATAGTATGTCTTTACACCTTTTTTTATTTTATTTTTAGTGTTGCACATGGTTTCTCGGGAGTTGTAGAAAGAAATCTATTTGTGTCTATTTCAGATAAGATGTGGTAACTTCTTCATTATCAATATCTCGTCAAGGTTCTCTTTTTGTTTCTACCCATCTATGATAAATTGACTTTCACAAGATTCGTCTTCTTCAGGAATGGTTTGACTGGAATTTTTTATTTATCCTGATTCATTTTCATTTGTATCAATGTGGATTTCAACTCTGATGATTTGCTAATTAATGTAGTCTTTATTTAAGTTTTGATCAGTTATTTTTTGATTTTTAATTGTCTCTAACATGACAGGCTGGTGTCTCAGCAGATAAAGTACTGACACAGAGCTTATAATGTTCAAGATATTCTACATCTTCAGCAGCATGAATATCGTCATCTAAATGATCGAAATTTATTACGTTCAAATCAATATTTAGGGATAAATGTATCAATTATCGGGCTTATCCCGAAATTTTCTCTGTTTCCTAACTTTTATATCTGAAAATTTGCTTCAAAACTTTTCATCACATTTTATACCAAAACTCAAAAAAACATTTTTTCTCCAGATTTCTCCTCTCAATTATAAAGCTTTTCTAGGTAGTTTATAATTTTGTAAATCGAAGAGGTTATCCATATCTCAAATGTGGTCGAAGTATTTTTTAAATAAATAAAACACGAAGTCAGTACCACAAGTAATATATTAAAGGATGATAACAGGCGACTAGTTTCGGCTAAAAAGGCATCATCAGGCCTACAACGTTCAAAACAATGATTAGTTTAAACTTCTTAAATTATAAATTGACAAAGAGAACTTACCAAACTGAATATAATATCAAAGTTGAATAGTAAAAATGTTGTTTAGTTCTAGATGCTTTCACTTCCATGTTTGTTAACAGTTAATACATAATAATGTAATTGTCAATTGTCATTGTCAATGTCCTTTGACACTGTCACTGTCAATTGTCAATGTTATTGGAGTTTTCTTCCATCTTGACATGGTTGTGTTGCCACATGGTACTTACTTCTACTTTCGGTGTCATAAAAATCTTAAATTTCTTAATATGTGGTCTGAAATACCACTTATAATACAATTATCTAATTTCCTGCCTCCCCTTTTTGAAAGGGTGCGTATGTGATTTTGATACAATGTTTTTCGTTGGTAACAGCCATTGGTTACCCAACTTTCCATAACGTGGAACTTTTTTTTCACCGTTAGTTTTTTAATGTTTTTAATTTTTTAAGTTATAAGTGGTTTTTTTAATGTACCACCTTAACAATTTTATATTATGTTGACTTAACAACCGCGCGGTTGTGCCCATAAAATTTTTACGTTTTTTACCATTCAACTTTGATATTATATTCAGTTTGGTAAGTTCTCTTTGTCAATTTATAATTTAAGAAGTTTAAACTAATCATTGTTTTGAACCTGTAGGCCTGATGATGGCTTTTTAGCCGAAACTAGTCACCTGTTATCATCCTTTAATATATTACTTGTGGTACTGACTTCGTGTTTTATTTATTTGAACAAAAAAAAAATAATAATGTTGTGTTTGATCCATAGTTGATTTATTTTCTAATACAAACATATTAATAAATTTAATCTTATTTTCGTTGAGACGTTATAATTCACATTTTTTTAAATTTTTTGAAAAATCGTTAATTTATTTTCAACAGAATCTATTGCCTTCGTGAACCGAAATATTCCTTGACCATTATTTTAGTCTCCATTCAAGAACTTTTTTCTTCCGGTTATTCTTCAATTGATAAAAAGACGTGACACCTAATGGAGGCATATATGTATAAAATTTGGAAACAGATTTTTTGGTTTTTAGTGGGCACAATCTCAGTTGAATTTTTATTGGCTCTTTCAGTAAGCCCAATTAGTGGGTGAGACACTATATACGCAGTTGCTGCATAGTAGATGGCGCCCAACCGGAAGTGGCAAAACCCGTTATGGAATAAAATGCAGCATCCAAGATCACATAAATGTCACTTGCGGTACAGCACTTGAGGCACTTAAAAAAAATGATAATTTGCCCCACAACGTGGCGCACAACTCGCGAATACTCGCAGGTAGCCCCTGGTAGCCACAAAATGCGATTTGCTGCATCGTAATGGTGCACGAGCTAAAGGATGAGCAAAAAGGCGAAAATTTTTAAAACTTGACCCGTCGCTAGAAAATGAAGGAGCGATTTGTACCCTCATCTCAAAAATCATTGACGCATAAATATTTTTGTTTAATTGCTTCCCGTGCAGTGCAGCAAGCGCAATTTTTGTGATTCTGGGTACCCAGAAAACCCATTTCTATTACTTGCTGCATCTTATTTCCTAACGGGTTTAGCCACTTCCGGTTGCGTACACATGAAAAGTCCCCTGGGTTTTGCTGCATTACTTCTTTCTAAAGGAAGTGCCAAAAAAATCCAAATGAGATGTTCCTTCACTTCCGTGCCACTTAGGTATATGCATCTTGATGCCAGATTCTATTATATGCTCCCCTCTACCGTTTTATTTCGGTTACGGATTCTTTTTACAGTGGACTCTCGGTCTATAAAGACATACGGAAGATTTAATAAATTCATAGTATTTCTATCGGTAAATATCTTGTCCTTGTCTCGGTGAAACAAAAGATACCATGGATAAGTATTAAACATATATTGGATCCAGATTTATTTTAAATAATGAAAAGCCCATATTGGTGTATAGCGTCATAAAAATATTGTATCTATCTAGTATTAGTCGGTTCCACATTGGTGATAGCTTAATATTTTATTTTCATTGGTAGGTAATACAATATTTTCTGTTATCGCCTAAAAAAGTTGTCTAATTTTATCTATGTTTCATAAAGATTGGAATTTTTAATGGTGGATCCATTTACTGATGTTCATATAGAAATATATTGATCTTTTTTCTGTGTTAATATTCTTAAAAATGGTTCAAATATTTATTTGATTTTTAAACGTTGTCATAACAGAAAAAATATGATTCTATAACAATCTTATCAGCATTTTATATTTATGGGATCACTTTGTATTATTTAAAGTTACCAGACTGAAATTTTATATAAAACTTACCAATACTAAATTCATATTATGTATTTTATCGTAACTCCTTTGTGCATGATTTTTTTTATAAACTAATTCTGATTTTTGGAAAGAAAGTTTTTAGTGGACTATATTAATTATTTTTTTTTATTTGTAAATATATTCAAATATATCAAGGTTCTAAATTTTCTCTTACGCATTTAGAGTAGACATTCTAAATATAATCCTCGTTAGCAACAAGACAAGGCTACAATAAATTTACTTAGTACTTAACTTCCTTCGCCGTGAATCTTTGTAATTAACAAAGTGTAGACCCGGCTAGAGATATATGGAAAATTTTTGATTGCGTAATAAAGAGAACAGAAATTATACTGGGTTGGTTTCAAAATTTGGACGGGTGAACTCGGAACTTAGTTTCCCACGGGGATTTACAAATAGGCTAATAAAATCTTTGTGATGAAAATATTCTACTTTGTTTAAATGTACTAGTTTGAAATTGCAAAATAGAGATGTAGCTATTTATCAAATGGTGTAATATTTTATCAGAAAATCAATAAAATAATTTTTTAATAGCAAAGTAGTTAAGAAAATAGCATAGTAAACACGCTTTTAATAACACAACGGTAAAAATTAAAAATTATTTTTTTATGCAAAAAGTTTGTAAAGTGATGAGGTAAGTGTCCCTATTTTCGTCTGCAGAAGCCATAGTGCTGGCTACCCGATTTCGATTTTCGTTATGCTATAAAAAATATATACCTGAATGGATTGAGTTGGAATCTACTCCAGTGTAATATTTAATTAGGATAAAAATTAATGAGGTTTTCATTTATTTTAAGAATATTTGTTTTTTATTCCACTTGAATAAATATATTGGAAATACCATCTATGTTTAATTTCATTAGTTTTATACCTTATTATCGTCATACATTAGTCGCAATTTTCGTCATATTGCTTAATAGTGAAATAGATAATAAAACAAATGTCTATTTTTTATTTTCAGAAACGATAAACAAAAAGTATTAACTATAAAACAAAGAAACACTATAAAAAAATAAAACATTTAACCAGTTAAATAATTTTTTTTGGGAAAAAGGTATATCGTAAAGTCTTCTAGAAGTTACTATTTTTGGTTTTTTTATTGCACATATTAGGTCTTTTTCTGAATAAGTAAAAACATCATCCCTTGTCGGCCACTTCCAAAGTGTTCCCGCCTTCGTCATACATTTTACCGAGAAGTCCTTGTTCAGACGATCCACTTTAATTATCATTCCAGGATAAAAAACATTCTCATACTGTACTACAATATAGTCGCCCTCACTTAAATTGGCACTATCAATTTTGTACATCACATGTTCAATATTCACTAGTAATCTCCCTAGAGCTTGAATTATTACCGGAAATTTTTTTCGAGTACACGATTTTCTTAAAAAATCGTGTACGAGGAAAAGTTTCCGGTTATTAATTCAAGATCGTGGGGGTTCGGTAAGAAAATTTCACACCTAAAAAATTTAAAAGTAATTAATTATTTACTTGACATTAATATTAGAAGGAATGACTAGTTTTGGTCTAGTTAGTCATGAGTGTTTGTTCCCTCGTGGGGGATTCGGTAAGAAAATTTCACAGTAATTGTTTAATTTTGATTTGCACAAAAAGTAAACAAAAAGTCTTATATGAATCAAGCCCATTACAAGTGTCATTATTTTGACATAAAAATTTCCACTTATTAATTTCGTCCAGGGTACCCTGGAGGATGAAAATTTCCGGAAATTTTTTGGGTTACCATGGTAACCAAACAAAAAAATAGACTCTGATTGGCTTAAAAATGGCGGTGTGAAATTTTCAGCATATTATCGTTTTCTTTTTCAGAGTATTCAGAATCTGAAACATTCTTTTGCTATGTATTACTTTTAATTTTCTTTTCCTCGTCGTTTCTTTTCTTGCCGTCTTTTTTTCTTGTCTTATCGATATTCTGTTTTTTTTTATCAATTTCAGCTGTTTGCTTGATATTCTTTTCCAATCTCTTTAGGTTTCTTTCTTCCTTCTCGCGAAGTTCTCTCAATTTCATGTCTTCATTTCTAACCCGTCATTATCCAATCTTCATATTGCCCAGGACTTAGGAAAAGTAGACGAAATTTTGGAATTCGCTTGTATGAATATATCCCTAATCGGGGAGGTAGTTCTCCCTTACCTGCACATACTGAGGGCGGCAGCACCCTTTTCATCATTAGTTATGAACGAATAGATAGTTTTTTCAACTGTCTTGGTAAAAAGGCCGTCTCGTCACAATTGTATACTCGTCTGGGGTCTTTGAAAATATCCAAATAATCGTTATCTCGATGATATTGGTCTATTTCTAGAAACCAATTACGAATCTGCACTTTTGTTACTCGGGCTCTTGGGTTGGAAAGATTTTGGGTTACTCTTATATTATTTTGTTTATGGCGACTAATAAAGGCTTCGTACGAATGTCTTTGCAGCCGAATATCTGGAAAAGGGTTGGTTCTCTTCAGTTCAGTTATCAGTATTTGAACACTATTACATAACTGTATCTTGGGAAAACTTGTTTGGCCATATTTAGTATCCAGTCCACTAATATTCATTCTTCTTCTGGAGACAAAATGGTGGGTACTCCAGTCTGCACTCAATCTTTTTTCTCCCAGAATATTTGTCAGATAATGTCATTCTCGGGATATTAAATCTCGTACTGGCTTCAGAAATCCTTATGCCACTTTGAATAGACTGTATCGCATTGCGAATATCATCTAAAGTATAAGGCGTCTTTGTTATAATGTTTTACGTTTACTTGAGTATCTATACCCGTTCAAAAAAAGAGATTGACGATATCATTGGTTACAATAATTATTAAAGAGACACTTGACTTCAATGTCGTCAACAGTGACCCAATAGTCGTCATGTTATTATCCTGAATTTCATTATAATTATTTTACTGTTTTTTAAAAGAGAAATAATTCAATAAGGAAAATATTTTTTTATTGAATTTTAAATTTTTAAACTGAAAATGCATCTCATTTGTATTCAAATACAAAATAATGAAAACAAGCTCTTGGCCTTAATTTCGTCAGTCGTGACGAAAATAGGGACATTATATATTTTTTTTGTCCCAAATTTCGTCACCCACTATTTTTTAATAAAAATCATACAAATGCCCTACTTACTAGAAAAATCCTCAAATACATAAATACTTGTATTGTTGACACTTTTTTTATTAAACATTGATTCCAAATGCTCAAGTATATTTAATCTTTAACTACTCGCGCCTTAAAATATAACAGTAGTAATCGCGTGGTGTATCTTGTACACCATCACCAAAAATGCTCAAAAAGCACACAAAAAATACATAAACTTTTTATTCAATGAAAAGCACTATTGTAAATGCATTGAAAACAGAAATAAACTAAAAACTACAAAATATCAATCAAAACAAAAACCAACAAGAATTTGTGCAAACTACTACTCGCTAACACATCATTGCTAATATTATAGCACTCTGGGCAAGAAATTTTACTAATTGCATGTTCCTTGCATACTAGTTTGTGACATGAATAGCACGAAATTGTTGTCACCCTATTTTTCTGTCTTCAACAACAAAAACACCTTCCTCGCATTTTGTTAGAGGTTCTTCGTCATGCTCCTCTTGAGTTGGTTTGTAGCTTTTTAGGAAATACTGGATATCCGAAGGTAAGATCTTCAAGGTAGCTTTTCCGAAAAGTGCGGCTTCATTAAAGACATAGCCAATTCTTTCAGAAAAACTCTTCTGTATTTATGGCTATTCGCGATATGTATGGCGTTATTTAAAATTAGACTTTTTGTACCTCCTATAATTAAGAATTGGAAAAATAAAACTAAAGGACATCTTCTTGTCCTTCTGAAAACGGAATACGAGCCACACAATTTATTCACAGTATCGACGCCTCCTTTATAACAATTATAGTCCATTATAATGTCTGGCTTAGTAGTTACAGGATGGATTGCAGTGTGCATTTAGAAAGCAAAATTACTGCCTTATTTTTGTTGGGGAGCATAGGATACAATGGTCACGTTTTTTTTGAAATCCAAAGATGGACGAACCAGATGAATTCTTTTTATTTGAATTCTGACGGTAGCTATTTTTTATTTATTTTTTCAGTGTTCTAACAATTGTAACTTTATCTTCTAAAAGCTATTAATCCAAAGGGTAATTAGAGTACCAATTATCATATGTCAAATTTCGATTTTTGCCTTTCCACGGTTGCAGTAAACGAAGAGTTATATCAGTTGGCGTACTTGCCCTTTGGTATTGCCCTTCTGGCTGTTGACCACAATACACCTCTAAGTTGCTGGAGTCACATAACACAAACGTTTTAAAACCATATTTTGCAGGTTGGTTTGGAATGTATTGAAGAAAGTTATAAACATTTCATCAATTGTTACTTGTTTATCAGTTACTTTTCTATCACATTTAGTATTTTCATTATCGAATCTTATAGTAGTTAGCAAAAATAGAAACCAATTATTACTCATGCAAGCTCTAAATATCTCTTTTCATCAGTTGTCCATAATTCTGGAAAATGTGTGTGGTTCTGCTTCTTTGTTCTTGCTAGAAGTAATAATCCTATAAAATATGAAAGCTAATATATCCGTATTTGTGGTGTTTTTTGCATCTCTTGACCGCTGATAATTTGTTCACAATCTAGCAATGTCTAAATTTGTGCATTGAAAAATATTTGCAATTATGTCATCAGTAAAAAAAAATTCGAAAGCACTTTTTTATCATTAATATCTCGTGCACATTGCTTAGGTCCAGGAAATATTTTGACGATATTTTTTTTATTTGTTTTACTAAATTTACTCACACACTTTCTTCCACACCATTCGTATTTTCTTATCTCTAGACACAAAATATTCTTCACTATCTTCTTCATTGGTCTCACTCTCCTATGTAGCTTCATCTTCTAACGTCTCTGATTCTCCCCCAACTTCTTCTTCACTTTCTTCGTCAAATGAAGCACGAGCCATAGCCTCAAGTTCATTATCCATAAGCTGTTTTGCCTCTCTAACTCATACCCGATTCCTACAAAAATAGTGCTTTTATTTCACCAAATGTGTTGTTGTTTTTATGAACAAAACAAATGGCAAAGTATATATTTTACCTCAAGCAACTTAATTTAAAATATTTAAATATACTCACATAAATACTCACGAGGTGCAACTTGTACACCAAAGAGAACGGCTGTAGGTTTGACACCAAATAAGTACGTTCTTACTAGAGCAATCACAGCTCGACTGAATAAGGTTTTAGTGGACACTTCAATAATAGGTTAGGTGGGAGCACAGGGGCGGAATCGGTAATTTACAAGAGTATTTTTAGTGCAAGTGGTGTATTTTATACACCGGTGCGAGTAGTGAAAGGTTAAGGTTTTAGTAACATCCTGAAGGTTACTGACCTTATTAATTCGAATTCAATTCTGCAACTACTATCGACAAGCAACTGTGATGATAATAATAATCTAAAAGTTCTCACGTGGTTAGAAGAAATAACAGGCGACAAGCGTTATTGCCAGATGTATAAGGAATTCTCTAAAGTTTCCAAAGTCCACAAATTTTATATCAGCTGAAATTGATACTTAAGGTCCGCTTGCCATTATGTTAATTTTAGAACTGATTTTAGTAATTAAAATATTGTGTTTACAAATTAGATGCGTGCGACGATTTAGTATTGAAAATTAGAGCATGTTATAATTTTTTATACTAAAAACCGTGAAATGTCAACTAAAAGTGAGGTTATGCTTATGTTCTGTACTTAAACATGTGGAGTCATAAACAAATAGAGAGTTTGATTGAGCTATACAAAGCAAAGTATTACTCATTCGTAAAAAGTTTTTATATGCCAAATGGTCTACTAATAATTCTTCATTCAACATATTTAATATTCCTTTAAATAACCTTCTTCTCTCGATCCATTTTTTTCTCCATATACGCTTTTTTTTAAGAAGTGTATGATTTCTTTTCATAATTGCTAACATTATTATTACAGTAAAAGCTACTGGACATAATTTTAGCTTTTTTTCGCCATCAATATTTATTTGTTTTGTTCACTCTAAGTTAGGTTAGGTTATCACTACAAAATTGTTAGAGCGCATGCCTACGTACTAAATAAAATTAAGGTAGTTGCAAACGAAACCCACATTTTTCATACTAAATCTATGCAACTAACTAATATTTTTAGTACTAAAATCAGTACTGAAATTAGCATAATGGCAAACGGACTTTAGACAATAAAAAACTTTCAAACTGACGAAATTATGTTAATCGACGAAAATAGGGACACTTACCTACTTTTCACTAACTATGCTACAATGACATGAGTGAAAGGACACTTTACGTACTTGATATATTTTTATATTACCAAAAGATATGTAGCTAATAATTAAAATATAAGCAGTAAACTTTACAAACTAGTGCGTAAAGTTGTAATATGACAGGAATATCAAAATTTACGTAAAACTAAAAATTGTTTACATAGTTTTAAATAATCGATATTTATGATAATTCTAATAATATTTCAAAATTATAAGTAATTCAATTAATATTATTAAAAAAAATCAAAAAATTTCATCCAGCGAAATAATTTTTAACATATTTAAAATATGGTGTAATTAATTAGATACATCAATATGTAATTTTTCACTTTACGCACTAATACATTAACGAATATATAACAGTACAAAGTTTTAAAAAATCTAGTACAAATATTTTTTACTCTGAACTTTATAGTTAGTTTTAATAAAAAAAATGAATGTACCCTTCACTGTCTAATCGGATTTAATCAAATATTTAAACGACTTACACCTCTGATTTTTCTTTTACAAATTTTCTAGAGACACTTTAATAAAATTTCTCAATCGCAGTGCAGGTTCGTTTACAACGTATCAAATGTTAAATGGTCCAATTACCTACTAACACAATCGAAAAGCCCGAAAAGAAATTCCCAAAAATGGCGTAGTTATTGAGCCCCGGCTGTACGCGGGCCGTGCAAGAATCGGTCCAGAACATAAAGGCATCTATGACAGAAGCGGACTTAAGAATTCTCATTTTTGGGGACATTTTTTCAAAGACTTATTATTTTTATTGATTTTTTTTTATTTTTAGAACTGAAAATATCTGTCTACTTTTAAGACAAATTTTAGTGACAGGTAAATATCTGGGACTGGCACTGTCTTAAGAACACCAAGCATACTTACTGAGAGCATTAAGATTTCTGAGGGCTGTTAAAAATACTAAACTAGTGAAAACTTAGTCTTTAGACTAACACTGTGATTTACATAATTACGTGACTTAAAAACTTTTATTGTACCCAGATTTATGCCTCGCTAGTTAGTAATAATCTCTAAATGCCTATTAAGACTCGCAATTAATTTAATTCAATTTTATTTCCTTCAGCAGTGTAAAAGCTAGTTGGAATGGACCATATTTGATCTTTCACCTAATTCACCTATTTTACCTTCTGTTATACATTATAATTCATATCAAAGTTTATTCAACCCCTGTCAGTTTCCACCCTATCAATTTAATACTCTTCGTATATTGAAGAATATGTTTAATGGTCGATTTTTTCGGGTTCCAGATATTGTGCCCCGAAGTGTCATTCTTGTTCTCATGTTTGTTGATTTAGGTATCTTCTAACCGTAGTGTCCCATAAACGGTCTTAAATTTTTTTCTGCTTTTTATTAGTTATTTTTGTCTGCTATTGGATCGACCAAATAATAAATATTTTATAATCTGTAAGTCCAGGAAGTTCCAATCGGAGCTTATGGTTTTCTTTATTTACTTATTGTGCTAGCAACGCTCTAAAATTTAGATATGATATATCAATCACATGTAGATTGGGGTTCATTTAGAGTTTTTTCAGCGCCTTGTCTGGCTTTTACCCTTTGCAGTGCTTCAGTAGCTGCTATATTGTCTGTTATACCGACGATTTCTCTTACCCCTGGTTTAGACTAACGGTCTTCTATGAATTCGCATGCTAAATTCCGACTCCAATGTTGTTTCACCCATTGGTTTGTATACCAGACTGATTCGTTTTTTATTTTCTTAATGTTATGTATTTGTCACTTTAAGTATTATAGTACCGAAAAGTTTATTAGCTCCGGATTTTGTTTCAGTTTTTTCTAGAAAGTTTCCATCCCAATTCATTAATTATTAGCCTATAGGCCGCTGCTTATGCATTTTTCCACCAGAGTTGCTTCCTTGCAGTTTTTTTGTCCAGCTTTCATAAGAAGTCATTAAGAATTAAGGTGCACAATCATTCCTGCCTGCATCTCTTGCTGACTGAAATTTTCCTTGTTGTGGTAAAGAAAAAATAAATAATACATAGTGCTTTTCATAGACTCAGTATTGAATTATAACAGGTCGAGGTATACCAAGGGCTGCATCGCAGAACGATCCTGATTCATAAACAAACTGGTAAAAGTGTATAGGGTTGTTCCGCAACACATCTGACAATATCTATTTGGTCATCAATTTCTGCAGAGATTTTAGGAGAAATGATGTTTAGCTTATTGGTCCAAAATATTTGGTATTCACGTACAATTTTTTCACCTGTTGGGGAATGTAGATCACTCTAGCAGACCTCTAGCTTTTTGAAATATGTTCGAGAGCTACGCTAGCTCGGAGTAGTTTACACAGTTTCTTCCGGCTTATGCTTCAAAAGTGCCGGGATTATCCAATCAAATCTAGTTATCTTGTAAGGTTGAAAATAATTTATCGAACATTCAAGTTTTGTTTAATTTACTATTTTGTTTGCAATAGTTTATTTTTAAGATCCTGCTTTGTTACTTCTGTTCTCTTGGACCGAGTAATATCACATTCAGGAAAGTATGATTTATGTAATAATTCTAAAATCTCATCTTCTCTATTTGTGAGTTTCCCTTGTTCGTTTTTGAAAGATACAATGCAGCCTTGCTCGCCTCTCTCTAATGTTTTTCCCGCTTTGGAATATTCTGGAAGACATTTAAAACCTTAACAGAATATTCTCCAAGAATTTTCTTTGGATTTCCTAATGACATAACCATCCCAAGTAGCAAAGCCCGACGTTGTCCTACACAACTTTGACGTTGAGTGACAACGTTGTGGCGACCACGCGGCGACCCTAATCTGGCACCGTTTGGTGAATCATTTTTGCTGTTTGTATGTTCTTTTAATAGTGAATAAAACTTTTACTAACTCCTAGATGCACGATGTATCGAACGATGTGAAAACAAACACGATAAAAGCAAAGTGATATTAATAACATTATGGCTTCCACGTACTTGTAAAGGATTTATTCGTTTAAACCAATGTCACTACAAAAAATTCTCAAACGCCGTCAATTTTATTGATAAATATGTTGATGCTACCTCCAAATATTCTCAAGCGCCCCATTTATTTTGTGTTTTTGAAAAATATTTTTTAATTTATTTAATAAACAAAATTATCAAAATTATTAAATTGAGCTTGGAAGCACTTATAAAAGTTTTCCGAGATTATGCATGGCTAAAAAATATAATTTTAGATTTAATATTACACGTAAAATATTATCAAATCTCTTTTATGACTTGAAACAGAAACTAACCCACAAAATTTTTATTTTTAACATGGCGGAGATGAGGTGAACTTTTTTGACCAATTAGAGAAGCGTCTAGGGAGAACTTGACAAGAGAATATGTTTCGGATTAAAAAGGCAGTGAATACGTAGCCGTAGCCGATCCTTTTGTCAAAATTTTAAGAATGTTTAATAACCATGTTTTTACGTAAGGTTCTGCCCACGTCGATTTATAATTATAAAATGGATAACTAAAACATAGGAGCTAAATCGGTGCGATCAACTGAATCACAGCTAATAAATTATATCTACCGACTAGTAGTAGTAGTCGGCCGGTATCAGCAACGTATTCACTGCGAAATATACATAATACTTCTACATCAAAGTTACGCCATACAGCGATAGGATCTTCCACTGATTCTATTGATGAGCAATCTTCTGAAGCTAATTACAAATAAAAAAAATCCAACTTTCTAAGCGTTGGTGCAGCATCCAACGTCGCAACGTTCCTGTAAAACAACGGTCGTAAATAGGTGAAGAGGCCGACGTTGGTACGACGTTCTCAAAGTGCAAATTATTAGACGTTTGAATCACAACGTCGGGAATACGGCGATCCGACGTTGTACAGAATTATAAATGATTTTAGAACTTTCCTCGGCTGTTAATGTCATTGATTTCACATACTATAAGGCAAGAATTTAAATCACATCTAAGGAAAAAGTCCAGTTTGTTTTTGTCAGAATGACTCATCAGTTCTTTTGCCTTAAAGTGTAGAAGAAGCCCTAGTTGGTAACAAGGCAGGTAGGCAGATACAACAATAGTTTGTTTCTCAGTAGTATCACTACAAGAGCAACGAAAATAATCGGTTATACGTCCGACTCACGAGATTTAAAAAAATACGTCAAGCGAGAAGGACAGTATAAATATTATTTTCGTATACTCGCGTGGTATTCGGTACAATTATCTACATAACTAAATATAACGAATTATATTGTTAACTTTTGC
This sequence comes from Neocrepidodera transversa, assembly GCA_963243735.1. Taxonomy (NCBI): domain Eukaryota; kingdom Metazoa; phylum Arthropoda; class Insecta; order Coleoptera; family Chrysomelidae; genus Neocrepidodera; species Neocrepidodera transversa. Next base: position 31,399,030 of record OY725338.1, on the reverse strand, counting down.
TTATTACAAACATCAAACATATTGTTCTCATGTCAAATTTCAAAGGTGCGAATCATCAAAACGAGTATACCACGTCATCACGTCGCTTATCAATATATGGTAACCAAGTAGAAATTGCAACTGAAATTGGTTAAATTTATCGCTACACTAATGTTTATTTGCTTGGACTGCCATTATCATTTTATTTTACTTTAAGGTATCTATTTGTGTTTCCCGTTTAGGTTCCGCTTTTTTATTGTCTCGCAGATTGTTACGACAGCGAGAAGTTTTCTATAATCCATATAACCCAATCTAAACTAATTGGAGTCACAGCTACGTGTTCTGTAGTGTGTCTCTCTTGTGGTTTGATAGCAAGAGGCTAATTCTTCCCTGGTATAAGTTGCTTCTTATTATGGGCTTGCTTTGCTTGGGGAGTTTCGAAAGGAGTAGGAGCAGAATGTCCGTTTTCTTTGTCAATTTATTCTATCAAAAACAAGGAGATGTTTAGGTACAGTATTCCCTACTTCTTTATATTTTCCCTATATATTCTAGGGTCCAGCTTTTATTCAGCAACTCTTGAGTTCTTCGTTTAGACTCTTGGGTTTCGGATTCCTATTCTTTTAACTGTTGTTGTTTGATCAGTGCAAGATATGTTTAAGCTTCCATTTCTAAGTTTAGCTTCGGAGAAAATAACAATAATGGTTATGGGTTACCAATTACAAAAATAGTTTTAACTAACGCTATTGTACTTTAATATATATATATTGCTCACACCATAAATTCTGCATACCAACTGGTATTTTCTCCCCATAACTTGGTAATTATGCCTTTGCGAACATTGCTGAATTTTTGGTTGCAGTTGGTACACTTCAGATCAATATTTAGATTTGCATCTAGACCAAAAATATATGTAGAAAGAGCAAGAGAAAATTAATTTCTTGAAATATTAGAGGTCTAACATAATATAAATCTTAAGCATATTCCAACACTGGAGTAAAGCTACCAAATCGAATATTCTTATGCTTGCTTTTATTCTTCGTTGTACCTTACTACGTTAAAAGTAAGGGCATCTATAGTAAAATCCTTGAAAGACGATCAAATTATTCTAGCTTTAAACCTTTTGAATAACACTAAATAGGTAAACAAAAAGGAACAATAAGCAAGTGATAAATATTATCGACAAAGAGATTGCATTTTAATATTAAAAAGTATTGTTAGCCATTAAGCAAGTCAAAGAAAATGTTAGGGAAATAATTTTTTTCTCTCAAAAAACAATGTCAAGTTTGTTTTTATCAATATGTAACGACAAATTTTTATATCGATATATAAAAATAATATCCCTATAAAATTTAACAGTATGAAAATTAATAGGGAAGCAGTTGGAATTTAAGAAAAACCTACAGCGAGCACGATAAGAAATAATTTGTCATTTTTTCACAAATCTGAGAAATTTGAGGACAAAGAATGTAGCTTAAAATTTTTCATCGCATTTTTGTAACATTAATTAATTATTTAATTAATAATTTTAATTCTTTTACTTTAAACCTATTCGTAAGTTAATATACTTTGTTGTATTTCAGAAATTCAAAAAAATTCCTGTTCCAAAGAAAACCTTTATTTAATAGCGTGTTTCGGTCTTTATTTTAGAAATTCAGCGGCCGTTAAAGTTCTTTGTGGTGAACGAGCATCGTTTCTTGCTGAGTACCATTCGTTGCCTGGTGAAATTGCAAACTGATCAAGATTGAGTCACTGCATTCTTCTTCATAAAATCCAGAGTTTTTACATCTTGGTTAAATCTTTTTAATTTTATAGACCATATAAACAGTTCTCTTCTTAACTAAAAGTATTAGTGGCTTCTTTTGAACTGGGAACTGAGAAAGAAACACTGGGAAGTCAATCATCCCTAATTTAATGGTAAAAGTGGTGTTATGATGTAATCGTGTGTTTCATTTTAGTTAACAATTGAACATAATTTTTAAATGTAATTTTTATTAGTTCCTTTTTGATTAATTTCTGAACTCTTAACTTATCAAAGATAAACTGAAGCCCTTTCATAACACTTAATACGGATATACTACTGAAACGAGTTAAAATAAGCATATATTTAGGGTGAAATTCACCCCTAAGAGTCTCCGTAACTATTCGGATTTTTATTTTAATTGGCGATTAACATCATTACAATGTTGATATTTGCAATATAAGCGTCTGTTTAAATATTACCAATGAATTAATTACAATTTTAATTGCTAATTTCCTTGTTACCGTTGAATTTCTGATAGATTTTCTCCTTCATTATCTTTTGTGCAAAAGATTTAAATTAAAATAAAAAAAACTAGTTAGCACACCAAACTAACTATATTTTATTGAAAAATGACTACGTCAAGAATACAAGACTAAGAATGAAAATATTTTGCTTATCCTGCTTATTACGATAAGATATTTTACTGTTAATAAATATTGAGTGGTATCTAGTGTCCAGTAATCTTCAAATTTGACTATTTTCTCCATGTTTAGGAAATTTTCCATTATAACCAATTATTCTTCGTCATTATACTCTGGCAATAAATGCGCTAGGTCTGCTCACATCCTAAGATATTATTTTACTTCTTTTTTATCCCTATACTCAACCGAAAGTTCAGGATGGGTCTTCTTCCACAATGATTGATAAAAATGAATTACTTTAACCTCTGAAAATAGTTTAAGAAACCCGTTTCAAAATCTACATGAAAATTTCTTGATTTTAATTTAGGTACACTTTACTTTAAAAGGCCAAACAGAATTACACATTTTTTTGTCAAGTAACCGTACATAAATAATTGGAACAACACATATATTTTCGTCGATACTGCCTTATCCACGTAAATTGCATACACTTGCTTAAATATAGTGTTAGATAGCTTTTAAATGTTTCATCAGCAAACACAATTTCTTTGATTTTATATGCTTGGACATTAGGGTACCTATGTATTTCCCTTAAGTAGTTCTTAAATCGTCTTTCGAAATGTATGTGCCGGTGTGCATAATTATCTAGTAGTTTGTACAAAGCTCTGGCCAGACGCACAAACTACTCATGGGTAACACCGTGTTTAATAACACTTTTGTGTTGACACCTTTATGTGTATCGACAGTGTTGAAACAGCGTACATGATACAGTGTGACATACTGACACAGTGGCACGTAGAAATACACAAGTTGGCGGGCGGCGGGAATCGAGGGTGCGGTGTCAGTGTGGACGAGTATCACTACCTATACATGTATCAGTATCATTGTCACTATGTTTCCAGCGCAAGCGTTGTCTATGGAACCGCGCTGATACCTCTATACTCCGGATACTTGACGACCGAAACCTAATATTCTTATGTTACGCAAATGACTCAATGAATTAAGGTACGGCGCATCACGACACAATTGTGTGTTGATACATCAAACTGTGTCAGTGTTATTGTATCAATACCAGAAAATTGTGGGTGGTACCCATGACTAGTGCAAACTAAATCTTCAGCAGAACAACGTTTATTCTAACAGCTTTTTTTGGTTTGCTCAGGCGTACTTACTTGTGCAAATTAGTTTGCGCAAGTAAGCGCCAAGTAAAGAATTCATTAGCCAATTTTTTTTGGAATCAACGAATTTGAGAATAAAAAAATCTGATGTGGCCAGCACATGACCTCTCGCCATTTTTGAATCAAAAATTTACAGGTTGACACAAAAAAGTATAAAAAAAAATTATTTTTTTGTAAATCTGGCAACAATGGCAAAAGTTTCGAAAATTTTAATGAGATGAATATAAACTATAGGGTATACAAAATATATGTGTAAAACTTTATTGCCGTTTTGTATAATAATGGCGTCATCACCCATAGCAACTGCCACTTCCGGTTGTGCGATTGGCACCAAAATCTAATCAGATCTAATCTAGGGTATCAGAATCCTGTATGCAAAATTTCAAATTTTTTTATTCAGTAGTTTTTGAGTTATCGTTACTACAACATCCATCCAAACACACACACTAACACACACACACACACACACACTAACACACACACACACAGACATCATCGCGAAAATATTAAAATCGTATTCTAGGGACCCCAAAACGTGTTTATCAATTGAAAACTCACTACCCAATTTTTAGCATGATTCCTATACCTCTCTTATCTGAAGGGCGAGAGGTAAAAAGTCAGCATAGGTAAATTTTTTTTGGAATGAACGAATTGAGAATAAAATAGGTCAACGTATATAACATTTGTTAAGTGTACCAAATGGGCATGCACGAAAAAAATATAAATCATCGTAACAGTTCCTTAGTTCATTGCCACTATTATCTTTACAATCGGATTTATTATTCTTTATTGTTCTTTTTTTTACCTAACTTCTCCTCTAAGTTATTGTAATGTGGACGATGTTATCTCTATATTTAAATATTTATGTTTGTCTGAACCTTCCATATTATCTCTTTTTAGCAATAAACTCGTTTTTTTTTTCATTTATTGAAATACAGTCTTAATTTATTTACGTAATAGCTATTGCACAGGACAACAATAAAGCTGGACCCGCACGGTACAAACTACGTTATCACATAACGTACAATAAAAGTATGATATCCTAGCTTTTGAATAGTTTCCTCAATCTTTTACTTTACTCTGACTACTTACAACTGTAATTATATACTAAATATTAACTTTACTTAGCTTGTGTAGTGTATAAAGCTAAATAATTATATCTGTTCTAAAAAATATTAAATATACCTATTTCATTTTAAGTCTTACAGTTAGTCATGATTACTAGGTATATTATTTTAAAAAATATTTCTTGTTCTTTCATAATAATGAATGAATTATTTATAATGTTACCATTTAATTTATCGTATTTGAATTATTACAAATTTCAGTATAAAGTTATATAAAGTGATAATATCGTAACATTTATTAATTCTGATATTAATAAGATTGTGCGTTTTTTGAAGTTCGTGTTGTATTATATACAGTGAGTTTCAAAAAGTTTACAGTATATGGGAACGTTTTTCTTTAAGAGTATTAAATAATACGTTCATACTTTTTTCATATTGAATGATTGCACACATTTTTCACACCATGATTTCTTACTAAGAATTCACTCTCAATTAACCAATCACATCTTTTGATTCTTATGAATGAACACTAATATCATCAATCACATTGCTTTGAAAATAACTAACCGAATGAATCATAGCATCCTCTTATGATTTGAAATATCACTCACGTCACAGTTTAATATTTTAATTGTTAATTAATGATTTGTATTACATACTATGATTTAGGTATCTAATTTCTTGCGTAAGGCATGGTCGTAAAGAAAGTATAGTCTTCTACTTGCGTAGAATGGCTATTATTCACTTATATGATTCCAACACTCGCTCGATGCACTCGCTCGTATCTGAAACTTTATCTACGTAAATAATAGCCACCATTCTAGAGTCGCTGAAGAATGTACTATTATTATTTATTTATCAGAAAAAAATATTTCTATTTGAGTTGCCAAAATTCTAAATTTCCAAACTGTGTACAGGGGAGGATAAAAATAGGAATTTTAATTAAAAGTAAACTTCCCTTATTTTTGACTGTATCAAAAAATTAAATTATACTGTTAGTTATTCTGAACACACAAACAAAGTGAATTTTCTCCAAAAAACTAGTAAAAATTTATAGAATTTTCAAAAAACGTCGAAATTCTAGTACAAATAAATAGAAACAAATTTTCATTAAAATATTATTATAGTAACAGTAGGGTGGCGCCTAAGGTTGTAATCTCCAGTTTGGACTCAACAAAGGCACCAATCGTACTAACAGAAGTAGGGAATCGAGGAATAGTCTTTCCAAAACAAAGATGACGTAAAAATCATACGGTGTCTCAATCCTCCAAGGATATTTTACAAAAGTACATCACTAAATTATATCTGTTTATACCCACAAAAGAAGTTAAAAGCAATTGCCACACAATTTTTCTCAGCGATATTCAAGAAAATTCGACAGGCGAAAATTCACGACCACTCAAATTACGGTCAAATTACGAAAATAACGGATACGATGTCCAAGTTGGTTAAGGCATCAGCCTTTAAACTTGGTCGATGGTCGGGCCGTGGCGTGGGTTCGAATCCCATTAAAACTCAAATGGAAAAAGGTATTTGTGCCATCCGCAGTTCCATTCACGCCGGTAAGCAAACCGGAAGATATGACATATCTGCAGTCAGTGGATCATGCATCTGAATGACTCTGGCACAGTCCGGGGTTTAGACCGTAGTTCGGAGCCCACGGTGTAGGCCTGTCCATATTAGCCTTGGTAGCAGAAAGGAGTCGTTAAAACAAAAAGCAACCAGCAAAGGAAGTGATCGTATCTACATTCCAAAGTCAACAGCTACCAACCTGCTAAATATCCGACCATGACCGTTTTCACAAGGAACTATGATGCATATCCCGCTCCAATAATACCGCGCTAAATACATCAACGAAAGAAGGCCAGTGAATAGTCGAACACAGCCTTAATGTAGATAAGACAATTAACAAATAATCTATAAATCGAATGAACATCAAAAATTGTAAATACAGAAATACAATTATTAATACTTACAACAAAAACAAATCCGAATTAACAGAAAACAGGTCTAAAATTAACAAGAAAGACTATCGTAACTTGACGACAGAAAATCGATATGATTTAACGAGCAAAAAGGGTTATGGAGATAAAAAAGAAACACAAGATGACATTGGTATAGAAATCGCTAAAGAAATGATCATAAAACTGGATCATTACAATGGGGAAAATAATTGTTGCCTGGGTGGATGTGATTTTAAATCTGAATAAAGTTTTTAATTTTTAACAACTTTTCTAAATACACTTTTCTGGTAACGTCAAAAATAGGGGTAGTTTTCTGAAGAATGGATAATAAAAAAATGTCCATCTGCTGCACATTTGAAACTCACTGTATTATTAAAAAATGTAAGTATTATAAACTTTTGTTAATAAATATCTCTGTATTTTATCCGATGTAAAGTTTATATTTTAGTTTATATCTATATACTTTTTGTTAATAGAAAAAATATTTGATATAACTAGTGTATAAAGAATCACAATTCTTTGAATCGTTTTTTATAGCTAAATATTGACTAAAGTAAATAGAAATTTTTGAGTTTAAATCTAATTACCAAACACTTTTCTGTTTTATTTGACTATATAAAATGTTAGGTGTACCTAAACGATTGGTGCCGATCCGTCCCTAGAGTTTTCTACGTCCCCTTTTATCCACACCCTTAAGTGCGATCGATCTCGTCGCGGCCGGGCTCTTCGCTCGTATTCATGCTATCGCCTCTTTCTTTGTGGCTGCTCCGGTGTAACAAACTGAAGGCTAGAAAGCGACTTTTTCTGAATAAGGAAACTTTCAACCACACGCCATGAATATGATTCACCTTGAAGTGCCACTTCGGGAACGTTGTTGATCATGTTAGGCAAATAATGTTTCTCCTTATGGTTCGCTGTAACAAAACAATAAGATCGTTGAAAAGAGGAATAAGAAAATAATATTTTTATTGGCATTTTTTTTATTACAAATCATTCCTTAATTTCTATTTAATTGTCAATTAACATCTAATAATGTTCATTAAATATAATTAGTCTGTAACTTTCCCAATATCGTTAATTATGTTATATTATTTATATTCTGAAATAAACTAGTTAAGGCTCCATTTGCATCAACATGTTTAATATAATATAATAAGATTAAAAATAAGCAAGAGGAAAATATAAATTAGGCAATAATAATAATTGATTAAGATGATAAAAAATCAATCATTTAAAAATTGGACAATTTAAAAATAGGATAATTCTACTGAAAAGCAAAATAATAATACGACGTGACGTTATTTTTGGCAGTGCAGGGCTCGCCCCTGATCGCTCTGAAAGCAGAGTCAACAGTCAATGGTATATGTGCTAAACCCTCCTCGGTATTGTATTTGTTCCTTGTTCCCCTGCTGTAGGGGTAGAATGACTCCTTTACGGGGACGCAATTGATGAATGATGTTGGTCTGATGGTCTGAACACAGGAAAATTACTAGAAAAAGAAGATATTTTACTGATGTGATTATTATTTTGTTACTTACGAGCCTCTTAGTAGTGGAGGCTCTAAGACAGTGGAGGCTTTGAGAGAGTGGAGTCCTCTATAAGAGTAAATCTCTTTAGTGGTCTTCTCAGAGGTGCTCTTCTATTCCTGTTAACCATCCATTTTGTCCGTAGGTTGGATATTGGTCTGTAAAGGAAAATTATCAAAAAAATTTAAGATATCTGAGGGGAGGCTCTGGGAGAGTGGCGTCCATGGGTGTCAGTAGGAGACAAGCTCATCTGATTCTTAAAGTGCATCCTCTATGAGATCTAGTCTGAAAATAAAATTTATTAGAAAAACTAAGATATTTGACTGATGTGATTATTTTTTTGATACTCACGGAGCTCATCCGGAAGATTTTTTGTTTTATGTAGATTCGGTTGATTACATATCTTAGTGGTCCTCTTGCTAGTGCTCTTCTATGCCTGTCAATTGTCCATTTTTCCCGGAGTGTTTCCTTAGCGTGTGTGAAGTAACTGTCCATTCTTCCCCCGACGTATCTTTCTTGTAGGTCCTTTAATCTGAAATTAATTGGTGTCATATCAGTGTGTTCGTGGATTTAGTTATATGGAAAGCGACAGAGGAGGTAAGAGCATTTTCTTATCTTTCTCTCATTTGCCGTGACGGCGTGAAAGAGATGCGGAGGGAGGGTGGATAAGTTTATAGCTCTATAGTCCATGATTGGACGAATGTAGGTTTTATATGTGTATATAGTAGGGTTTGTGGTTACATCTCCCAAATTTACGAACCAGAGCTCCGATGAGGGAGGTTCCTCTCCAAACTCTGTCAAGAGTCGACGTGACGTAGGAATTTAAAATTTGATATAATGTTAGGTTAGGTCATAAAGTACACCTTAGCTTAAGGTGAACCCTAACTTTGATATCTGCTGCCCTTTCAATTTCTTAGCCAAGTCCGTCCGCGCTATAACTCAGGAACCACGACAGATAGAGACAAACGGACAACGGCAATGAACTCAGCATACTTTGAACATGTTCCTAAGCGAAGTTCAAGTTTCTGCGACTTCCGGCTTCAAAACTGGAGAATTATAAGATGTATGATTTTTTAGAAGTCTCATTTGCCTGCTAACCAGCGGGCGCTGCTCACATATTTAATATTAATTTGCTACAGAAGTTAGGTACTTTTATTTGTGACATTATCGAAAACAATTTTAGCAAACCACGTATATTGCTGATAAATTTTAAGAGCTAATAATTATTTAAAAATAGAACATGCAGACCTTTTCCGTAAAACGAAAAATAATTAATTTTTCGATATCCGATATAATACGTCTGAAGAGTGCGCCAATTACTTCTAATTTACCCTTTTTTATTTGTGTTATAATGGAAACCGGTGAGCGATATTTTATTCTAGTACTACTACTTATCTTACTTTACAAACACTTAGGACCGAATTCAGAGACGTTTCTCAAATATAACTCATCCTTTTCTTAAATCTTGCTCAACTTACACTTACACTAATTAAGTGGGTCAACTTTCTTCTTTCCGTATTCAGAACCAGTCGAAAAGCAGTCACTCATCTTAGGAAAAATAAAGGAGTTGTATGTTATAATTATTGGCATATGTTCATGTCATTAAAGAAATAGAGTCGTGTGAAAGGGAAAAATAGCAGATCGAACTCATAGAAAACTGCAACTAAAATAAATAAAATAATTAGTTGTACATATTTTTCTCTATATAATTTATTCATTGCCAAAATGTCTTTCTATAAAAGCTGCTCATATTGCATTTCATCTAATTCCCCCTTTATAAATTTATACCTCCGGTTGCATTTAGTGTCTACCAAGAATTTGTGCTGTAATGCTGAAGTAAGGCAGCGAAATCGCCCTTTTCAGATGTCAAACATACGCTCCACGATATTTTTGTTTTTTTATCTGTGCCGCGTTATACTGCAGGTGTAGTTTTGCGAATACCATGCCCCATCACATATAAATGGCGGTTTGTGGAATTGCTGTCTATATCTGTGCTTTACTCAAAGATTGTAGATTAGTATTTCGAGAATGAGATTTGGAAATTATGCATCTCAGGCATGTTTACATTAATGAGTCCAGTTATAAGATAGAGGAAAATAAATAAATAATAAATAAATAAAGATAAACAGCTGTCAGGTAAACGGCCGGATGCAGTTTTTAAAACTTACACATAGAAGTTGAAAATAAGTTATGTATTTCTATTAAATACATTTATTTATACAGTAGAAATAAAACTCCAAGTCATGTACCACAATATAAAATAACAGTTTTAAGGGGCAACTAGTTTCGGCTAATGAGACCTAGAAACAAATTACCCAGTTCGCCAAACAATTTTTATATATTACAAATGAATTTAACTTAACATATAGATCATTTAACAAGATTATAATAAAAACAAACGTTTAACACAATTATATTATTTGGGGGATTGGGAGAGGAGGTACATGAAAATTAACAAAAAAAAATTTAAAAAAAAACTAAAAAAACTTAAAAATTAAACGAATTAGTATTGATGTCTACAAGACAGATAATTTAAGGTTCTCCTAAACAGGGAAATCAAAGTGATAACATTCTTGTTTCCTTTTTTTAAAAAGAGCACTTGCATCGTGCTATGTGTTTATTGGTGCCGGATATTTGAAATTATCCATAGACAGGAAAATCTTGGTTTCCCGTCATAAGATAGAGGAAAATTAATTGATGAAATAATAGAAATTACTCCATAAAACGCCCGTATCCGTACCAAGTGCGTCAGACTTTTTCGAAATAAGCCCGACTAAGGCCCACAATATTAATAAAAGATCAAGTAGAAAAACCCGAAATTCGGAAAGTATTTTCGATTTACACATTAACTGAGCTTACTCTAACAATGAAAATACAACCTGAATAAATCACTACAAGTTGGCTTCATAACGAGTGACTGTTTTGAAAAGGTACGGGATGGGAGGGACAAAAAGGGAGGAAATTTCAAAGTTAATAAATATAAATATATGACCTACATGGCTCTACTTTTCTTCCTTCGTTTCAAAGTAGCAGTATGAGAGTTTTATAAATATTTTACCTTTGTTGTCACTTCAGACATATTTGTATCTTTGATTTTGGTTTTCTGTGAATTATTGTTAGGTGGTCACGAGATGTTTTGAAGAATAAGATCTTCTAGATATACTCTCAGAGAATCACATGTGGATGACTGATCAAGGTCTGGATTAACAATTGTAATTGAAATTAAATTAGTGTCCTTAAAATAAGCATTTAAATTAGCATGCATTCCTAGAATGTTATTTTTTAATCTTGTGGAAATATTATTTTATGTTACAACTTCGTTCCTTCTTAGCCCAAACCCCTATTAATTTAGATTCTTTTATATCTATAGTGCAATCCATCTGATGGACATTAATGATGAGTAAAAAATATTATAGACAGTTTTTTGTATTAGAATTGTTATGAAAAAACTGTCTATAATACTTTTTACTCGTCATTCATCGGATCAAGCGGATCCAATCCACTTTAGATGCAAGAATAAAAATTAAATGTACCAATTTTTGTGTTAATACTATGTAATTCTTGAATAAAAAAATTGAAATTTACAGGGTGTTCTATTTAACATTTTCATGTCGTTATTTCCGTTGAAACCAGAAAAGAATGGAGAGTATGAAAAATTGAATAATTTTAAAATTCTTGAATCAAATATCCAAGTTTGAATCTCATACTCTTATACTCTTAAATATGGTATGGTGCATGTAGTGGAAAAGGATTTTCCAACAAGTGCTATTAGTAATTTTTTATTTTAGGGATGAATATTATTCATATTCTTTTCTGTGAGATCCAAATATATCCAAAATTATTTGTATTTGTCGACAATATAAGCTCCTATTTGTCTGTTCCATTCTAAAGAATTTCAAGTGTTCGCATACTCGACGATGAATTTGAATTTTATTCCTATTTGTTAAACATATATAAAAGACATATTAAACTTTTTTATACTTGTATTGAGAAGTTGAGAATAATAAAATATTGCGCACGAATTATGAAAAAAATCTGCCTTTTGTGGCACCTAACAAGGAAATGAAAATTTAATGATATTTAAAGAATTTTTAATTACTTATTTACTAGTCACCATACTTACTATTATAAGGCGACTTTCTCTAATTCAATGTCTTTAATATAAAAAATATTCTTTTTGTACCTAAGAAACATATAAAAAAATTCCTTTTTTTCAAATTAATTTTTCCATTTTTAAAAGTAATAAAGGGGTCGTAGTAAAAATAAGGTTTCAGTTAACGTCTCTTTGTATTAAAGATTTCTAGAAAAGCAAGCCGCTTTGAACAGGCAGAGCTTCTCCCAAGTGTTTTACAGCATCAAAGGTTTGTCAGTTCTCCCAGGAGGCAGATATTCTTTCAATTGCCCTTGGAGATATTGTCCCTAAAACCCAAGTTTTATTAGGTGAATTTGTTGGATGTTTATTTTTAACGTGTTTATTAGTAATGTAATTGGCAAGCGGTTTATTTTAGAAAAGTTGGCAATAGATGTTTATGATATAACTGAATTAAAAGTATTATTATTAAATGCTAATATTATAGTATTATCCTACATTACTTATGAAGTAACATGTTTTTGTATAATAAAGTTATAAATGGAAAATCATATAAAATAGGCAATAAAACTTTTCTCAACTAAAAAGCTTATTTACCGGGTTTTCTTGTAGGCGTTTTTGTCATACCAGTTAAACATTTTTAAAAATTCATGATTTGATATAAGGTGAAACAATTTCTCAAAAATATTTTAAAAACTTCATAATTACGTAATATTTTTTCCTTCAGACTCTATACTATCCGCAAATGTATGAAAATTACATGAACTATTATTCATTATTTCTTGGAACAGTAATAGAATGCATAGGATTCATTCTTATTGAAAACTTTTTTAAATGCAACTGTATCATAGCATTTAGATGAAAAAGAAAACAAGTTTCAGGCGTACGATAGCTACACCTATTTTTTAAAAATCAAAACCTAATTAGAATCGTGTCACATCATGTTTTTTTAATAATTAATGATTACGTTTAATAATTTATTTAAAACGTAAAAAAATTACATTACAATTCCAGACAAATAATTTTAATTTAAGCAATAATTTTAATTCTTTTAATTTAAACCTATTCATATATGACCACGTTCTTAATTAATTAATAACTTGATCGGTATTTCATAAATTCAAATATTTCTCTACAGTTTCAAATAAGCCAATAACCCCCACTTTCCGAACACTTGTCGTGACCATTATGTTGGCTGGAAGCAAATAAGGCGTGAACGGTCTTTTTAGTGAATTAATTTCATAGTGAAAGCATCGTTTCTTGTGCTGAGTGTCGGTCATTATCTAGTGAAATTTCAAACTAATCAAGGGATATATTATTTTCTAAATGCAAGGGTAGTTACCCAGTTCAAATTGGCGAATAACATTATTACAATCGATGGCGTTAATTTTTTCAAATTAACAACTTTCTTTTAAGTTAAATTTAATAATAGAAACATTTAAATCGTGCACTTTTTATGTGCTACAAATTACCTGTGCATATTTTATATCTTTCTTCAGTCTTTGTTGTTGCCTGGTCAATTCAAAATTCTATTATTCGAATAATTTTTTCGCCCTACAACAATCCGTACAACCTTCAAAAACATATCAAGGAATATTGTCGGGACAGCATAATATTTTTGGTTTTAATTTTTGGAAGGTATTTTATAACTCATTAATTAAAATGGGATTAAGGTGTATACTGTCCAAAAACTGAACAGGTAAATTGTTTCGTTTTTCGATTATTCCATTTAATGGATATGTAGAGTTATCTTCATAGATGGTACCAACATAGTTTGCAAATTCTCTTGCTATTTTTACGGCAGCTAATATCTGTCTGTTGCGCCCCAGAAATATATTATCCGAAGTGCTACTCTGTTTTCTCCTTTTAACAATTTTCCAAAAAAGTTTGGGATTCTCATTTATATAATTTTGTATATTGTTAATATTTCTATTGTAAGCATTTTTTATTTTGAGTTTTATTTGTACTCTTTTTTGCTGCTTATATTCTCTTAGATAACTACCTATCTGATTGTTGTTTTCTCTTTCTGCAAATTTCTTTTATTTTTGAAGTCCCCTATAATATCCTCAATAAACCATGGAGGAAAAACTTTATCACTTTTCATTTTTTTTTACATTTCGGTACAGTTGCATTCAGTATATTATTACAATACGATACTTAATCATTAACAAATTCATATTGACCTTATAACGTCTAATGCATATCCATTAACATTTTATAAAAATACCTGAAGCCTGCTTTTTTTAAATTTTATTTATTTCCTAAATTATTAAAATCAATATTGTTATAATAAACTCTATTTATAATGCAGGATGTCTGTTTTTTTTTTCACGAGAGGTATTACGTCCTCTTCAATTTTTGGCACTTAAAACCAAATTAGGTGCATGTCCTATTCTTTACGTTCAAAAAATTATTGCATACTTTTAAATTTTTAAATTATATGACATGCATAAAGTTTGCATTACTTTTTGTATTTAATTTTGGTCATTAAAATGATAATTTTTACCGTCCATTCAAGATCTATTGTAATCACCTGCTAATAAAATATAAGTGTTGTCATCAACTATCTGATCTAAATGCTGAAATAAATATCTTAACCTTCACAAATAAAGTTTCCATTATTGTGTATTTTTATTTCTGACGAGACAAATTTTCTACTTATGATTATAAGAAAACCACTTCCTCTAGACAGCCGAAATTTCAAAATTTCTGTCAGTCTCATAGATAACATAATTTTCATTAAATAATTCTTTATCGTCAGCCATATCTCTGTTAATAGAATGAGATCATTCGAATCTGAAAACAAATTTTTACTAAATTCCACAGTTTTGGTACTAAATAGTTATAACCATTTGTACACTTTGTTACCTAGAAAATACAAACTATGCAATAGTAATGAGCCCAGCCGATATAATTATTATATTTTGCCAACAAATGAAAACAATGACGTATTAACCTACTAAAATAAATATGCTCTACAATCGTTATTTAAGCATTAATAAGAATTTAATCAGGAGATACCTACATACTGCTTCCTTCATTTTTTTTTTTTTTTTTTTTTTTTTTTTTTTTTTTTTTTTTTTTTTTTTTTTTTTTGTAATGATATCGTAGGTAAAAATTCATAACTTGAAAGTCATTTTCTCTTGTATTATTGTTCTCTTGACCCTATTTATTGCAGTAAACAATTTATTACCTCCTGCAGTCCAGATCATTTTTCCCAATTATGGCAGAAGGCACCCTCTAAATTTACACAAGCTGAAACAGATTCTATTTCACATTCCTAAAATCTTTAGCTAGAACAATTTTTCCAGATTTTTTATTCATTTGTCTATATTGAACACATTTTCGGGCTTAATTAATTTTCAATCATTCCTACCTTTTTCCTATACCACAACCTCTTTTCGACCAGTGCGCGCACACTTTTCATTAATAAACTATGTATCTTCCTTTTTAAATAGATATAATAATCTTATAACTTTACAATTACAATTTCAATACATTATAATTTAATTTTTGGTAAGTTGAACTTTGTTTTCTCCCCCAAGCCCAAGAGTTTTGTATTCTAGACCTGATGATGGCAGTTCGCCGCAACTAGTTTCCAACCCCCTTTTTGTCAACTTTAATAAAATTTGTTGTACTCGACTTTATTACTTCAGGTTTTTTTGATCATCTGCTTGAACTGTTTTACTTAAATCTTCTTCAGACCATCACGCCTCAATATCCCTGTTTTCAATATGATCCGTCTATCCCCAATATTTTAGCTGGTCCATCAATCCCGAATTCTCCTAGTTCCTCGATCCCATTTGTCTGGTATAGATGGACCACCTTTATTCTTACCACTGAATGACGTACTATCCACCATTTCAAATTAGCAGTATAAATAGGCACTGTACAAAGCTATTCTAGTGATAATTCAACAAACTTGTTCAATCTAAAGAATTTGACATGAAATATAAAGTTACCTTGAAACAGTTTTCTACTTACCAAACAGAGAAATCGTTTTTTCTTAAGAACAATGAACAAAATCTAGTTCGCATATACAAAATATGACTAACAGTACATAATGCAAAAACTACGACGGTACCCAAGCGGCTAGTTCACGAACTAGAGAACTGGTCTATCTATCCCGGATTCACCCTGTATATGAAACATATTCCTAGCGAATAAAATTAGGGAATTCTGCGGTTTCATTGGCTTGCTGAGTGTTATTGCGATTATCAGTAAGCTGATCTTGGTTAGTCGATGTAATTTAACCATAAATAAGTGAAATTACATACATTTTTTGAAGATAACACAATTTTATGTCAAGGTTATGTATGTGTTAATAAACTGTTATTGCTAAAATGTCTTTCAATGTAGTATCCTTAGACAGAAATATGGCTTACATCTAAAAATTTTGTAGTGTTCTTAACTGTTACATCGCAGGTGTTTTTATTTTATTACAGTTTATTTATTAGTTATTATTTATTGACTGTAGGCCGAGCGAGGCATACGTAGATTCTGTAAGATGAGGCCACGAGACAGAAGTAATTCGCGTCGCGAGCACAGAGAATTTCTATATATAATATATATTTTTCACCTACGAACAATCTTCAACTCGTAGTCATCATGGAGGAGGTCGGCCACTATTTTAAGTTACGGGAGTATAATTATTTTCATTGATTGAAACACGAGATAAATACTAATTAATTTTATTGACGAGAGTTATCTATATGCATGACCATGAGTTGGTCTAAATTATTAAAGAAACAATTATGAGAATTAGTTTACATATTGAAAAAAATTAAGTTAATTAATTGTTAAAGAAGAACAGCTACCAGTTCCCTATCAAGCGGACTCTCATCAATAGCTAGGCGCGTAAGAAACTATTATTTACTTAAACAACCCCGTACCGTGAAGCCCGAATTTCAGTTGAGAAACTTACTCTGAATATTAATATCTAAACCAACTGCTTATTGAAAGAAGAACCGATCCCGAGCGAAGTTGGAAATTAACTAACTCAAATTTGGAAATAATTTTCAAAGTTACAAACGAAATTAGTGTCACACAGCGAAAGGCTTCCGGATTGGTTCAACTACCGTAAACTTCCCGGTACCACCCTTAATCTTACTGGAACCTAGGACAGCAGAAATGAGAACATTTTACTAAGCGAACTAAGAAGGGCGTATCCCTTTTTGTTACAAATTTGACTTCCAGTAAGTGCTGCCAGCCCTCTGGGTCAGTTTGAAAGAGTTGACTTGTTGAGTCCGTTGGCTTTTGCCTTTTGCAGAGGCCCTTCTGAGAAGGACAGCCTTTGTCCTATTGATTTATATATCCTGGTAAATATTTCTACAGTGAATCATTTCAATGTATTGAATTTTAAACGAAATAGACTTATTTTTCTGAAGTGACTGAGAATTTATTACTTCCTTCATGTCAAATATAAATTACTAAGACCCCCTGAATAAGGTACTGTTACATACCGTTATTCTTTTATTTGCTGCTTTCAATTAATCATACTTAGAACTATTTCATTACTTTTTCTTGTAATATAATATATACATTTACCACTATTTATCAATATGGAGATTGTTTAAAAAAAAAAGAGTAAATAAAAAATTGCGTGTCAATGTGATAGGCGTTTGGACAATTTGCATTTCATGATTACTTCATTAAAAAGGCCAAAGAGAAAAAAATGAATTTTTCCACTCAAAACGTAGAAAAAAATTGATTTAATTATTTTTGATTGATTTCTACTTAATTTTTATGGATTATTAATTGATTGCTTATTAATCGATTTTTAACTACATTTGAATTTTCTGGAAAAACCATCATAAATATTTTTCGTTTCTAAAATGACATCGTTAAATATTTAAATTTTTTTAAATACTGAAAATTTTTAAAAAAAGTTAATTATTTTTAATTAAAATTCAGCCAATTTCATAAACAAAATCCCGTCAAGTGGACATGAATTGTAATGGAATATTTCAACTCCATGTCGACAGTCGACGTTATATTTCACAGTTCAGCGCATTTATATAGAAACCGATTTAAAATTTTCAATACATATTTGAAAGCAAAAAGATTTTCAATTTATCGACATTGTCAAAGGTAATAGTTGCAAACAGGATAATAAAATAATTCACCCGAAAAGTGTAAAGTCACACTCGTATATAACAAAATGTTGGAAGGGGCACCAGAAAAATAGCATCGTTCCGAAAACTAAAAATTGATGTAAATCAAGGTTCTTTGCGATCCGATTTATCTATGACTGGAATACGAAAGTTCGTTGATAAAATAGTATTACCATTAGTATTTTTCTGGTGTTAGAATGGAATAAATTGATTGCAGTGGCGGGTGTATCTAACATCAACTAGTAAGATTATACCAAAATAAAACGAAATTTTATATATAAAAAAAAATTAACCTCGTCTATGTTTTTCCCACATATAATTGTGTTTTATTTTTTATTTTATATTTTCTGGTTCTTTTTCTGCACGTCTTTTTATTATAATTTTCTACATTTAGTAAAATGACTTAAATAGAAAGTATTAATAAAATATACCAACAAATTTTATGAACAAGTTTATGTCGTATCTAAATCGAGGACCAGCGATAACGGGAATACGCATTTCATCATTATTTAACGCATACTATATGCTAAGAACGTCTTTTCAACTTGATAGAATAAGTTTCTAATCTTAATTTGCGTAACTTTCTGCTAACTTGGACGAACGGTATTCCCAAGCGACTTTTATTGTGCGTCAGCTCAATATTTATCCTGAAACTATTCTAGTGGGTATTTACTAGTATAAACGCAATTGCTATGTAGAAATTGTGCTTGTAAGTACATAAAACTATAAAATAAATATCTATATTTTAGGTATTTAAAATTTTAAGTTTTTAGGTTATATTTATTTTTATACTGCACTCATAAGTTTGTCGTAAGTAAGCAAACCTTCCAAACATAAAAATACAAAAATAATACGATCATTAAAGGAGCAGAACCTAATCCTACGGATAGAGACCTGATCAGAAGCAGTTTAAAAGCTGAGCAAAAGCGGATCATCGATTTTGAGATAAAGTCCAAAAGGTTCTCAAATGTGATCAACCGATGAGGATAAAACTCTGTCAAATACTCCAATAATTTAATAGTCAAATGTTAAAATGGGAAGTAGCGGCAACTAGTTTCGGTAAACAATCGCCATCACCAGGTCTACAAATATTACTATCAAACAATTAATAATTATATCAAAATAAGAGACTTACCAAAGTATTCATGGGAGAATTAAAAATTTATTTATTTGAATGTGTGATCGATCACCAAATGGTAGACATAAACTTAAATTTAATTGAAATATATGGTACTTTATCAAGTGGTTTAAAACATGTTTAAAACAAATGGATTGGAAATATAAAGTTTCCTAAATTAGGTGAGAGGAAATCCTTAGGTGGTAATTTAGATATTCTCCCAAAACTAGGGGAGTAAACAGATGGATTATGGGAACTTAGGAACCAAGTAAAATAATTCAACAGTAGGTTGTAATAGAAGACGTAAGTTATCAAGTTAGCACAATGAACCACTTAACTGACCCAATAAACACCAAAGTACCGGTAACAAATTTCAAAATACATAAAAACTACATTAATCTGACGATGGTCGCGATGTAGTTAAACATAAAAAAAATTTTTGATATTGACAAACAAAATATGTTGACATTGACAATTTATCATGCATACGAAGGAGAAACCTGAAGAATGATGTTATAAACAAAATGAAAATAATTTTATTTAAAAATTTTACGGTTAATTTAAAAAGAGTTATTAAATAATGTTATGATATTATGATAGGTGAGATCGAGTGCAATAAACAAGTAATATAATCTTAAATATTGTGAATTGATGAAGGTATGGGGGGGGGATATTGTGACGTTATTAACTAGGTTAAATAAATATAGAAAGAGAAGAAGGAAAAGGAAGAAGAAAACGACAAGTGAAAGATTGACAAGTGATTAGCTTTCTGAAATAGAAATTGAAGTGAACCAACCGAAAACGAAAACAGGATTAAAGAGTCATTGTAACTATGAACTCTCTGAACACATTAGATAGAAAGAGATGGTTACTCTTAGGTCTTAGCTGTTCGTTGAGGCAGATGGCACTGTCATTATTCAAGCAGGAATTAATTTTGAACATTTCAAGAAGCTTTAATCTGTTGTCTTTACGACCATCATGTAAAAGTTCAGAGCTAGATAATGAAAAACAGTGGAAGCTTGAGAGGATATAGTTAGCAAATGAAGAAGTTGTATTGAAAATGTCTTTGTATTTGTTTATTTGTCTATTTAACGAAGATGTTCTTTTATTCTAGAGTCTTCTGTCGCACTGGCCTACATAGACTGCATTACAATCTTGCATCTGAATTTATATACTCCTGATTTATGTTTAAAAGAGATTAAATCTTTAGTGTTGACGAGAAAAGACTTGCGAGTTAAGATTAGTTTTGAAAGCTACATGCATGCTGGGACTTCTTGTGTATTTGAAGATATATGTTCGGTATTAGATTTAAATTTGATGAAAAATTTTAGTTTAAGGTTATTTATAATGTCTAAAGGAAAATTATTGTTAATTTCTAATTGTTTAATGATATTAATCTCAGAAGAAAAAGCATATGTGATAAAGGACCTTTTTCAATTGTTTATTAATTTTCTCCATGTAGATCAATCCGCGTTTGATTGCGTGATCTTCAATTAACGCAATTTTGCCAGAGCATTTTCTTATGGTAAATAACATGGAGAATGCGGACGAATGGGTGCTGCTCGTTTACTCTTGTGGACTGGATATATTTAATTATATATTTTTATTGTTAGTGTTTTAATAAATTAAATACAAAGTTCAACTTTAACTCATATAATTAATAAACTTTATACAACAAATTGACGAAATATCCAATTCCTATTGTTACACGCATAATGTAACTTTCATTTTTTAATTCTTTTATTGAGAAACATATTTTTATAGAAATCTTAAAAAGTTGTATACACATTTTATTCACTTATTGAATAGAAAATTATTCTTGATTATTGCTAGTATGCGAGTGACTCCATCTTTCGGCGGGGCGGTTACAACTGTTACGTCTGACCACCTTATATTCTATGTTAATTTTATTCCAGTGGTGTGCGCGATTTACTTACATATTTTAATTATTACGGATATTAAAATAACTTCGTTAGATTATCATAAAATTGAAAAGAAGTAAACATAATATAATTTTAATGATCAAGAAACTAACCTCCTTATTATACAGGATATAATTTAAACTCATTAAAACTAATAATAGTGTATGATGTTCAAAAACGAATTACACCAATGTTACCATTAAATTCTAAAATTGAAATATGGGTCAATTTCACTCTGTTCCAAATCTTATTTTACACTAGATATTATTGAAAATTAACAGGACACCTTGAAGATTTAATACTAAAAATGCTGTTTCTTATAATAAAGTTTGTGAGAACTTTTTTAATTAAAAATACTTACCCAAGATTAAGAGTTTTAGTATAAAATCTAATTTCTAAAACAAAGCCAAAGCATACGTATTTTGGTAAATTTTTCTGATAAAGAAAATACTATTAAGAGACTGAAAATATTAAATTTTGGTATACTAAAAGTATTATTACCACAGGCTACCCTCTAGTCGTCTTTAGATAGATCCTTACACTCTATAAATTAAATTTGGATTCTGTCGACTTTTGGCGGCTTTTGTTTATTTTGTTCATTAGCTGTTCAAATATATTTTTAAATTTATTATATACAAATTGTTTCATTGAACTCCACAAAAAAATTACATGGGTTCAAGTCTAGAGATTTTGTGAGTCAAAAAGTGGGTCAATTTCTACCAATCCACTTGGTCTGTCGTAAGTATCTGTCAATGTGACTATGAGCACCGTATAGTAAATATTATATGGTTTGTGTTAAGGCAAGTGGTACTGATAAGTTTATTTTACAAAAAATTAAGATAATAAGGATCATTTAAAAAGTTTGAAAAAGGAATTACTTCTTTAATTACTGAGATTTTCTTTAATAATATTTTTGCTCATATTAGGAATATAATTATTAACCTGTTTTAATATTTACATGAATTTCAATACCACCTTGTATAATACAAAACTGTTTCTTCTTAGAAATATTGTAATAATAAAGTTCTCTGGAAAAATCTTTATTTGAGCGGACTATAATCTCTTTTTAATTCCAAATAAATTTTTGGTAATCTGTAAGTATCCTCATCTTTTACTTTCCCGGTCCCATCAAAGGAAAAGTATAGTGAACGAGCAAAAAAAATCGAGATATCGAAATATTCATTTTGAGATCCCCCAAGAAGATTGAAACCATTTCCAGAGTATGGTCTGTCTGTGTGTATGTGTGTAATCTTCCACGATAACTGCCGAACCCTTTGATCAATGAAGCTGAAATTCGGTATAATGGGTTGGTGTGTGCTTCGAATACGACCGTTAGTTTTTGGTTTAAATTGGTACAGTAGAAGGTACTCAAGACCGACATTGATTGAATACAGATGTAAGATTTTTTACTTTTTTTTAAATTCTAAAGGCAAATAATACACTTCAGCGCAAAGTTGTAAAGCAACAAAGTTTCTTTTATCTTTAACCTCTTTTCGAATTTCCCATAGTTTCGCCGCTAGAGCACGAACAATATACACATGTAGGCTTTTTGCCTTTGTTTAATTTAAAAGACAAACATTAGGCTTTAGTCCAAAATGTTCTAGTGCAATGTTGTAGATCATAATATTCCCTACAACTTTTGTATTAATTTTTTTCCAGAATTCCCAATAGTTTTCACCCATGATTTTATGAGATCCTGCCTGCTATATATTGTGTGCATGCGAATGCTTATGTCACATAAACATTAAAATATCTATTCGGTAGACGTATTCACCATCGGCTTGCTTTTTAAAATTTGTTCCATAAATTGATGTAATGCTTAGTATTTTGTAATTAAAATAATCCAATTCTCTACAGCCGAGCCGGGAAAGTTTTGGGGGTGACACAGCGGATTTTTTAAAAATGGAGCTTAATATAAATTAAATTTTGCAGGTGAATATGTTATTATCATTATATCGGTAATTTTTCATATACCTCTTTACCACATAAAAACATAAGAATGAATGTAAGAATGTAGACTTTCACAGCCAGAATCAAAGCAATTAAGTAATAAAAGTCGATTACCACAAATTTTATTATAAAAATAGAGAAGATTGGCGACTGGTTTTCGCAACAAGCCTTCATGAGGCCTAGAATATAACAGTTCTTCTAGGCCTGATGATGGCTTTTTGCCGAAATCTTCTTCATTTTTATAATAGAATTTGTGGTACTATACTTAAGAGTTTTATTACTTCATTAGTAGACAATGACATACTGGATAACCTTTGGAAGTCATGGAAATTGTTGATATCCGTGTTGTTCTGGCGTGGTGTTTTCTTGATTATTACTTCCAAACGTTTCGACTGCAACTGCGGCAGCCGTCTTCTGTGACGTGGACGCAATGGGGGGAACTTACCAGTCAGTCACGAGACCAGAAACCTCATGGAAGATGAAAGCCCAAATGCAGAGTTCTCTAACTTTTTTAGTATGTTTCCGAGACACGGAAACTACACTAAAATTTCTGCTGTTAAAAAGGATCAGGACAGTACAGGTTCAAAGAATTTTCGACAGGATAGAAAAAATATTACTAAAGGAAAGAATTCACCAAACACCATAGGAATTGGTGCAGTCATTTACTCGAATGGGAAGATTGGCGAAAGATCTATAGAATAACACTCAAGATATATACGTAAGACATGCGCGTGGGTATACCATTTTTTCAACATCATTATTTTTGTGAATTTTTTACTTTTATTGTTTGTATTAATTTTTGTAAATCTCCAAAGTTTATTTAGTTCAGTTTTTATATATTTCTCAATATTTTTACTTTAATACAATCCTGCCTTTTAATTATACGAGGTGTCCATACGAAAACTTAATATTTAATTATTTCTGGTGTTCATGAAGATAAAAACTGGTTTTTCAGAATATTTATTTATTTATTTATTTATTTATTTACTCTAATTTACAGTTTCCCATTAACAAATTAGAGACATAAAGTATATATAATACAAAAATAAAATTATTAAACAAATCAGAAAAAAAAAAAATATGAAAGTACGTAAACACAAAAACAAAAATTATACATAAAAGCAAAATTGTTGCAACTGATTAATCTAGGTATAAGTTCTTAAATAAATAGACTTAATTTGTCCAGGAGATGCAAGGAAAATATCAAAAAGATTACTATTATTATTGTAGTTTTCGCACATGTTAGATACTGGTGAATTTCTGAAAGTATTTGTACGGGCTGTTTTAATATAAAAGGTTTGATTTCCTCGTGACGATAGCCTAGGAACCAAAAAGTTTAATTTTTCTAAAATATATTGACAGTTCACAGTATTAGCCAAAACTTGACGTAAAAGAACAAGTGAGCTGCATTCCCTTCTAGCAACAAGGCTATTGAATGAATGCCTCGCTAATAGATGATTATGAGATGAACCGATGGCTGGATATACCCTGTCAATTTTAAAACTTAATAATTTTAGGAAACGTCTTTGTAAAGCCTCAATACTATCAATATGCGTTTGATATTTGGGGCTCCATATTATAGACGCATACTCTCACTTGGAGCGAACAAATGCATAATATAAACTCTTTAAGGCCATTAGGTCTGTAAAGTCACGCGAGCATCTTGCGATAAAGCCATACGTTCGACTAGCCGAAGCGACAATACTATTAATGTGAGGAATGAAAGTAAGTTTCATATCAAAAGCTATACCCAAATCTGTAACTACTGATGGTCTGTCTAACACCGTTCGGTCAATCATATAATCATAATGGAAAAGATCTGACTTAAGGGAATACGACATAACCACACACTTAGCTGGATTTAAGCTTAGCTTATTTGTTGAACACCATTCAAAAATTCGTTCCAAGTTACTTTGTAATTGATGACAATCACTATTTTCAGTAACTCTACGAAATATTTTCATATCATCAGCATATAGCAATACATCAACATCCAGTATACTTAAGATAACATTAATGAAGATATTAAATAACAAAGGACCTAGATTAGAACCCTGAGGCACGCCTGATGTAGCTAAATATTCTCTCGACTTGTGGCCACTACATACCACAAATTGCTTTCTATTTGATAAGTACGAAGAAAATAAATTTATCATATTAACAGATAATCCAATTTTTGATAATTTAGACAATAACAAGTTATGATCAAGTCTGTCGAAAGCCTTTGAGAAGTCTGTATAGATAACATCTGTTTGTGCCTGGTCATCAAAGTTCTGCGCTATTTCCTGAGTTATTTGTAAGAGATTCGTGACGACAGAACGTCCTTTCATAAAGCCATGTTGATGTACTGATAAATGCCCACTAACCGAAGAATACAGAAATCCTTGAAGAAGAATCTCAAACATCTTGGCAAAATTACAAATAATAGTGATTGGCCTAAAATTACATATATCGAGGCGATTCCCTTTCTTGTATATAGGGCAGACCTTTGACATTTTCCATGTAGATGGAACTGTACTTGTCTTTAAACAAATATTTATTAGGGTAGTTAGAGGAGCAGCAAGAACATGAGCACAATCTTTAATAATAAATGATGGTATGTGGTTTAGTCCGGTTGTCATCTTTGGCTTTATCTTTTTTAAGGCCTGCAGTACATTATCTTCCTCAAATTCAGAAATGTTTATACAATCATTGTTATTAATTGTATTGTCAGTAAAATACAAATTAGATGGTAATAGAAAGGATGTACTAAAAAAATCAGCAAAAGAATTAACAATCTCCTCCGGTGAATCCTTGAGAATACCATTATATTCCATTTTACTGTTTATACCAGATATCCCCTTCTTACCGTTAACGTATGCCCAAAATTTTTGAGGATTATCTTTGATATCATTTTCTATTCTCTGAACATGCGACTTGTGCGCCTGATAAATATCATTTTTAACTTTTGTTCTAAGTCTTTTAAATTCATTATATGCCTCAATGTTATTATTTCTCTTAAACTGGCAATGATAGCGTGCTTTTCTTTTAATATCTTTAATAATAGTCGAATTAAACAATGGGGGGTAATTTCTTTTTTTAGTATTAATATATCTAGGCACACATTTATCGAACACGCTATAAAGCTTGCCATAAAAATATGTGGATGCTTGTTCAGCAACATAAAAAGTTTCCAAAAATGTCCAGTCAATTGATGACATCATTTGATATAGATGTGGAAAGTCGGCTTTGCGAAAATTATAACAGTTTTGGAAATTTTTATTTAAGTTCCTTTTTGGAAAGGACGCATTATTATGCAATATTAATGAAACAATTAATGAAGGATGATGATTATCCTCTTGGACAAGATAATCATCAGCACGTTCGACGAGACAATTGTTGTTGTAAAGCACGAGATCAAGAATATTGTTATTATGATTATAAACAAAGTTATATTGATCTAAATGAAACAAATTACAAAAGTTATTAAGCACAGTGATCTGCCCATTTTCTTGATTATTTCTAAGGTATGAAGCATATTGAGAGATATTAAAATCACCAATAAACAAAACATCAGTGAAAAACCAATCGAGAGTTTCTAAAATATCAAAGATAATAACAAAATGTTCAAGTGATGTTGTTGGAGGTATGTAAATATTTACTACATATAAAGAACCTTGATTCATGGTAACCTTTACGGCAACGATATCTATGTTCGACGGTAAATTTTGAAAATGAGGACTATTCAGATCTACATGTATTGATGTATACTTATTACTAACTCCAATAAGTACCCCACCACCCCTAGTGCAGGTAGTAGTTGAAAAATGTCTGTCTGAGCGATAGACTTTATAGCACGGTGGAAATAGTTCACTATCGAATATTGAAGAATCTAACCAAGTCTCGGTGAGCGCTATTACTGAGTAATTTACTTGATGTATGGAATTAAGACATTGAGTAGTTTTCGTTCTTAGACCTCTGACATTCTGGTAATAAAGTGAAAAGTTATATGGTTCAGAAATAGATGAATAAGGGGGTGAGTTATTTAATTGCTATTGTCCGAGGAAATCATTCCTAAGTTTATCACAGGCAGTTTTATATACAGTACACTTGTCTTCCTCCCAGACAATATGATTAAAAGAAATATCAGTATTTTTATTGTCTTTCAGTTTAGCGCAATTTAGGGGCATACTGAAGAGTGTGTCTTATACCACCCCATAGGGTCACCTGCCGCCCCCACTTCAAGATTTTAATGACAACCTGTATCGGTTGATTTTGAAAGAAGAGAATTTTCTTGATATTATTATGTGAAAGAACTAGTTACTATTATAAAATTTATGAGAAACTTCGAGTTAAAGGTTTTACATATCAGCAATTATTAATTCTGAAAAAATATTGAAATAATTAAAACAAGATTGATTTACAATATTTAGTTACATTTTATGCTCAAACTATTCACCGTTTACATTTAAACAAAAATTAGGTATATTTAATTATTTCAATTTCCAATTTATGATTTTTTTTTAGTATTAATAACTTATGATATCTGAAACTTTTAACAAATATCTCACAAATTTTATTATGTAAGTAATAGTTTTTTCACATAGGGATATCGAGAAAATTGCTTTTTTCAAAAGCAACTTGAAATATACAGGGTGTCATTTAATATCTTGGAGTCAGAGGGGCTGTATGAGATACACTGTTCATTGTCAATCCATATTCTGAAATCCACCTAAAATTTCATGATTTTATTATTAAAAAAGAAAGAAAAAATTCCATTTTAAGTTTTCGTGTGGATACCTGGTACCTCTCCGTCCATACAAAGGCGAGTCCATGTGAAAGACTAATTAAACAAATGGTTTACATGTCCGTGTGAAAATTAAATATGATTTTTCTTCGCCAGATTCTGAATTCAAAATGTGTTTGTGAAACATTTCAGTCACGAAAATAGTAAACTCAATGTCTATGAATAGGAAATAGATATTTTATTTTGAAATGAATTATTATTAATTGTTTTTCCTTTCCTTATTTTCGCTTTTATTTTATATGAAGTTTTGTTTTTACGTAGGGTAAGCACAGGCCTACAAATATATTGCAGCGATTGAAGTTTATGTTGATGATTAATTTTCTTATTATTTGTTTGATTAGAAATATTTTTTCTTTTCGCTGGGTTTAATTTTTTTTCTCGAAGCGGGTTCTGAGGCGTTGGTAAAAATCATGTCTGATTTTATTTCTTATTTTACGGCATTTTTATCCAGAATTTACACTCTTATCATGTAAGGTGTATTACTTATTGTAAGAGATAACCACTACATGAGTTGTCAGACAGAGAATGTCACTTTGGCTATATTGACAATGGCATTTGTAGGGATGGTCACAGTCCATTGTATATCAAACTAAACAAGCATTAATTGAAGATTGTCTTCTGGTGCATCCTAAACAAGGAGAATCCTAATTTCTAACTACCGATGCAAGCCATTCGTGCATTGGCGGTGTGTTAAAACAACTAGTAGAACGTGCTGGACAGCCACTCTAATTTTCTATCAAAAAATTTTCAATGGAACAGTTGGATTACAGTGTTTTTGATAAAGAATTATATGCAATATATTTGTCAATTAAATATTTTAGATATATGTAGAGGTTACAGAAACCAAAGTAACATTCTCTGTCTGACAATTCATGTAATGTTTATCTCTTACAATAAGCACTGTATAAGGTATACAATTACTTCGTAGTACCTACCCAACTAACATAATTGGGAAAATATACTAGGGACATAGGCATATATTATTGAATACGGATAAATTGCCATGATTTTTAATTAAAAAAATACCACTAAGTTAATTTTTATTTCAATGAATTTTTATTAGCCAAAAAGAGTAATTTTTCCTATAGCGGCTTTCTAAAATATCAGTGAACTTACAACATTCTTTATTTAATCCTAAATAAGAAAATAAAACCTAAAAAACTGTCTATCTGGTACTATGTCTTATAGGGACATTCTAAAATTACAATTAGCAAATTTTGACTTAAATCTTTTCTTCATAGTTATTTTTGCTATGAAGGCTGTCCCAAGTAATTATGAATGACCAATTTTGGTAAATTTTTGATAATATGTGCCAACTTATTTTCGTTTAATGCTTTTTGACTAAGAAAGATATTTTTAGCATAAATTGAATACGATCTGCCCTAAATATTATATTTAAAAGTCACAATGAATAATTATATTTCCCTTTTAGTCATATTGATTCAAATTAGGGCAAAAAACTTTAGAATTATAGTTTAAGGAAAATGTGACCGACCAGGTACTTATAAGTAAATGACACGAGGAAAAATAAAAGTATACTGCCAACAAAAAAATGCTAATTGTACATTCTTTGGTGTTATTTTTATAAACTACATAACTACATTTATAACCGAAAAAGACTTATAGATATGTCACAAAAAAGACAAATATTTAAGTTGTGTAGGTGCAGTAGCAGTTAATTATCATAGAAAAATAAAATTAAACGTGAAATGGATGATAGAAGCTGTGTTAGAGGAGTCTCTATATATTCCAACTTAAAGTACAAACGAAATAAATTTTATATCTGAAGTTTTACTTTACAAAAGTACTGTAAGTGAAAATGAAAATGTATTTTTTAAAGATTATCCTGATATAACTCTTCATGAGGATGATCAAGATATGTCCTTAAATGAGGTTCTAGATAATAAGCTGTCTCTAGTGAGAGAGTTAACAAAGTGGGCACTAACCACACCAATTGGCATTAAGTGTAGTTAGTGATTTGCTCAAATCACTATGAAATTTTCCCCATTTGATTCCCACAAATGGGAAACATAACAATATTCCATGACCTTTTTTGGCATTTTTTCTTCATGACTGTCACAATTTTAAAGGAACTGCAGTCAGTCATTTTAATAGTTATAATAAAAACACAAAATGTGCGGAACACTGCGGGCGGGAAGACAAAATTGTGGTTAGGTAAGGAATGACAATTAATCAACGCTGTCAAATGTTACAAGACGAACTAGGCGCATTTTGGTCAGTGTGACTTAATTAATGGAATTTTACCGATTTACAACTTTGTCTTATTAGTCTGATTTTCTTAATTAAGAGAAAAAGGCCCTCTAAGTATAATTTCCAACTAAATTTTAGGAACATCTGATTATGAGGTAACATAAACAGAGAAATTCTACTTTTAGGACCATATTTTGTGAAACTATCGTACGAGTTGAGATATTGTTAGCCGCCATTATAAAATACGGCTGTTCCGTGATCTTTGTAGACAAATAAATTAACTATTAATTTTTAAAACTAAACGTTTTGATAAAGCAACCTCATTTTTCGATGTAGATTATTCACATTTATGAGTAAAATTTTACTGGCAGGGATATTAAGCTACTGACAGGTATTAACACACCAATATTAATTACTTTGAAAATCAGTTACTCTTTATACTATTTTATGTTATTATCGACTTTAGCTCCATCATTTTTTTTTCTTTTTAGACGAATCATGGAGGTGTCATACGATTGTTTTAATAATGACTTATATAGGTAAAAAAGACGGCACATTTTGCACAATTTATAGCCTTATTTTTCCAGAAAATACCCACAAGTACAAATTTCTTAATTATCCTATTTTGGACCATCATATTACTATTTTTTTTCTCCATTTCCCACCGCTGGTGGTCGTCAGGAAGTAATTTCGCCCTAAGTAAGACTACTTGGAAATGCCCTCTAGAAGCGTTATCGCAGATTTGTTTATGTTAGCTTAGATAAGCACCACTACAGGTAACAACTTTTATAAAGGGAATAATAAAATTAAATATATATGTAAGATAATTCAATGAAAATAAAAAAGTATAGAAAAAAAATTAAAAAAATAGGAATTAATAAAAAATTAAGTGACCCAGGGGTAGGAGCTTTTCAGTATTCAATTAATGTACGATATTTTCTTTACAAATTTTTATATGTGACTAATATATCTATTTTTTAACAACCATGTATCTTTGGATCTTAATATTTAGCAATTTAAAATTTTCAGATATTTTAAACAAAAAACCACACTACTGCAAATAAAGGCTGTGTTTCGCAAAATACAATAAATTCAAATTTAGTACAATCACTTTCGACTGCGTTCACAATAACGCAAACACTACCTAAAACATAAGTGTAATAATTTATTATCGCTACATTGTAAAGTGTCCTATACGATCTGCGGTTGCAAGCTTTTCGATGTTACTGTGTCAGTGCTCAAAATTCGGTGGATCAGTGTTTGCTGAAGACAGGAATACAGTTATTGAACCATGTTGAACAATGTGGCAGGCGTTTTCAAGGTCAATAGAAATCCTCGTTGCCTTCTTCGAGTACTACTCAGCAAGGTAATTTTTTTATATATATTATTATTATAACATATTCTTTGTATTTGTTTACAGGGTGGCGAATCCTATGTATTAAAAATGGCTTGATATTAATTTTTTTTCTTAACTGTGGTATACCAGGTTATTAACACTACAGATTAAAAATAATTTGGATTCTACAGGTTCATCACAAAATAATAATTTATATCAGAGTTGTGTGTTTTATTTTAATGAAACAATCTGGTGTCTTTTGATTCCACGGAAAATATGAAGTAAAGTTTGTTTAAACGATTCTTAATTTGTAGCTTAAACAATATAACCTAGTATGTCGTGGTTATTTAAAATACATCAACAGTCACCTGTCATATGCGTAGCTAAAATATTAGACAACGGAATAAAATGCAAACCGTTTCATTAAATTATACAGAGTGCTCAATTTGTCGTTTAATTGGACTTACATATGGAATTCAATAATACTCTTATTTTAAATGACACATCCTGTATTTAATAATATAAACTGACAGACTTTAAATTATCTTCTATTCCATATACAAATTCAACGGTTTTTTAGTAAATAACTGTTTTTTATTTTAAACTTACAGATTTTTTAAATTGTTTTCTAAAGTAACCATAAAACAAATATCACTCAATAAGTATATAGTATTGAACAAAATAAGAAATTTTTTAAAACAAAAAATACTTATTTACTCAATGAGCTCTAAACAACGATACCTCACTCGATGGGGTAGGCCAATTTTTTTTTCAGCGCCCCCATTTAGCTGTATGGGAGCCCCCTTGAAAATGGTTAATAAAATTTTTTACAATTTATGTGACTTTGGGACAATAAGACGCATCTACTGTGGAAGTTTGAAGACTGTAGCTCTAACGGTTTAGCTGCTAGACCGATGTGACAGACGGATGAACGGACGGACGGACGGCGGACATGTGAGTGAGAGCAATACGGTTCCGTTTGGAACCTTTGGGGTACGGAACCCCAAAAAAGGATAAAATTTACCAAAAAGAAAATTATACCTTCCGGAACTGCAGGACAAATATTTCCCAGTGCGTTGAAAATACGGCCGAAAACAGGAAATATTATTTAAACTTATTAATTATGAAAATTAAGAATTAAAAAGATTCAGACATTTACTGAATAGATTTATAAATAATAATCCATGGTAAAAAATTAATCGGGATTTTTCTATTAATTATACAGAAGTTAACAATTTTTTCCCACTTGAACATGAACATTGTAAATGCGATAATTGTTAAATAACAAATCGGAATTTAAAAAAAAAATCAAAGATTATGTTTCCAAAAAAGAAATTTTAAATTATCTTATAAACAACGCATTTGTTTATAACAATTTTTTAAACAACAGGAAATAAAAATTTTTTAAATCATTTTTATGTGACTTCTGATCATAAAAAAAGTAATCTGAAAAAAATTTTTTTCGATGATTAATCATGCTTTTTAATTTTTAACCTAAGTAAAGTGAAAAATAACAATTTTCTAATTTTTCCAACGGGAGTCCTCTTCTATCCAAAAAAGGAAAAAATTTAACAATTATCGCATATAATTAATAGAAAAATAGCGATAAAAACTTTTTGACCGCGGATTATTGTTCATAGTCGATGCCTGAATTTGTTTAATTCTTAGTTTTCATAATTAATCAGTTTAAATAATATTTATTCATTAAAGGTCCAAATTTCCTCATCTTTTTGTATCTCTTTTCAAATTTGAAAAAAAATGTCAAATAGTTTTTGAGATATTTGCAAAAAACCAGACCTCTTTTTTTTAGTTAATTGTTTATAACTTTTGCAATTTTTGCAAGCGGTTCTTGAGTTTTTAAAAAAATCATCCACACGCTACCGAATTAAATGACACCTTGTTCATGTTTTTCGGAGGCGAAGAAAAATTGAGCCAAAAAGCACATGCTGACCAATGTTGAATAAAAGTTTTAATGGAAAGTAAAACTATAATGTTTTTAAAGTATAAAAAAAATTAACTACAAGAAAATTTTAATTTGTAAAAACTACTCACACAAATGAAAAAAACAAATAACAAATGGAAAATTAACAGTAAAAAAATAAAATTTAATAAATTATATATGAAATTAAAATCTAAGGCATGTACCACATAAATATATTCCTTAAAATTTATTGGGGGAAAGCGGCGACCAGGTTCGGCCAAAAAACCATCTTCAGGCCTACATTAATCGATAATGAGGTAAGGGTTTTTTTACAAATATAAATAAACTTACCATATATGTGTAGTAAAAAAGAAGTTTTTAGTACAATAAATCCATGCGGATAAAATAATGAAATGGGTGGCGACAGGACGGGTACAAAAGATTTAAAATTTGTGACATGAAAAAAAAATTTAAAGTAAATTAAAGGATTTGTGGAATTATCTTATCAATATTATTATTTTTATTGTTGGTTTCGTCAATTTTTCTGGATGTGGTTATTAATTGCAAAACAGCCCAGCTGACGAACATAAAGATTCTCCAGACTCGTGCAAGTTCCTTGGTACCAAAAGCTCCTCTCATGATTTTGAGTTAAGTCTACCAAAGAATTCTCATGTTTTTTTTTATTTTCACTCAGTTTACAAAGTTTCCCACATCACAGGTTCTATACCCGGTTGTATTCATCAAACCCTTCAATTTACCTTAAATTTTTTTTTCATGTCACAAATTTTAAATCCTTTATACCCGTCCTACCAACACCCATTTAATTATTTTATCCACATGGATTTATTGTACTAAAATCTACTTTTTTACTCTTATGTATAGATTTTTAAATAAATAAAACAACGTTTTAAGATTTCCACAAAAATAATAACAAAAGTTATTAATTTAATAGTGACTGGTTTGGTTACATAGTAACGGTTTTATTAGCCGAACGAAACTAGTCACTATTAAATTAATAACTTTTGTTATTATTTTTGTAGAAATCTTAAAACGTTGTTTTATTTATTTAAATTTAATAATGGATTCTCATCAAGTAAAAGCCGACACAGTTAAACACTTATCTATAGCAAGTTTGTTTAGATTTGTTA
Source organism: Neocrepidodera transversa (assembly GCA_963243735.1). Lineage (NCBI taxonomy): Eukaryota > Metazoa > Arthropoda > Insecta > Coleoptera > Chrysomelidae > Neocrepidodera > Neocrepidodera transversa. Next base: position 31,364,340 of record OY725338.1, on the reverse strand, counting down.
AAAAAACCCTACCACAATATCGATTAATGTACTTCTAGGCCTGAAGATGGCTGTTTAGCCGAAACTAGTCGCCGCTTTCCCCTTCCAATAATTTTTGAGGAATATATTTGTGTGGTACATTTCATATATTAAAAATTGGAGCACATTTGAGATATGAATAACCTTTTGTATTTAAATATAATAAATATTCAAAGTGACGTCCATCCTGTTCTAAACATAACTGTACTCGTTTTTCAAAGGATCGTTTCACTTTGAGAAGAATTTCTCCAGTTACTGTCTCAAAACCAGCTCTTATTCTAGCATTCAAATCTTTCAATGGGTTGTTATGAACTATGCTTTGTATGTGTCCCATAAAAAAATCTAACGGCATTAAGTCTTATGGGCCAAGTTTGTGGACCACCTCTTCCGATACATTTATTAACAAAATGCCGTTTTATGTATTCGCCTTACTCGAAGTTTAAAATGTGCAGGGACTCCATCTAATTGCATCTAGATTTTCTGTCCAATATTCAAAGACACACCATCAAGAAGTCCAGATAATTTTTTACGTAAAAAATTTCCAAAATGACCATTTAAAAATTAAGGACGAATCGACACATTCAAGTACTACCTTTTCTGTTGATCCAGAGTAGGAAAAACTTGGGGATTTTCCTCACTATACTAATAAATGTTATGGCGATTAACAAGTGCATTATTATGCAACAAAAATCGGTCCCTTATTAAAAGTCTCTTAGGTACAGTTCTTGGTGCAATTGTATCTGATCAGGATGAAATTTGTGATATTTTAGTATTCGTCCAATATTTCTACTTATTCCACTTTCTTTACTTGTAGGTTTTCTATCAGTGAGTCAATAACCCAAAATGTATTTTCATGATCTCCCACAATAGGTTGAGGCTGAATATTTTTTTATAATCCACGCTTCCGCTAATTTTAAACAGTTTCAAAATCACGTCTGTCGGATTTTTCTCGATATGGATACTTTTGGCGTAAACTCTTCAAGCTAGTAAACAGTTTTCATAACACTCACCAAGAACAAGCACCATATAAATTCTCTCCACTTTAGATTAAATTTTCAAAATTCGATTTTTTGTACACTTGTTATCTGATTTACTAAATAGATATGTCAAACTTGCATTTGACATTTAAATTCAATGGTCACTTTGATGAAAAAAAGTCTTTACTCTAATTAAGTAAGTTATAAATAAAAACAGCGTTTTACTAAAAACCGGTTGAATATAGGTATAGGAAAAACTTAAATGGAATGAAAGATAATTTAAATGTCTATCAGAGTAAATTACTGAATAAAGGGTATCTCATTTAAAATAAGAATATTATTGGACTCCATATGTAAGCGCAATTAAATTAGACTAATTGATCACCCTGTATAATTTAATCGAACAATTTGCACTTTACTCGGCACTATAATATTTTGGCTACACATATCACAGGTGATTGTTGATCCAACTTATTTTTAATACGTAGTGTCAATAAATCTCTATATCCTCGTTAGAGGATATAGAGAGTTAAAGTTGTCCTTAATGCGGAAACGTAAACGTATCGATGACAGCTAAGCATGCGCAGTAGTGATTTTGCAATCGCATTAAGATACGTCACACGTAGCTTTGCGGTCTCACATGTAGTGCCCCTAACGTATATATGCGATTGCAACTGGGGCTAGTTAGTTTGGGCAGAAAATAACCTATATAAAATTTTTCGTTTTGATGTTTCGTTTTTTCCATTGGATAGTGGTGCCTATTGTGGTTTTTTTGGTTCTTTGTTTTTTTTGCAAAAAAACTAATAATACTAATATAACTTTCCATATTCGATGGACAAATTTTGAAGAAATTAAACTTGTGACTAAAATCTAAATTACTCTGTTTAATACGCTCTGATATAAAATAGACAAAATTTTAAAATTCTGTTTTTGTCCGAATTTATAAATTCTCTGACTGCAAGTTACTTACTATCTGACATTTGAGACGTACAAATAAGGATGGGCCATTCAAAAAATAAAAGAATTTACTTTAGCAAAGAGGATGATTTAGCACTTGTCTGAGAGAGTATAGGGCAGACCCTTATGAGGATTCTGGTAGGTGGAACCTTATACAGGTAAATCTGCTACAAATTATTTTTAAATCGGCTTCAATTAGAACTCTTAAAGACAGAGTTCGGAACATAGTCAAATAAATTGAAGAAAAGGATAAAAAAAACAGTGTTTAAGTAAGTCGTTTTATTCATGACCTACAAGCGTACTAGGGATGTAAAATAACTATAATATTTCAGATCGTGATTAGAGGAAAAGATGAATGAACTTGATCAAATCTATATAATATTAAGAATTCAGTAACAAGTCTGAAACAAAAGTTGTAGGGAATTTAATGCTCTACAACTTTGCACCAGAACATTTTGCACTAAAGTGCAGGTTCATTCTCAAAATCTGGAAAAGTCTGGAAAGCGTGCTCTGTAGCGTCGAAATATTAATAATTTTGTTACAAGTTTTATACCAAAATTGTAGGGAATTTGATGCTCTACAACTGTGCACTAGAACATTTTGCACCAAACTGCATTGTTCGTCCTCAAAATCTGGAAAATGTCGGGAAAAGATAAATGCACATTTTTTAGCGCCCTCTAGCTTCGAAAATATTAAGAATTCTGTAACAAGTTTACAACAAAAGTTGTAGGGAATTTGATGCTCTACAACTTTGTACTTGAACATTTTGCACCAAAGTGCAATATTTGTCTTCAAAATCTAAAAAAAATTGGTAACAAGTTTCATACAAAAGTTGTAGGGAATTTAATGCTCTACAACTATGCACTAAAATGTGCACTAAAGTGCATTGTTTGTTCTCAAAATCTGGAAAAAGCCTGGAAAACGCACATTTTTTTAGCGCTCTCTAGCGTCGAAAATATTAGTAATTCGGTAACAAGTTTTATACAAAAATTGTAGGGAACGTGATGCTCTATAACTTTGCACCAAACCATTTTGCACTAAAGTGCATTGTTCGTTCTCAAAATCTGGAAAAATTCTGAAAAACGCACATTTTTTTAGCGCTCTCAAGCGTCGAAAATATTAATAATTCGGTAACAAGTTTTATGCAAAAATTGTAGAGAATTTAATGCTCTATTATCATTATCGTTTCAAATATGAAATACTAAAGCTGCATCTAAACCACCGTCGTCAGCAAGTACAATAGCATTTAAAACTTCTTCCATTTTATATCCTATTTTTTATTTTTCAATTTTTAATTTTAAATCCGTTTTCCAGATTATAGTTTAAAAATAAAACTGAGAAAACTAAGTAAATAGACTACCGAAAGAGGGGACGTTACGTTGATATGGAATACGTTCACGTATTCTGCACACTTTAACGCTCTAATATTACCAAATAATAAATAAAAAAATATAGTTCTGGTAATGGTTAAATTATTCATGTAAAATCGATTTTACAACCCTATCATTCCAGCCCCAATTTTCATTAAATGAACATAATAACCCTATTTACAAATAGCTTAATAAAATATTTACTCTAACCTTCATATTAATATCGATTAATTTTAAAATGGGAGACTAAAATCCGTGTTTACCTTTATTCTGTAATTATACCGACAGTCCTTTGCAGGAATGTACTTAATCTCGTCTAATATCTTGAGGGTTATATGAAAAGCAACAAGAAAATAAAAGGTCTTTTGCTTTCCGCAAATTTTAGTATATTTAATTAGACATTTTAAAGTGCATAGTGGTGGATAAATATTCTTTAGGATTACAATTTTTTATTTTATTTAATAGAAGAGATATTTGTTTTTAATTTTCTTTATTTGCTTTAAGCCAAGAAGTTTTTATATTTTCATCTCATTCTATTGTGTAGGGGAGAGTTTCCTTGCAATGGAAATTTTCTGTATTTTAGTTGTTACATACTACCAAATTTAAATATGGACAAAATGACCCTATTATACTATACAACATTTGTGAGCTGGTCTAATCATAAAATCCTCATTTATTTTTATTGTATAAATGTCCAATTCATGAGCAATAATTCTTGACATGGACAGCTATACCTTTAAATTAGACAGTCACAAGAAGATCAGATACAAGTCGCTACCAAACTTCGCAAGAAAGCAGTCTTTAAGAATAATTATTACAAAAAAAATGTAATTTCCCAATTTCTCCACATGACTTATGGGCCCATTTTTGGCACTGAAACCGGTCTTCCTTACTAAAACAATATTTTCTTCCATAAATTATACAAACAGCATTATTTTCATCAACTGAAGAAGCGTCTTCTTCTTGCTCTATATATTCATTAAGATTTTGTGGAGATGGAGATTCATCATGGAGGGAAATTTAAGTGTTCGTGTCAGAGTTAATATAGAAATGTTGTTAGAGGCTTTCAATACCTTTTTCTCTATCTTTTTTTTCTAATCCTTTGGCAATCTTCAATATGGTTCTCCTTTATTTAACTTCCTTCTTCTTCTTCTCATTCTTCTGTTCTACGGCTTTCAGAAGTACTTTTCGAGAGTATCAGTAATGACGGAGCATTTTCCTTTTTTACGGTCACATTATTTATTTTTCTTTCGTAGCTATCCCAAATCTACGCGACCTAGATTTGTGAGATTATCACTGATAGAGAGCATATTTAGGACTTAGTTTATGGAAGGACTATTTGGAAGTACATCGGTATAAATAGAAGCTAGAAACTCTTGTTATAGACTATTAACAAGTGCAGAGTCATTTTCTTGGTTTGTTATGCTGCTTGTGTCGGGTCTGCCAGTAACAGTTGAAGATAAAAAATCATCTTTGCAGTGAATGTATTGGAGTTAAAAGGATATATTCCGTTTTTTTCAAACCCCTTGCAAAAGTTGCTACTTTTAAATGAATTGACGAACTCTGCAACTTTATATAATGTAACAGTTTTTCCCGGATTGCACGTCAACCAATTATTCATGACCTGCTTATAACTTGATTTAACTGGACCGTATACGGGTACATCAAGAGGCTGCAGTGAGCAGTAAGGATTATGTGGATTTTTCTGGAAAAATCAACTACTTGAAAATTCACAAGAGTCTTTTGATTGCCCATCATAATTACGCTTTATTATCGACAGTTAGATGGACACAAAATGTTTCAGGTATTCAACAGATATTTCTTCGATCATCCAACCAAATGGATTAGCCATTCCCTTATATACAACGGGTGCACCCTCCAACATGTTGTAGACTCTGGAAAAGATAAATACTAAATACAGGGGTAACTGTTCCTCCTTATGCACTAATGAAGAAAAGAACAGTTATAAGACTGCCTCTTTCCGTGAAGGAAATTTGACCCACTTGCTATGAACCTCGTACAGCTCTTACTTTGGGCGGCTTCGTTACAGTCAATGCAATCGGTTTTATCCACATTCCATATCATATTAGGAGCAAAACTGTGTTTCTTGTAGAGTTTTTAAGATTTGAAAAAAACGTTGTAGTGTTTGTTTTATTGAAGCTAGAGGTTTAAGGGAGCAACAGTTTCTTGTTTCAATTCATAAATCTGTAAAGCCAGTGAATGCCTGCTTTACTACTTTTGTTCCAATCTGGTGCTTTAATTATTTTATTTGTTACGGAAAATGGATAAGCAAGTACTTTAGTTTGGATTGTTGTCAAACGATGGCACATTTTGGACGTAATTTTAAGGTGAGAAACTAATAGCTTTTCGTTATCGTTGGTGAATGTCTTTTTGTTGGGAATGTTCCTAACGTATGTAAAATTATTATATTATTATATACTTCTGCTTTAAAACCGCATCATCTTGGTCTCGAATTTCGTCTTCTGATTTTCTGACTCTTCTTTCCATCTTACAGGTTACCCAGAATATAAAAAATATGTCCATGAAACGGGGAAACTTTAATTTCCATAAATTGGACATCCAATATTTTTATATATGTTGTTTTTATATACCTTTCTCATGAGTAGAGTATTCCGAATATATTCTTTTAAATATTGGCCGCTTATATTAGAGATATTGACTTGAGAATAGCAGAAAAATATTTACTTTAATAATAAGAAATATTTCACATCACGCCTTATTCGCATCAAGCGTGCGACTAAATCAGATGGTGTTACATACATGCGGCTAGGGATAAGTCATGTACGGGTTGCATAAACGCGACAATATCTCAGTCGGGCAATTAGATAATAATCGATATCCTTAACGCGTAAAGGAGGGTATCGTTTTAAATGGGTGTTTTGGGTTTCTCATGAAAACAATTTTTATGTTTCAAAAACTTGAAAATAAAAGAGAGGAAAATGAAAATTTGTTTTTATATTAAAACTATGAGCTTAAAATGAATTTCCATTGTGTGAAATTCTAAATTACCTGATATTTAGGGTGTATACGCGACGGCAAAAATTATTAATAAATTAAACATATTTAATGCAAGAAATCTCTTTGTAATGGAAAAAAATAAATCACTAATATTTTTAAAAAATATTACATCTGCTTGAAATGGCTCTAATATTTAACAATTGTAAACTGAAAAATCCAAGAACTGGAGAAGTTTGACATTTACTATTAAAATCTCAGTTGTTAAGCCAATTTGTAAATATGGCAACAACGCATGTCTTAACACAGAACCACAGTATATGTAACAAGAAGAATAAGCATTCGTAATAAGAAATAAATATTTCTCCAAATAGATGTAAATATTTTTTTTAGGTTGTACACCTAAACAACGTTTAGATAAGGCAATCCAGAACACGTGACCAAACATCATTTTGTATGTGTTTTATGTTTATTTGATGTATTTTGTGCTTTTAGAAAGTGTTTGAAATAAAAATAATTGCTGTTTCAAATAATAACCAAATAAGAAAAAAAGATAACAGCTTATAACATACATAATGAGACTATAAAAAAATACATATACAATACTCCTGGAATTGATGTAAAACTCGATAAGATGACTTTCCATCATCAGTGACTGCTTTACTGCTTTCCACATAATCTAATATTTGGTCCTCACACATAGTTTTTACAGCAAAGAACAAGTCAAGGTCTACAAGAGTTTGTCAGCATATAAATATTCTTCATGGTTTTTGAGAGATCATTCCGTTCTGGTTTATGTGGAAAATGTAGTTCACTAGGTATTCTATAAAATCTAACAGTTTCACGACCTCTTCGACTCCCACAATTGACTACAGAACAAGTAGTGTGCATGTTTAGTTCTTTCTAACAAACAATATTTTTTCTGTACATTTTCACTTCATTAAATATCAATAATGCATCCTGAGTAGTTAGTCACACAACTATTCTAAATTAAAATGTCCGTTTTAAGCTCCAATCGTTTCATATGTTAAAATGAACTGCTCTTTTCATGTTAACTACGTGAAAGACATGGGTTTGTGTGCCTACCAGCGGCCATCTGGAATTTCATCTGACAGCATCTTGGATTGGTCTATAGATGATAATATATGTCAATTTAATTACACCTTGAACTTAACGGTTTGTGTGCCTACGCGGCCAACTTGAATTTCATCTGACAGCATCTTGGATTGGTCTATGGATGATAATATATGTCAATTTAATTACACCTTGTACTTAACGGTTTGTGTGCCTACCAGCGGCCATCTTGAATTTCATCTGACAGCATCTTGGATTGGTCTATAGATGATAATATATGTCAATTTAATTACCCCTTGTACTTAACATTTCTATAGTTCACTTTTGAACAATTTTTGCGGGTGGAGCAGCATCGGTAAATGGGAAGTGATCCAGATCGGATAAATTCCGATTATTTTACAAAGAAAACTGTATCTGAAGTAATCTAGATCAGAAGTGAACTGATCCGACTGCAAATAAAATTCATCTACTATAGTAGTCTTATACTGTGGCAGAAATAACCTTTTTATTATTGTTCTGACAGGAGTACCTTGTAACGTCAAATAAAATATTACCAACACATTTTTTAAAAGCTTTATTCAAAAATTTAACAATCATAATTTTTTAATTTAACTTGAAAAGTATAGTTAGTATTGTTTGAAATATTAAAACTTCGGTATTTTAAATTAGAGGAAATGCTATTCAAATTAATAATTTTTGCTCTTCCATCCATGTGATGAACTTGTCGTATTCTTTTTTATAAGCTTCTTCCGATTTTTGCTGTATTAACCGCGATCCAATGTTAGAACTTATTTTCAAGCAATATACAACCAATAACAACTGTGGTGACAACAATACATCTTATGTGACAGATTGCAAATTATTTTTGTATTTATCATTTTTTTCTAATTTTTTCTCATTTCTTTGATTTTTTATGATAACTTTTTTTTGATTTTTCCCAATATTTTCTAATTTCTATCTTAATTTTTTTTCTTTTTTTCAAAGTTTTTTATTATTTTTTTCGATTTTTTCTGATTTTTTTTCTGATTTCTTTGATTTTCTTAATTCTTTCTCGTTTTTTTTTTCTTTTTTATGATTTTTTGTTTTTATTTTTTTTTCAATTTTTTCTAATCATTCCTCATTCTTTTATCATTGTTCTATTTTCTATTCTTGTTTTTATTTCCTAATTTTTTCTCATTTTTTTATTCATTGATTTTTCGTGATAATTTGTTATTTTTTTCTCAATTTTTTGTGATATTGTTGTGGTTTTTTGCGATTGTTTTAAGATTTTTTTTTGATATGTTTCAATTTCTTGCGTTTTTTATAGATTTATTTATTCTTCAATTTATTCAGGAACTAATTTAATACCATTAGAACATTATAAAAGCAAATCCGCATATATTTATTGCCTGGATAGTCCGTTCAAAAATTTCATTAAAAATAAACATTTTCTTGAAAAACTGGTAAATTAGCATCAAAATGTAATAAAGTTTTTATAACTTGGCAGATTTCTAAAAATGTTTCAATCAAAAAAAAAATCAAAAGGCGCGTAATAAAAATCGCAAAAAACGTCCTGTAGCTCACACATCAGCGTCTACAAAACTAATTTCTCGTTTAGCCTGCCTATTTGTGGCGCACTTCTGTCAGTGGTTTCGGCAAGCACTACTAGAACGCTAGGAATTTTTTTTTAAATGTGGTTTCACAGTGGGACTTCTCGGGCTCAAAGGGTTAACCCACTAAGAATTATAATCTCTATTCTGGATATGAGCTTTATTCCGGCAGGGATCCAGCATTTCGCACATTGATTTCTTTTGCCAACTAGAGGAAACATTAGAACCCATAGAGAGTTTCATATCATGTCTTTTATAATTATAAAACTTTCTTTTAATACAATATACGCTAATATGGTATTTATGTCGTATCTTTAATCTAATTGAGAGAAGGGAATTTCAATCGGATTTATAATTCCATTTATATCTTTTTGCATTTTATTTCTGTCGGCATAAGACGAGGCAGATTGTACTTTAGCATCTTCGCAAACGTCTGCTCTATTTTACATTTCTTGACGTTTCTACCAGTTCTCGATCAATTTGCATTTAATTTAAAATGTCCGCATTTTGCGGATTCAAACTATTTCAGTATTTCGAAGAAGTTTTAAAAAACCAAGGTTAATATTTTTAGATAATATCACTGATAATTTTGGATGAATACTTCTTTAACAGGTTTCTTTTATTCATTGTGGTTGATGTTGTTTTTTTTTTTCAAATAAAACTAAATTTTACCGGTAAAAATAAACATTTCAGTAACATTTTTTTTGGTTTATTTAATTTTTGTCATAAAATTAAGTGTAAGCTATAATATATCAATTTTAGCAAAATACATATACAAATAATCTTATTTAATTAAACAGTTGAGTTCATATCAAGAATTGGATACACTGCTTCAAGTAACATACCACATGTATTGCCATCTCGACGAATTCTGAAGAAACCTTTTTCACCCCAAGAAGTACCCCATGAATTCTTTACTATCCAATAATCAACCCCCTCTTCAGTACCGTAACCAACAGCAAGAACAGCGTGATCCAAGGATTCATATGCTTCGCTACACTCAGTAGAAGAAAAAATACCTTTGTCGTACAATTGTAGATAATTGGCATCCATGCATATAGAAATGGGTCCAACAGTTCCTAAAAAAATATATAAATAAAAGGAATAAATAATAATTGATTTATTAGCTTTCCATAGGATTAATAAAATATCAGCTTATAGTGATACTGATAAAAGATTTTTATTGATTTAATTTTTCTCTCCCTTTAGAAATTTTGTTTTTTGATTAAAACTTACCAACAGCAGCTTTCAACGCATCTTGGTCTTGTTCAACTCGTTTGTATCCTGTAGTTCTAACAACGCTTAAACCATACCATCTGGCACATAATGCGTCATAAGATACGTATTTGTAACTTTCTTCAGACTGAATACCATAATTAGACACATAATTTATAGCGTCCGTTGGCCATCCACCATTACATCCTCCAGTACCGAAATCGCCACCACAATCTACCAATTCCTGTTCACTCAGTGGAATTGTAACGTTGTTTATTATGGCGTTTTGACCTTCTACTGCTCCAAGCTAAAAATTTTTGGTTTGAGAATTTAATATTAATAATTGTTCATTTTAGGCCGCAAATCATTAAGAAACGCAATAATTACGTATCATATTTTTGGTTATTATTAAGATTAATATCTACAATTTTTATAAATAACATATGGAGCTACATTCTTAAATGTCTCAAAATTATATCATTGATTTTTCATAATGTGTTTCTATGTCCATTTTTTTATACTGTTCTTGATACTTTATACATTAAACATGTACAACGTTTATTTTTTAATAGCGATGTGAATGTGAATATTTTTACTCCTATTATGCACCATAAAGATGGTAAAAGAGTCAATTAAATGATGTAAATTTCCTAAAACGCCATAATAAGTATCGAAAAGGAGTTTTCAAAAAAAAAAAAAAACATTAAAATTTGTTCAACGTGTATGATCCGAGATTTGTAGTTTAAACCTTATGGACAAAAACAAACAAAAATTCTATTTCAATATGTTCTATAATAATAATAAAAAAATTTATATTTGCGATATTTACTTAAAATATTGATACAATATTTTAATAAAATCCAGACAATATTTTTTATAAATAGGCGTTTTATTAAACAATATATGAGTTAGTATTTTTTTAATATTAGCACAAAATGTCTGATCTATCAGCGTTAAAAGAAAAAAGAGGTGGCTTAGAGCTGTAATAACTAATTTTATTAAATATTTAGAAAATTTAACTACACAATATAAACTAAAATATCAAAATCGTATTATAGGGACCTTAAAACGTGTTTATCCATTGAAAACTCACTACCCAATTTTTAGCAATATTCAAATAATTAAATTGCGAGAAAGAAACGTTGTTTTCAATTTCCTACATAACTTTAACAATATTCAAGATGAAATAGAAATTAAATTGTTAGCGTGAAAGAAAAATTAAATCGAGAAAAAAGAAACACATCAAAACTATTAAAACAACATATATAAAATTCTAAATTCTAATCAAAAGCAATTCAACTACCAGAAATATCACTAAATAACTTCAATGATAATTTCGGGGATTGGTTTGGAATTTCGCGATAATATATGAAAATAACTGATAATCATTTTTTATCTAAGTTGTGCTTTAAAAATAAGCAAAAAGTATATAAATAAGTCGAGGAAATAATACTTTATTTGATCATTCTGTAAATTTCGTATAAAAAGGCATGTAGTATATTATTACTGCTGTCAATAAAGATAATTATGAATCATGATGGAATTTCGTCACAAATTGTTCGTAACAAAAATCGAACTTTAGTTATGATTTATTAGAGCGAAAGTACAACTTTACACAAACTCGCCTTTGGCTCGTCGTGGAATATGCATACTAGTCCTGTAAGATGTTAATTTTTGAACTTATTACGTAAATAACTATTATTTAAAAGTGAGATTTAACTGCATCTCGATTTGAATGCTTATATTTTGTTTTTATATCGCAGAGAATAATGCAAAATACAGTATTATATATTTTTTCTTTAATAAAAAGACGTTTTCATACTGAGAAGATGTTGAATTTACAAGACATCTGTCAGAAAAAATTACATAAATATAATACGAAATTTCAACTTAACACACAATAGCCCGATAAAATAACTCTCTATACACGCTAATCTAGAACAAGGGGAAAAAACCCAACTAAAGAACGAATTGTAGGCCTAGAGGAGGCTTCAGAATTAGAATTAACAGAAGAATTTGAGTCAGAACTACTTGAAAGATCATCATAAAAAGTAGTTTATAGAAGAAAGTGATTAAAATACACAAACACAAGAACACAGCAAAGCCTATTATAATTAATTTCAAATATATCAACCTAATTTGTTTCATTTTATTCCAATTAATATAGCATAAATTATGTATTCAGTATCAGTTCCACTGTTAGTAAAATTTGAAAACAGTTAAATGTCCGGACATTTATGGGTTTTGGGCATTTTCCTGGGCGTTTATCCTAGGCATTTGCCACGGCTTTTAAATGCCCAAGCATTTCACATCACTAATATGCGATTTTAATATTACACAATTGTGGCTGCCCTGATGCATTTGTAATGGAAATTAAGGATTACACCTTATATTAGCATTGCATTTTTTGGACATTTTTCTTTTTCGCTGTTTATTTATATGTTAATTATTACGTATTAGAATTAAATTTTTTTTTTAAATCAAAATATGAAAATGAATTTTCCATTAAAATACAAAATACATGAAGATCAAAATTTTTTCTATGTTTGTAATAACAAATTTGTACCTTTTAAATAATACTATTGTTATTTATATAGCCGTGGGGAAAAGAGACAATTGATATGAACATATTAAAGATGGGCGAGTTTTGGAAAATAACTCGATTTAGGACATTTTTAAGCAATGGTGTGTAAAAATTTTTGTTTAAATATAACTGAAATACTTAGGGCCGGTTTTTCAATGTAATGTTACAGAACTAGATAAGAACTTAGGATTCGTGGCGAAAACTTTAAGTATGTAGAAGTTCTTGTTAACGCCGTAGAAAAATACAAAGAAATAATAAAGGGTATATAAAGTGGTGCCATCTCTAAGCAGGAGAAAATGTGGCTAAATATTTTTATATGAACAGTGGGAATATTCGCGATTACCAAAGCTAGTTGAATTTAGTATTCGAAGCGATTTAATAATATTATATAAAATAGACAGGTCCGTATTTAAAAAGATAAAGTTGATGGTGGCCCTGAAGAGACAAAACGTCAGATTTAAAATGTAACTATCGCAGTTTATAACGATGTTAGAATACAACAAAAACTTTTAATAAAGTTATGCCAAATTTAGTGTAATAACAGAGCTTTGGCAAAAATCGATTTTCGACAAATTCGGGTTTTGTCGTTTAACTCTGAAACCAATAGGAATATTTTATATTTCAAAAAATCGTTTTGTCTATTTTTATATCTCGCACATTTTTCCTCATTTAACCGTCTTCTAGCGTCTACCGTTTACGAGATAGCAATACTGTTAAAAAGTAGCCATCCTGTATTTGCATTAACAATATCTAAAGCATCCATATTCAAATATCAAAGAACATAGGTTATAAAGTAATTTTGACTTAACAATGGGTTCACCCTACCCCGACAGTAAGGTTAAAGTTAGCTTTCAGTTAGTCTGTAACTGTCTATTGAAAAACAGAAAAGTTTTCATTAACTTTTAGTTACCTTAAGGTCGGAGTTAACGAGACATTGAAAAACCGGCCCTTAAAGAATAAAAATGCCAGTAGCAAATAATATGTCAATATTTCCTTTTATTTAATGACCAAAAAGATATTAAAAAATCCAGATTTTATGACAAGTCAATTGTACCAATTTGATTCAGGAAACAGTATCGTTTGGATGTGTTTAAGTGCAGTTTCCGTTGTTTAAATTGATTTTGTTCACAGATCTTTTATTTTTGTTAAGATACGTAAATGGAATTGAATTACATTTTTGTAAGAAACGATGATTTAAAAATTACACAGGTTAGACACTCAGACGTCCCAAATTCGTCAAAGTTTGCGCATGACGTCAGCTGGAGTCCAAACCAAATAATTTAACATGGGATTGCATAGGGTTATTGTGTCTTTCGGGTGGTTTTTATTTTTTTACGGCTATATATTTAATAAAAATGTACTGTAAAGTATTGTATACTAAAAAGTGATAACTACTTTAATAAAGGTATAAACTTTTTTTACGATTACGATGTGTTTTGTATTATAAAAACTATTTAATTGCTAGATGTAAAAACCAGAAAATGGCCAATTATGTTATGGCTAATTTTATCGTTAAACTAATTGTCAAATATGTAACAAATAAAATACTTTAGATTAACTTTAGTGATTTTATAAATGTTTAATCCAAAAATTATTTAAAAAAAGTGATTTCAAATAGTTTATATTATCAGTGAAACTTTTTGATGCACATTGTTATTGCAGGTTTATGTTACTTAGGTTTTCATACACCTAGTGCTTAATTTACACTCTAGAACGAATATGGCAAATGTAAATAAGAGTATAACTTACATTTACAGTCATACAAGTTGGTATGTAAAATAAATGTTATAAACTTTTTCATAAGTTGTGAAGTGCTTTATTGTCATTATTGAATAAAATGCTAACTAATAAATGAATACGTAACTACTTAAAACTATTACACAATACATCTTAAAGAACTTTTTTTGTATTATTTAAAATAAAGCGTAAAAATGTTAACATGTTTATTCATATAAAACTTACTGTTTTTGTAATAAAGGGCACTTCGAAAATCGAAAAAACTTTGTACTGTTTTTAGAGCGAGTATTACTTTTACACCAAACATAGCGCAATAGATTTTTAATCAGTTTATAGGTGAAATTAAATAAAAATATGTCAAAAAAGATAATAACCTCATATAATGACACATTAAAAATTTTTGATGGGACCAGGTGACGTCACATATCCTGCGCAATGTCTAACCTGATATACTTCATCCATGGTAAGAAACGGCATTTTAAAACTTTCAAAATAATTTGATGTAAGTGGAAAATAAGAAATTGAAGTGGGCGGGGAGAGATATAAAGCTAATAAAGGCAAAGTTCTTAATTTTTTAATTGATTACATCGCGGCCAATATAAGACCACATGACAGTCCATATGGCCTAAAATGTTAATGGTATTAGACCAATACACGTTATGTCTAATAATATTTGCCAACTCCGACATTCGAAAATACAGTTTTATATTTTATTTCGATTGATATTTTCGCAAGCGATATCCCTTAGCGATATTTAAGAATAGGGTCTATGTAAGGGAAAATGCTCCTATAAATTTTATATAATCTGCTAGTAAAATATATGTTTAACTTATCAATAAAGTAAGTTGACTGCCTAGCGAGTCTATGAATTACTGACAGTGGTAGTAAATCTACTTAAATCTAGTTAAAAAAATACAAGTTTCGGCTTACAAATTATCTTCAGGCCTAAAATTTATAGGGAATTCACCGATCTCGAAAGCCATGTGGTTCCTCCCGGTGTGAAAAGGATTCCTACCATTTTAGGTTTCTTTCTATTTTCCCTTCGGGGATTGATTATACCTTACCGAGGTAGGTCTTCAAAATTGACAAATATAAATTGTTTCTTGTTGGGTATATTAAAAATACTAAAATTTTTTAAGAATTTTGAATTTCATGTTCCACACCTCATTTAATTTCATGACAAACTCCTACCCTTCCTATATTTCCCCTAATACAAAACTTCCCTTAGCATTGTTTTATTACTCGTATTAAAATGAGTTACTGTTAAATGTCAATTTTAATTAACTCTAGTATGGTAAGTGCACCTTGATTATTGTAAACCCCCTACCTAATGGAATCTGTATACCTTTTGGGCTTGAAGATTGCATGTAAGTCGAAACTAGTCCCCGTTTCCAAAAAATTTAATTATGTTTATGTGGTACATGACTTCGAGTTTAATTTCATTTATTAAACACTGGACCACATTTGAGATATTTCTTAATTTGTTTATTAGTAAAATACTTACTGTACTGAATGCCCAGCATGATCCACAGTATTCTTGATTCTGTACAGGTAATACAGCTCCTTTTTCTCTCCAATCAATTGAATCTGGTACTTCTATATCAGCCGAAAATTTTTCAAAAGTTTCGGTATGTTGGGGCTTGCTAGGTAGTTGACGACTAAGCATTTCACCAAACTCCTTTTCGCTTAAATCAGCAAACTGGTTGATTCCCAAAGAATAAGTAACTTCTCCTTTTTGATATCTTTCATTGTGATCAGCGATTTTTTTCAAATTTTCGCTGAAAATTTGGAAACGAAGTTTTTCTTCGACAATATTATTGTAAACTTTTACGTGATTTTGCTGTAAAAAGATAATTAAACAAAATAAGAATTTAAGAAATTATAAGATCTACTTAATAATATTATTAGAAAATATATTCAACTTCAACCTACTTTGAAAGAGGCCCATTGCTCATGTTCCACCAAACCACAAACAGCCACAAAAACTGTAGCAGCTAATAGAAATACCTTCATTGTAATGTTTTAACTGATTCAAGAGTATACCAATATTTATTTATATAATAAAGTTCAGTAGACAACCAATACAGAATCTATTTAAATATATGTAATATTTTTCTCATTTGAAGTGTTAGATAAAAAATTTCAATACCAACTCGATTTTTATCATAAGGTAATTCACCACTAATTAATCGCCCACGTTTTTGTCAATGTGATTTATAGTATCATCAATACCATATAATGCTTTAATGATAATTTGTACCCATTTTTTTAATAAAGCATAATATTAAATAATGAATAATGAGTACAAACCAAAAAGTTTGTGATAACCTAACCGTTAAGACTTTGGGGGGCGTTTTATTTTGCATGAAACTCTTAACCTACCAGTTAATTTTCAATATTTTCATTAAACGATTCTGCAAATATCAGCTGTGATGTATTAATTTTTATAACGTTACAACTTTGCCATGTTTATGGTGTTGGACGCGCCAAAATTCCAAAATATTTGACAGACAATATTTTTTTCTATTTTAAATTAAAAATACTTTGTTTAGATCATTAATTTTCCTTGTGCATTAAAGCAAAGAGTTTCTGTGGGATCAGAGAAAAAAAACGCCTTCTTTCCAGAATCTTCCAAACAAAACATTTGTCCGACTCGACATAAGGAACATATATTCAAAGTCTTAACGGTTACTTTAGAGCAAACTTTAATAGGCGTGGGTGCGAGGCCTATAATGGCCTTAAAGACCCATGGCTTTAAAATTTACAACTATCTTTCTCCACTTGTTCATGACAGTCTTTTTCCAATTATAGATTCCCACTTTCCTTAAGTCCTCTTTACATATCTCTATCCTCTTCTTTTTTTTTCTCATTCACCCCTTAATAGAGATCCGTTGGCCCATCTTTAGCCCCAAAGTAAATATTGTTAATAATAATAATAGTTATTCCTTATTGCCCAACAGCAAACGCCATTTACAGGACAATATAATTACTACTATTATAAAAGTAGATTTACATAATTGTTTTGTTCCCGAAACCAGTTCCTAACTTGTTATGAACATACTGGGTTGCGCAATATAAAATAACTCTCCATTATTTTTTACTGCGCAGACTCCTGATCCATTATTTCTTAACTGCGCAACTCAGTATGTTCATAACAAGTTAGGAACTCAATTCGGGAACAAGCATAATAGTATTGACTTGATTTGTCTAAAATTGCTTGGGATGTATATCTTACGTTGTCCTGAGAAGTGGTGAATTAGGAAGGATATTAGTGATCGCATTGTTTAAGTAAAACGTAGTCCTTTATCTAGAATCAATTCTAGGATCATAAAAATGTACTTGACCTAGATGGTTTGAAGAATCTATAGAGTTATGTACCAATTTATAGAGAGACGCCAATCCTAGATTTATTATTCTGAGTTGTAAGAAATGGATATTGAAACGATGTTCCAGCACAGACTGCTCAATCCCTCTTGAATGGTACATTCCATTAAGCCTACTTGATAAAAATTTAAAGAATCTGCATTGAACTTCTTTCAATAAATTTATATGCACTCGATATTGTGGATCCCAAACAACGGATACATATTCTAGTTTGGACCTTACCAGTGCGGAAAACAGCGTTTAAGAGCCGTTTCGTTGAAAAATGATCTGAAATTTCTTAAATTAAATACCCGCGCTTTAGAGACAATATTATTTATCTGATCAAATCTAACTCCGAGATCCCGCATCTGCGTAACCCTTGTTAAGCATATGTTACTTATCTGATAGCCGTATAATATTAATTAGTGTTTGCAACCAAATGTACAATCTTTACATTGACCTAAATTTTGTAAAGAAGTGACATTTGCATGAATTTTCAGATCATCGGCAAATAATTGATATTTGCATTTAATCTATGTTGAATGATTTATAAATATAATAAAGATTCTAAATTGGACCCTTGAGAGTAGTATATTCTGGAAGAAAAAATATATTGTGGTCAATCGTTTCAAAAGTTTTGAACAAATCAGTGTATATTACATCAACCTGTTGTCTGATATCTAAAGCTTCAGCTATGTACTATGATATTTGTGTAAGAGTGGAAATGGTGGATGTTTGTTACATGAATCCATGCTATTTGGTTGAAATAAAATCGTTAGCTTGAGCATAACGCTCAAGTTAACTTTAGCAAACGGTTAGCAAACCACAAGTAATCATCGTATTTCGGATGCAGATAATTTTGTGCAGTCTAAGCAGATCAAATTTCTCACAAAAAGTAAAAAAAGATAAAATAAGTTTATGACCACTTTTTCTTTATCAAGTTTATGAAAGAAGTGCATTGTTGCAAAATTAAACTGTTACAGTTTAATAGAAAACACTGTATTGTTTATATCTTCACGTAGAGGGTAGATTTAGCTGTTTATTCTAATCTTTAAAATCTGCTTGTAAACATCTCGTCTTATTAAACACAAAAATAAACCGTAAGTATATATGCTGTGCATTTAAAACATTGAAAAAATTAGTGTCGTAGAAAAGTATAGTACATTAATCGAGTTCTGTACACTCGCAGCATTACGTTACTCGCTGCTGTGACATCTCCAAATATTTCATCTACGTCTTTAATAACATCCACTAATGACCAATCTTGATCACATGCCGAAAATGGAGCTATTGCTAATCGGTAACTTTTACTTTCCCGGACCCATCAAAGGGAAAGTAAGGTGAAAGAGCAAAAAAAAATCGAGATATCGATGGAATTATCCATTTTGAAGTCCCCCAAGACGATTGAAACCATTTCCAGCGTATGGTCTATCTGTGTGTCTGTGTGTAATCTTCCACGATAACTGCCGAACCGTTTGACCAATCAAGCGGGAATTTGGTATGGAGGGTTGATGTGTGCCTAGAATGCGACCATTAGATTTTGGTTGAAATTGGTACAGTAGAAGGTCCTCAAGACCGACATTGATTAAATACACATGTAACAATTTTTTACTTTTTTTAAATTTTAAGGACAAACAATACACTTTAGTACAAAATGTTGTAGTACAAAGTTTTAGAGCATAAAATTCCCTATGACTTTTGTTTTAATCGTTTTCCAGAATTTCCAATAGTTGCGCCACTAGAGGGAGCGTGAAAAATGTGCATGTAGGTTTTCTCTAGTTTTTCTTGATTTTGAGGACAAACAATACATTTTCGTGCAAAGTGTTGTGGTACGAAGTTTTAGAGCATAAAATTCCCTACAACTATTTTTTTAAGCTTTTTCCAGAATTTCCAATAGTTACGCCACTAGAGGGCGCATAAAAAATGTGCATGTATGTTTTCTCTAGTTTTTCTTGATTTTGAGGACAAATAATGCATTTTAGTGCAAAGTTGTAAAGCATCAAATTTTCTTTAACTCTTATATTTAAATTTTTATCGAATTAATCATGGTTTCCACGCTAGATAGTAGATGGGGAGAAAAATACAAATTTATGATTTTCCGTTTTTTTTTAATTATGCTCTTTAGTGCAAAATGTTTCAGTGCAAAAGTTGTATTGCATAAAATTCCCTACAACTATTGTATGAAAATTTTTCCCGAATTCCCAATAGTTTTCACACATGATTTTAGGAGATCCTAATTGTAGCAGTGTGATATACAACGTGCGCATGCGCAGCTTATGTCATTATCAACATTGAAATATCAATTCGGCTCGCTATTTTTAATGTGTTCCATAAATTATTGTAATGCTTAGTATTTTGTTATTAAAATAATAATAATAAATAACATATTCTCTACGGTCGAGCCGGAAAAGTTATGGGGTGACACAGCCGATTTTTTTTCTATCTAAATATCGTGTTTGAGTGATGCATAAAACAATCTTCCAAAAATATCTTCCCAGATTTTAATTTCTTTAACACTTCCACGAACTTGAACTTTTTTGGTGTTTTTAGCAGCAAAATGTACTACTCTTTTTTTTATCATGGCTACATTGATTCAAGTAATGAAAATTCCCAAAATCGTTTTTTTCATTTTTTAGAAATATGCAGCAGTAACATTGTCGGTCAATCGGTTTAATGGGATCTATATTTCATTTAAACAAAATAAAAAAAAATAGATTATTGGTAATCAGTGAACGTGTGGTCACGAAACTGACATTTTCAAATCTTCGGACAAACAATTCGTTCGAGAAGGTTACCATCTAATTTTAAAATTGTTTTTTTTACTAATTGTGAAAAAATCATCTGGTTTGTAGTAAAATTGCTATAAGTCGTTATTTTACCGACTTATAGGCGCTGGACGCGCACAATTTTTTTCGAACAAAGTTAAAAACAAAGTTCTAGTCCTACAGTTAGAGTATCATTAAATTAACGGTTTTCGCGGCAAAAATAGACTCGACATATAATGGAACCTCACACGAACTTACAAAGGAGCGGGAGCTACTTTAGGAGTAACTTTTCTCTTGATTTCAAGAATAGGTACACTGACAGGAGACGAGGCGGTCAGTCCAGTACGGCACGCGACTGTATCGTTCCAAGTGACAAAGATATTAAACAATAATTTTGACTTGAATCATTTTCTTTATGAGACTTAGTGAGTGTAAATACTTTATCTCTGTAATAACTGAAATACGAGGGGTCAATCCAGGACGGCACGCGAAACACTTATTTATATTTATTTTATTATGAAACGTGATTCGCATAAATAATAAGTTTGAACATATTTAATTATGAGCTCTAATAGCAGCGTGACATAGTGCCCGTTAATGGTGCAGTGGGCCCGGGATTGGAATCCAACATATTTTTTTTTAACACAGGCTGGATTTAAATAGTCAAGGCTCCTTTTAATAAAATAAATATATTTTTTAAATACATAGGCTCGATTGAGATAGTCAAGACTTCTTTTAATAAAATAAATTTAAATATAAAGAAAATGATTTAAGTCACATCTGTCAAAATTATTTTTTAATATCTTTGTCACTTGCAGCGCTACAGTCGCGTGCAGTCCTGGATTGACCGCCTTCTGACAGGAGTACATTTTAACGTCAATTAAAAAATTAAAATATTACTAACAAATATTTTAAAAGTTTTATTTAAATATTTAACAATCTTAAGCAATCTACAACTTGTAATAAATGTGGTGACAAAAATTATTCTTTTGTGATAGATTGTAAATTAATTTTTGTACCTCACATGTCTGCGTGTGTGTGTTAGGATGACAGGATGTGGTAGTAATGATAACTCAAGAATCTGATGTGGCCACCACATGACCTCTCGCCATTTTTGAATCAAAAATTTACAGGTTGACACAAAAAAATATGAAAAAAAATTATATTTTTGTAAATCTGGCAACAATGGCAAAAGTTTCGAAAATTTTAATGAGATGAAAATAAACTGTAGGGTATACAAAATATATGTGTAAAACTTTATTGCCGTTTTGTATAATAATGGCGTCATCACCCATAGCAACTGCCACTTCCGGTTGTGCGATTGTCACCAAAATCTAATCAGATCTAATCTAGGGTATCAGAATCCTGTATGCAAAATTTCAAATTTTTTTATTCAGTAGTTTTTGAGTTATCGTTACTACAACATCCATCCAAACACACACGCACACACACTAACACACACACACACACACACTAACACACACACACACTAACACACACACACACACACACACAGACATCATCGCGAAAATATTAAAATCGTATTCTAGGGACCCCAAAACGTGTTTATCCATTGAAAACTCACTACCCAATTTTTAGCATGATTCCTATACCTCTCTTATCTGAAGGGCGAGAGGTAAAAAGCAGGCATGTCAAATGACAAGATGAAAGTATGGTTATGTTACATTGAACTCTTGTCTCTTGTCAGACTTGTCCAACACAGAATACGTTTTTAATGACAAAACAAGCACAATGTTATAATCATTAGAACACTTCTGTACTGATTTACAGAATGGTTCGCAGAATTGTGAAACATGTAATGGCTACAGAATCTGTATACTTGTGTCCGTAAAGTATGGAACAAATTCATTTTTAGTAAAACACTCCCATTTTGTTTCAATTTTCGGATTACTCTAGCTGAGCTGATACCAAAAATGTATCACATGTTGATTCCAATTGGTACAGGGTGGACAAAAGGTAAATGTATGGTCTGGAATTGTAAGAAATCGAATCATCGGACCCTACTTTATCGAAGGTAATTTAAACGGGGCAAAGTACCTTGAGTTTTAAGGGGGTATCTCGTACCTACTTTACGTAATTTGTTTCGCAGCAGACGTAATCCTGGAGATTTCGATGAAACCTTATGGTTTCAACAGGATGGTGCATCTCCACATTATGCTGTAGATGTTAGAAGGTACCTAGATGAAATTTTTCCGAACAGGTGGATTGGTAGACGTGGACCTATTGAATGGCCAGCGAGGTCACCAGATTTCAATCCTTTGGATTATTTTATGTGGGGCCATCTGAAGAATGTTGTGTATCAAACGAAACCAGCAAATATTCAAGAATTAAAAGAGTGAATTCGGACAGCAATAAACAATATTTCTCAAGACACAATAAACAAGGTTCAACAAGAATTTGTACACCCTTCGGGTTACTGTCAAATACAGCAAGGGCTGCAGTTCGAACATTTATAAAGTCATGTATTTCATCATATTCTGTCCGATAGACAATAAGTATTTTTGATAATATTGTTAATTTAACTAATAAAGAATGTTACGCGTTACTTTATGAGCACACACAAAACTATTGTATTTTTGTCCACCCTGTACCAATTGGAATCAACATGTGATACATTTTTGGAATCAGCTCAGCTAGAGTAATCCGAAAATTGAAACAAAATGGGGGTGTTCCATTTAAAAAAAATGACGGTGACTTCATTACTCGAAAGTAATTCACCCTGTATATTAGATTATTATTTTAAAATACGGTAAATTAAAATCAAAAATCGACGTGTTTCAGGATTATTTCTTAAAATGGCATGTTTAGCTAAAAATGAATTTGTTCCATACTTTACGGACACATTGTATGTTGTTCTTAAAGAGTCTGCAGCTTACATAAGCTACATACATATTTACGATACATAGGTGTTTCGCTGAATAGCACCATAAGATTTTTTTTTCTTTTATATGTACCACAATTGTTGTAAATTATTAATGAACTCATCAAATACAAAAAAAATAATCATCTAAACGCAAAACACTCTTAATGAAATCTTAAACACATTTAAATACATCCATACGCACCTTAAACTTAACCTTATTTCCATTGTCATACTTACATTTGACAATAACCTTCTACCTTTCAATCTCAGTCAACCACAATACATACAATAACAGAACTAAAACTACACATATAAATAAAAAAACCATATCAATATATATGTGTAGACATTCCGTTCTGGCACGATAGAGGTCGCAATTTTAGTCCAATCGACACCAAATTAGGTAAAAAAAAATTTTGGGACAGTAATTTATTACGTATTGCAAATGGGCATTCTACCTCTAAGGGGGTAAGAATTGCAGGGGGTTGAAATGTTAAAAAATTCAGATCTCCGCCATTTTTGAAAATATTAAAAAAGACCATTGTAATTTTTTATGCTCTGCATGATTATTATAAAATTAATTTATCTGAAACTTTTTTTCATTCGACCCACGGGGATGGACCTGGAGGAGGTTGAAATTTCAAAAAATTTATTTCTCAACCATTTTCAAAAATTTTGAAACAGGTCACAAGAGTTTTTTTGTGTTCTAATTATTATAAGACTAATTTGTCAGAAACTCTTTTCAATCGGACCTAAGGGGATGGAACTGGAGGGGGTTAAAATTTCAAAAAATTCGTATCTCCGCTATTTTTAAAAAATTTGAAACAGGTCATTAGACTTTTTCATGTCCCAATTATTATAAAATTTATTTGTTTGAAACTTTTTTCGATCTGACCATATCGTGAAGTGGGGAAGGATGAAAGTCTCAAATTTAGACAATAGAAATCTACCTCCCCTGTCGACCATACCGACAGGAATTTTTTTGTATTCCAGTCTGTTGGGAACATGGGCCAAGATTTCACTAACGGTTTTACTGTACGAAGTTTATCTGTTGAGGTTTACCGCGCAGGGCTTTTTCTATTTTTGAATAAGTATATATTGGGTTTTTTTGCAGTAGAAAATTAGAATTTTGCTTTTTGGAAGCAGTTCTTTAAATCGTGTAAAATTATGTTACTAAAATCTATAATAAATAAACACTTGATACACATATTTTTTTTGACTTATTTAATTTTTATCGTAAAATTACATGTTAACAGGTGTAGGATGTACAACAGTAATTTTAACAAAATCCAGTTTCAAAAATTAAATTAAATAAATAACTAGTTTATTAAAGAGTCGGATATACTGCTTCGAGTAACATACCACATACATTGCCCTTTTGACGAATTCTGATAAAACCATCCTCACCCCAATCAGTACCCCATGAATTCTTTACTATCCAATAATCAATTCCTCCTTCAGTACCATAACCAACAACGAGAACAGCATGATCCAAGTAACCGTGTTTTTGGCTACAGGCATTAGTATAAAAAATACCTTTTGAGTAAGATTGCATGTAATCGGCATTGATGCATATAGAAATGGGTCCAACAGTTCCTAAAAAAAATATGAAAATAAAGAAAAGTGTTGTGTTTAAAATAATAAATAGTTAATTTACTAGCTTGATTCAATTTTACCAATTTTGGTTTTTGACTATAAACTTACCGACAGCAACTTTTAAAGCATCTTGATCCTGTTCAACTCTTTTGTATCCTGTAGTTTTTATAATACTTGAATTATCCGATCTGATACATTTTCCATCAGAAGCTGTGTATTTATAAGATTCTTCTGACTGAACACCATTATCAGTAACATAATTTATTGCGTCGGTTGGCCATGCACCATTACATCCTCCAAGACTGTAGTCGCTACCACAATCTATCAATTCCTGTTCACTCAATGGAATTTTAACGTTATTTATTATGGCGTTTTGACCTTCCACTGCTCCAAGCTAAAATGTTTTAATTTGGGAATTTTAATTTTGCTGACAAATATCAATAATTGTTCATTTTAGGCTGCAAATCATTTATCCATTTGGCATATAAATATTATGTTGAAGAAAATCGTCATCAGTAACCAAACTACACTTTTTTAACACTCTACGTATATTATGCTAAGTTAGCATCGTCAGGTGATAAACATGAACTCCTGATGATGTTAACATAGTTTGCGAAACGTACGTAGAGTGTTAAAAGAGTGTAGTTTTAGTTAGTTGTGACTATATTCTTTAATAATGTTAAAAACCAAAGGTTCAAAATTCCTAATTAAAAAAAATAAATATTAAGTAAAATTTATTAAGAAACGCAATTTTAGATAAGTCCTATTCCCAAATGTCCCGAAAATTTGAAATTATGTCATAGGTTTGGCGAATAAAATACATCTTTAATTCAGCAGCAGGTTGACCGCCCTAGCTCAATTCATAAGCGAGCGTAATGAGTCTGACCGCGTTAGTCGATCTACTGATTTGTTCCTTAGTTAAACAAATAAGTATTATCTAATTTTTTTAGTAAAATACTTACTGTACTGAATGCCCAGCATGCTCCACACATATCTTGATCCTGTATAGGCAATACAGCTCCTTTTTCCCTCCAATCAATTGAATCTGGAACTACTACATCATCTGAAAATTTTTCATAAGGTGCTGTAACTTGAGGCTTGCTAGGTAACTGACGACTAAGCATCTCACTAAACTCCTTCTGGCTTAAATCAGAAAACTTGTTAATTCCTAATGAATAAGTAACTTCTCCTTTTTGGTATCTTTCATTATGATCGGCAATTTTTTTTAAATTTTCGCTGAATATTTGGAAACGAAGTTTTTCTTCGACAATATTATTGTAAACTTTTACGTGTTTTTGCTGTAAAAAAAGTAAATTAAACAAAATAAGATCTACTTAATAATGTTAATAGAAAATGTATTCAACTTTAACCTACTTTGAAAGAGGTCCATTGCTCATGTTCCACCAAACCACAAACAGCCACAAAAAATGTAGCAGCTAATAAAAATATTTTCATTGTAATGCTTTAACTGTTACTATGAGTCCAGAATCTTATTTATATACTAAATTTATGTAGATAACCTAAACAGAAGCAATTTAAATATATTTAATAATTTCCTCATTTGAAGTGTTAGATAAATAATTTCAATACCATCTTGACTCTTATCATAACTAACTAATCTCCTCCTTTTTTGTCAATGCTATTTAATATCATCAATACATGTCTTATATGATATGCCATAAATGAATGATACACATTTTTTTATAAATTTGAATATTGGAATGTAACTAAGAATAATGAATATAAACTAAAATAAATATTATTAAAAAATAAAAAACAGAAGATTATTCATACCCAAATGTGGTAAATTATTCAATGAATATAAAACTCTAAGGTCATACCACAATATTTATTCTCAAGTTGTAAACGAAAATCAAATACGGTGCTACATTTTTCTGCCAAACAATGGCCATCATCAGGTCTATAATACAAATTACAAAATTAGACATGCAATTAGAGCAAAAAAAACATTAAAGTTACTTACAAAATAGATATATCGTATTTACAGTATATTCAAAAGGTTCAAATAATAATGGTTTGAAAATTAACTTAAATTAAATAAGTTTTATACCAATTTTTTTTTGAAAATTGAAAAATATCAAAACCAGCAAAATCTCTCTATGCTGGAGGAAATATTAGTATAAATAAACATCAAAGTGCATCCTCGATGCACTAAGAAAATTAAAATTGAAAAAGTTAAATTAAATTTTATGCGGCAACTAACTAACACAAATGACAACTCAAGTGACAATTGAATTTGAAGTGACAGATAATTAGAGATGTTTCCCCTAGTATGGAGTGATTTTGATATTTTTCAATTTTCAATTTTCATTTTTGTAAAAGGTATTTAATTTGAGTTAGTTTTCATACCCTTGGTTTTTTGGACCTTTTGGTATAAAATTATTAATATTTTAAGCGAGGGAGTGACCATAGACGATTTTAAAAATATCCCGTTACCTGCCTCTAGATCTCATTTAAAAATCCCCGAAAAAAAGAAGACTGATATTAAAAATATGCTCCCCTTGCTCCACCCTGAAGCAAAATTGTACTTCAAAATTATAATTCCCACGTTTTGACTTGCTACTTTATTGGCTCATTTTCCACTAAAACCAAAATGCAATTTATTTTAAAACTAACTTTGTGGTTTTTAATTTTTTTAAACTTGTTAATTTGATTTATGATGGGCCCAATATGTTATACACTGAATGTTGTGTAACAAATAAAAATTGTGTTTCATAAAAGCTATTTTTCCTTCCTCCTGACAAATTTTAGATTTGGCACTTTCGTTTTGGAAATGTCGTTTTCTAAATCTGTTATCCGGATAGGCCAAATTTTTGTTGTTTTCTTATTAAATCTAGAACATTTTATAAACTGGTTAAAATTTGGGAATGGGGAAATTGGGGATGTTTCTTCTATAATTCTCAAGTAAATAGTGAGAAAATTTAACTACCCTCAACTATCTCAAATCTCCAACGTCTGCCATCAGAAAGACAACAGAAAATAAATGAAGAAACTATCAGATATTTGTATCTGTAAGCTGGGGAGGATGGGTCGCTCCACAAGTGGGATGTCCCACAGTACTTGAACCTCATTAGGCCCATTGTGCATCCTCCTTAGTAAGTGAGGACTTAGCTCGTCAGCCAGCCTACAGTTTTTATGTAGTTGACAACGTCGCCAAGAGGTGTCTCTCTTATGTTGGCCGGTGTTAGCCAATACTCACCAAACATAGTTTTCCTAATGGACGAGAGTGTCTGGCAGTCTTCTTGTTCAAACCCCCTGCAGAGTGCGGTCTTTGACATCTCCATGTTGTTGAGGGTAATTCACGAGGTCCTTGGCAACTCTGTAGCTTCTTGTTTCATCCTATCTTTCCTTGAATTTTACAAAAGAGTAAAGGAGTCAGGTCAAAATAGTTTTTGGTTGACTGCTTTCTTGGCCAATGAGTCAGCGAGACGGTTACCTTTTGATGTGGCATGGCCTTGGATCCATTTTAGTGTGACCACATTGTTGATGGATGCTTCAACCAATACTTGGTGACATTCTAGTACTAACCCTGAGCAAATTCGTGGCTGGTCCAGGGTGGGTAGTGTTTGTCTACTATCTGTACAGATAAGCATATTTCTACCAGTGATGTTATTTCTTCTGATTTTTTTGCTGCTATTAGGATACCAGTGTGCTCCGTTTGAGCTACGCTGGCACTATTTCCCATAGCCCATTGTATGTTTAGGTTTAAGGATCTTTAGTATATCACGCACCCTGAACCTTGTTTTGTTTTTAAGTCATCCGTGTAGATATGAATCATATCTGCCGCATCCGGCTCTTCTGTATATTTTGTGATAATTTTGTAGGCCTTGTGGAAAGCATGCGCAAACTATAAGACATTATGGAAAGATTTAAAAAAAATTGTTTTACCAGGAAAAAAACACAGTGATTCTAAAGTAAAAATATGTACAAAAAAAAAGAAGAGTATTAACTGGCAACTAGAATAGTGCACTGAAAGGATAGAAGAATCATTTGAAAACATTACAGAATAGATTAGAAGAAAACTAAATACGAAAGAAGATCTACAAAGCATATAGGCCTTCAAAAATAAAAATATTATTGTATTAAAGTTAATACAAGATATACAATTTTTTTAATATAAAGAATATCCATATGGAGTTGTTAAATGAAACAATCAAAAACGCTATTTATGAACGAAATTCGGTTTAAAGAAAGACAAAGCAGCAGATGCCAGCAACCCCAATCACTAGAAGATCCACCGAAAGGAACGAAGAGTGTTGGCGTTGTGGCCAGATGAGATATGTGAAAAGCCATTGTAGAGAGGCGCGGCCCGGATCTTTTGTTTTAGATGTGAAAGAGAAGGAATCATGTCCCGTGACTGCCTTGTCCGAAGTCGGAAGAACCGCTAGGACGCTGCCAAGAAATGAGACTACACTTTTTTACGTTTCCCTAACAATGTTAGCATCATCAGGTGTTGATGATAAAAGAAATATTAAACCTACGATCTGGCTATTTTTGTGGTCATAGTTATTTCTGAGATTGCGCAGTAAAGGAAAAGAAGGGAGGCAAACAGAATAATGATAACGACAAACTTTATTTACGGCGGATTGGAATCACCGTTTTTGCGGTTATATGGACACAGAAGTTGTCTCTGAATGGCAGTTTTGCTAACGTCAGTTTGTTATTGTAACCTCAAAATTTATGCTATAGTTCTGATTTACACTTTTAGTCGAAATCTAATTCTCTCAGTATAATTTTGCAAAACATCTGAATATTTTACTGCCTTCTTACTAATATATTAATATTTTCTCCATTTTTAAGGAAAAAATACAAACAGCGAAATTTCACTAACTGCGTTTGAACGAAAGTGCCCACAAAATACAAAAAAGTTTGTATGACTTTAACCAAAGAGACATTTTTTGACGTGCATGATCAGCAACAAAATGTTACTGTTACTATAATTCAAGAGTATACCAATATTTATTTATATCCTATAATTAAGTAGATAAAAAATTACAGAAGCCATTTAAATATATTTAATTATTTTTAGACTTGAAGTGTTTGATAAAAAAATTCAATAACAACTCGATTTTTATCATAAGGTAATTCACTTTCTCAATCTTATTTATAATATCGTCAATACTAGGTATACCATGTTTTAAAGACAATTAATACCCATTTTCCCATGAATCTGAATAAACAAAATAAGTCATAGACTGTGTAACTAAGAATAGTATTAAATAATGAATATAAACCAAACTATATATTATTATTATTAATAATAATAGTTAATTCTTTATTTCCCAACAGAAAGCGCCATTTATAGGACAATATTTAATAAATATAAAACTTAGTTATTGTAAAAGTAAATTTACATAATAGTATTGAGGATGAATTCCATCAAGTCTACCTGATAAAAATTTAAGGAATCTGCATTAAACTTCTTTCAATGAATTTATATGACTTTGATATTGTGGATACTAAACAATGGATACGTATTTTACTTTCGATCTTACCAATACGAAAACAGCGTTTGTAGAGCCGTTTCATTGGAAAATGTTCAGAAAATTCGTAAGTTAAACTTTACATTTATCTAAATGTTGTAAAGAAGTAACATTTGTATACATTTTCTAATCGTCCGCCAATAAATGATATTTGCATTTCATTGATGTTGAAAGATCGCATTAATGAATAACAGAAATAATAAAGGTCCTAAATTGGAACCTTGAGGGCGGTTCATTCTATAAGAAAAACCATTGTAAGCGTCAAAATGCCTCCTGTTAAATAAATATAATTTAAACAATATAGCATGAGAGAAGCACTGAAACCAAAATTATTTATATTATTAATATTGTGGTAAATCCTTTCAAAATTTAGAAGAAATGAGTCCCAGAATAAAGGGTACAAAATCGGCGGTAGAATATTTATTTAATTTTAAGACAAAAAGTCTTAAGCAATCCATTCTCTAAATTGAGTATTACAATTACCAAACTTACAGGGTGTTATATTTTTAGAAAAAATAACATTATTTTGTATAATTGCAAGTCAGTTTGGTATTTCTTATGGAATTTTTTTTATTGGTATATATTAAATATAAAAGTTATTGTTTTATTTTTTATAGACATTACCATTTTTTTGGCATGTAGGGAGAACCTCCAGTTATTATAGTGTTAATTTTTATTTCTTGGGTTTGTATTCATTATTTCTTAAAATTTATACAAACAGTCATTTTCATTACTAAATTATAAAAAAATAACTTTTGTAATTACTGAACTTTGAGTGTGTGTGAAGTTAGTCTCCCATTTTTCAAATTTTAATATTTTGAAAGTTGTTAGAAATTGTTGTAGGTTTGTACCACATTGTTGCAGAAAATTATTCCTTAAACTTAAATACAAAGGCCGGAAAACTCAAAAACCCATTTTAAAAGCTATCCCCCATTATTTTTATTTCGATTTTTTTTCTATTGCACCAGATTGTTCTAGTTGTTCTGAACATTGTTCGAAATTTTCATGTCTTAAAAAAAATTATTTTAAACCCAAAATCAATAAAACCTATTTGTATCTAGCTCCCCATTATTTTTTTTCGAAGTTTTTTTTTGGCATTGTTACAAATTTTCATGTCTTAAAAAATCATTTCAAGCTCAAAATCAATTAAAACAATTTATAGCTATATAGCCTCCCATTATTTTGTATTCGATTTTTGTTTGTTGTACGAGATTGTTCTAGTTGTTTTGAACATTATTCCAAATTTTCTTGTCTTAAAAAAATTATTTCAAACCGAAAATTGTTTCAGTTATTCTTAGCATTCACTGTATATTGAATAATATACAGAGTGTTTCATTTAAAAAAACAAAGATTTTTATAATTACAATTTTGAAATTTTAATCTTATATTATAAACACCCTGTACATATTTAAATAATTATGAAATTTGGACAAGGTACATCCATATCTAAACTAACTTTAAACAAAGTTTCATTTTCAAATTCGGAAAATACATGAATTTTTGAATGATTTTGAAATGTAGAAAATTTAATAAAAATTTGAATATCTTTGCAATGCAGCATTCGATTTAAAAAAATAAAATATTGTCATAAAGGCCACCAAAGTAGTAATCTAAAAATGTAAAAATATATAGTTCTAGGGATTTTCGAACCAAATAAAACAGTTTTTTTTTCATTTTTATATCTTTACTAGTTTCGACGCCACAAACCGCGGGAAGGTAATTGGCCCACCCTGTATATCACTGAATTTGAATTTTAACGTTTTATCTATTTTTGTAATAAAAAAGACAGGTCCGTATTAAAAAAAATAACTTCATGGTGGCCGTAAGAACACTAAACGTCGTATCAATGATTTATTTGTACAGCTTCATAACAAATTTGAGATACAATAAAACTTTCCTTGTCTATTTTTTGATATTTTTTTAAATAAAAATTGTAGGAGTACAAATCCAAAAGAGCATTTTGAGTTTTTCCTGTATAACTTGAGAAGGGCGAAAGCCCCTGTAGATCTTTTTAGACCAACGTAATACTCTTCAAAATAGTTAACTTTTTCCCATTTAACCGCCTCTGTATCTGACGGTTTTTGATATAGCTATATTATTCCTTCCAATTTTAGACATCCAGTATACTCGTCTGGCAGATTCTTGCAACCGCTGAAATATTCTGGCTGTTTACATATACTTTTTAAACAACTGAAAGAACATACCCTCAAAATTTTAGCCTTGTGGGAGCAGGTTATGAATTACTATCCCGATGACAACTTTGCTATGGTCTGGCACATACTTGCAACCCTCAATGGTATATTGTTTAACAAGTGTTGAAAATAGCACTTTTCACACGCATGTGACGGTTTGTGGCACGAGCCTGAAAGGCGAGTGCCATAAGTCACAAAGTGTGAAAAGTGCTTTTTCACACGAGTTACACACTATACTTTTCCTACTGCTGCCACTTTATTTTCTAAATTTGCAATAAATTTGAATTTATTTTAATGAGAAATGAGAACTGTCAGTAGTGACAGTGTCCGCATGCTAGATTTCATCTCAATTCATTGATATATGTTATGTTATTATGAGTAGTTGTATTGTCATTTTACTTTGGACACGGCGTGTGTAAACGTTTACGCACGCTGTTTGAAATTAACGTTTTTCGAGGCAAGTTGACAGTGCGTTTTTGTGTATTTTCTAAGCAGCCGTAGGAAAAATGGGTTGTCAATTTTTTTTTACACTTAAACATATGTAAATTACAACATATTAAAAATGTAGCCTTGTGGGAGTAGATGTTTTTTTTTTTTTTAACTATGTTAATGGCACTGGCAGAGCCAACAGGCCAATCTCTGTTTTAATTATCAATTATTAATATCAATCTATGCTTAAATCCTATATTATAATATTCTTATATAATATACTTATCTAGTACTAAGTTAATTACTGCCCAGTTGTTCTGTATATTTAAATATATATATATTTTTTTTTTGGATTGTTTTTTTTTTAATTTTTTTTTTTTTAATTAATTATTTAGTTTTTTGTTTTTTCTCTTTTTTGGGAGTAGATTTAAAACATTTTTTTTTCATTTTCGAAAATTTAAGGGATACAACTGCAAGAACGGTATTTTCTTAATTGACTGATAATAAAACATCGTTTAAAATTTTTTTAGCTTTGTGGAAACGGGTTAGTCGGATGGTTCGCTAGCTCTCCCACTATAATAACTATTTGTTTGCTTTATTCTTTCCAGTATTATTTCTCATCAAAGGGAATTAATAAAAAAAATCTGATGTGGCCAGCACATGACCTCTCGCCATTTTTGAATCAAAAATTTACAGGTTGACACAAAAAAGTATGAAAAAAAATTATTTTTTTGTAAATCTGGCAACAATGGCAAAAGTTTCGAAAATTTTAATGTGATGAAAATAAACTATATGGTATACAAAATATATGTGTAAAACTTTATTGCCGTTTTGAATAATAATGGCGTCATTACCCATAGCAACTGCCACTTCCGGTTGTGCGATTGGCACCAAAATCTAATCAGATCTAATCTAGGGTATCAGAATCCTGTATGCAAAATTTCAAATTTTTTTATTCAGTAGTTTTTGAGTTATCGTTACTACAACATCCATCCAAACACACACACACACTAACACACTAACACACACACACACACTAACACACACACACACAGACATCATCGCGAAAATATTAAAATCGTATTCTAGGGACCCTAAAACGTGTTTATTCATTGAAAACTCACTACCCAATTTTTAGCATGATTCCTATACCTCTCTTATCTGAAGGGCGAGAGGTAAAAAGTATATATTGACTTTTTTCAGTAGAAAATTAGAAACTTGTTTTTTGGAACGAGTTCACTAAATAGTGTAAAAAGTTATAAAATGAAATTATTAACATCTATAATAAATAAACATTTGATTTATAGGTCTTTCTTGGTTTATTTAATTTTTAACATAAAATTAAATTTTAACAGGTATAAGATGTACTATAGTAATTTTAACAAAATCCAGTTTCAAATAACCTTATTAAATTAAATTAATAGTTTTTAAAGGGTGGGATACACCATTTCAAGTAACATACCACATACATTGCCTCGTTTTTGAATTCTGATATAACCATCCTCACCCCAACCAGTACCCCATGAATTCTTTACTATCCAATAATCAGTTCCATTTTCAGTACCATAACCAACAACAAGAAGAACATGATCCAACCATTCGCGTCTTAAGCTACAACCATTAGAATAATAGATGCCTTTATCGTAATTTTGCATATTATCGCCATCGACGCATATGGAAATGGGTCCAACGGTTCCTACAAAAATATAAATAAAATTAACTATTTTGTCTAAAATATTAAATAAATAATTTACTAGCTTCCCACCTGAATTAATAAAATGTCAGCTAAAGTGACACTAATAAAAGTTTCTGAATGATTTAATTTTACCAATTTTATTTTTTGTTTATAAACGTACCAACGGCAACTTTTAAAGCCTCTTCATCCTGTTCAACTCGTATGTATCCTGTAGTTTTTACAACACTTGTATTATCTGTTCTTCTACATATATTGTTATGGCCTTCGTATTTATAAGATTCATCTGACTGAACACCATTATCAGTGATATAATTTATTGCGTCCGTTGGCCATGCACCATTACATCCTAAAACACCGTAGTCTCTACCACAATCTATCAATTCCTGTTCACTCAGTACAGTAATATCGTTGTTTATTATGGCGTTTTGACCTTCCACTGTTCCAAGCTAAAATGTTTAATATTACTAATTTTTTTTGACTGCAAAAATTTTATTTTGCTGACAAATATAAATAATTGTTCATTTTATGGTGCAAAATATTTGTCTATTTGGCATATAAATATTATGTTAAAGAATATTAATAGGCTTACTGCCTTAGCCGAGCGTAGTGAGTCTATAATTTACTGACCACGTTAGTCGATCTACTAATTTGTTTCTTAGTTAAAAAAATTAAGTATTACCTAATTTTGTTCTTAGTAAGATACTTACAGTACTGAATGCCCAACCTGATCCACAATCAATATCTTGATCCCTTACAGGCGTTACTGCTCCTTTTTCTCTCCAGTCAATTGAATCTGGAACTACTACATCATCTGAAAATTTTTTAAAAGGTTCTGTATGTTGAGGCTTGCTAGGTAGTTGACGTCTAAGCATTTCACTAAATTCTTTTGGGCTTAAATCAGAAAACTTATTAATTCCTAATGTGTAAGTAACATCTCCTTTTTGGTATCTTTCATTATGATCGGCAATTTTTTTTAAATTTTCGCTGAATATTTGGAAACGAAGTTTTTCTTCGACAATATTATTGTAAACTTTTACGTGTTTTTGCTGTAAAAAAAGTGAATTAAACAAAATAAGATTATAAGAAATTATAAAATATACTTAAAAATATCAATAGAGAATGTATTCAACTTTAACCTACTTTGAAAGAGGCCCATTGCTCATGTTCCACCAAACCACAAACAGCCACAAAAAGTGTAGCACCTAATAAAAAAACTTTCATTGTAATGATTTTACTTTTTCTGTGATTCAAGAGAATACCAGTAATCATTTATATACTAAAATTAAGTAAGCCATTTAAATATATTTACTAATTTCCCCATTTTAAGTGTTAGATAAATAATTTCAATACCAACTCGATTCTTATCAATAGGTAATTCACCACAAATTAATCTCCTACGTTTTTGTCAATGGTATTATTTATAATTTCTTCAATATATGTCTTATATGGTATGGCATGGTTGGATAATATAATTAGTACATATTTTTTCATGAATTTGAATATAGAAAAGAAAACGTAGACAATTATAACCAAGAATGTTAAATAATGAATATAAACCAAAGTAAATATTAATAAACCCAACAAGCTAACAGTATCCAAGTAGCTCAGCTTCGAACAAACTGACAGGCAGACGGTTGTGTTAATTTCGTTACTGAAAATAGTAGGTGGGCGAGCTAAAGTGATCAGCTATCGAGTGCTGAAAATAATAGTCCTAAAAGACAGAAGGACGGACGGAGATTGTAAAAGAATATTGTCACCACTAACCAAAATTACAGTTTTTTTATCACTCTACGTAAGTTTCGCTAACAATGTTAGCATGATCAGAAGTTGATGAAAGACTAAATATTAAATCTGCGATTTAGCTATTTATGCCTACCACCTTCACACTTTAATGTGTTCTGCCGCTAAGCACAGAGGCTTTATTCAATTAATCAGTTGGAAAAATCCCGCCAACGTTATTGAATTAAGCTGTAAGTTAAATTATTTTTACATTTATTCATTTCTATACTTTCAAATGTATCCAATAATCTTTTATTGGGTACATTTTTAAGAAATTTTACTTTCATCTAAAAAAAATTTATGATTATGCTGAAAAGCACGTTCAGCAACAGAATAGAAACCTAGTTTATACAGATATTCTAATTTGTCCAACATACTTTTTGTCACAATCAAAACAATTTGTTTCGTAGATTCCACTTTCTTTCAAATGACTTGTTCTATCTTTTGGGTTCTTTATTATACTTTTCAAAGCATTGTTTGATTGAAAAATTACTTTCAAGCTTGATTTAAGATAGTTTGTAACCCTTTAGTGAGGTATGGGTTATATGGCAGCGAAACAAACTTTCAGCTTGTCTCTCATGTTGAAGAAAATGGTATCATTTATTTTTTTTTAAGTGTATGGTAATTAATTAACTTATAATATATAAATGTACTGGTAATTATTGCTATTGGCATATAGGTTAACACCAAACATTTTGTCAAAAATTAATTCCAGGAGTCAAGACAAGTGGGAATAATTAGACAATAAGTCGAGTGTTTATATAGGGGAGACTGGGAGAGGAGGGTTGAGCCACTTTTTTTTCAGCGACCTGGTTTTCTGTCGTATTTTAGTATAAATTTTTTTACATACTGATTGTTTTAATTACCACATGCACTTGTCTCAAACCTCCTTTATGAAGGCAGGCTTGAGGCAAGCATTAGGGAGGCTTGAGACAAGAGTAATAACGATAATGTCACGAGTTAAAATCAAATTTTTTAAAGAGAGTTAAAAATTGTTTAACCCTTTGATCCTGCAATAATAATAATTAACAAAAA
The DNA here is from genome assembly GCA_963243735.1 of Neocrepidodera transversa. Lineage (NCBI taxonomy): Eukaryota > Metazoa > Arthropoda > Insecta > Coleoptera > Chrysomelidae > Neocrepidodera > Neocrepidodera transversa. Next base: position 31,326,600 of record OY725338.1, on the reverse strand, counting down.
AAATACATAGATATTTGAAAAAAATAAAAGAATACAGCAGTCATAAAAATATTTGCCAAAAAACCTAAAATAAATTTTCATATTTGGAAAAATCCACTGTTCCTCCAGTCGTAATCATTACCACTAATATTTATGACTTTAGCAACGTAATATCGGAAAATCTTTTTGGTAAAAAATCGTACAAGAATATAGTCATCCATATAAACTTCTTGATTCATAAAGCTTTCTTCGACATTTTCTTTTTCAATATATTCCTCAACATCGGTTAACTCACCAGAACTCGAAAAATTGAAAGAATCGTTAGATTGTTTAAATTCCTCAAATTCTTTTTCAATTTGGTCTTTTTCGGGGGTGTCCGTTAAAATCCATATTTTCCCACATTTTCTTCCAGCTTTCTTTTTACGTGGAAGAGCTTTCGGAAATGGCTTTATAACTTCAAGGCTTACAAATGCATTTGGATTATTTTGGGAAGTACTAGGGGCAGCTAAAAGTAAATTTTCGGTAGCCTGTAAAGCTTCAGATGGATCTGGCCGATGTGTAATTTCCGAACTGGTAAAATCACTGTCTGAAAATATAGCTGGATTGTATGGACAAATACTAGTATGTGAAAATCCACCTATTATATTGGCCGGCGTAAAAGCGCGAACGTAAGCACTTCCCACAAGTTCAGGTATTCAGCTGTGCATTGTTGTTGGCCATCCAGTTATCTGCCTATTCATTATAAAACCTTTTAAAAGGCCCGTAAACATTGGCGTTCAAGGGCTGTAACTTAAGTCTAGTATGAGGTGGAATGGTGAGTGGTATTACCCCATTTTCTTTACAAATGTTCAGCCCTTTTGGGGAAATATGGCTATCGTGGTTGTCTAGTATCAGCAGACATTTTTGATTCTCGTTGACTCGAGAATAGTTGATGAAGGGCAGTAAATATTTTTCAAAATTCTCGTGGGTCATCCAACCTGATGGATTAACAAAAATTTGCGAAGAATTAAAGTTTGCTACAAACGATACGATTTCGTTTGATTTAAATTTGTTTACGTTTCTAGATAGTGTCGTTCTATCGAAATTATATTTTTTGGCGACTCTGCGGATTTTACCATTAGTACTACATATTTCCCATACTGCAGTTTCCAAAATTTCAGAATCAGTAGGCAGAGTCGGCCTTTTGATTTCCATTTAAAAGGCAGCTGCAAAAAAATTATTATTGTAGATGATGCAGTGAAAATTGTAGCAGAAGAAGCTAACGATTAATCTACGTTAGCCTTTATTTTTTCACAGGCTTTAAACTGGTAGAGTGAAATATGCATTTAATGTGTTCAAAATGATATTAAATTGATTACTTAAGATACTTAATATGAGCGACGATCGCTTCGTTTTCGTCAATATCCGCTGAAAAACGACATTAACTAAAGAAATTAATTAAAAATGACATTTACCAAATATGACATTGAGAGATTATGGAAAAGATTTTTAGCTTCAGACCGATCCTGATTAATTACGACGTGTTTGACAGTAAATGGTAACTGAGATCCTGCGAACCTTTGGAAATGTCGATTATAACCCATTCGCAATCTTCTGGTACCAATGATGTACGAATTTTCTTGTGAGCGTAGCTCTATAATCTAGCGATATACATTGCTCTCAAGGATTGGGTTCTTAATTTGCTGCACTAAATTTTTCAACATACTTCCTTTTACGAGCAGTGAAATTACTGTGAATTACCCGTCGATTTTATTTATTGATTTTGGTAAATGAACTTTATTATACTTTAACTTACAAGCCACATGAATTTTCAAAATGTTCCTACATTTTTCCAAAATTTAATGATTGAAAAACGTAATTTTATTTCACTTTTACTGTTGCAAAATACACACTTTGGTTCCGAACTCATTTTGGAAGTTTACTAACAATTCAAGAAAAATAAAATTCGACCAGATACATAAGGTAATTACAACTCCAAATTATAAACATCAAACATCATTTCAAGATGTCAAATTTGTCAAGATGAAAGGATGATAATCACCAAAACGATTATACCACGTCGTCAAGGGTATATTCACTTATCAATACATGGTAACTAAGTAGAAACTGCAACTGCTATTGGTTAAATTTATAATGAGTTATATAATCTTCTAAATATTCGTCTTGAAATCTATAGGAAACCTACAACTACTGACTCCTTTATTAACTTTCACTCTAATCACTCCATGTTACACAAGTTCGCTTCCTTCGATACTTTTCTATTCAGATCATTTTCCATTCCTTCTCATATTCGGCTTTTAATTACACAATAATTTTCCTTAAAGTTTATTAATAAGAACACCAGATATTTCTCCAAATTTAGACTGGTGTATCGCAAATAGACAGGTCTTTTTTAAGTCTGCTGCATTTTGTAGTAACATTTCTTATAAAATTTCTAAAGTTTTTTGAAAACATGATATAAACACAGCTTTTAAAACTAATAATAACCTACAATCCTTCATGTTAATACCAAAGACAAAATCCCTCATCTTGACCGCTCAGGGGTTTATAAGCTCTGTTGTGGCGATTTTAATTATAAATCAGAGAAACCTTTAGAACTGTTGATAAATATAAAGACACAGATATTACCAACACTCCTTTCACATATGCTAAACACATTCTTTCTTTCAAAAAATCTTCCTCCTTTGCAGAATTTAAAAATCTTCATGACTGCCTTAAAAGGAATAGACTAGAACTCCTTGAGATGTATGAAATTAATTCCTATCTCCACAATCCCAATGTCATTTGTCTTAACGAACAATTACGCCCTAAAGAGAACCACATTTTGTTATCAAACCGTGTCAGAGACTTCATTTAAGGTTTATTTCTTTTTTTTCATGTATCTACCTTTGGGACCCTGCCTTACCATATTTACTAATTTTATCGATTCCCACATTTTGTTTTTTTCCTTTTCCTCCGTTTTTCTTTAAAGTTACAGTTTCTGTTTCCCCTGGAACCCTTTGTTTATATTTTTAGATTCGTTTTCTAACCTTTCTTCTTTTTCCCATTTGTCAAATGTGACTTGTCAGCCTCCTCTTCTTCAATCTTAGTTTTCTTATTCTGTCATCTTCTTTCTTACCTTGCCTGTACGGAATACTTACATTACCATTTGAAAAAACTGAAAAAACTTAAATGAAGGTTTTTGGAACGTAAAATTTATTTTAGAGCACTAAAAATAAAATTTCTACCTAATTCTATAAAAATCTTCATTCTATTGTCTTAGTACATGGGTAATTTTAAAGTGTTACCGTTAAATCTGATTTATTGAAAAGGGTTGTTCAATTCAAATAGTTTTGGAAAAAAGGTTGTAAACTACAGGAAAAGTATCACACTTCATTTTTTAAAAAATCTGATGTGACCAGCACATGACCTATCGCCATTTTTAAATCAAAAACGGTGTTGTTAAAAATACTTTTAAAAATTTATTTAAATACAAATAGAAATACTTTTTTAAAAATGTATTTAACTGGTATTTTAAATACTTCAATTGACAATGTATTTAAATACAAATACAAATACTTCTTCCTTTTATTTAAAAAGTATTTAAATACAATTAGGGCTTCCATGAAATAATAGATCATAGAGATTAGAAACCCAAGTAACATATAGCTGTTTGCATTATTGGGGAGGAAAGTGCAGTATACATACAAGGGATGAAAAAGCACTTTACTTCAGTGTTATATATATTTTTCCTACTACCCACTTATTAAGCCGTTTTTCATACCTGGCTTTAGATTTTCGTGGTAGTAAAGTTAATGGTCCTATGTAGGCTTGTTTCTTGATATGAGGTTTTTTGGAAATTCAAAATCACTTGAATCGCTCTCCATTTTTCAAAAATTCAATTAAGTTCAACAAATGCAGCGACTTTGCACTCTAAAAGTCTCTATGACAGTTTTATTCTAATTTCAAAAAACGTATCTAAGGATCCTGTCAAAAAACGTGTCTGTGAATCCTGAAGTTGAAATTTTTGCTTAAAAACCTTGAAGTAATATTCATGTTTAATTTTTACCGGAATACAACATACTTAAAATGAGCAGGAGGAAAAGTACTTACGGAGGGAATTATGAGTAATCCTAAGTTTAGGGGATTTTTTGTTTCAAGGTAAAAGAGAAAAGCAAGTGAATGACCTAAAACTTTCCCAGAAATAATGTATTTTAAAATCACAGTAAATACGAATGAAGCTTATATATTTAACTACGCATGTATTTAAATACATTGAAAGTATTTAAAATGCAATTTTAAATAATTGTATTTAAATACTTAACAACACTAATCAAAAATGTACACGTTGACACAAAAAAGTATTAAAAAAGTTGACTTTTTTGTAAATCTGGCAACAATGGCAAAATTTTCGAAAATTTTCATGATACGAAAATAAGGTATATAATCTATACAAAATATACAGTCGGGCCAGCGAATGATTACCCGTGCGTCATCAATAATATTCAAACGAAATTAGTCGAAAAGTTTTAATCAAAATAAAAACTGTCTTGTGTTCACAATCAACGTGCCTACTGCCACCACGTACGTGCAAATATTGGTTTTTACATTAAATTACTAAATACCTATTATAATAATTTCGTTATATTGCCACAACATATTTGGAAGATATTTAAGTATGCAATTGAAAAATATGTGGATTTTAAGGAGATATAAGAACTAAACTCAGATTTAACAATCAATTACAATAAAATATCAAAGAAAATAAAACGATTTAAATATGAATTTTGTTTTGGTAAGATGTAAGATACAATACATAATTAGAATTTTGCACTTGTATTATTTACAATGCATAATTGGTATTTCGCACTTTTATTATTAATAAACAAAGCGTGCAAATAGCAGCTACACAAGGTGATTATATAAATATTTAGGGTTCAAGAACTTTATCGATACCCTGTCATCTAGCAATTCAATAAAGAAAGTGTTATTATTACTATTTTTATTATTTAAAATATAAAAAGCCTTTCATATATGTCATAATATTTGAATACAAAGAAAAATATATTTTTTTCATGTACAACTTAAAAAATACAAATTATTCTTCATCATCACTTTCAGAATCCGATTGGTCACCTAGGTTTATAATTATTTGTTCAACATCTGTGTCACTTAAATGTTGCTCTCGCTCATACCATTTTTCAATGAGTTTGTCAGTATGTCTCACACAATTAGCCCACACTTCAGCGTTACACTTTTCTAGTACTTCGTTCCACATATTTAGAACGTTTTCATCACTATATCCATCTCTGCCAATATATTTGTTATAGTATGTCTTTGCATCAGCCCAAATTAACTCGATAGCATTAAACTCACAATGATAAGGAGGTAATCTTAATACTTCATGACCATGTTCTCGTAGCAATTCATCAATTATATATATATTGATATGGTTTTTTAGTTATATGGGTAGTTCTAGTTCTGTTTTTGTATGTATTGTGGTTGACAGTGATGGAAAGGTGGAAGGTTATTGTCAAATGTAAGTTTGACAATGAAAATGAGGTTATGAAAAAGCTTAAGGTGTGTGTGTGAATGTATGTAAATGTGTTAAGATTGATTTAAGAATGTTTGTTAGAAGATTATTTTTATTGAATGTAATAAAGAGTTCTCAACAATTGTGGTACGAGTAAAAGAAAAAAATCTTAGTGTGTTTAGTCGTTTAAATTTAGAGATAATAAAAAAAAAAATATCTAGTTAGGGGAGGAAAAAAAAAACAAATGAAAAAAAATAATAAACAACGGGTTGAAAAATAATTTTTTTTGGATTGTCATATAAAAATTTTAAAAGAGTTGTCACAATAATTTTATAAAAAAAAAATGTAATTATAAAAAATTTGTAAAAACCAAATCATATCAAATAAAACTATTGTTAAAGTTAAAGTAAAGAATAAAGTAAAAAAAAAAAAAATTGTCAAAAGTTTAAGACAGAAATTTATTTTCGAAAAGATCAATAAGACTGTGAATATGATGGAGATGGTTTAAAATAAGGTCAAAAGAAGCAATTTAAGAAGGATTTTGAAGGAAGATATAGTGGAGAAATAAATAGACGAAACTGATTCGAGGATTGCAAGAGTTGAAGCTGGATTTGTTGGAGGGGTATAAAGAAGAAAAAGTAAACAGGATATAGAATAGTAAAAAAGAAGAACCGAAGAAAATTTTTTTAGGCGCCCAAAATTATAGTTTTTGTTTATATTTTTTTTGTAAAGTTTATTATTTTTTTTTAAAGGAACCTAACCTAAAAGAGAAAAAGAGTTTCAGAATAGCTAGTCCAATATAAATTGTCGCCAGCCAACGTGGGGCAGATTTAGAAGAAATTCCACATCATTTTCATTCGGAAGTATTATCAAAATTGGTAAGATTTTTAATTTTATTTTGTAGCACAATTGTTGAAATTAACCTTTTGATTTGAAACCAATGATATTTGAGTGATTGAAATTTAACGTTGTTTAGGATATAAATTAGAATTATTAAATTTTACATCGGTTTGTTTTACAGTATTTTAATTTGACAGTATTTGACATTTCAAATTAAATTAAAGTTGACATTTGGGATAAAATAAATTTATACGGGGGGAGAATATTATTTTAGTAGAACAAAATTTAATAGTTATCAATAGAAGTGCTAAGTGTTAGTGTTTTTTTTTTAAAAAAAAAAAAAAAAAAATTAATGGAAACAAGAAGGAATACAAGAAGAAACCCTATAAGAGAAGAAGATATAGTTGTTGATGAGGAGTTTCAACATGAAGATATAGAAGGACAAGGAGACATGATAGATGTAGAGACCAATAATGTGACAGAAAATTCTGATGAAAATATGGAAGGGCAAGAAAAAGAACCAATTAAAACAAAAGAACAAGAGACGATTATGGAGATGATGATGAAAATGATGATGAATATGGGAGAAAAATTACAAAATAGTATACAGGAAGCAAGTAAGAAATCAGAAGAAGCAAGTAAGAAATCAGAAGAAAAATTACAAAATAGTATACAAGAAGCAAGTAAGAAATCAGAAGAAGCAAGTAAGAAATCAGAAGAAAAATTACAAAATAGTATACAGGAAGCAAGTAAGAAAACTGAAGAAAATATGAAGATGTTAAAAAATGAAATAAAGAAAACAAACGAAGAATTAAGAAAAAAATTCAGAGACGAAATATTAAAGTATAGAGAAGAATATAAACAAGAAATTAGGTTAGTTACCAAGGAAATAGAAAATGTCAAGGAAGAAGTAAAATCAAATTTAAATCAAGAAAAACAACATAGAGAACAAAATATGAAGAAAACGGACGAAAATATTAAGAAAATGGATGAAAACATTAAGAAATTGGATGAAAATATAAATAAGAATTTAGAAAAATCAAAGCAAGAGAGTCAAGAAATTAAACAAAATAATGAAGGCATAAACAAAAAAATAGAAGAATTAAAGAATTATACGGATAATAAAATAGAAGAAGAAATAGAGAAAGTAAAATTAGGTCAACAAGATAATGCAATTTTGAAAAATAAATGGTTAAATCCTACGGCAGGAATAGCTGAGCAAGTGGAACAAAATATAAAGGAAGTAGAAGAAAGGATTATGGAAAATATTGACCAAAAGATAGGGGAAAATATAGAAAAGTGTAAAAATGAAATTAAGTTAGGTGGAGAAATAAATAAAATAAAAAAACAAGTGAATATGAAAAATAGTTTGAATAGAAGAAAAGAAAGACCTTGGAACATACAACAAAACATAAAACAGAAAAATGGAAAAGAAAACAGAAACTTCAAAAAGATTAATAATGATAAAATTAATAATAATAAGGAAAGTAAGAAGAATAAAGTAAGAGATAAAGAAATTGCAACAGAAATAAAAGGAAAGACACTTATATGTTATAAAATAAATAAAAAACGAAGGCAGAAAAGATATAAAAGACGTAAGGTCAAATTTAAAAGTTAAAAATAGACAAATCAATGGCTTAAATGAAGAAAACCGGAGCAAGGACATGGAATATGGGAATAGTAATGCTGGAAATGAAAAATAAAATAAAATTTAAATTAGTTATAGGAAGTTTAGTTAAAAAAAAAAAAAAAAGAGTTAAAGTTAAGTTAGTTAATGTGTCATTAATAATTAAAGTCTATTGTGGGAAGGAGTTGAATAAAACTAAAGAAATAATATTCGGAATAAAGGAAGTATAGAAGAATTTGATAATGGACATAGGTATGGAAATAAAATCATTAAATAGGATAATGTGGGAAAATGTAAGAAATTATTATGAAGATGGTGGTAAGAAGAATAGCAATAAAGAAAAGAAAATAGGATCTTGAAGATAAAATAATATAATTAATAAAAAAAAATTAGTACTAAGTGCGGTAAAATAATATAAATTAAAGAATAAATATTAATATGAAGAAAATATGAAGAATATGAAGAGTAATGAAGAAATATTATGAATTATAATTAAAGTATATGAATAAATATGGGTAATTGCTATAAGCAAAGAAATAATTAATAAATTCAAGATAATATTAGAGAAAAGAAGATAGTATTTTATATGGAAAGATAGAAGTAAATAAGTTGGAAATGTTATAAAAGAATAGAAAGAAGAATAAATGAAGAAAGAAAATTTTAATAAGAATTCAGAAAAACGACAGAGTGAAAATTAAATATAATGGTGCTAAAAAAATCCTGAAAATGGAATTATACGAGGAGTGTTCAATATAGAGCAGATATATGAGTATAAATTTGAAGATGAGAAGATATAAATTAAAAGTGACAGACTATCAAATTGATATTAGTATGTTTAATGTTATTTGTTATTATTTAATTTTGTAATAGTTGTTAATAGTTTACATAATTCATTTTAAAGAATTTATGTAATTCGTTTAAAATTCATAATGGGGGATTTGATATGGTTTTTTAGTTATATGGGTAGTTCTAGTTCTGTTTTTGTATGTATTGTGGTTGACAGTGATGGAAAGGTGGAAGGTTATTGTCAAATGTAAGTTTGACAATGAAAATGAGGTTATGAAAAAGCTTAAGGTGTGTGTGTGAATGTATGTAAATGTGTTAAGATTGATTTAAGAATGTTTGTTAGAAGATTATTTTTATTGAATGTAATAAAGAGTTCTCAACAATTGTGGTACGAGTAAAAGAAAAAAATCTTAGTGTGTTTAGTCGTTTAAATTTAGAGATAATAAAAAAAAAAATATCTAGTTAGGGGAGGAAAAAAAAAACAAATGAAAAAAAATAATAAACAACGGGTTGAAAAATAATTTTTTTTGGATTGTCATATAAAAATTTTAAAAGAGTTGTCACAATAATTTTATAAAAAAAAAATGTAATTATAAAAAATTTGTAAAAACCAAATCATATCAAATAAAACTATTGTTAAAGTTAAAGTAAAGAATAAAGTAAAAAAAAAAAAAATTGTCAAAAGTTTAAGACAGAAATTTATTTTCGAAAAGATCAATAAGACTGTGAATATGATGGAGATGGTTTAAAATAAGGTCAAAAGAAGCAATTTAAGAAGGATTTTGAAGGAAGATATAGTGGAGAAATAAATAGACGAAACTGATTCGAGGATTGCAAGAGTTGAAGCTGGATTTGTTGGAGGGGTATAAAGAAGAAAAAGTAAACAGGATATAGAATAGTAAAAAAGAAGAACCGAAGAAAATTTTTTTAGGCGCCCAAAATTATAGTTTTTGTTTATATTTTTTTGTAAAGTTTATTATTTTTTTTTAAAGGAACCTAACCTAAAAGAGAAAAAGAGTTTCAGAATAGCTAGTCCAATATAATATATTTTCTTTTCGATTCATTTTTGCACATTGCAGTAATTCTGGTCTTTTAAATTTTTCATCAAAATTAATATTATTATCTTTAAGCCAAGATATTATTTCAGCTTTTTTTGTAGAAGTCGAAAGTTGTTTATTTTGTATTTCGCTGTGGTACGGTGCATTGTCCATTACTATTAAAGATGGCTCCTCTAAATTGGGAATTAACTGTGTTGTAACCCATTTGCTAAAAATCGCACTGTTCATTTCTCCGTGATAATCTAAAGTTAAAGATTTTGAACAAAACAGTAAACTTGCTCCTTGAACAAATCCTTTCAATGAACCAGCATGAACAATAATAAATCGTTTACCATCATAACCATCTGGTTTACGAATGCTTTTGACATTATTATCTTGCCAAGGCATTGTTTTGTTTCCTTTAGAATAATTCCACTTTTCATCTAAAAAAATTAATTCCTTTGCATAAATATTTTCACGGTTTTCCATATATTTACGAAAGAAACATGCTCTTTGTGATGCAATATTTGTTCTTTCAACCAAGGCTCTTCGATTATCATCCTTTTTAAATTTAAAACCCAGTTCCTTCAATAGGATGCTTAAAGATGATTTTGAAGTAGAAACTATTTCTTTATTCCTTAGTTCATTATTTAAACTTTTGAGAGTAACATGTTTTTCTAAAAAAAAAATTGATTTAGTTTTATGTGTTTAATATTAAGTGAGTTTACTAACTTTCCTCATACATAGTATATAATGTATTTCGTACTGCCATTCTATTTCCTTCAGGTAAATCTGTAGTTTTCAGTTTCAAACGAGGCCATTTTTTCCAGGGGAAGATAAAATTGGATTATTATCTTTCCTTTTCCTAATAGCATACACTGTTTTTCTTGATATTTTAAGTGCAGCTGCTACTCGCTAAAATACATTTAAAGAGTTAGTTTTTTCTTATTTTATAAGTTAAATGTGTTTTATTTACCTCTTGAACAGATGACAGTGGTTCTAAAGGTCCTCCATTCCTTTTCTCCATTTCAAAGTACTCGCATAAGTTTAAGACGAACTACTGCGCTTGTGTCTTCAGAGTTTTTCCAGGCATATTCTAAAAATAAGTAACGATACCAGTTTTACCGTATTATTATTCAGCGTGCTTAGGTTTTGATATTATCTTTCATCTAATTCATTTTAAAACGACTCGTAACCGTAAGATTAGTCACAATGTCCAAATGTAAGGTTAATGTGTTCATTGATAAAAAATATACTTACTTTAAACTGAAATATAACAATAAACTAAATTAGCCCTTAAAAGAACTGTTTTTAATTAGGAAATATGACTTAAAAACGAAAAAAAGACACAAAAACTGAGAAATAAAAGTACAATAACAACTAAGAATGACAGCATTGGCAGCTACTAAATTAGTCAAAGAAAAGCTATAAATATTACAGCATGAATTAATAAATAACGTCATCTTATGTTTCTGTCTCACTTTATTGTGTTAAGTTGATCTAAACCAAATTCCAACGACGTACTTCTTAGATGGCATAGACAATATGTTTGTTTAAGTCTTAACACATGAACTGTAAATTTAGGAAGTTGTTAATTCAAAAGAAAAGTTTAATCCTTAAACGAACATTGGGTTGAATAATTTTAAAAAAAACCGTTATTCAAATCGACATTTATTCTTAAAAATTAGCAAAATATACATTGAAAACAACTCGGAAAATTACGTTCCGTAAAGTACCAGTCACAATTTTATCGCGGAAGCAGATCCGACAACAGTGTCAAATAATACCGCCGGAACCGGTAATTCCCGAACTATTTAATTTGCGCACTTACACAAAACAAAAAAAAACTAATAACTAATAAACAAAACCTTAATTAAATATTGTTACAGCCTGTGCACTTGTAACGGTAAAGAAGAGAGAAAAAAATTACTATACTGTGTGTCCAAGAGGGATTGCAAAATAGAGGGAAAATCTTACTTGTTCTAACTATGAGGGTAGTTGAGGGTAGCACTCACCACTAGAGCACTAACAATAAACACAAAAAAAACAAAACAATTATTAAACTTTAAGAGCAGAGTCGTGTGCACGTTGAGAATACTTTCATCTCTCTGCTTTCTTAACGGGCGCGGCGCGCGATTCGTTTCGAATTGGTTGCAGGGGAAACAAGGGTTCGTAACGGATAAGCTGGAGGAATTATTAAAGGAAATTCCGACATTCTGGCCGCCAGAATGAACAAAGTTGCTGAGTTGCGAACCGACTATAAGTAATAAGAGAACGCCAACTAATTAAAAAACTTATACCTAAATAAATTTAGAATGTATTGCTAAGAACTAAATATAAACTGTAGGAGCTTAATAAAGGGAGTTAACTAAAAATTTAAACATACTATTATAAACTATGAGGAAAGATCATCCGATAGCAAGAGGCATAATTTTGTAATGGGTCTAACATATTCACCATCCTGTGTTTTAACACGTACAGCTCTTACTCTACCGTCCTTCCCCGGCAGAACCTCCACGATACGCGCTAGTGGCCACTTAAGAGGGGGTGTGTCTTCATTTTTTAACAAAACTACCTGATTTACTTGAAGATCGGGGGTGGGTTGCAACCATTTCGGTCGTTGTTGAAGGCGGTGTAAATATTCTACTGTCCAGCGCTTCCAAAAGGTCTGTTGAATTTTGTAACACAATTTCCAGAAAGAAAGTCTATTATCTGGAATGTCGGTTAAATCTTTCTGAGGGAAAGCTGTTAAGGGTGCTCCTGTTAAAAAGTGACCGGGTGTTAATGGTTGCAAATCCGAGGGATCATTCGATAGGGCGCAAAGAGGCCTAGAGTTTAAAATAGCTTCCACTTTCGTAAGTATTGTTGAAAACTCCTCATAAGTGACTCGACTATCTCCTAAAATTCTCAATAAATGGTACTTGGTACTTTTGATGGCGGCCTCCCACAGGCCTCCCCAATGCGGAGCCCTTGGTGCGATGAAGCGCCATTCAGTTTCATTCTGAGACAAGAACTCTCGTATAGAGTCGTAGTGTTTTTGGGTTTTAAAAAATTCGTAAATCTCTCTTAAATCGTTCCGGGCACCGAGGAAATTTGTGCCATTGTCACTAAAAATGATCGATGGGTTTCCTCGTCTGGAAATAAATCTATCAAGGGTGGCTAGAAATGCTTCGATGGACAAACTCGTGACCAACTCTATATGGACGGCCTTAGTTACCATGTAGACAAAAAGTGCGATGTAACACTTTATTAAAGGGGCTTTTCTTAAACGAGAAGATTTAATAAGAAATGGGCCTCCATAGTCCAAACCAGTTCTTTGAAAGGGGCGAGCGGCGCAGATACGCTCTTTTGGGAGATCTGCCATTATTTGTTCGGCAACAGTTGCTTTGAAACGGTGGCACACGGTGCAAGAATGTATCACACGTTTAATTTCACGCAGTCCACTCAAAGGCCAGTATCTCAAACGGAAATTAGAGAGGGTGCCCTGTGCGCCTGCGTGTCCCAATCTGATATGCTCTTTTTTAAGCATTAATGTCACTACATAACAACGAGATGGGAGCAAAATGGGAAACTTGTGTGTCTCAGAAATATCTGCTTGAGATAGCCTGCCACCAACACGTAGGAAACCATCTTTATCTACAAAGGGTTTCAGTGAGAGAATACTATTATTTGTTAAAGGGCGATTTTTTAAAAGATTTGCCATTTCAGTAGAAAAATATTCAAGTTGAATTGTTTTAATTATGAAGTCCAAAGCTAATGTTAATTCAAAGACTGAAAGCGGGCCTAATCTCTTTTCCTTAGTTCTGAGATTATGTAAAAAACGTAAAATATACGCAACTGTACGTTTAATTTTTGTGAAATTTAAATTTCTATTGAATTGAGTTAACCAGAAATTTTCTTTTTGTAAATTAACAGCCAAAGCAATTTTCTTTTCTTCTGGGGGGTTGGTTATGTCAATGAGGTTAGTTTCTAAGGGTGATAAATCTAAATCAGGACTGTGCAAAAAAGCAGGACCATTCAACCAAGCATTCCATGTTCGGTTTTCAAAGATTCCTCTGGATAAAGAATCGGCAGCATTATTTTCGGAGGACACGTGCCGCCACTGGCAATTTTTCGTAAGGGTTTGTATTTGTGACACGCGATTTGAGACAAAAGTTGTCCAGCGACTAGCACTACTTTTGATCCAGCAAAGTGAGATATTAGAATCAGTCCAAAGATTTACAGAAGTTAAACAAATTTTGTTTTCAAAAATTCTCAATAAGTTTGTTGCTAATTTTGAAAGAAGTAGCATTGCACATAGTTCCAGACGAGGGATCGTTACCACACTTTTCAGGGGAGCTACACGAGATTTTGCTGTCAAAAGCGAACAAGAAACAAATCCATCTGAGTACTGAACCCTCAAATATAGAACAGCACCGTACGCTACTGAGCTGGCATCGGAAAATCCATGTAAATCAACGTGAGAAATTCTTTTGTCCAGAAAAATACACCTAGGAATTGTAAAATCTTTTAATTGTATTAGGTTATTTGTAAATTCGTTCCAATGCTTTAAGATGTCTTCACTGTCTATGACCGAATCCCATTGCAATTTTGAGCTCCATATTTTTTGCATAAGAACTTTTCCCGAAACGATTAAAGGTTGTACAAACCCAAGAGGATCATAACACGAGCTGATGACCGATAAAACCTTTCTTTTAGTTAGGGGTTGAATATCCAGGTTATGGGGCACTGAAATTTTAAATTGATCCAATGATGGATTCCATTTTAACCCTAAAATTTTACAGGGTGATGCGTCAAAATTCAAATCTTTTTCTAGAGAGTTTGTCTGAGATATCTGTTGCAGGAATTCAGCTGAATTCGACTGCCACTTATGCAATTCGAAACCAGAATTTTTTAGAGACAAATTGAGTTGAAAGTATAGAGTTTTGAGCTCAGAGAGATTTTGAGCTCCTGATAGTATATCATCGATGTATGTTTGATTCAAGAGAGCGTCAGAGGCCAGAGGAAAATCTGTATTTTTCTCTGCAATGTCCTTCAGGACCCTACAAGCGAGAAATGGGGCGAAAGTTTGTCCAAAGGAGACCGTCTGTAATTCTATACAAACTAGGGGATCTAAGGGGGATTCTCTCCACAGAATATTCTGTAGAAAGTTCTGTTGGGGGTTGATTTTAATTTGCCTAAACATTTGCTTGACGTCTGCAGTTAGGACAAATTTATGGAGTCGAAAACTAAAAAGTATTTCATACAGTTCGGGTTGTACTGTATAACCTTTGAGCGAAATGCAATTGAGAGAGAGACCAGACGAAGTTTTGCAAGAGAAATCAAATACTACACGAGTTTTGGTGGAGACGCTTTCAGGTCTGACCACGCACAAATGGGGGACAAAATATTTATTGTGATAATTCGTTGTTCCTTGGGCAGAACCGTTAGAGAGGGGGGTACGATCTAGAGAGTGCTTTTCAAATTGAGCGTGGGGGTTAGAATCAATAGAGTAATTTTCAACAATAGTGCGAGACTTTACTAGAGAGAGAGGGACGACTTTCGCATGTCCTAGAGCAATATATTCGTCAATGAAATTTTTGTAATCATTAAACAAAGTGGGGTCTTTGTGTAGTCTTTTCTCTAGAGAGAAAAATCTACGTTGTGCTGTTATAAATGAATCACCAAGTTTAGAGTATTCAAAAGGGGTGCGAAGGGGCATATCTACTTGGTAAGAACCATTTTTCAAAGTTCTGGTAGTGGAGAGAAACAATTTTTCAACATATTCATCTTCTGGGGAGAGTGGAGCTAATCTAGTTTCTGAAATTTCTTCTTGATCAATAAATTTCGCTACAAGGGAGTCCAAAAACTCCATGTCTTGTAGTCACAAATCAGGTGAGTGACTTACAGGGTCGTTCTCAAAAGAATTTGAGGAGAGACAATGAGACAAAATTCTTTTTTCGGGATCTTGCACGTAGGGAGGAACGTGTCCCGCAATAATCCACCCCAGGTGGGTGTTAATAAGGGAAGGAAGTCCTTTTCCCAGAGACACAGAGCCTTGGGACAACAATGAATAGAATAAATCGGCACCTAACAGAATTTCTACTGAAGACGGTACCGAAAAGGTAGGATCAGCTAATTGATTGAGAATTTCAGGGGGTATGTTAAGTTTGCGAACGTCAATAGGAACGTGAGGAACTTTTTGAGTGATAGATTCTATCATAGAGCAAGAAACGGAGAAGCATTTGTCGGGATTTACTTTAGAATGTATTAACAAATGCGCGTATTCTTTCGAAATAATCATATTCTGTGCTGCAAGACCCGTAACGTTTAAATTTTGCTTTCGAGTGGACAATTTTAATTTTTCCACGCAATCGCGAGAAATAAAACTACTTTCTGAACCAGAGTCCAGAATGGCTTTTACCAACCGGGGGTTGCCGTCCGCGTCACAAACTACTATTTGTGCGGTGGCAAGAAGTATTTGTGAGTCTTGCGTTGTAACGTTGAAATTTTGAGAATGCGTGGCCTGCAATTGGTCATTAGATACAGAGTTGTTTCTATCTAGTTGTGCGTTCACATGAGATGGATTTGTGTTGCCAACACTGCGTTGTACACTATTTGCAGCCACGTTTCTAGAGAAATTTACGTTTCTATTTCTTGAATTGTGATCTATAGTCGCGGAAGGACCACTAGCGTTAGAGTAGTTTTGAGTGAAGCTCCGATTTCTGTTAAACGTAGGCGTATTTGATCGATTTTGGCTGATATTTTGCGAGGGTCGCGCTTCTAGATGTAACAGAGAGTGATGTTTGTTACTGCATACTAAACAACGGTGTGAAGACGGGCACTGTTTTAAAGTGTGTTTATTCCCCAAACAATTATAACAATGATTATTATTTTTTATAAACAGATGTCTATCGTGAGGCGATAGTGCACCAAATTTAGGACAACTGTAAATTCTGTGACTTTCGTTGCAAAATAAACAAACACCATTCTGTATTGCAGACATATGCTGAGTCACCGACGCCGATTGCGCGTCGCGATACGAATGTAGACTATTTTTAATTAGAGGGCTAAAATTTTTCTTGTCGAACAAGTGAAATTTTTTCTCTATGGTCGATGATTCGAAACTTGATAAATTTTCTAAAACTGTGCCTCTTTTATCGGCAAACTCGAGAAAATCATCTAAAGTGGGAATCTCTGAGTTATTTCTCTCTTCTTCAAACGTTTTGCGAGATACAGGGTCAAGTTTTTTCTCAAATAAAAATACTAAAAATGCTTCATTCAAAGCTGTGTCAGAGAGACCTAAATTCTTTAAACACTGTACCTCTTTTCTAAGAGAATTTGCTAACTCTCTTAGATTGGATGCGTTTACTTTAGTGATAGGAGGGCAATTAAATAAATTTGACAAATGTTCATTTACCACAATTGTCTTATTTTCGTATCTTTTCCTGAGAGTAGTCAACGCAAGCTCGTAATTAGTATCAATTACTTGGAGATCTTCAATTAATCTAAGTGCAGGGCCTTTCAAAAGAGTTTTTAAATAATACAATTTTTCTGCTTTTGTCAAGCTAGTATTATTCCCAATTAAAGAAATAAACATATCTATAAATGCATTAAATTCGGATACTTTTTCGCCAGAATAGCTGGGCAATTTTATTTCTGGCAATTTCACGTGCGTTTTATTAACAGGAAAAGGTACGTTTTGTGAGCCATTACTCGAGGGAAGTGTAAAACCAAGCAATTTTTTTAAACAATCCTCAAAATCTGTTAAAGTTTTAAAGAACTGTCCCTCGAATATTGTTCTGTCCTCATCATCACTCAGAGTTTCTTGTGTGTCGGTTAAACTTTCAATTTGATCTTGCAATTCGGTATAAGTATCGAAACATTCATTAAGTCGTTTAATACGCGATTCTAATTCACCTGTCCGTGAAACAGTGTTAACATTTGCATCAATCCACTCTGCCAATCGATTGAAATGGCCTAAACAATTTTTACGATTTTGAACCAATTTAGCTAAACGTTTGGCTGACATTTTCGTGATTGTTCAAGTCAAACTAAAAGAGACTATTTAAACGGTACGCCACTGCGTCATTAACTTAATTTAATAAGGGATTAATCGACTTTACACTGCATTGCAAATCCAAATTGACCAAAATAATATTTAAATTAAATTTTAAAACATTTTAATTTATCAAAAACAATGATTAAAAATGTGAATTATCATAAAAAAAAGAAATAAATGAGAAGTAATATTTTTATAACTAAAAAGATTCAAATATCATTAAATCAAATTAAGATTTTTCATTTGTCTCTACAAAAACTTGGTACACAAACAAATTCGTAAATTTATAAACACTCAAATAAAAATATTCAATAGGGAATAAACAGATCCTAAAGAAACAAAATATAGTCTTCAAAAATAAAACACTTAACAAATAAAACAACAAAATATTCATGCACGATATAAAGTGAAACTCTTATTTGCCTATATCCATTAACCATAGACACAAATCTTTATTTATGTTATTCAATATTTAATGAGTTCAAAAACTTAAAATCTTACTTATATCACGTTCTCCAAAAACAAACAATTTGTTGCTTGTTTGACCTTGATGCTGGAAGAGGCTGTAGTTCACACGAGAGTATGTCGCTCAGTTAGCGACTAATGCGATGTTGCCATTTCAAGTCAGCCTATCTGATGACTGGGGCAATAGCTTATCAAAACTATTTTTTTTTAATTTTAAGGGATGGTTGAGTAGATTGAGACTTGTGATGCCGACGCGATACGATTCACATATCGTTGAATACGGCGCACTAAAAGGTGAAAACTAACGCTACCGGTGTAGTTTTCGAATCACAAGTTAATTCGAAGAGATTAATAATAGTTAAAAACATGGTCTAAATTAGCAAATTAGCAAAACACTGAGACTATCCGGCTCGAAGGACCAAAAATGTTTGTTTAAGTCTTAACACATGAACTGTAAATTTAGGAAGTTGTTAATTCAAAAGAAAAGTTTAATCCTTAAACGAACATTGGGTTGAATAATTTAAAAAAAAACCGTTATTCAAATCGACATTTATTCTTAAAAATTAGCAAAATATACATTGAAAACAACTCGGAAAATTACGTTCCGTAAAGTACCAGTCACAATTTTATCGCGGAAGCAGATCCGACAACAGTGTCAAATAATACCGCCGGAACCGGTAATTCCCGAACTATTTAATTTGCGCACTTACACAAAACAAAAAAAAACTAATAACTAATAAACAAAACCTTAATTAAATATTGTTACAGCCTGTGCACTTGTAACGGTAAAGAAGAGAGAAAAAAATTACTATACTGTGTGTCCAAGAGGGATTGCAAAATAGAGGGAAAATCTTACTTGTTCTAACTATGAGGGTAGTTGAGGGTAGCACTCACCACTAGAGCACTAACAATAAACACAAAAAAAAACAAAACAATTATTAAACTTTAAGAGCAGAGTCGTGTGCACGTTGAGAATACTTTCATCTCTCTGCTTTCTTAACGGGCGCGGCGCGCGATTCGTTTCGAATTGGTTGTAGGGGAAACAAGGGTTCGTAACGGATAAGCTGGAGGAATTATTAAAGGAAATTCCGACACAATACTTTATAGTTTATCCTTTTCTGTCGATTGTAAAGGAACTTTGATAAGATATAAGACGGATATCTTTGATATCGTCGTGTATCCGTGACGCACGTGTAATCATTCGCTGGCCCAACAATATGTGTAAAACTTCATTGCCATTTTGTTTAGTCATGACGTCATCACTCAGCAACTGCCACTTCCGGTTGTCCGATTGACACCAAAATTTAATCAGATCTAATCTAGGATATCAGAATCTTGTATGCAGAATTTCAAATTTCGATCCTAACACACTTACACACACAGACATCATCGCGAAAATATCAAAATCGTATTCTAGGGACCCCGTATTTATCCATTGAAAACTCACTACCCAATTTTTTGGGGTGTTTCTGTTCAATGATATCCCCCTCAACAGTGTCTGCCTTATTTATTTCTGTGTTTTATATTACCTTAACTTTCAATTAGTATTCGTTGGTCTCTGAATCAAATACTTTTTTGGGCCAAATTTTTGTATTCCTTTCTCTTCTGCGCGGTACCTGGTGTCCCCAGGTAGGTCTAGCCAACACCTGTATACCTGCTCATCTATCCAGTAGATACTATTACAGAAAATTTCAAGGTGCAACAAGCACTTCATGATACGTGCGTCACTAGCTCTTGGACTATAGTATAAATCTAATATAAAATCTGCTTGTAATAAAGAACTTTTTAATAAAGTACATAAATGATTTGTAACGTTCAATTGGTACTATTGATTTATATCAAACAGAGCAAGAATATAATCATAATTTTAAATCATTTTACTTTTTGTGTTTTGCTTGGTCAACAGATTGGTTCCAATACTATAGGCAACCAGTATTACTTTTAGTTTAAATATTGTTGACGCATAGGTTTTTTATTTAAACTGTCGACCACAAACACCCGAATGGCTTATTTTTCTTCATACAAAGCTGTATAATGATAAATTATATCAGTCATATGTGCCCATTTGTACAAAATCTTGATTTCATCCTTTTATTATTCTGACGTTTTATCTGAATTTGACAGATCGATTAAGTAATAAATATTACTCAATCAAACTGTCATTATTATTTAATTGTACATAGTAAAGCATGACATTACCTATCAAAAATTGTATATGTAATGGATATAATATACAATAGTTAAATATTTTTATGGTCTCTTGAGCAAAAATTATGTTTATAGAATACAATTTTAGATGAAATATTTTTATGGTCCCTTGAGCAAAAATTATGTTTATAGAATAAAATTTCAGATGATTTCAAGGCTCGAGTGAAATCATATAATTTCGTCATTTGACAAGGCGAAACTTCTTCCGGGCTCATAAAGTAGTTTGAGTTTGTTCTCTTCTTTAAAGAAGAGCTAGTAATAAAACCCTACATCTTCTTTAAAATATGTTTTTATACCAACTAAATAACTAATTACAAAAATTGGCAAATTTTATTGTACCTTTTATTTCATCAATTATATCTGGTGCGAAAATCATTTACAATATATCGGATGCGATGACATTTTATTGCTCCCAATATATTGTTCCATGAGAAAACGCTCTTACTGTATCACCATAGTAACTTGAATTGGAAACCTTTAGGTTTCAATAATGTTGAAGAATATGGTCACTACCAACCACATTTTTGGTTTTTTTTTTTATAAATACTCGACGTACGTTTCGCATCTACGTTAGCATCATCAGAATTGGATGATGAAATGTTAAAGAAGGGCTATATTCTCTGTCTTAATATGTATGTATTTTCTTATTAAATAGATATTTTATTGTATTTTAACACATAATTTAATATAATTTTTCTGAAATCACTCATGAATACCTACTTTCTCCAATACTTGTTGGCCTCGTCTTAACGCCTCGGCCTACAATTTACATTGTCGTCCGGGAATGTATCGCTTTTACTACTAGATACACAATGTACTATTCTTAATAGATTCTGATTAAATTATACAATATCACTTTCCAGGTAAATGTCTTTATTTTATTAATCATTCACCAAAAAAAAATAAACGTAGTTATTTTCCTTAAAATTACATTTTTTTTGCTTTCGCTACTACCTTAAATTTTAATTTCTAAACAATAGATTTTATTCTATCAAAATAAACTTTTATTAGATAAATTAATATTTAGTTTTTTAAAGAATTGGATACACTGCTTCAAGTAAAATACCACAAATATTGGATTTTCGACGAATTCTGAAGAAACCAATCTCACCCCATGAAGTACCCCATGAATTCTTCACTATCCAATAATCAGATTCTGATTCAGCATCATAACCAATAGCAAGAACAGCGTGATTCAAGTCAGAATGTGTATTAGGACAGTAGTCGGTATCGAAAATACCACTACTGTAGAATTGTAAGCTATTAGCGTTGATACATATCGAAATTGGACCAACAGTTCCTAAGTAGAAAATTTTTAATTATTAAATGAAATAATATACTCTTTCTAAAATACTAAATAGTTACTTAACTAGTTTTCTATTCGATTATTACTATATCAGCCAAAAGTGATCTTAGAAAAAGACTGTGATCTATTCAACCTACCAATTGCAGCTTTCAAAGCCTCTTCGGTCTGATCAACTCGTTTGTATCCTGTAGTTTTTATAACACTTGAATTATTTGATCTGCTACATTTTCCATCAGAAGCTGTGTATTTATAAGATTCTTCTGACTGAACACCATTATCAGTAACATAATTTATTGCGTCCGTTGGCCATGCACCATTACATCCTCCAAGACTGTAGTCGCTACCACAATCTATCAATTCCTGTTCACTCAGTGGAATTTTAACATTATTTATTATGGCGTTTTGACCTTCCACTGCTCCAAGCTAAAATATTTTGTTTTGGGAATATAGTATTACTATTATTTTGTTTTTGACAATTGACTGCACAATTAATTAAGAAAATCAATAATTATAAAATATATTTTTAGTTTCCTTAATACGAATAATAAAATAGCTTCAATTTTAAATAAATATCGAATTGGAAATTATGTAATAGGTTTTTCCTTACAGTTAATATTTGATTTTTCTTTAATAAAATAGATTATGAGAATTATAATACTTATGAATTATAAAAATTTTTGCAAAATAAATTTTAATAATTGGCGAAAAAAATATATGTTTCATTTAACAGCAAGCTGTAGATTGCCTGCGTTAGCTCAATTCATAGACGAGCTATCGAATCTATAAATTACTGAACTTGTTACCATCTACTAATTTCTTCATTAATTTAACAAATAAGTGTTACTTAATTTTTTCGTAGTAAATTACTTACTGTACTGAATGCCCAGCATGATCCACAGGATTCTTGATTTTGTATAGGTAATACAGCTCCTTTTTCTCTCCAGTCAATTGAATCTGGAACTTCTACATCATCTGAAAAATTTTCAAAAGTTTCTGTATGTTGAGGTTTTCTAGGTAGTTGACGACTAAGCATTTCACTAAACTCCTTTTCGCTTAAGTCAGCAAACTTGTTAATTCCTAAAGAATAAGTAACTTCTCCTTTTTGGTATTTTTCATTGTGATCAGCGATTTTTTTCAAATTTTCATTGAATATTTGGAAACGAAGTTTTTCTTCGACAATATTATTGTAAACTTTTGCGTAGTTTTGCTATAATTAAAAGTTAATTAAACAAAATAAGATTTTAATAAATTATAAGATTTACTTAATAATATCATTAGAAAAGTTATTTACTTTGAAAGAGGCCCACTGCTCATGTTCCACCAAACCACAAACAGCCACAAAAAATGTAGCAGCTAATAAAAATACTTTCATTGTAATGTTTTAACTTTTACTGTGATTAAAGAGTATACAAATAATTATTTATATACTAAAATCAAGTAAATTAATGAGACAGAAGCCATTTAAATATACATAGTCATTCCCCTTTTGAAGGGTTAGATAAAAAATTTGTATACAAACTCGATTCTTATCATAAGTTCTTTCATCCCACTAATCTCCTTTGTTTTTATTTTTGTCAATTTTATTTACAATATTATTATAATACGTCTTTGTCTACCTTGATTTCATGATAATAAGTACACATTTTTTTCATAAATCTGAATATAAAGGAACAACATCGTAGGCAATTGTAACTAAGAAAATAACTAAGAATAATATGAAATCATAAATAATCAATATAAACCAAATATTAAGGACAATACACGAAAAAGTTTAATTTTTATTATTACAATTTGTAACAAATGCTAAAATTAAGTAAACGTAATTACAGAAAAAATAATTAAATAAATTGAATATTTAAAATAGATGATACAATTTAATAAAAATCATGAGAATGGAATTAACTTACCTGATATTATTTTTTATAAATTATATATGTCAAAGGTCATGTCTCAGAATAATTAGGTATATTTCGAAGAAAACATCTACCTTGAAATTTTTCCTTTAAAAATGATGAGCTAATTAAAACGATTTATAATAGAGTTTACTAATAACGAAGAACATCATCCATAGTTTATCAAAGATGGCATGGAATAAATATGTACTTTGGTAATAAAATCTTTTGCCTATTTAATAAATATTTATATATGAAGGTTTTTTTTGGTATTTAATTCTGCTGCAATCAACTCAACTAAACTATATAGAGTTATAAGTAAATGTATGGAACGGGTAAGGCAAGTGTGAAGACATCATCCACCGAAGATCCTCCCTGTATTTACTGTGGTTCAGTGGTTGGATGTATTTATTCATTGTGGTTTTGGCCTCCATTGGGTCTGTAGGCCACTATCTTTTAAGCCTCTTTATAGGTTATTGACATTATTTTTATTTCATCAGCGACATATGCAATTTGTAAGTCATTGTGTAAAGTTGGATACATACCATGAGGTGTTAGTTATAGCAGGGGAGCCCAAGCGGGGATTCGGGGATTTACTGAAGTTCTGCAGATTAAGACATGGGGGATACCTTACACCCATGATTATCTTTACCGGATATGAGCTCTTAATACATAGCCGACCGTCTAGGATAAAGAATCAGAACAGTAAAAAAAAGTTGATCATTAGAAATTCTCGAGCGCGTCAGATTAAGATAGGGTGAGTTAATTACATTCTATAAGGTGTACATTCCAATAATCTGACGATTTCAGTGTGACGTGAAATACTCGAGAGCGGCATATTTTTTTTTTTCATTTTGACAAGGAAATTGTTTAAGGATCACGAAAATAATATAAAGGATTTTTTTTGACAAACAGTTTCAAAGACCGTTTTAAAACAGTTTCTAGTTTGACGTCACTACTTTTATGAACCGAAAAAATGTTACATTTTATTCGTCACGTGCACGTCAATTGTCATTCTAAAACCGCCAAAAATTCAAATTAAAATGGGTGTTGTGAATTTTGTGCATTCATATTTTGTGCAGTTTCTAATCAGAGATAATTTTTGGCTGTACATTTATCGGAAAATTTGTAATTTAGTTTTTTTCTAGAGCTAAAAAATACATTGTGGCCACTTTATCAGTGTAAAGGTGTTTTTAATTTTGTGTAATAAATCCGTGTGCCAGACCTTGTCAAGGGCCTGTGCGACGTCAATAAATGCTGCTATACAATATGTCTTCGCTTCAAGGCTTGAGATGATTTGGTTAACAATTCTGTGTGTTTGTTGAACTGTAGATGATTTTATCTGAACCCGAATTGATAGTCAGGGATTATGGCATTTAGTTTAATATTGTTTGATCTGAGTAGTAATAGGCTTTCCAATAACTTAGAATATATGATCGCGAAGTGATAAATAGCATTTAGAATCTATTGCAGATATATTTAGGAGAATAAATAGAATTGGTAATAACTAGGAGATGTAAAATCTGAAAGAAAACTCTCGATAGCAGCAGTTGCATGAGAATATAGTTGAGGGTGGAACTTAAAAGACGAAACTTTGTTTAAAAAAATTGGATATGCTATGTTAAGCGGTATTTTACCTTCAATAAACTATTATTTTAAAATAACGATGTTAACTAACTAAAACAAAAATTGTCAATTTCTGTTTTTCCCAAACATTTTAGAAACCAGTCCTAATATTTTACTTTTGACAAAAACATTCAGTTCGTCTTAAAAATACTCATCTTTTTATCCTTAAAAGTGTAGTCATAACCGAGTAGTATAGCTAAAATCCGAGATATTCCCACACCTTTGCTATATTAAAATATTTGTTTAATCTCCTGAAAACTAATACAAATAATATTATCGTTCTTCTTCTGCAATTCTGGATTTTACAATTTTGCATTATTTTACGAAATAAATACCTTATATTATTTAAAGTCGTGGTGTTATATACTAAAAGCCGAGATATTTTGGTGTTGTTCGAATAGGACGTCTGGGCCATCCATAAAGAGACCAAAAGGTTAAAGGGGTTTGTTGACTATAACGATGTATGTACCACTTCCGTTGATATGGGAATCATCACACCTTTTGACTGATAATTAGTAAGTTATTATTATTAGGGTTATAAATAAGACTCGGTAAATTTTTTAACTGATTGAACGGCGAGGGTTAAATATTTATAAAGGTAAAATTAACATGAATACAAAAGTGAACACAAATAAAATGAATAATTATTATAAAAAAAACCATTGATTAATTTCTTAGAATCCCTCGCCTGTCCAACATAAACTCAAAGATGCCTAAAAATAGGTCTTTACCCAACGACACACAAAAATTAACTGACTATTCTGGGATTTTAACCGTAACCAAGGTGGTCATTTACTGAAAAAGGTTTTAACTTATAATTTCTTGAAAAATTAACTCATTATTCTGGGATTTTCAACCGTAACCAAGGTGGCCATTTACTGAAAAAGGTTTTAACTTATTTTTCTTGAAAAATATTGACATTGAAAAACAATTACTAATATTTGAATTTCTCTGTGACAGGCGATAGGTTTTAAACCCTCTTAAATACGCACGACTCGGCAAGTTAAGTAATATAATTTCCGGTGAGGCATCAATGTTTATGTCAGAAAATTTGCCCAAAAACCGAAAAGCCCGCATAAAAATTGTCACATTAACACGATATATTTTACTGGGTGTTTTTCCACTCTGTTGCACAAGTGTTAATCAATAATTGAAACTCATAATCATGTACCGCAATAGTATATATTGTTATATTAAAAAAATTCACCCTGTACAGGGAATTTTATAAATGAAAAAAAATTTTGTTTGAGTTGATATTTAATTTATTTAAAGATTATTAATAGTTGAATGTTATGTTTATTAAATGGAATAGAAGAGTTAATATGTAAGTAAAGAAAACGAAACGATAAATTGTGAAATAAATTTAAGAAAAGTGAAAGCATCTTAAAATTTATTAAAATAATGAAAGATACTATGATGCAATTGAAATTTTGGAGTTGTCATATATGAAATTTAAGTAGTCAAAGTCAGTTAGTAAATAGGGAATATGGGGTTAGAAAAAAACTAAGGCTGCGATATTATAAAAAAAAATCTAGTGAGATATAAAAAAAGAATTGAATTGAAGAGAGAAAAAATAATAAATAAACAGATGTCAAGAAAAAATATAATTAAAAAAAAATGTCAGAGATATTAAAAATTTGTTATTAAGAGAAATATATAAAAAAAACAGTAATATGTGTGGGGCGTATCCGAGTTCCACCCGGCGGTCACTCTCTTACATACACCTCTCTTATCAATAGAAGAGTTCCTCCTGAAGGTTTCGCAGAAATTCAAAAAATTAAAATTAAGCACAATAAAATATAAATTATCAATAACGTATTTATTTGTATTTTGTAAATCAGTTCACATTACTTAGGTAAATTATAATAACTAATTCTTTACATTTATCACCATAGGCACATATTGCCCATTTTTTACCTAATTTATGCATTAGAAAAAAAAAACTTTGTGCAATATTAAAATGTACCATCTATATGAAGAACATATACATAACATAAAAAATGTAAATTGATAAAACAGGAAAATATAATTATTTTCGTGTGACAAAAATTATTTTTATGATTTTTTAAGAATTGTCTCCAATCTTCTCTTAAGCTTTTAAGCTTTTTCTAAGTTTTCCTAATTACCCACTATAATCCTTTACCATTGATTACCTGCTATACCGTATTCAAATTTTTGACCGCCGGGAGGAACTCGTCAGCGCCCTATGTGTGTACCTACATAATATTTGTGAAAAGAAAAAGAATAAATTTATACCATTGGATAAGTCATATATTTTTTAAAAAAAGTAAACAAAGTAATTTATAAACTATCTTAATCAGGATATAATAGTTATTTATGCAACAAATGTGTAAAGTGATACTTTTTTCACGAATGTGAATGTTCTCGCACGAGCAAAGGGCGAGAGCGACAATCACATGAGTGAAAAATGGCACTTTACATACTAGTTGCATACATTATTTTTTCTACTAGTTAACCGGTTGATTTCTGGTATATAGAACCTTGGCGAGATAAGAAACATAAGGATATTGCAAAAAATGTTTTGAACATGTAAAAAAGTTATTTTAAAATTATTTTACTTTACGCACTAGTGAAAAAAAGTTAAACTTTACGCACTCCCTAGCGTGCGTAAAGTAAGTACTTTACGCACGCTAGTAGAAAAAAAGATTTTCAAGAAGTAGAGGCAATTACAGCAGAGCAGCCGAGGTTAAATAGATCAAGCTAAGAGAGGACATGAAGAAGTAAAGACAAAAAAACGAAAAAAAAAGCCATTTTGTTTTTTGATGATTATTTTTCATTTAAATTATATATTTTCTGCTACTAAATTGGATTTTAAATACTGAACATTACATTTTATTCTAACAAAATACATTTTTATTGAGTGAATTAATATTTAATTATAAACAGTTTTTTAAAGAATTGGATAAACTGCTTCAAGTAAAATACCACAAATATTAGATTTTCGACGAATTCTCAAAAATCATTTTCACCTCATGAAGTACCCCATGAATTCTTGACTATCCAATAATCAGATCCTGATTCAGTACCATAACCTACAACAAGAACAGCGTGATCCAAGTCAGAATGGTTATTAGGACAAGAGTCAATATCCAAAATACCACTACTATAGAGATGTATTCTATTGGCATTCATACATATTGAAATTGGACCCACAGTTCCTAAGTACAAAATTTAGAATTATTGCATAAAATAAACTACTCATTCTAGAATACTAAATAGTTACTTAACTAGTTTTTTATTCCCATTATTACTATATCAGTCTAAAGTGATCTAAGTAAAATACTCTGATCTATTCAACATATCAACTAGTTCTAATTATTTTTATAAACCTACCAACAAATCCTCTTCGGTCTGGTTAACTCGTTTGTATCCTTTAATTTTAATAATCTTTTCAGTGCCGGATCTCTTACAGTTACCATCATAACCAGTATATGGATAGGATTCTTCTTACTGAATACCGTTATCCTTGGTATAATCAAATACAACCGTTGGTAAAAGGCTGTAGTTACTGCCACAGTCTATCAATTCTTGTTCACTCAGTGGAATTTTTTCGTTATTTAGTATAGCGTTTTGACCTTCCACTGATCCAAGCTAAAATAATTTAATTTAATAACTAATTAATAAATTATAGTACCTATTTACTGTACTGAATGACCAACATGATCCACAAGATCCTTGATCATGTACAGGTAATACAGCTCCTTTTTCTCTCCAGTCAATCGAGTCTGGAACTTCTAAATCTTCTGGAAATGTTTGAAAATTTTCTGTAACTTGAGGTTTATTAATTAGTTGACGACGAAGGTTTTCATTAAACTCGCTCTCGGTCAAATCAGCAAACTTGTTAATTCCTAAGGTATAAGTAACTTCACCTTTTTCGTATCTTTCATTATGATCTTCGATTTTTTTCAAATTTTCGTTGAATATTTGGAAACGAAGTTTTTCTTCGACTATATTGTTGTAAAATGTTCTATGATTTTGCTATATAAAAATAAAAATAATTTTATTAATAGATATTTATGCAACAAGTGTGGATAAATTTCACTGGAATATTATCCAGAATTTACAAACTAATTTCTATTTCTTTTAAAATTAATATATTTATTATTTCGGTTCATTCTTTTGATCACCACTTTACAATTCATCATTCTGAAATCTAAAAATAGATTCCAAATCAACAAGTTTCATCAAATATCTGTCCACGTCATTTATCGCGTGATGTAAAATGGTACAGCTATACCAAAAGAATTATTTCTAAACAAAACCGTTGCAACTAATAATCATCTCTTTCTATATATCATTCTCGTAGAGAGCGACAAGCGCAGTTGCATCCGAATATGGATATCGCGTAAAATTATTGTCCACATATTCATTAGCTTCTTGATCGTTCGGAAGAACAGTCGTCTCCCGGCGAGAGCTTTTCAATTTTAACTATTATGATTAAGCTTCTAGATCGCCGATGAGCATGTGTCTCACGGCGAGAGCTTTTTACTTACCCATTGAACATTCTGAGATTTCAAATTAATAAGTGTTAATAATGTTTATTTAAGTTTAATGAAGTTAGAGCTATGCTCTACACGTTGTGTTAAAAAAGTGCAAATTCATTTTATATTTTAATTTAATAAATGGGTGAGAAAATAAATACAATCGATTCTTTGTGTTAAATAATGTGTCTGATGTGCTAATCAGACTGGCCCTTTGAGAGCTAGTAAAACAATTTCCAAATGGATATGAGTTCTTAATTCATATTTATTCAAAGTGTGTAAAGTGATACTTTTTTCACGAATGAGAATATTGTCGCACGATCCAAAGGCGAGTGCGACAATCACTTGAGAAATTGATTGAATACTAATAATATAAATTAAACGTCAATAAACCTCAAAATTATAAATAATTTTATTAAGATTAATAAAAAAATAGGTATATTATAATCAAACCTACATAGTAAGTAGTGATAAAAAATTAGTATGGAGTATAATTTTAAATAAATATTTTTAATTTATTTTATATACTTTAGAAAATATAGTCAGTTATAGTAGTTATAAACACTCCAATATACAATTTTTATTTTATGCACTAGTGCGTAAATTATTTCATTTTACGTACCAGTGCGTAAAGTCTGTGTAATATCAGTAATAATGTTTTTTTAAATTATAAAAAATGACAAAATATAGCTTTTTATAACAAATTAATTTTGCTTTAACCTACCTTGAAAGACGCCCATTGCTCGTGCTGCGTCAAACCAGAAACAGCCACAAAAATAGTGGTAGCTAATAAAAATACTTTCATTATAACGCTTTAAATTAGGTAATGATTCAGGAGCGTCTTAACGGTTATTTTTATTCTAAAATAAAGAAGTGATACAATAGAGATACTTATAAGAAAAAAAGTCAGATAACACTGCTATAATTAAATTGTTAGTATAAACTACTAGATAATCTACATTTAAAATTTACGAATTTTATAGATATACATTGTGATTCATTGAGGGTGACAATAGGGCGTATCTCGGAAATCGTTTGTCCTGTAATTTGGAGAAGAAATTCTTAAAATAAAGTCGGCCCTAAAAAATTGCTTCAAAATATTTTTAAGGTCGTAACTTTCTCCTAAGTGGCGCATTCTATCACTTACAAAATATAATTGGGTTTTTACAAAATATTCCCTAATTAAGATTGGTAAAAAAATTAGCTTTAGAAACTGATGTGCTTACTCTACATCTTTTGTCATTCTACAGTATCATCTATTCTCTTCCTTTTAACGAAGTTTTATCTAAAATAACTAATATAATCAGTGACAACTATTTATAATTACTGTCCTGTCGTACTGTAAATATTATAATAATAGACATAATTTGACATGACCTAACAATTTGGAAAAAAATGATAACACAATGTAACGAAAATTGACGATTTCAAATCGGATTTCTCCCTAATAATTTGTTATTAGAAACTATTTTTATAATTCTAATAAATCTAAATGAAAAAAATGTCAGTTTCTGAGCTCCCATAGTCCGAAAATTCAAAAAAAAATCTGTCCAGACATTCTTAAAATAAAGCCGGCCCTAATATAAACATTATAACTCTCGAAAGAATGCTCCGATCGAGTTTTGATTTTCACTTTACTATTTAGTTTTCTACAAGGAAGAATCCTATTGAATTTGAGCATGATCGGTACGGAGCTTCCGCTAATCGCTATACAAATTTGGTGTTTTGCATAAGAAAACTTTTTTCCAGTTTAAATTTTTAGAATATTTTCCACTTATAATATTACCATACATGTATATGAGAAGTTTGGCCGCAGTGCGTCATCGTTTAAGAGTCCTTAGAAGTTTTTTATTTCACTGATAATGCATCTTTTTTATCGATTTTTTTAGATAATGTCTATTGTTATATTCGTTTTGATGAAATTAAAACGAATTTATTAAAGAACTACGACAGAACCGTAATTAAAAATTATTGTCACTGATGATAGTAGTTATTTCAGATAAAAAGTCGTTAAAGTGACAAGAGTGATATTTAACTGAATTTTAATTTTAACGGTTTATTAATTTTTGTAATAAAAAAGACATGTTCGTGTTTAAAAAAAATAACTACATGATGCCCGTTTAGATGCAACATAAAGTATCAAAGATTTATTAGTACACTTTTGTACAAAATTTGAAATAAAATAATTTTCAATTTTTTTATATTTTTCTTAATAAAAAATCTATTATACTCATTTTCCTTAAAAACTGACAGTAATGGAATGTCTTAAGGAATGTGAAAGGAATGTTGACATCTATCATTGCTCCAAAGTAGTAGAGATTTTCAGTGGTTAAGGGGAAAGAGGAAATTTTTCCAGTGGCGGACAATTTTATTGCTTTACAGAGGTATACCTACGACATTTTTTTTTAATTAAAGTTAGGTGCTTTCTGAAGCTTATGTTAATTTCCCACAAAATTTTATCGCCTGATTCACTGAATAACCTAAAAAAATTTCTCAAATTGAGTTAAATTTCGCTTCAGAATAATGCTGTCTTTTAGCAGAAGTGTTGTTATAGCTGGATAACTGCCGATTCATTTTTACATAGGTCCGCAATAAAATACAATAAATAAAATAATTTATCATGTATTCCCGTTCCCGCCAATATGTACCGCACATGATCTCAAAGCCACTCCCTAACTATGCACTGATCGTTTAACATATAAGCGATGTTGACTTTTTCATAAGAAGTACATATCAGATGGTCTCTTTTTATTGCATGACAAAAAATGAGAGAGAAAATTAATTTTAAAACGCATGGCAACGCTTTAGAAATCTGATGAACGACATAATAGTGTTGTCGATGTGAAGTAAATTACGTATATATAACTCATGATTTAAAAATTACACAGGTTAGACACTCAGACATCCCAAATTCGTCCAAGTTTGCGCATGACGTCAGCTGGAGTCCAAACGAAATAATTTAACATGGGATTGCATAGGGTTATTGTGTCTTTAGGGTGGTTTTTATTTTTTTACGGCTATATATTTAATAAAAATGTACTATAAAGTATTGTACACTAAAAAGGGATAACTACTTTAATAAAGGTATAAACTTTTTTTACGATTCCGATGTGTTTTTTTTTGTTATAAAAACTATTTAATTGCTAGATGTAAAAACCAGAAAATGCCCAATTATGTTATGGCTAATTTTATCGTTAAACTAATTGTCAAATATGTAACAAATAATATACTTTAGATTAACTTTAGTGATTTTATAAATGTTTAATCAAAAAATTATTTAAAAAAAGTGATTTCAAATAGCTTATATTATCAGTGAAACTTTTTGATGCACATTGTTATTGCAGGTTTATGTTACTTAGGTTTTCATATACCTAGTGCTTAATTTACACTCTAGAACAAATATGGCAACTGTAACTACGAGTATAACTTAGATTTATAGTCATACAAGTTGGTATGTAAAATAAATGTTATAAACTTTTTCATAAGTTGTGAAGTGCTTTAGTGTCATTATTGAGTAAAATGCTAACTTATAAATGAATACGTAACTACTTAAAACTATTACACAATACATCTTAAAGAACTTTTTTTGTATTATTTAAAATAAAGTATAAAAATGTTAACATGTTTATTCATATAAAACTTACTGTTTTTGTAATAAAGGGCACTTCGAAAATCGAAAAAACTTTTTACTGTTTTTAGAGCGAGTATTACTTTTACACCAAACATAGCGCAATACGTTTTTAATCAGTTTATAGGTGAAATTAAATCAAAATATGTCCAAAAAGATAATATCCTCATATTATGACACATTAAAAATTTTTGATGGGCACCAAGTGACGTCACATATCCTGCGCAATGTCTAACCTGATATACTTCAACCATGTATATAACTGTAGAAGCCCTTACAAAAACATTTAAATAAGGTCCCTAAAATTTAAGTATTGTAAATTATTATTATAAGACAAATTATCTTAAATATGATATATTTATTAACCGATAATTATGTATTTTAATGATTTGATTTGCATAATTTTGTTTGATGAACGGAATTCTTCTTCCAAATATTGGATAATGTGGCAACTCTGTTATAGATTCCTAACATTCTATTACTGTCAGATATTAAGGAAAAGGAGTATAGTAGAAACGACAAATGGCATTTTTAGTTCTCGCTGTATAACTCCAGAAGGGCGAAAGTCCCTGTCGACTTTTTGGCCAATGTTATGTTCTCCACAGGATAAAAGGAACAGCCTGTATACAGGGTACCAATAAAAACTCCCAGGTTGGATTTTTTAGAAATGAACAGAGATATTTTAATTCTGTAAAACCCAGTTTGCAGAGCACTGCGAGAGAGCTTCAGTTTTGGGTATAAATTGATTTTAAATATATCAAAATGTGGATGGCACTGGGCTCAAAAACATTTTTTGGATGGGAAGATCTTTCAAATGCAGCACATATTGTAGAAAATGCATTTTTAAGTAGATTTTATTCTTAAAACTTTTTTGATAAATCTAACCATTTTCGAGATATTTAAGTCCAAACATTGCCTTTTCCAAATAATGACAATCGTACTGACCCATATTTTTGTAATTTATTGGAAAAAATACTTTTACAGATTAAACATTCGATATTTCCAAAACTAGTCATAGGATCTGATTTTACCAAAAAGAATTTTAAGATCGAGATTTATATCTATACTATATTCGATATTAAGAAATTTTGACGGTGATTTTTTTATATTTTATGGTGTATTTTAGTATGGTCAAAGTACAGACTATGGCCAAAATAGGCCTGTGAAAGTATGAATCTTCCTATAAGCAAAAATACTGCCAGGACGAACTGTTAGTATGTATGTCTGTCTGTCTATCTGTCTAATAAAAAGTGCTTTGTATCTTTTGATTCGAAGGAGTAAAATACTTTTTCTTAACATTTGTGTTTTTAGAATCCGAATCTCAAATCAAGATTTAAAAAAAGCTGCCTACAGACAGACATATGGAAGTCAGTAACGTACTTTTTTTAAGTTCTTCGAAAATATTTCATGAACGTTGATTGAAAACGTAAATTTTTTTATTAAATCAGTTAAACAGATAACTAGTTTTTATTGTTTGTTAGCTGTCTGTTATTTGTTGATGTTATCATATTGCAAGCTCAACTAAAATCACCCTGTAAGTATAAATATTTTTAGTATACTTCCTAATAAATCAACGGTATAATATAAACTGTATAAAAACATTCTTTTAATTGTAAACATTTTTTATAGGTAAAAATTAATATTTTACAGATTAAACAGTTAATATGTCGAAAACTAGTTGTAGGATCTTATTTTACCACTAAGAATTTTAAACAAGGTCATCGAGATCTATACTATATCAAATATTAAGAAACTTTGATGCTGATTTTTTTTGGTTATTTTATGCTGTATTTTTGTACTGTAAAAATACATACTTTGACCAAAACAGAACTGTGAAAGCATGCATCACCCTGTAAATAAAAATATTTTGATGTTGATAATTAAGTGTATATTGTGGCTACATATATTAGTGAGTAACTTCCAAAAATATTTATGCAAGAGGGACATTTTTGTGTTAAATTTAAAAAAAAATTAATTTGTATCTCGAAATCAAGCCATAGGATAGGATTACGCCCATGGATATTTTAAATCAGAACATGGAGTACTGTAACACATAAAAAATTTAGACAATTTGATGGTACTTTCGTTTGCATAAGGAAATTGCGGAGTCTTCACATAAGAACGTAATTGTTGAATCAAACAAGATTTATTTCTTTTAAAGAAACATACTTCAACCAAATACATATATTTGATTCAAGAAAACCTTGTTTAGGTTATAAAATTACAATAATACTGGAAAAATCTTTTGTAAAATTTACCCAGCGTTCTTATTAAAACCATAATAATATTTTTGAATTTAAATTCAAATCATATTTGCAATAACTACAATAAAAAAATTTCTATAAAGATCGTGCCAATTTTCACGCAATATTTTCTATCACAATCTTAAGAGCTTTTCTCTTTACCTTTTGTATGCTGTAACAAATATTATATGAAAACACACACAAGGCCTCTAAAAAATGTCACATTGCTTTTTGTCAGCCAGTCAAATTAAGTTACACATCTCCAGACGAGTCACCGATTTTTCTAAAAGTGGTCGCTTACAGAAAAAGACCGCTAAATAATAAGTTCATCATAAGATCTCGATCACATACGAGAAAAAATAATACCAGTAGCAAAATAATTGACATCATTAGTAGTTAATGAATAAACAATATGTACATTTTCTAAAAAATATAAATTGTGCGCAAGATATTCTTTTTAATAATGTGTTGCTAAATAATTAAAGTAAAAATAAATGTGAAATGGGTATCGTTATATATAATTTGATCAATATAATATGTAACTTTATGTATATGTAATAATGGATATTTTTAACATGAATAAATGAGCATATAAAAGCTCTTCAGAATTAAATTAGTAATATATTCATTTCAGCACAATATTCGCTGTTCTGCAAATAACTGAATGGCCCTTCGCTGCAAGAATCTTTAAGTTCACTTTGAGATTAACCATTAACCCACTAAGAATTACATCTATATTTTATATGCGATAATTACCAGCAATTATTTTGGTAAAATATTTCAAAAACATGCAAAATTTAAGATAAGTGTACATTAAATAAGTATTTATTTCCATTTAAATTATATATTTTCCTCTACTAAATTGGATTTTAAATACTGAACATTACATTTTATTCTAACAAAATAAATTTTTATTAGGTAAATTAATATTTGATTATATATATTCTTTTTAAAGAATTGGATACACTGCTTCAAGTAAAATCCCACAGATATTAGATTTTTGACGAATTCTGAAAAAACCATTTTCACCCCATGAAGTACCCCATGAATTCTTGACTATCCAATAATCAGATCCTGATTCAGTACCATAACCAACAACAAGAACAGCGTGATCCAAGTCAGAATGTGAACTAGGACAATAGTCGGAATCGAAAATACCTCTACTGTAGAGTTGTAAACTATTGGCATTCATACATATTGAAATTGGTCCAACAGTTCCTAAATACAAAATTTAGAGTTATTAAACGAAATAGTTTACTCATTCTAAAATACTAAATTGTTGCTTTACTAGTTTTTTTTTCGATAATTACCATAACAGCCTAAAGTGATCTAAGTAAAAGACTTTGATCCATTCAACATATGAATTACTGTTAATTAATTATAAACCTACCAACAGCAGCTTTCAAAGCTTCTTCAGTCTGATCAACTCGTTTGTATCCTTTCGTTTTAATAACATTTTCAGTGCCCGATCTCTTACAGTTACCATCACGACCTGTGTATGGGTAGGATGCTTCTGACTGAATACCATTATCTTTGATATAATCAATTGCATCCGTTGGCCATCCGCCATTACAACCTCCAAGGTTGTAGTTACTGCCACAGTCTATCAATTCTTGTTCACTCAGTGGAATTTTTACATTATTTAGTATAGCGTTTTGACCTTCTACTGATCCAAGCTAAAATAATTTAATTTAATAACTAATTAATAAATTATAGTACCTACTTACTGTACTGAATGACCAACATGATCCACAAGATCCTTGATTTTGTACAGGTAATACAGCTCCTTTCTCTCTCCAGTCAATTGAAGCTGGAACTTTTAAATCTTCCGGAAATGTTTCAAAATTTTCTGTAACTTGAGGTTTATTAAATAGTTGACGACGAAGATTTTCTATAAACTCGCTCTCGGTCAAATCAGCAAACTTGTTTATTCCTAAGGCATAAGTAACTTCTCCTTTTTCGTATCTTCCATTGTGATCTGCGATTTTTTTCAAATTTTCGTTGAATATTTGGAAACGAAGTTTTTCTTCGACAATATTGTTGTAAAATTTACTATGATTTAGCTGTATAAAAATAATTAAATTAAAACATTTTTTTAAATTATACGAAATAACCAAATATAATCAAAATACAAAGAAATTATAAAAAAATAATTTTACTTTAACCTACCTTGAAAGACGCCCATTGCTCGTGCTGCGTCAAACCAGAAACAGCCACAAAAATAGTGGTAGCTAATAAAAATACTTTCATTATAACGCTTTAAGTTAGGTAATGATTCAGGAGCGTCTCAATAGGTATTTATATTCTAAAATAAAGTGGTGATACAATATAGATATAAGAAAAAAAAAGATAGATAACAACACTATTATAATCAAATCCATTGTTAGTATAGTCTACTAGATAATCTTCTTTGTTTAATCATAATTTTATTGATTTAATATTGACGAATTTTTTTTGCTGAATCATGCGTGGCGTTCTAACTTGCACTGAGGCGCTAGCCCTATTGTACCCCGCCAGGGTTCATATCAGACCAGTACTCTTGACAAATTCAAGAATAGTTCTGATGTTAGCTTTCGCTATCTCTTCGGATTCAGAATATTGTACTCCAATGTACCATTTCCTTTCCTTGTTCAGGTCCCGGCCTGGAGTGTCGTCCTTTTCCTCATATTTCCTACATAGGGAATACTCCGATACTACTATGAGGTTCAGGTGTCCTCTGAGCCCGCAGTGTCCTGTCAGGATACCTAGTGCTGTTTTGAGCTCCCGTCTTTTTAGGCATAAGAGCAGATTGTCTCTGTCCCGGAAGTTCCATCCAGTATTTCCTGTGTTTGTCCCTTAATTGTTTTTCCAGCATACCCTTTACTCGTTTGTAGGAAATACCACATGTGCGTTGCGGTTAAATTGAAGGTTTTTGGCTCCTTTACCAGCCAGGCGGTCTGCCTCTTCGTTTCCTTCGATGCCCTCATACCCAGGCACCCATTTAAGAATTATCTTGTTGTGTTCTGCCAAGCCATTTAGATTTTTATTGTAGTCTGGTAGTTTGGATTGTATTTATACTATTTGTAATGCTTTAAGGCATGCTTGGCTCTCTATGAGTATACGGATTATCTTATTTCTAAGATCCTCGCGTAACATCACATATATACAAGCATTTATCGCACGTATTTCTGCTTGAAAGACAGTTGCCATGGATCCCAGGTTTAGAATTCAAGTTCTCACGGAATTCAAATAATAGAATCCAGCACCTGTGCTGTTTTGGACTTGCCCGTATACTAGACTAATTGACTTTTCCTAATTGACTTTTCTGAGATCTGACCTCACTCGTTCTGTCCCTCTCAGGTATGTTTACCCTAAAAGATTTTAAAAAGTTGTGACTGACAGGCATTCTATCCGATGGCATAGTTAGCGCCGGATGTTCTCTTAGTTTTTCTGCGATCATAGAATAATATCCTTTTCTTGAAACATCCCATCCCATGCCGTTTATAGCCAGCCTGTACGTTTCTGCTAGTCCTTCTTTTTCCACTACTAGGTGTAGCGGAGGAAGCACCAGCAGAACTTCCGTAGCCGCAGTTGCCGTTGTTCTAAACACCCCTGTAATCAGAAGTCATGTTACTCTCTGTAGCTTGCCCAGCTGCCTAGCTGCGTTCGCACTGTTCGCTTTGCGCCATCATTTTACGGATGCGTAAGTCAGGGCAGGTCTCACAATCCTGGGATAGAGCCAATGCACCATTTACGGGTTGAGTCTCCACTTTGACCCTACCAGCCTCTTGCAGGC
Source organism: Neocrepidodera transversa (assembly GCA_963243735.1). Taxonomy (NCBI): domain Eukaryota; kingdom Metazoa; phylum Arthropoda; class Insecta; order Coleoptera; family Chrysomelidae; genus Neocrepidodera; species Neocrepidodera transversa. The sequence goes on along the minus strand of OY725338.1, from coordinate 31,287,133 downwards.
CCAAAGAGCTCTTAGACCTTTTTTCGTTGTCCTAACCTAACCTAACATTTTTCAAGATTTTTCTAAATAAGGATACTTTACTCTTGTCTCAAAATCAAATTTTTGAAGGCTTCTCGTATAATACGTGTATTTTACTATATTTTGTTGATTCATGTTTGGTTTTAAGGGATGTACAAACTTTTACTAAGAATAACTTTTGACGAAAAACCCTTAATAAATAAATTTCCCATGGGGTGCATAATTTGGAGATGACACTGTATATTTTGTACGTACTACAGTTTATTTTCGTATTAAAATTTTCAAAAATTTTGCCAGTATTGCCAGGTTTACAAAAAGTCAATTTTTTCATACTTTTTGTGTTAACGTGCTAATTTCAAAAATGTCGAGAGGTCATGTGTTATCCACATCAGATTCTTTATAGATATTTTTTTTTGGTAAAAAATAATATTATTATTATTATTATTTATGTAATACTAATTTTTCTTTATTTGTTTCAGGTAAGTACCTGTTTTGATTCTTCCATTTGCCAAGGGTAAGTATTTAATATTCTACAAAAGAGACAATTGGCAATCTACAATCAGAAATAAATATCTCTTGCATTAATTTTAAAACTGATTTATTAGGTCAGAGTGTTTCGTCCTCTTTCAACATTCTTTTAGCTTTCATGTTATTCATAATACTTGGAATATATAATGTAATTTTAGATCTTACCAACAATGCTTTTTGTGTACCTTCCAAAAAGCTAATGGTTAATAGCAATGGTATATAAATAGTAATTTTTTTATTTAGTAGAATGGAGAATTTTAAGATCTATTCAATAAAATGTCAGATTTAAATTACAGTGTTGGTTTACTATTTCTATTACTATTGTTTTTTCAAACATAAAGTCACATATTTTGAACAACTTTCTTTAAAAGTAATAGGTTACAATTGGTCTTTTCAAAATTTCTTATAAGTTATATCGCTTTTTACCTCTCGAGGTATAGTAATCAGGGAATGGGACGATTGGACGTCGGCCATTTCGGCATTGGAAGTTTTGGCAAACTTACCAATATAATTTTTATAAATTTTAAATAATTGTTATATTTATTATAATTAGGTTTATTATACTTAAATAATAAAACTTTTTAACTAAAATAAAATGTCTATATACTATTACCACAGTATATACAAGGTGGCGCACATTATACGCGTTGGTTTTTATATGGAAAATGGTAAAATTTTATGAAAAATGTTTAATGCAGGTATATACATGGTGTCTATGAGTACACTTTAAATTTATTTTGATTTATACAGGGCGTCTCAATTAAAAGATCTACACTATAGTTATATTTTTTTAAATGGAACACCCTGTATTTTTTTACGTTTTAGATTCGTTCTGAAAAGCTAATTTCAAAAACCATTCACGCTTGTAATGTAAACTTATTAGTTTTGAAGTTTTAGAAAATTAAAAATCGCATTTTTTCAACACTTAGTGATTGCTCCAAAACGACGTAAAATCGGACAAAACGGTTTACATAAGGTTTACATAAGAACTAAATATATACAGGATGATCAAAATTTGCTTTCTTTTGGTAACCCTGTATACATTTTTTTCATATACTACCTAGTTGTACTTAAAAAGTTAAGATAGGGACATGTAAACCGTTTTGTCCGATTTTAAGTCGTTTGGCCGCAGTATTCACTAAAAGTTGAAAAAATGCGATTTTTAATTTTCTATAACTTTGAAACTAATAAGTTTACATTATAAGTATAATAGGTTTTTGAAATCAGATTCTCACGACGGTTCTAAAAATTTAAAAAAATACGGGGTGTTCAATTTAAAAAAATATAAATCTCGACCTTTCTGCACCTGACGCAAGCCAGCTATAAATGTTCAAATAGTTGGATGATCTGCTCCCAATTCGAACTGTAGTCTTCTATGTGCTGCCTCTACATGGTTATTGGTCCGGTCTATCTGATCCAAAGTCTTTTGGTAGAGGTTTCACATTGGGTGGTCGTCTAGCATTTCCTCTTCTGCAAAAAACAGAAAAAGTTGTGAATAAAAATAGTATTATTTAATATAAAAACACAGGAATTGAGTAAAAAACAGTGAATTAAATACCTATTTAGGTGTCCAATATTCTAACCTTCTAACCAGTCCTATAGTGGTTGATGTTCGGCAGGTAGGGCTTCCGCTACAACATCAAAGGCATGATCTAAATGCTCGATAGGAACAAAGGCCTAAGATATCACCATTCTGCAATTTGGTGAGAATTGTGGATCAGCATTGTACTCTCTCGTATGTGCCATAGAAGCTACGCCTGGAAAACAATATTCCGTTGCTGCCTGTTCTAAATCGCAATAGATTACTCTGGGTTGCAAATTTGGAACAATTTCTTTAATCAAATTAAACATATGAGTGTATGTGGCTCTTGATTTATATGGTAGCAAGGCATAAAATATTGATATTTTGTAGCCATAACTGTTTAAACTTGCGAAAATAGAGTTGCAGTAATTTAATTTATTTACTAACGGCTTGGAGTGATACATCTAAGAAAAATTTAATAAGCAGAATGCAAGATAAGGCATTGTAAGCATAGAAGTACCAAATTTACCTGTATAGTCATTTCATATTTGTTTCTTCAGCTCGTCTTTTAATTTTTGAAATAACTTGCTCATTTAATTTCTTGATTACTTCACCATCTCTCGTGTGGATTCTTGCTTTACATAGTTGTTTTCTCTCACACCTCCAAAATATTACGCTTCCATCGTTCCTACTAACATATGTATATATAAAACCATACGCACTTAATTTTTCTCTTCCTCTGGGTGACAAAATTTTTCGACCCATCACTTAAAAATTCTTCGCCTATTGCAAGATACTAACAAACTTATGGACTGACTAAGAATATTATTGCTTATTATGTAGAATAATTTTATCCTTTATACTTATAAGTGAATAAGTTTCTTAGAAAATTATCATAAATGATTATTTAAAAGTTATTTAGATACTTACCGGAGAAGATAATGTATCACCGTAACAATAAATACTAACTGATTTCTCTAATAGTTCGATTAAGCTTGAGCTCAGGTATATTTTAAATATTGTGAAAATGTGGGATTAACGGATTAGTAGGGACGAGTTATTCCAGTAAATCCCTTAAACCATATCATCACTTTTATTATACTAATGTTCATATAAAAAGTTAATTATACTAGTATTATAATTCTGATACGTACTTAAAAAACAGATTAAAGCTTTTATCCCAATCGTATGCAATACCTCACTTATTTCAATACTTCGGACACGCCGAAATGTCCTAGACCCATAGCAATCATGCTATAAATTGGGTACTAAGTTTTCAGTGGATAAACCCGTTTGAAGGTCCCTAGAATGCGATTTTGATATTTTCGCGTTGATATCTGTGTGTATGTGTGTTATGATGGATGTTGTAGTAACGATAAGTCAAAAACTACTTTTTGGTAAACCCTGTATATACAATTAATATATTTTTAAATACCAAACTTATGACTACATTCTCCCATAAGAAAATACAAGATGATCAGTTTACCTAAAAATTTAAGATATTGAAATTAAAACAAAATTATATACCTAAATACCCATTTATTAAACTTTGACCACCAATATCTCGAATACTGGTCATAGGATTGAGTTGATCCCATGGAGACATTTAATCAGAACGTCAAGATCTACAACATACTAACATTTTTTAAAAATTAGGCGAATCCCATTTTAAATACAAGAAGTGAGGGGTCCTTTATATTTCTATAGGGCCTGGGTACGTATACTTACTTTTCAATGTTATTACACGTAAGTAAACAACTATATTACTATTCCCGCGAAAAGTAATGCGCTTCGTTACTTTTTAGTATATTTTTAGACGTCATTTATCACCTAAATCTATTGTTTTATATTTAACTTCATTTATATTTTTTTCCATCAGAACTATACGTCATTGATATTTACATAGTCATGGTCAACATCAATAGTAATTTCTTCTTGTGTTTGCTGTATAGAGCCAGATAAGTTATCCGCATCGTCTCTATTTTCTTCAGAGGTTAATTTTCTGTTAGCACTTCTGATGGTACATTTTTTTCATCTTTAATATTTATTGAATTTATAGATCAAAAGTAAATTACTAAAAATTAAAATGTTACTGAATATATTTAGCAACGCCAAAATATTTGTAAAAACCTTTTGGAATTTGTAACAAAATTAAATAATTTTGCAATTAAACAATGTTGTTAACATTTCGATATTAGAAATAAAATTAACCATCTGTGCTAGATAATACAAGTCAAAACGAACATGGATTCTTGTTGCAAAAATTCAACAATTTTTTAATCATGGATCGTACTTGGAAAAGAGGTTGAATCTTTTTTAACTATTCATGTGAATTTGATTTTTGTTTAGTGGATTCCTTGCCGCATATCATTCACCAATTATTCTTGACTATAAATTCAGTATTAAATTAGATTTTACTGATTTAGTAAAAATATAAAAATTAGGAAATGGCACGTCAACCATAAACATATAAATTGCGATTTATTAGTATTATTAAAATCTTCTACAATCAAATCCTTAGATTGGCTGATTAAAATTTAATTATTTACAAACTACTCGTGCATAATAATCTATCAGACGATTTGTAATGATAACACAAAAAATTTTGTATTTTTCAGTATAAATTTAAAAATAAAGATTAAATCAATTTTAGAGATTTTTGTAAATTACATATTTCAATTTATATTATTATTTATTTTCTTATCTTGTGGAACAAAGTGAATACTATCTATAAATAATTTATAATAACACCTTATAAAATAACGTGGTTGTACTTAATAATTGATAACAAAATAGGGTGTCATTTCACAAAATTGGTTAAAACCGAAATTATACACTAAACTTTTATTAATTATAAATTTGATATTAGATAGAAGATTGTAAAAGAAACTTTTAAAACATAATTTCTCAAATATCATAAATATTGGACCTAAATTAAAAAACTTTTTCTTAAACAATATTTCAATATAGCGTCGATCCAATATTAAATCAAATCACGGGAATAATTTTATTTCTGCTTTAGTTGGATTTAATTTAATTTGTATTTCGATTAATCTGAGAAACCAATTAGCTTACATATACAGTGTGGCGCAAATTTAATTAATTATTTACTATTGGGATTTCGTAAGCCATTATAGATACAATGATGGTTAATTAAGAAAAAAAATGCTAGTTTTCAAAAATAATTAAATTGTTTTTGAAAACTAAAATGTCAGGAAAACAGAAATTGTTTATTTTCGTTTTATTTAATAAACACCTTAATTTGTAAAGGTAGAAAAAAAAAATTTAATTGAAGGCCAAATATTGCTTAACAAAGCGTATCCAATTTTTTATAACTTTTCGTCTTCGAAGGGCGTCCCCCAACTATTTTTTTTAATACGGACCTGAACTATTTGTTTTATTTTTAAAATCCTCATTTTTTCTCTATCCAACCACGTAGAGTACTTATTTTTTTATTAGGTTCTGACAATGAACTTTGAAAGTTCTTAGAAAAATTCCTAAAGTACAGTTCATGGCCGAAACGTAATAAAAAAAATTTACACGGCTGGTTAGAGAACAAAATAGGGATTTCAAAGATGCCATAAAAAGTACATAATAATAATAATAATATTCGCCCTACATTTCACCCCCTTACGAGTGAACCCCAGAAGCCAATGGCTTGTTCGGGGAAGGGCTATTATTAATAGTTGAGGGTGAACCTTCAAAGACAATAAATTGGATACACTATGTTGAGCAATATTTGGCCTTCGATAAAAAAGTTTTTTTTCTAAAACCCTTTACAAAAAGACGTCATTTTGTAATAGAATACCTTCAGCGAAAACTTGATTTCCGTCACAAGTGAGAGAAATTCTCATAACGTTAACTTTCGTCTCTAGTGATGAAAGTTAAATTTATATTTTCAATAATTTCTGGCCCTCGTATCTACTGTTTTGATGAATTTAAATTATTAGTAAACAAAGACAGGAATCATTTCTATAATTAGAATGCATTTTTTCTACTTCTGTTTAATTAAAAAGTAAAATAGAATCGTAAAAATACCGTGAAATTTAAAAACAATTTATATCTAGTTGCCTGTTTCCATTATAGTTTGACGTTCCTCGTTAAATGTTTAGTTTCGACTGAAAACATTAGTTTTTTTTATCATGATTTGTGATTCAGAAAGTGATAGTAGTTTTCCAAATACACCACCAGAAATATATTGTAATGAATTTATGATGATCTCAATTTGGGGTGAGTTCTATAAAAAAAATAATAAACATTACAAAAAATAAAGAAAACTAAAATAATAAAGTCCTTCTGTTCGCATTTCACTCCAATCTTCTGCACCTATTTTATCTCCTACCTTGACCAATCACTTCTTCTAAATACCTCTTCTTAACCTGACTTCCTAATCTCCGCTTTCCAATTATTAAACCTCTATACTCCTCTTTACGTTCTTTTACTATTAGTCCATTCTGTTAGTTGCTTTCTTATTTAACTCACAAACCTGAATTTATCTCTTATTTTATTATTTTTTTTTTTTTAAGAAAATTTTGTAATTTCATCAGTGTATAAATATTTTTATTTTTCCATCTTCCTAAATACTCTTACAAAAACAATTAATTAACATTCTGACCAAAAAAACCATTTTTTTTTCTTGCAAAAATATTTGACTTGTTTATTATTTTTTTATTCAACTGTCGTCTCTCCAAAATTAAAAAAAAAATTTTGTTACTTGATTCATGAATAAAATTTTTTTTAATCACTTTGACAAACTTGCCATTTACTTTTTAATTATACAGCAAAAAGGAGGGTATCGTTTTAAATGGGTGTTTTGGGTTTCTCATAAAAACAATTTTTATGTTTCAAAAACTTGAAAATCAAAGAGAGGAAAATGAAAATTTGTTTTATTATTAAAACTATGAGCTTAAAATGAATTTCCATTGTGGAAATTCTAAATTACCTGATATTTAGGGTGTATACGCGACGGCTAAAATTATTAATAAATTAAATATATTTAATGCAAGAAATCTCTTTGTAATGGAAAAAAATAAATCACTAATATTTTTAAAAATATTACATCTGCCTGAAATGGCTCTAATATTTAACAATTGTAAACTGAAAAATCCAAGAACTATGGAGAAGTTTGACATTTATTATTAAAATCTCAGTTGTTAAGCCAATTTGTAAATATGGCAACAACGCATGTCTTAACACAGAACCACAGTATATGGAACATGAAGAATAATCATTCGTAATAAGAAATAAATATTTCTCCAAATAGATGTAAATATTTTTTTTAGGTTATACCTTAAACCTAAACAACGTTTAGATAAGGCAATCCAGAACACGTGACCAAACATCATTTTGTATGTGTTTTATGTTTATTTGATGTATTTTGTGCTTTTAGAAAGTGTATGAAATAAAAATAATTGCTGTTTCAAATAATAAGCAAATAAGAAAAAAAGATAACAGCTTATAACATACATAATGAGAGTATAAAAAAATACATATACAATACTCCTGGAATTGATGTAAAACTCGAGAAGATGACTTTCCATCTTCAGTGACTGCTTTACTGCTTTCCACATAATCTAATATTTGGTCCTCACACATAGTTTTTACAGCAAAGAACAAGTCAAGGTCTACAAGAAGTTGGTCGGCATATAAATATTTTTCATGGTTTTTGAGAGATCATTCCGTTCCGATTTATGTGGAAAATGTAGTTCACTAGGTATTCTATAAAATCTAACAGTTTCACGACCTCTTCGACTCCCACAATTGACTACAGAATAAGTAGTGTGTATGTTTAGTTCTTTCTAACAAACAATATTTTTTCTGTACATTTTCACTTCATTAAATATCAATAATGCATCCCGAGTAGTTAGTCACACAACTATTCTAAATTAAAATGTCCGTTTTAAGCTCCAATCATTTCATATGTTAAAATAAACTGCTCTTTTCATGTTAACTAAGTCAAAGACATGGGTTTGTATGCCTACCAGCGGCCATCTTGAATTTCATCTAACAGCATCTTGGATTGGTCTATAGATGATAATATATGTCAATTTAATTTAATTACATCTTGAATTTAACGGTTTGTGTGCCTATCAGCAGCCATCTTGAATTTCATCTGACAGCATCTTGGATTGGTCTATAGATGATAATATATGTCAATTTAATTACCCCTTGTACTTAACATTTCTATAGTTCAATTTTGAACAATTTTTGCGGGTGGAGCAGCATCGGTAAATGGGAAGTGATCCAGATCGGATAAATTCCGATTATTTTACAAAGTAAACTGTATCTGAAGTAATCTAGATCAGACTGCAAATAAAATTCAGCTACTATAGTAGTCTTATACTGTGGCAGAAATAACCTTTTTATTATTGTTCTGAAAGGAGTACCTTGTAACGTCAAATAAAATATTACCAACACATTTTTTAAAAGCTTTATTCAAATATTTAACAATCATAATTTTTTAATTTAACGTGAAAAGTATAGTTAGTATTGTTTGAAATATTAAAACTTCGATATTTTATATTAGAGAAAATGCTATTCAAATTAATACCTTTTGCTCTTCCATCCATGTGATGAACTTGATGTCGTATTATTTTTTATAAGCTTCTTCCGATTTTTGCTGTATTAACCGCGATTCAATGTTAGAACTTATTTTTAAGCAATATACAACCAATAATAACTGTGGTGACAACAATACATCTTATGTGACAGATTGCAAATTAATTTTTGTATTTATCATTCGATGACAACTGATGACATCACGAATTCAACCATTTTACATTATTAATTCTTTATTTCCATTTTTGTAGTAATAATACCAGTATTTATGGTTTTAAAGTGTAACAATAAAAAAAATAGAATTCGTGGATAACTGGGACCCTATTCTTGAGTATGTACGTATACGTCGTATAACGTATGAATCTTAACGCATACGCTAGCTAAGCCGTATTCTGCACGACCATGCGCTAGACTCGCTTTATGTCGCATGGCTTAACGAAGAGTCGTTGATTATTGCAGTTCGTCAACCAATGAGATTGAAGAACGCCATCGAAAATCTGCATTACCGATAACAATAAATGTCAAATGTCAAAAATATAATATAAATATTATTTGTTCATTTGTTGTTGTCTATTTGTTTGGTTTTGTTGTTAAAGCCAAGCGTCTGTTTTTAGTGAGTTTATTTGTAAATAAAATGGAAATGGAAAAACGAAGTTGTAGGATTAGTGATCAGCAGCGTATGGCTCTAATTAATTATATGTCTGCTAATCCAAATTTGGTAAGCGGTAAGTTTGCTTCGACATTTACCGCAGCAAGTGCCAAAAATTTGTGGTGTGAGTTGGAGAATCACCTCAATTCAATGGCTGGTGCAAGGAAAGATTGGCGCCAATGGCGAAAAGTAAGAAAAAATATAAAATACTTTCAGTATAACTAATTAATGTACTTTTTAGACGTGGCAAGACTTAAAAACAAAAGTCAAGTCAAAAAATGCCAAAATAAAAAATTATCAACGTGGAACTGGAAGTGGAGCACCTCTAAATGAGACTTTAACGGATTGGGAGGAGAACATGGTGACTGTAATTTGTCCAACCTCCAGCCTAGGTCACCCTTTAACTTCTGAATCAGTGATTGAAGTTGTAAGTATCAAATTAAACTAAATACAAGTATGAACATTTATGTTCATCGATAAAAGTAGTTTCACTCAGTGATTAATTTGAACAGCCTTTAAGTCTACCTATTTTTTTTTAGGATTTTGAAGAATTTCAGATGTCTTCCACTAATGAAAAAAGACCATTGCTATGTAGCAGAAGATACAGAACAAAATTTACAACAGGCTATTTTTGAAGAAGCGGAGGTGGGAATTGAAGATGAAGGGATGACTCCATCGACATCAAAAGGTATATTTTTTGACCTATTATTAAATTTATAAATATATGATTATAAAAATTCATTGTATAGATTATCGTATAATTAACTGACTTCACTTTTTATAGGAAAAACCCCAACTCGTAGGCAGCAGCTTGTGACATCGACTGAGGCCACCAAAAATTTAACAAAAACCTCTATAGAACGGAATGTTATAATGAGCAAATATTATAATGATAAAATAGAGGTATTGAAGGAAGCAAACCAATTAAAATGGAGAGAATTGGATTTAATTGAAGATAATAATAATGATAATAAAATATATATAGATGTTAGTAAAAAACAAAATGAATTATTAGCATGTATTGTAAACATATTAAAAAAAAATTCAAGAAAAATAAAACCTCCACCAAAGTATATAGATTTATTTATACCTTTATATTTATGTAATGCATAACAATATGTAATTTATTTGTTATCAGAAATTCTCACACAACTCCAAAATGTCCATTTATAATTTGCCTCTGTTTACGACGTCCGGCTTCTAAGTCTGGGTTAACTCGTATACCTCTATTCATTGGCTCATCCTCGTTTCTTATGTTGCAGATTCCAAAATCAATTTCCTCTTCTGCTTCCGGACCTGGTTCAGGCTCTGGGATATTGTTTGCAATGTACATGTTGTGTAAAACTACACATGCATTTATAATTTTTGAAGCCCTCTCGGGTGTGTAATATAAAACTCTTTGTTTTAGTAAACAACGGAATCTCATTTTTAATAGTCCGTTGCATCTCTCAATTACGCTCCTTGTTGATCTGTGACACACATTATACCTAGATCCATTGGTATTTGTGGTGGTGGTTCAATTTCTGTAGGTGTCAGTAGCCAGGGTCTCAAGGTATACCCGGAATCACCTAAAAAAAGAAGTATAATTTAACAAAGATTAGTAATATTTTATTCCTATGGTTAAGGAAACACTATACCCAATAAATGATATCCGATATTCCCATTAGCATGTAAATTTTCCATTGCCACTTTAATATTAGAGTTGTTCCATATAAATGCATCATTGGTACTTCCTGGATACCTGGCACTAACGTTTAAAATTTTCATTTGTGAATCACAGACCTAAAATTTAATATAGATAAAGGAATCTAAAAATATTGTTTTAAAAGTTCTTACCAATTGTACATTTATAGAATGGTATCCTTTTCTGTTAACATACATATGTTCCGGATAAATGGGATCAAATGTTTTTGGAGGAACTACTGCAATGTGTGTACAGTCGATTACACCGACAATTCCGGGAAAACCAGTCCTGTTAAAAAAACTTAACAAATCGGATTAATACTTTAATTGAAAATTTAATAGATAACTTATTTACCCAGTACGTGTCCTAATTAAGTCTGCTTCACGCAAAGAAAATTTAACCCAGCTATTTAAAATTTCTGGACGATTTAAGATACCAGCTACTTCATTAACAGCTCTACTAACGGAAGGTTGGCTAACAGCTAAAAAAATATTTGATCCAACATCTAGCTGGTAACTCCCTGTTGCGAAAAACTTTAAAGCTATAAGAACCTAAAAGTATTATAAAAAATAAAATCTTCCTGATAAAATAAAGGTGCACTTACCTTTACTCTGGGATCCAAGGCAGAAGATCTTTCTGCTCGTGCCATGAAAGGAGATATTAAATTTATTAAATACTCTGTTAATTCTTTGTTTAATCTAAAATATTTAATAAACTGTCTATCTGGCAACTGGAATGGATCATCTCTACCATGATATATACGAGGTGGTAGCTCCATTTCTACTTCAGCTTCTACAATATTATTTATTCCTTGCAAAACGCCAATTTCCTCTATATCATCCATATTTCTCCTTAGGATATTATCACTGTATATTTATATACGATATAATCAACTTTGACAAATCTTTACAAAAAAACAACATACAAAAGTAAGGTTAATAAAGATTAACGTATACTTTACACCGTTAACGCACGGTCATTGCCGCTTGTTGCAAATCATACGTTTCGTGTCGTATGCGCCATCGAAACGTACACGATGAGGTAGTCCAGAATATGCTTTCACTAGTCGTATACTATATCGCATACGCCAAGTTAACGTAGACACTCAGAAATTAGGTCCCAGTTCTATTTCGATCACTCCGGTATACTATTATGCTAAATGACAGCCGGTCACCATGTTGCCAAATCCTCCTTGTCAGTCCTTGTGATTTTGTCAAAAAATAGATTTCAAAATTAAAAAAAAAGTATGTTCCGGGACGTTTTAAAGAAAAAAAATTTGGGAAATTCATTTTTTTTTAAATATCTTTTAGTGAGAAAAATTTCGTACGGGGTCGCAAAAAACCCAAAAAGCGATACCCTCCTTTACTTTAATATTCTTTCCAAATTTTAACTTGCTCTATTAAATGATATTACAAATAAGATGTTTTTTTTTATACTCCACAATTGTTGATTTTAAATATTTTATACACCAATTATTCTCAATAAATGCTTTAAAATTAAACTTCTAACGATAAACTGTTTATAAAATTCAAAATTCACAAATATTTATGTTATTCAAACTTTTTAAAAAATAACTAATAATTAACTTATAAAAATGACTCATACAGAGTATTTCATTACAATATATAATATATTATGACTAAACAGGGTTATAGAAAAAGTATAGTGTTTCACTCGTCGAAAGCATTTTTGAGGCTCGTGAACATTACCAATCTCGGCTACGCCTCGGCTGGTAAATTGTTCTCTCACTTCAAATAATGTTGCTTTCGTCACTCGTAAATCTATTTTCTAGATTTAAAAAATTAAGATTAAATAAAACAAAAATCGTGAATTTCTATTTTTTCCAAATATCTTGTAAACTGAATATGATAATTTGATTTTGAAAAACCATTTAATTCGTCTTAAAAATCCATATCTTTTTTATTACAAGCTTTTATTTAACTCACACTGTTTACATGTATGTATGTATGTATGTATGTATGTATGTATGTATGTACACCGAAAGAATGATTTTGTTATATTAACCTAAAATTATTCATTGTTACTAAATCGCTACTATTGAACCTTTGACCACAAAAATCAAACGATTTATTTAAAAGTTGATAATGACACTTATTCAATAATATACTATATTTATTAATAGTTAATTGACACATATTCTATTTAAATGCGTATTTATTAATAATAAATAAATATTATGTGTGCTAAAATAAGCCTTATCCCTTCTTAGTAATAGGAAACGATTTTCAGATTTGCGTACCCAAGACGAAAGCGCCACCTAAAATGTACTGATATGGAATTGAAAGGAATCAAATTTTTCTAATATAAAATTTAAAAATCATAAAAACAATTAAAATGAAATTTTTGTTAACAGTAAAGAAAATAACACCCTGTACCCTACCTTAATGGTAAACTGCCACCTTAATAATTTGGTTCAAATTAAGTAATATCAAAAATTAAAGTATCACGATGGTGGTAATTAAAAATCTGATGTGGCCAGCACATGACCTCTCGCCATTTTTGAATCAAAAATTTACAGGTTGACACAAAAAAGTATGAAAAAAAATTATATTTTTGTAAATCTGGCAACAATGGCAAAAGTTTAGAAAATTTTAATGAGATGAAAATAAACTGTAGGGTATACAAAATATATGTGTAAAACTTTATTGCCGTTTTCTATAATGATGGCGTCATCACCCATAGCAACTGCCACTTCCGGTTGTGCGATTGGCACCAAAATCTAATCGGATCTAATCTAGGGTATCAGAATCCTGTATGCAAAATTTCAAATTTTTTTATTCAGTAGTTTTTGAGTTATCGTTACTACAACATCCATCCAAACACACACACTAACACACACACACACACACACACACACACACACACACACACACATCATCGCGAAAATATTAAAATCGTATTCTAGGGACCCCAAAACGTGTTTATCCATTGAAAACTCACTACCCAATTTTTAGCATGATTCCTATACCTCTCTTATCTGAAGGGCGAGAGGTAAAAATGAAAAAACTTATCTATTAATGGAGCATTTCGAATAAAAAGTAGTTTAGAAATTTTAAAATAATCCCTGGAAGTAAATTCAATACAAAATCTTAATAAACTCATCCAAAAAAATTCAATTTAAATAATTTTTCATCAAACAGCTTTGCTTTTCTCCGTTGCTAAGGGGTAACTAAGGGGGTGTTGATTTCGGAATTTGAAAAAGGTGAGATGTTCAAAATTTCCTCCTAAAATAAATAAATTTTTCTTTAAAATAATTTGGAATAAAATATTGATTAAATTAAATGAATTTATTAAAAACAAATATTCTTCTAAAAATTTAAAGTTATGTACCTATATAAAATAAATAGTGAATCAAATTCAAACCACGTACCCTGAAGAAAAATTTTGGTTAGACTCTACAAACGATCGTATAAAATCTTCCACAAGACAAAACCGGAGCGTTTAAACGTAGAAAGAAAATATAAACTTTCAGTGTACTTTTTAGTGAAGGTAATCAAAAGTCTTTCCTATAAAAAAAATTTAAAAACATAATAATAATAAACATTTTTCTGAGGTTATAAAACATTTAAATAAAATATAAAATTGAAATAAGTTTTTGTAAACATTAGAATAGTTTGTAAATATTAGTTTTAAAAGTAATTCACCTGGTGAATTTAAAAATTTTATAATCAACGGCACTGTGAAAGGATTCTTTGAAGCTTCAGCCATTTTCAATTCGTCGTGTTGAGTGTGTTGTCTAAATTTAGTGTTAGCCCTCGGTTTGTGTGAGGAGCGTTTTTGCGTCGTGTCTTCATTAGACACAAATCGATGTCTAATGACGTCATAATAAATGTTTTGTTAACATTTTAATGAAATTAAAATGAAGTTTTATTTTTAGTTGGAATTAAATGAATATTTGTTTCTCATTTATAAAATAGAATAAAAAAAATTATATTAATTAAATTAAACAAATTTAATAAAAAGGAAATATAAAGAAAAATCGGAATATTCAAAATGTACACACAAAATTTAGATTGTTTTTGTTTATATCAATGAACCTTCCCTTCGCATCTCGGAATAATAATTATGCTCGGCTGAGAAAAATTACTACTCGACCTTGGGTATAATATACTAATATTATGAGCAAAGATTTTATTTTCAAGAAATAATAATTTTTAATTTCTTAATCACTCTGTAACTAGTGATCTTTCATTATTTTCCTCTGTATAGGTCTACTTATTAAAAAAAAGTACAAAAACCACGCTATCGGCAAAATTATTAAATTAAACTTTTCAAATTCAAGATATTCAATAAGATTTTGAAATGCCAGCAGGAACACTCTGCATACCTTTCGAAAACTAGCCATATATTTTTATTGGCGATTTCAACACGTGATAGTAAAATTGTTAGGATACAAAAATTTGACCGACCCGATTTGGATATATAGGGTGAGTGTGAAAAGCCCCTATCTCTTCAGATTATTAGTCATTTTATGTCTTTTAAAATGAACAAATCACCTTTTATGAGCTAGAGAAAATAGTAAAACTGGTACTCAAATAAATATCAATAACGTAAATCATTTCGTTTATACAGGGTCCTGCGAAAGATTTTTTAAAAAAATCGGGATTAGTGCAAACATAATAATGAATCGCCATGTATAATACTAAATATACTTTTTTGCATATATTAGCATTACATTTGTAGTTATACAAGGGCTATTATTTTATGGTAGCAGTAACAAGAATTAGATTTAAATAAAACGATGATTTTTAATTTCGGAATCACCCTATAATTAACTACTTTTCGTTTCCTCTGTATAGGTCTGTATATTCCAAAATAGTAAAAGAATTACGCTAACTAGAAAAAATTTTAATGAAATTCTTGAAATTCCAGATAATTATGTCGATTGTGCCCATAACACTTTTTGTCAGAAGGTCATGTATAATAATTTCCCAAAGTTTCAAAAATATCGACCAGGGACCATCCTCCTTATTTTTATATTGACGAAGATGCAAGGTTTCCTCCATAAATGTGTGTTAAAATGACAAACAGCAGCCAGGCTTGTGAGTATTTGTTTTTCAATCAAACAATACTTTAAAAATATATTAAGCAACATAAAAGATAAAACAAGTCAATGAAATCTACGAAATAACTTGTTCTGATTGTGACAAAAAGTATGTGGGACAAACTAGAAGATCTGTATAAACTAGGTTTAAAGAACACATGGCACATTTGAAATACAATCGCACAGAGAAACCTTCTGTTGGTGAACTTGCTCTTTGTCATAATCATAAATTTAGTGTGGATAATGTTAAATTACTTAAAAATGTACCCAGGCAAAAGGTTGTTGGATGCATTTGAAACTATAAAAATAATTAAATGTAAAAATATTTTAAATAAAGACAAAGGCCCTATTCTATAGAGTCCAATTTACAGTTTAATTAGATAAAGTTGTTGGGCTAACATGTTTAGCGAAACATACGTAGAGAGATAAAAAAAGTGTAGTTTTGGTTAGTGGTGACGATATATTGAAAACCAAATGTTATAAATTCCAAATTCAAGTCTAATAATCAGTTAATATTAATTGTTTAAATATTTTATTATATTTTTTTATCTTGATGAAGTACATTAAGTATTATACTTAAATAGGCATTAGGGTTCGCATTTTAATACTCAAAAGTTTTTGTATGTAACAGACGCGTACTATGGAGAAGGATGTGGAACCATAAGAGGCCCGCACACCCCGTGACCTCCGTGGTTGCCGTTTAGAGAATTCCTCAATTCATCCATGTGCTTGTATTGTAATAAAATGGATGTAAAAAATGTTTTTTTAGTATTTTCCAGTAAATGTTAAGTAATCCTATCCTGCAGTGCAATTTATCTGCATAGAACATGGTAGAGCGCCACAACAGATAATTATTCGTTTTTGGACGAGATCTCGCCTAATATAGGTGTTATTCAAAATTTTTAAAATATATATTTAAAGAGTGCGTCTGTGCTACATTTTTCAAGTTTATCTAGAGACAAAAGTTGATAGTCGTGTCACTTTTATCAAAAATATTTTAAAAAGTTTCACAGACGGGCTCTCTATAATTAAATACAGAATCGATTGGTGAAAACCGCAGCTTCCTATTTTAATTATTAAGGGAGCACCCGTCAAAAAAACCGTTTCAGGCAAGATAACATAACGATATTGGCACCTATTAAATAACAATAGCTCCAAGACATTCGATTTGTGTACACATATTTTACGAAAAATTTTGTCCTTTTTCGATTTGAGCAGGCAGTTTTTGTGAAAAATTTAAATTTTTCAAGTTATTCAAGAAAAGCCGAAATTTTCCAATTATTTTATTTAATAACTTTTGTAACGGAACTCTTTATGAAGTGGATTTTTTATCTAAGAACTAAGAAGCTAATGAATGTTTAATGAATGTTTAATATCACTTTCCGCGCTACAAGGGATGTTAGTCCGAGTGGGAGATCTTAACGGTTTTTCAGACCTTGTCACTTCGTCCAGTGTGACGATGGGCAATATGCCATTCCTAGTTACTCATATAGTGATACAAATACTAGAAGAGAGACAAAACACAAAGCAGCAGAATTTGACATGAGTATATTATTTTGGAAACACAGTACTTTATACTAAGACATGCTCTGAAGCAAACGATGATAAATATCAATCTATTTTTAGATATTGGTTTTGTTTCAAGTACTATGCGCTTAAAAAACATCGTTGCACAGTAATAAAGATTTAGAAAATGATATTTATATTATATTAACTTGAGTTTTAAAAACATATATATTTAGGTTTGTAAATTCTGGATAATTAGTCAGTGAAATTTATCCACAGATGTTAGGTTAGGTTGTTAATATGATTGGAGCGTTTGCTCGCCCCTACACTGCGGTCAGCAGAGGCCTATTATGGCTCGCCCCTATGGGCTATAATTCACCGTACAATCCACACCTTCTCACGAAGTGTATGGTTGTTTTAAGTAAAGCTTCCTTAATTTCATCTACCACACTGCAGAAGCGACAGTCCGATGTTTAACTCAGACCTAGCTTCTTCAGATGGTAACGCAGATGACAGTACCCTGTAAGCAGTCCAATTAGGATGCGTATATAGATCACTTCCACAGATGTTATGTTTTATTTCTTTTTTGTAAGAGTAATTTTAGGAATCTAACGGGATAAACATCTTCATGCATTTCAGTTTGCTGTCCGCCATTTTTTGAGTCCCTCCTTGTGCCATCATTGAAAATATTGAACTCTATTTAGATCTCCCTGTTGGAGATCCATGTTAATTGTTTTCTTCTTTAAACTAGTATATTTTACACATTACCGCTTCTCCTCCCCCTAATCTAAGTCATAAGAAGCTATATGAAAGAATATTTTTATAGGCCCTCCTCATTCTTCTATTTACCACAGTTTTGCTATTTTTAGTATATCTTTTTTACTTTTAATTAAATATCGATGGAAATATCCATTTTGAGATCCCCCGAGTAGATTGAAACCATTTCCAGAGTATGGTATGTCTGTGTGTCTGTGTGTAATCTTCCGAAATAACTGCCGAACCGTTTGACCAATCAAGCTGAAATTTGGTACGAAGGGTCGGTGTGTGCCTCGAATGCGCCCATTAGTTTTTTGTCTAAATTGGTAGAGCAGAAGGTCCTCAGGACCGACTTTAATTGAATACAGATGTAAGATTTTTTTGCCTTTTTTATTTTTTAGAGACAAACAATACACTCGAGTGCAAAATCTTGTAGTGCAAAGTTTTAGAGCATAAAATTTCCTACAATTTTTATATTACACTTTTTCTGGAATTTCCAAAAGTTCCGCCACGAGAGGGCGCGAAAAAAATGTTCATGTAGGTTTTTCGTAGTTTTTCCAAATTTTTAGGACAAATAATGCTTTATAGTGCAAAATTTTATTATGCAAAGTTGTAGAGAACCAAATTTTAACATTTTTTCGAATTCCCCATAGTTTCGCCGCTAGAGGGCGAAAAATATAAACGTTAAGGCTCTTTGCCTTTTTTTTATTTTGTAGACAAACAATGGGCTTCAGTGCAAAATATTCTAGAGCAAAGTTGTAGAGCATAAAATTCCCTGCGACTTTTGTATTAAACTTTTACCAGAATTCCCAATAGTTTTCACCCATGATTTTAGATTCTAATTGTGGTAATGTGCTATATATTGTGCGTATACGCCTGTTTATGTCATATGAACATTGTAATATTAATTCAGTAGACGTATTCACCATTGGCTTGCTATTTAAACTTTGTTCCATAAATTAATGTAATGCTTAGTATTTTGTAATTAAAATAATCCTATTCTCTTCAGCTGACCCGGGAAAATTCTGGGGTGACACAGCCGATTTTTTTCTAATACTACAGAACATTCCTTCTTTTTCTCTTGAATAGCTTGTAATGCGTTTCGCTTACTATTTCTTGCATCACGAGTTGCTTTAAAAGATATGTCGGCAAAAGGATCAAATTTAATATTATACTCTCTGAAATTCTAATTTTCTTCAATTTTCTATCTTAAACGAACTATATGAATATTAGTATTCATAACTATTGGAAGAATACTATGCGGTAGACGTGTTATTATCAATCCAGAATTTCGAAGGACCAAAACTTCTTGGTTATCAATCCTCAGTAAGTCGCCCCGGAGCGCCAAGGCAAATAATAATAATAGCCGTCCCTACCCCGTACAAGCCATTGGCTTCTGGGGTTCACTCGTAGGGGGGTGAAATGTAGGGCGAGTATTATTATTATTATTATTATTATTACTATATTCTTACTTTTTAGTACAAAATATCTTATTATTATTGTGTCACAATGTTCAACAATAGTATTTTTAATAGTTTTTGAAAAACTAGAATAAATACGTAACTCCGACGCTAACTCCCCCTTGCGATGATTTATAGTATTGAGATGTAGTTAATGGTTTATTACCGACACATCACAGAAAAATGTCGGATATAACCTGAATCATTGTATATAGAAGTCTATATACAATGCCTGAATTCAGATAAATCAGAGTGGCGTCATCTTTCGCATATTTTTTTAACTGAGATACCTTAAGTCTTCACAGATTTTAATTTTTTTTCAATTATAGGACGAATACAGGTTTTTTAAAAAATTAAAAAAATATGGGTTAAATATTTATTGGTCAGGTTTGTAATGGCCCATGTACCTAAAATCATGCAAGTACCCCATTGAAGCACGGTTCCTACATACCAGGCAACCAGTATTGCTTCTGTTTTATTTAAACATTATCGACTTGATGCGGTGGTAATATCTAAGTTGGCAACCACAAATGCGTTAGATTGTTCGGGTCGATAGGGTAAATTTCTCTCCTATAAGTAGATAATTTTTTATTGGGCGATCTTTCAAATTAATAATACGCAACTGTCATTGCGTTTGTGAAAAGAGTTTTTTTAATAATTATTATAAAAAATTCGACAGCAAATAAGATCTTTCTATTGAATTCTTATCATTTAAAGTGAATTTTGGACCTAATCAAATAAATTAGGGGGAAGTAATTCTTTATCAGATATATTTTCGTTTGAAATAGTTTACGGTTATATTACAAATATTTTGATATTGATTAGTGATATTTATGCAATAAAATCAATTTAATAGTTTTTCAAATATAAGTGTCAAATGAAACGAATTCTTCATGTCTTCATCGCTACTTGAAAGCTTTAAAATTAATAATGCAATTAATTTATTAAATATTCCCATTCAATTGTTTTCACAAACTTCTTCTTTTCCATTAAATTCTTTTCTAATATATACCCCAAAAAATCCAAAAAATATTGTAAAAATAATTAAATGTTCTAGTAGTGGAAAAAATAGTATATAAACCATAGTAGACCAGATGTTTCTACCTTGGTGTATATTATACTATTTAATAATAAGTTGATTCCCACTACAGTTTTAGGTGCAGAATGATATTATACCTTCTTTCGCCGTATCGTTCTCGCACAGACATCCGCACAGACAGACTTTTTTTTGAAAATCAATTTTTTCCACGTTTCATGACATTTTAAGTCATTTTGAGCAAATATGTTTTTTTAGATTTTTGCACGATTTCAATACTACGGTTTTCCCTACTTTACCAAAAGTAAAGTGTGGGCGGACCGTAGTAAATCGGTTTTTTCACACATAAATTAGACTAACAGTCTGTTAGTCTACAAGTAGCCCATTATTGTTTAATTGATGTGTGCCAGAAACATAATTTTTAAATTCAAACGCAACCAAAATATTTTTTGGGCGTACATTGACTCGTGGACACTTATAAATTAAATTGAAATCAGTTTATTGTATGAAATTAATACCTTTTAAAATATTACATGGGTTATCTGTATCTCTCAGGTGGGGAGGGTGGGTTGCTCTATAAGCGGGCTGTTCCACAGCACTTAGACCTCATTATGCTTATGGCACATCCTCCTTAGTCAGCCAGCCTACAGTTTTTATGGAATTGACAACGTCGCCAAGAGGTGCCTCTCTTATGTTGGCCGGTGTTAGCCAATAGTTCACGAACAAAATTTTCCTAGTTAACAAGAGTGTCGAGCCAATAGAGGATATGCTTGATTGTTTCGTGTTCTTGTTCACACCTCCTGAATAGTGTGGAATCTGACAGCCTCATGTTATTCTGGTATTTTCGTACTGGACAGTGACCAGCTAGAATATCTGTCAAAAGGCGCAGATTTTGTCTAGTCATGAACAAATATTTGTTGACTGTTGTGTTGCTAGGGTAACTAATGAGGTCCGTAGCAACTCTTCATCTATTTGTTTCATCCTATATTTCCTTGACTTTTACAAGGAAGTAATCCTTAATTGGTTTGTCACGACCGATGTCGTTAGTCCAAATAGTTTTTGCTTGACTGCCTTCTTGGCCAATGAGTCGGTAAGACGGTTACCTTTTTTATTACACGGTTTAAAAACACATGATGTTTTTACTACTTCGGACCGAGAAAGTCACTTTAACTTAAACACAAGAACTAAATGCAACGAAATTTAATGCCATAAAGCTATATTGACATTTTGTTCTTAGAAAGAGACGTAGGTAATCAGAATATATTTTATGGTTTTCATAGGTGACTTGAATTTTTTTTTTTAAACCAGGGTATGGTAAAACTGCAGATAATATTTTTTTATATTTCAAAAATGGGAGTACCAAAAACAATAGAGTTCCTATTCTAGACTCGAGAAGTCGATTGGCGAAAAAATATTTTAAATCGGACTAATAGTTCTTGAGTTGAATTTTTTTCACTTAATCATGTTGTGGGTGGTTTAAAACGTTGAAAAAAGTCATTTTAAGCTAAAACATTTTTCAAAATTTTATATGAGTTTAATACTTCCGACCACACCACGGTCGAAGTAATAGATAATTTAACTTAAAAATGCTGAGATTTTATAACAGAAATATACTTCACTGCTAAAGAAGTGTTTTAAAAGTTGGATTGGATTGCCGCCCCTTATTTTGGTTGGGCTTCTAGTGAAGGTAGAAGTGAGTGAATTTAATTGTATAATAAAAATATCGTTACCATTTAATAACTGTTAAAGTTATTGGTGATCCTTTATTATCTCTTTTTACTGTAAACTAATATTTAACTAATATAATCATAATCTTGGAGTTCCATTCCTAGTTGGTTAAAGAATTTTCTAATTTTCATATCTCATATATATTACTGCTTTTTATATTTATTTTAAGATTATTTTGAATAAGATTTGACAATTCATACGGTGTAATTTCATATACAGTTTAATTTCAATTAGATTTATTTTCTATATTTGGTTAGTATATTTGTTACCTTTGAAATCCAATTATAAATCCACAATATTCACTAACTTCTATCCCTTTCACACGACATTGGAAATTATTCAGGACTTCTGTATAAGTTACCACAAGATAAAATAAAACAAGCGTAGATTAAAGCTTTTCAAAAAGTGTCCGTTCCGCTCTCGGTGCAGTTATTTTTTAAAACATCCCGTAATGAACGTGGCAGCTATCAAAGCCATCTAAAAATAAAATAGACTGCAAATTTCCAGTAATTTTTCAAAGGGACAAAATTGTGTCGAGCAGTTTTACGGCGAAAACGAGAAACGTCAAATAAATCATGTAAAGAGATATATGCAGTAGTGCGTATGACACAATAATGATTGGATTGCATTTTATTAAAAAAATCCTTTTAAAAATTTTTTGATGTAATGTGATATTCTAATAAAACTCACCTCAACATCTTCGTTATTGGCATAATAATTTACTTGGTATAGTTATTATTTTTATTCGTTTTGTTTTATATTAGTATTGTATTATATCGTATTAAAACAAAGATTTAGTATACTTGTCTAAAATTTAGCATTTGTTCGTAAAATATTTGTACGAGCAGAAGTTTGTTCAAACAGAAATTAGTTCGACCAACATTTCGTCGAAACTTTCAAAATTTTATTTAAAAAAATCTGAAATGCAACAAATTAAACAATATAATAGAATATATTATTTATTTATTTTTGTTGCGGGATTTAAAATGCATTTTTGTCTTTAAATTTTTAGTTTTCATAACCCCAGTTACATAAAAACTATCAACGTTATTAAAACTTGCTGACTGTTTATAGAAAGAGAAAATAATATTCTATATTTACGAAATTTTTTAAAATTGTAGATCAAAAATTGTGGCCGTGAAAATAGGGCGAGACCATAATTCTAAGGATTTTTTAATTTTCCCTCCTTTGGCCTCTCCCTTTTCTCAAGGTCACAATTCTTGCTAAAAAGATTTGAAAAAATTCTTAATTGATATTATTTTTTATTCCCCTTTCAATGGTATAAATTTCATTTTAATATATTATTTATTTATCTTTGTTATGATATATAAAATGTATTTTTGTCTTAAAATTTTTAGTTTTCATATCGTTTAACCCCTGTAACATAAAAACTATCAACGTTATTAAAACTTGCCGACTGTTGGTAAAAAGAGAAAACCATATTCTATATTGAAGAATTTTTTCAAAATTTTAGATAAAAAATTGTGGTTATGAGAATAGGGAGAGACCACAACTATAATGGTTTTTTAGTTTCCCCTCTTTTGGTTTCTCCCTTTTAGCAAAGTCACAATTTTTGCTGAAATATTTTGAAAAAATTCTAGTTTATAATATTTTTTATTCCCTTTTCAGTGGTATTAATTTTAATTTCATATGTTATTTATTTACCTTTGTTATGGGATAAAAAATGCATTTATAGTTTTCATATCGTTTAATATAATAAAAACTCAAGAGCCGATTTTGTTATATGTTGTTCCTATAAAATCGGTGTGTAAGGTATATTATGTAAATATTTTCATTTATTTCGTAAATATTTTTTGTACATTTCTTTGGCGGACTAAAAATTTTAGAAATACATATATTTACCTAGCATTTTGGTGTATTTATTTACTTCTCGGAAATATTAATGAGTTGCTGCAGTTTGAGCTTG
The DNA here is from genome assembly GCA_963243735.1 of Neocrepidodera transversa. NCBI lineage: Eukaryota > Metazoa > Arthropoda > Insecta > Coleoptera > Chrysomelidae > Neocrepidodera > Neocrepidodera transversa. Next base: position 31,262,696 of record OY725338.1, on the reverse strand, counting down.
GGATAACCTGACCCTATTAATATGATTTTGCATTTCGTGTATTGGATTAATTCAGTATTTAAATTAATTTTTGCTGTTCGAGTACCTACTTAAGCTCTAGGGATTAAAATTTTTGCAGTTCGAGTGCGCTCAAATTAGCAGTTACTTAAACTAAAAACATTTTTTCTAAGCAAGATTGATATTTATATACTAAATAATTATTATTAGTAAAATTAAATTATGAACAGGGATATAATATGCAGAGATGTAATATTGTTGTGCGGTCATTGTACCCCTAATTTCAAGGATTAATTGTCAAGTCGTTAACTTCGGCCCTGTTGAGTTGTCTGCGATATTCAGCAGGTAGATATAAGGTTTGTTCCCGAAGCGAGATCCTAACTGAGTTGCGCAGTATAAAATAACTCTTCCACTATTTTGTACTGCTCAGACTCCTGATCCATTATTTTATACTGCACAACTCAGTATGTTCATAACAAGTTTAGGAACTCGCTTCGGGAACAAACAAGCCTATAATATCGATTCCGAAAAAAAGTTTTCCTATGAAAACACTTTAATTTATATGGCAAATACCGGAAGGACCAATCATATGCTGCTCAAATTCAATAGGGTTCTTCGCTGGAGAATACTTACAAGTAAAATGAAAATCTGAACCAGATCTAAGCTTTGGTTCCAGAGTTATAGTGTTTATATCCAGACAGATAGACAGACAGACGTTCGGACAGGATTTTCTTTGTATTTTCGGATTCTGGAAGCTAGGGAACGTCGGGAAAAGTGTGAGTACGAAATTTTTTTTCCATCACGAAATTAATACTAAAAGTTTTCTACTGCAAGCATGAAATTTTCAAGAAATGTCATTTAAATACCGTAAATATTGAAGTGGGTAAGCAAATACAATATAATCATGCCGGTGATAGTTCACATATTGAAGCAAATAAAATATTGAATAAAGTAAGAAAATATGCAAAAAAAAATTGCGATGCACCCCATTAAATTGTGTCCAGTAGTATATCGATGAATACTACTCAGCCTAAGTGCAAAATTGTCTTTAGTAGATACAATGAAAAGGACAAAAAAAAATATAAGCACCAAGGATAATGATCGCTTCGCTTCGCTACTTAATAATAAAAACATGTTTGATTCCAGTTGGTACCCGGAAAATACTCAACAACCTCTACTCTTTTTTCTCTGTTCTTCTTTTCTCCTTTTCTATTTGAACGAATATTATTTTATAGTCATAATACTTTATCTAGTCAGGCCCTGTAGTCAGTCTCATGCAAGTGTATTCTATTAAAATTGTTTTTTAGTTATATTACTTAGTTTATTCCTTTTTATATTTTTAAATTTTTTTAGAATTTGTTTAATACTGTTAAGGCTTCACCTTCAAAATGTTTTATTAAACATTATATCATTTGTCAATTGTCAATGCCTCCTTTATCTGATCTTCATTGATAATGGTGCTAGGTAGTCGGTTTTCGCGCTGCCTCTTTTTAAAACCAAATGCTCTAGCCCTTCCTTACCAAAAGCAAAATTACCAGTCACTGTTAGATTCATATTCAACCTGTTAAAGAAAAAAATTTATCTATGAATTACCTACTACTGTACTATCAAAATTTACAGATAAAGATCAATATAAATGCACAATTTAGTTGTCTCATTCACAGATAGAAATCAATGCAAATGAAAAAAACAAAATGATAAAATAATAGCTCTACAGATAAAAATCAATGTAAAGTGTCGTACGTTAGGTGAATTATTTTGAAAGTAATTAATGTCATTGATATGTACTGTAATGATACACTTTGTATAAATTTTTTTATAGGTTAATTGGTATTTAATTGTCAAAGCAAGGTTTGATGGCATAAATAATTTTTTATGAGTTTTTAATTTTATAAACAGTTTATTGTTAAATTTTATTTTAAAGAATTTATAATTGATGTATAAAATATTCAAAATCAATAATTGTGGTCAAGGGCAAGATTTGAAATTTTAATTATTAATCAAGGAAGAAAAAAAAATAAGAAACATTTATATTTTTTATTGACAGCATATATCTAACAAAACAATTAAAAAATATAAATGCCATTGGTAATAATCCTGATTTTCACAAATATAATTCATAAGAGTATCCTTAATTGTTTTGTCAGATATATGTTGTCAATAAAAAATATAAATCTCATTGGTAATAATCCTGATTTTCACAATTATAATTTATAAGAGTATCTTTAGATCTCACAGCCATAATCCTTAATCCGATTTAATCCTTCGGATTAACACGTTTCCAAATCGGTGGTCGAATATAAGAGGCCATGGAAGTATCGGTTATTTAGAATCATCCCAGTGACCACTTTTATGAAAGCCTCTGTATAGTTAAAGATTTTTTTTTAATTGTCAATTTCCTGTATGTTAAATATTATTTGTGATTAAAAATAAATGCCATGAAATACTACATTGAACATAAGCCGTATTTTAATATTTTTTTATTCGTTGTGATTAATTATCTAAAATAAATAAGATTATTCAAGCACTTCAAATTGTTTCTACTTATATATATTCGATATACTTTTTCAAAATCATCTTAATAGTAAATCACAACAATAAAATTAAAATGAAAATTCTTCTGTGTGTTGCTTCAATAATTTTAGCTGTTCATGGCTTGACAGAACATGAACATTGGACCTCGTTCAAAGTAAGTACATAAATATTTTTTTAAGCGATTAACTTGCTATTTTAAAGAATATACTTTTTTAGCAAAATCACAATAAATCTTACAGTATTGTTGAAGAAAAAATTCGCTTTCAAATATTCAAGAATAATTTAAAAAAGATTGAAGAACATAATGAAAAATACAAAAAAGGAGAATCTTCCTATTACATGGGAATCAACAAATTTACAGACATGACTCCAAAAGAATTCAGTGATATTCTTCGTTACCGAGTAGATACTAATTCACAAATTAATAAAACTTTTGAAAAATTTCCAGAAAATTTACAAGTTTCAGAGTTAGTTGACTGGAGAGAACAAGGAGCTGTCCTAGATGTCAAGGATCAAGGACAATGCGGATCATGTTGGGCTTTTAGTACAGTATGTAACTAATTTTTTAATTTATTTATCAATAGCACGCAAAATTAGTCTATTATAATTTAAACTTTTAATAAAATTCAGTAGAAAATTAATATTCTAAATATTTTTCATTATGAGTAAAAAACTAAATTGTCCGTACTGTTTTATAGACTGGAGCACTAGAAGGCCAAAACGCAATAGTTAATAATGTCAAAATCCCACTTAGTGAACAGGAACTTATGGATTGCTCACGTTTATATGAAAATGCTGGTTGTAATGGTGGACTTCCAAGGCAAGCATTTGAGTATGTACAATATAATGGTATTTCATCAGAAAGTTCTTATCCTTATCAACCAGAAAGAGATTTGATCTGTAAAAAATCAAAGGATGATATTATTCTTAAAATTAAAGGTTATAAGAGGGTTGACCAAAGTGACGATGCTCTAAAAAATGCTATTGGTAAGTACCTAAAAAAATAATTATGTATTTTTAAATAATACATTTATATATTCTAACTGGAATGTCATCAGTATCGTCTATGGTATTACAGAAAAATAAATGTGGAGACATTACATCGGGGGCTGTCAATTCTGTAGTACCGAGAAAAAAATACCCAGGGTCCCTATATTCTCGAATGTCGATTAGTGGATGTCGCATACGACAATGCCAAATAGTCGAATGAAAACACAAAACTTTATTCTCGAATGTCGAATTCGAAAAATTGTTATAGACATGAAGTAGAGTGGTCACATACTATAAACATCAATATGTCAAATATGTATTATGTATTTTATAGGTTATAATCGTTACTTGTTCAAAGAGAGAGAATACAATATGGCTATAATCAGTTAAATACACAAAACTTTTAAATAATCTATTTAATCATACAAATTTAATTCAATATAGCTATTACATAATTATATTGGTTTAAAGATTACCTACCTGTTAGATCAATTTATGGTGTGAAGACCACTGTACTGGTAGCTTCAGTGGAGAAAGAAATACTCCAGGGGTCGTATGGCGTCGACAAGACCCTTAGCGGCCAGAAGGGCGGTGTCTTTACTTGCCCCCGGGGTTGAGTTACCTGGGTATTAACTACTGGGATGGTGATACTCAAAACAAATAAAATTCAATAAACAAAACTTTTATTTTTACCTAAAATCCAAATGAATGCTGTGTAACGGACAGATCAGGCCTGACTAGCTTGGCTGGCATGGTGTGGTCAGACTGACGGCTCCAGGTTCCGGTCTAAGATGTCTATAAACCCTAGTGTTTCCACTTATACCTGTGAAATTTTGGGTCAAACTGGGAGATCTGTACCTACTTGATTTTGACTAATTTTTGAGAGATCACTAGAGTTTCACATTAGAAATTTAAGATGGCGCATATATCGCTCATAGTAAACTGTAATTAGAGATCACACAGGGTGTATTTATAATCTGGTACTGAATACAAACGAATGCACGAATCTGCAGCTTTACACTGTCCACACAAAATGTGACAATTTCAACGACGACTCCAACAATTTTAAAAGCGTCATCTTAAAGAATTGTGGTGAGTTCTATTGAACGCAACAGGTGGTGCTCCCAAAAAGTTTGAAACAATATCGAATCAGTAGATACACCAGGCTTTTTATACAACTTATTTCGGTCAAATTGGACTACTCGATATGAACTTCGGCGTCGGCGTCTAATAGTCACAGACGAGAGTGTCTTCATCTGTCGGGCAGAGGTTCAACTGGTACGACTGACCTCTTATTCGAAGCTTCACTCATAACTTAAGTTAATTCTACTCCAGTGCCGTGCGCGATTTAATTTATATATTCTATTTATTACGGAAACAAGTAACTTTGTTACAAAACAAATTTTGGGTCGCATGCACAATCGCCGGAAGTTAATTGCTAGCGACTGTCCGCTTTTTTTTGTAACAAATATCTTTCTTTAAATTCTTTTTACATCAAATTGGAGACATACTGGCTATCTCAGCTAGCCCTTCCTCACCTTCAATATCTTTAATTACTTCCGTGTTTGCTCCACTTTCAGAAAATATGACTTCTATAGCACTTTTTGCGCTTCATTCTCATTTCCTGTGATAATTTTGTCATCAATCTTGGTAAGCTCTTTCAGTTTTGGTTCTCCTCCTGTACCACTTGCATAGTGCAGATGATCTAATTTTCTTTTCTTGGTTTTGGATTTTATATCTTTTGCCATGTCTGAAAAACTTATTTTTACTGTTCTGCCTCTATCCACACCACGGTATGAAATATATTTTTCTACGATCACTATGAAAAGTATACATTTAGACACGGCATACTTGCGTTCAAAGTGACTAATTTCTCACGATTCTAAAAAGCAGTGTGGGAATTTCCTGTACCTCACACTGCACATGCGCAGATGTCTAATATTTGTCTTTTTTTACACTGCACATGTGCAGATGACAGTAAAGAATTATTATTCTAAATCTCCCATTCATCTATCGTAGTAGGATGCTGCATTGTTGTTGACATGTTATTTGACGTTTGCTATGTCATATAAATTTAAACTTCAATAAACATTAATACAATAATATTTCGAAATGGAAAAAATTGACAATAATTCTGATTCAGAAGTCGAATATATGGAAAACACACCTCCAGAAATTTTGGAAATTGCATTGAATGCAACTTTAAACCTTTTGCCTCAAAAATCAAGAGAAAAAATTGTAACATATTTCAATATTATTTTTAAATATTTAAAAATCGTGATCGTAGAAAATGTATTGTGTGCAACATGTGCGCAAAGTACTTTTCCCACTCGCTTGATTTACGAACACTCGCCTGGCGGCTCGTGTTCGCAAACTTCAGCGCTCGTGGGAAAAGTATCACTTTGCGCACTTGTTACACAAACTACTATATCACACAATGACTTCTCCATTGTTTCCAATCCTCCTGGCTTCCTTAAATAGAATTAACATTCGCATTAATTTTCTGCCACTTTCTCGATGCGTCTTTTGCAGTGGAATTTTTTCCAAATTTTCCACTAATAAGTTCTTCATACTCATTCGATCGTAGGAGTTCCACCAAAGTATCTTTTTGTTTTTTTGAACAATATTTTTTTTTCCATTTTAAATATTTTAGATTATGTAAATAGGAAATGAAATAGCGCCAGCTATTTCCGATTTAACAATTTTAATATAACCCTAAATTTAATTATATTTAATTTTTTCTTCTTTTTCCTTGAATTTGACGTTTTCAACAGTGTTGCCGCATATTACGGTTCGACAATTAATGTCATTGGGATTTCAATGTCGATTAGTCTTCGAGAATACGATTAACTAAAGAGAGTAGTCATTAGTAATGACATAATGGCGAATTCAACATTTTCGAGAGACATTCGAGAATAGGGCCCTAGGGCTCCTATTCTTGATCATTCGTATGGCTTATGATCATTCGTGTCGGTAGCAAAATCGATCGCAAATATTTATCATGTCATTCTTGACAACTCGCGTCATAAACGAGTAATCAAGTTTAACAACGAGCGAAATTTCATGTGCACATGACCAACGAGTAGTACTTAGGCTATAAATATTTTGTTTTGTTCTTGTATTTAAAGATTTGGTTATATTGAGTGTATTGTGTATTAAAAACATTGACAATCTTGAGCATATAGAGAGTGAGAGGATTCGCAAAAACAGATATAATAATTTAAACCCTGTTGAAGCCGTGAGTGAACAAGAATTCATTACAATATTCAGGCTTTCGCAGGATCTATGCAGATTTTTTACTGGTATTTTGGAACCGTTGTTGGGGCCTCATATAAGATCTGCAGAGTAAGATAGGGGTTCAGTGAACTCTGTGGAGTTTCAAATTTTATTCAGTTTATACTGAAATCTATTTGATTTTGATTAGAAACACATGGGCTAGAATGTTATTATGGAACTCTGGACGAAAAAAATATTTTGGTATTTGAATTTGTTACACGTGAGGGATAACTATATTTCATGGTTTTAGTTGCATTACGTTTCTTTTTAACTGATGGGAATTATGAAATGGATATTGGCACAAATTTGTTTATGGTCGTGTCACAGTTTTCAGTTAGCAGATCCATTCAAAAAATACCCACAGTATTGACACCCGTATGCGCCGTTTTGACACTTGATCGCGATTTTTAAATCTGGATTAACTGTTCAGAAATATTTTTCCATGCACCGTAGGCGGATTAGATAAACGTATGTACACATTTGGCAACAATGTAATATTTAAAAAAGAAGCAGAACTTAACACGTAACCTAAAATTTAAATTATTCAACAAAAAAAAAAACGTGATTTACTTGAAAATTAGAATAGTCTATATTCTCTGAAATTTGTTTTATCAACTCTATAATTGATATTAAAAATTCGAAAAGTGTCCCTAATTTCACACCTGGTGAAAATGAGTATCTTGTGAATTTAGTTCTTAAATACAGTCACATTCTGGAGGACAAAAAAAACCAACAAAGTCTCCATAAAAGAAAAAAACCATATTTTGGACAAAATTGAAGTTGATTTTAATAATCATGAACCCACTGCCTGTTTTAGAAGTTCCGATCAGCTAAAACTATTAAAGCGTCAAATAAACAAAAATCTGATATCCTCAAGAGAAAATAAACGAAATGAGGTACTTCATTTTAACCGGGACTGTTAAATACTTCTTAGATTATGCCAATTTCCTAGACTCCACCACTAAAAAAATTATTAGTCAGTTTGTCGGATTAATTGGTGTCGGGAATCTAGACTGTCTGGCTTATGAATGTCAGAATTTTGGCTGTCGTGTTTATGGGTGCTCACTATTTTGGCGGGAACATAATTATTAGAGACGAAACGTTCATTAAAGCTACAAATTTATGACGTTTAGAATAAAAATTTACAAGCTCATTGATTTTTACTTACATTGATTAACTGTTTTTTATGTTTCTTAAAGTAATAATAACAGTCATATTTTTGAAATAATTTTGGTATTTGTTGAGAAGAACACCATTTTAATTATACAAAAATATCTTTTTTTTGCATATATTTAAATGTACCTACTTTCAAAATATTACGTTCAAGTATTCAATGCAATATTTATTTAGGTACCGAAGGTTTATGTCATGAGAAGTACGATCTTACATGCCCGAACAAAAAATGATTTTTGTCTTTATTAGTGAGATTTTTTTCAAAATCGAGAAATCTTGCAAAGCCCATCTTATCGATTTATTTTTAAAAGATTTGAAAACTTTTTTAAAAGCAATTCCGTCATGGTACTTTGATACAGAAAATACAAAACAATGGTCAATTTTGATCTAAGTGTAGTTGATGAAATTTCTAGGTTTTAACTCTTATTTTAATTTTTATTACAAAAAAAAATTAACTCAATACAATTTAAACCAGAATCAAAATTACCATAAGTGAGAATTTTTTTAATTGTGGACTACAGAGAGAAAAAGGCAAAATCGAGAAATATTGCAAAGCCTCCCTTTATCAATTTCTTTTAAAAATCTTGAAAAGTTTATATTTTTGAAAAACCCTTTTTTCGGGATATTTTAGTACAGAAAATCCAAAAATGGTCGATTTTCCACTAAGAGGAATAGTTGGCGAAACAATGCTGAATTATTTGTTTAAAATTTTTTCTATCTCTTAACTTTTATAACAAAATAAACGACAAAAGGTATTAAATTAAATTTATCGAGATTTAAACGACTTTAAAAAATACTATAAGTAATTGTTTTTTTTATTTTAAAAGTATAATTGAAGAGAGAAAAAAAAAATCTAGAAATATTGCAAAGTTCCCTTATCGATTTTTTTGGAACATTTTCAAATATTTATATTTTTAAAAATCATTTTTCTTAGGGTATTTTGATACAGAAAGTTCAAAAAATGTTCCATTTTACTCTAATAGCAATAGTTGATGAAACAATGGTGAATTATTAGTTTAAAATTTATTTTACCTCTTATTTTAACTCATAAGAAAATACGATAAAAAGTATTGAATTAAATTTTGCGACATTTAAACGATATTAAAAAATAAGTGAGGATTTTTTTAACATTTTAAAAATATAATTGTAGGCTACAGAAAGAAAAAACAATAATCGAGAAATATTGCATTATCGATTTGTGTGTACTTTATTCCCATTTTACGTCCACACGGGCCATAAAGTACACCTTTCTCTAATTGGTAACTAAGTAATAAAAACACAATAATGAACTAGTATGACATAGGAATATTAATAATCACGCATCTGTCCTTATCCGACCAATAAATATCAATAATTACTAAGCACTGTATAGTTATATAAGTACAATTTATCTTAATAGTATTATTCAACTATTATATATTTTAGCAACAATTGGTCCAATTTCTGTAGCAATATATGCAGAACCCATTCAACTTTACGAAGGAGGTATTTTTGATGATGCAGATAGTTGTCCAAATAATGTAGGTTTACTAGATCATGCTGTTCTTGCAGTAGGGTACGGCAGTGAAGAAGGAAATGATTATTGGCTTGTGAAGAATTCATGGGGACAGCAATGGGGAGAAAACGGTTACTTCAGATTACACAGAAATTCCAGCATATGCGGAATTTTATTAGATACGAGTTATCCATATCTTAATTAATTAAATTGGAATATTTTTATTATAAAATAAATATATTTTTTTGTTAAAATCTAGTTTTATTATTAAACATTAAAATTAGTGCTTTCAAATAAATAAATATGATATATATATGTAATATTTTAACCATTAGAAACCATTGTACATTTTTAGAGATGAGACAAAGGACCTATCGCACGTTTCCAGAGGCAATATGTGTCTGACTATCCCACCCCTTAAAATAACGCAAACGTGTTCTGTCACAAAACTGCCAACATTTTGATACAATCTCGAAAACTACGTCTTCTCAAAATTCTAAAGCCTTGGTGACATTTGGCTTGGTCCAAAACCCAGAGGAAAATTTTGTTTGGATTTTTATAACGTATTAGAATTGGAAAAATGGGGTCGAAAAAATTGAAATTTTACAAAACTTCTACGCGGCCTCTTAATTAGATTCTAAGAAATCCGAAAATACCTTCACTTGCAAAATCCGGTGGGTTCCATCTGCCAAAACAAATTCCTGAAAAAGTTTAACTTTTAGCATTTTCGTCCACTGGTCGCCGAAATCTCAAGATATGGTAAAATATTGTTATGTTTTTGTGCCACTCTGTATTTTTATTATTCCTTTACTTGGTCTATCTGATTTTAACTCGCTTCATATCCCTTCTCTAGATATCCCTCTCTCTTAGGTATTACTATAAAATGTTTTTCTCCACGACCATTACACGGAAGAAAATCCGATACTTATTATACGAAATTCATATACTTATTAGCTGAATTTCATATACCCGGCGTGACAGAAGAACACGCATCTAAAACAATCCGACCGAGTCACCTATTTCAAATATGCTTTGGTATCCTAGAACTAAACTACTTTCATATATTCGCAAACAACCGGGCTAGAGGATCAGATATTCTTGGCATATTAAGCTAAAAACCCCGTTCTACTAATTTAGTAACCTGGGCAAGTGAAAATAAAAATCTTGTCATATAAAGCTTATAATCTCGTCATATATTCTAGTAGCCTTGTCGTATAAAGCTCGCAGTCTCGTCATATGAAACTAGTAATCTTGTCATATAAAGCTAGCAATCTTATCATAGTGATCTCGTTTATCTGGCCGAAATTGATCTGTTCTTATAAATACACAGTGATTCTGGGGGAACGGACCAAAATCTAATAAGTATATTCTACACATTAAAATAATTTAAAAAAACGAATTTAACATTGTAATCATAAGTTTTTTAAATTATATTCATGAGTAGAATGTACTCATAGAGTTTGGTCAGTTTCTCCCGACTCACCCTGTATATAGAAACATAGGTAAGTACATAAATATAGCAGATGAATGTAACAAAAAAGGATTTCATCTTTAAAAATATTTATTGAACGATAAACTCTTTGAAATAATCCTTAATCTCCATTATTGTTGATGAAATTAAAACAAAAATAAAACAAACATAATAGTTTTTTCAGTAACATAAACATATCTGTAAAAGAATTAATTAAAAAAGAAAGTATAATATATACACAGTATCAGTATTGTTTCTCATTAAAGGGTAGGTACATTAGATCTATTTGGAGAACTGATGGAAAAATTGATCATTTACGATGTGATCTTTCTTCCTAGTTTTTGAGAGTGCAGCGTTATCAAGTCTACTTGACACTGGCATCAACCTCGATATATAAATTGAACACCTTGTACATTTGCAGATTTTCAAAATGTCTATTTGATTTTGCAGCTTCCTTCAATTGCTTTTTACCTCTCGCCCTTCAGATAAGAGAGGTATAGGAATCATGCTAAAAATTGGGTAGTGAGTTTTCAATTGATAAACACGTTTTGGGGTCCCTAGAATACGATTTTAATATTTTCGCGATGATGTCTGTGTGTGTGTGTGTTAGTGTGTGTGTGTGTGTGTTAGTGTGTTAGTGTGTGTGTGTGTGTGTGTGTTTGGATGGATGTTGTAGTAACGATAACTCAAAAACTACTGAATAAAAAAATTTGAAATTTTGCATACAGGATTCTAATACCCTAGATTAGATCTGATTAGATTTTGGTGCCAATCGCACAACCGGAAGTGGCAGTTGCTATGGATGATGACGCCATTATTATACAAAACGGCAATAAAGTTTTACACATATATTTTGTATACCCTATAGTTTATTTTCATCTCATTAAAATTTTCTAAACTTTTGCCATTGTTGCCAGATTTACAAAAAAATAATTTTTTTTCATACTTTTTTGTGTCAACCTGTAAATTTTTGATTCAAAAATGGCGAGAGGTCATGTGCTGGCCACATCAGATTTTTTCAAATAATCTTCGAAATCCTACAAAAAATAAAACATATTTGATAACATTCTAAAATTACTCACTTTGGGAAAAAGTAACTCCCTATTTTTCTTACTCCCTTCTGTTGGGAAAAATGTTAATTTAATATCCCTTTGAATTATATTGAATTTACAACAAGTTTCTACTTCACTTTTATCAATATTGTTAAATTTTTGGCCAGAATTCCTCACAGAATATTTTGTACAAGAAGTTTTTTATTTTATTAAATAAATATTTGAAAATTAAAATTTACATTTAGCAAATACTTCCTATATTACAAATTTTGTGAAGAAATTTAGTTCAGATTATGTGACAGAGAGGAATTGAACTGGGATAATATTATAATGTGCTGTACTCACCCAAGACACGTTAAATGTATTCTTCGTCTAAATTAAATGTATTCTTCGTTTAAAAAATAAAGTTGATGGTGGCCCCGAAGAGACAAAACGTCGCGAAATAATCAAGTGTGATATATCGTTGAATTTAGTATTCGCAGCGATTTAATAATATGATATAAAATAGACAGGTCCGTATTTAAAAAGATCAAATTGATGGTGGCCCCGAAGAGACGAAACGTCAGATTTAAAATTTAACTATGGCAGTTTATAACGATGTTAGAATACAACAAAAACTTTTAATAAAGTTATTCCAAATTTTGTATAATAACCGAGCTTTGGCAAAAAAACGATTTTCGACAAATTCGGATTTTGTCGTTTAACTCCGGAACCAATAGGAATATTTTAGGTTTCAAAAAATCGTTTTGTCTATTTTTATATTTCGCACATTTTTCCCCATTTAACCGTCTTTCTAGCGTCTACCGTTTACGAGATAGCAATACTGTCCCTATTAAAAAGTAGCCACCCTGTATAGAGAATATTAGAATTTTATATACCCGGTATATGATACAGTTTTAAAGGACCGTCGTTCTGAGTCATTTTTTTCCTTGTAGTGAATGTATGAATTCCGAGATCATTTTTACCTCTCGCCCTTCAGATAAGAGAGGTATAGGAATCATGCTAAAAATTGGGTAGTGAGTTTTCAATGGATAAACACGTTTTGGGGTCCCTAGAATACGATTTTAATATTTTCGCGATGATGTCTGTGTGTGTGTATGTGTGGTAGTGTGTGTGTGTTTTAGTGTGTGTGTGTATGTGTTAGTGTGTGTGTGTTAGTGTGTGTAACGATAACTCAAAAACTACTGAATAAAAAAATTTGAAATTTTGCATACAGGATTCTGATAACCTAGATTAGATCTGATTAGATTTTGGTGCCAATCGCACAACCGGAAGTGGCAGTTGCTATGGGTGATGACGCCATTATTATACAAAACGGCAATAAAGTTTTACACATATATTTTGTATACCCTACAGTTTATTTTCCTCTTAATAAAATTTTCTAAACTTTTGCCATTGTTGCCAGATTTACAAAAATATAATTTTTTTTCATACTTTTTTGTGTCAACCTGTAAATTTTACCTCTCGCCCTTCAGATAAGAGAGGTATAGGAATCATGCTAAAAATTGGGTAATGAGTTTTCAATGAATAAACACGTTTTAGGGATCCTAGAATACGATTTTAATATTTTCGCGATGATGTCTGTGTGTGTTAGTGTGTGTTTGTTAGTGTGTGTGTGTTAGTGTGTGTGTGTGTGTGTTAGTGTGTGTGTGTGTTAGTGTGTGTGTGTGTGTGTGTGTTTGGATGGATGTTGTAGTAACGATAACTCAAAAACTACTTAATAAAAAAATTTGAAATTTTGCATACCGGATTCTGATACCCTAGATTAGATCTGATTAGATTTTGGTGCAAATCGCACAACTGGAAGTGGCAGTTGCTATGGGTGATGACGCCATTATTATACAAAACGGCAATAAAGTTTTACACATATATTTTGTATACCCTATAGTTGATTTTCATATCATTAAAATTTTCGAAACTTTTGCCATTGTTGCCAGATTTGCAAAAAAATAATTTTTTTTCATACTTTTTTGTGTCAACCTGTAAATTTTTGATTCAAAAATGGCGAGAGGTCATGTGTTGGCCACATCAGATTTTTAATAATAGAATATAAACATTCACACTCTAGAGTCTGAATATTTATTCTAAAACACTTGCTTCTTATGTATTTTGCATGTATTTTCATTCTTTATCAAGGTAATGAATGGATATTCTATAATCGAACTAAACGATATGGATTGCCATGGATTTCAAAAGTGTCACTGTCAGATACAAAATGGCGACGGTTATAATTATTTTCAAATAAGTTTTAATTTAATCAAAATAATGAGTGATAAATCGAGTGAAGTAGATACAGAATTTAATAATATCTGAAATTGCAAATTATGAAAAAACACCAATGCACCAGTTTTTAATTTCGGTAAGTGTACCATAACACTATAAATATTAATACAATGTAATACAGATATGTCAACAAATAACTTGTGTTCAGATTTAATTTAATTTTGATTCATACTTTTTTATCGTGGAGAAAATATAGTCTGTTACTCGGTTAGAATGAAAAAATTCAATACTCGTGGTTCCTCACGCTCGCTAACGCTCGCGTTCAGAATTTTCCACTCGTGTCGAATTTTTCATTCTAACCTTGTTACAGAATCTACTATTCCCATGTTACCAACTCTCTTTCTTTGCCTCTTCAGTCAAAACAATTGACTTATATATCGTCTGTGCTGTAAATTGAAAATTTTCTTTCTTCCCCTCTTTATATAGGGTAAGTTTTTATTATATTATATTATATTATATTATATATTCACCAAAATCCCTTGCCTTCGTTGTTAATCATTTCGACATTTATTTACTGTTATTTTTAATTCATTTTAATGCCGGTTTATATATTTTTTGTCATATTTACTCAAAAGTTCATAACTCATCTTTTAGAACAATATAAATTATCTGATGTCTGTGTCTCGTTTTACAAAAAGAGAATCTAGTTTTTAATTTGTTTTTACAGATTGTCTTAAATTTTAATTCATTTTAATTATTTTTGTATTTCATATTTTGATCTAAAATTCATGTATTTCATATTAATGTTTTATATTATTTTTGAAAAATAGAGACCACGAAATCTGGTAATTTATAAGATTTTTGTCTTATATTTACTTTATGTGAACTTTTAGGGTTTTTCCCTTGGACTACATTTTTTCCATTGGACTTCTTTTTTCCTTTGGAACAGTTTTTCCAGGACTACGCTTTTCTTGGACTATGTTTTTTTGGACCAAGCTTGTATTTCTTAAACTACATTTTTTCTTGGACTACGTTTTTCCTGGACTACGTGGACCACAATAGTTTAATTCTTCGGACCAATTTCCCTTTGGAGAAGGAAGATAAAAAAAAACCTCGAGAAGAAGCAAAGTTTTTCTTTAATAAGAAAAAAGGAAAAAATCTCTGAAACTTTCGTTTATCACAAAATAAACAAATATAATGTTTAATTTGAGTTTAATTTCCTTAACCCACAAAAAAAAGGACGGATTTTGAAATATGTCATAGTTTTTTTGTCAGTTGTTTCTAACTACATCAAAAAATGAATTAGACGCCTCCAAAAAATTATCCATATACATAAATAAAAGATTTGAGCTTAAATCACATTAATTATTTATTATCAACAAATTAAAGTATCGTTTCAATATGACTTTAAATTTAGGCCCAATTTTTCAAAATATGATTTCTCGAAAATATATGAGATCTCTCGAGCAGATAAATTCATCATCGATGTCATTATTTTTTAGAGATTCACTACCTCAAAGTGAAATCTTATTATTCTAGAATTCGACAAATATGTTTTATTTTAGAACTGAAATTTATGGAAATGTTTCATTTACTTTGTATTGATTAATTATATTCATACATTATAAACAAAAAAATCTTCCTTTAATACTGCTGCTTATTTTTGAAAAATATTATCGAACAAAGCTTACCAAAGCAAATATATCTTTGGAAATTGAATTTTTTATTTGTAATCAATACAAATTCGTATCATGCAAGTCATAATGGACTCCCATTCTACTGCCGGTATACCTTTATAGATGCGTAGCTTAGTAAATCAGTCAGTCAGTCAATAATCAAACAGTGATGCCGATTTGTGGGGAATTTCCAATTTTTTGGATTTTTGCACATCATTGTGTAATTATTGAAGGTTGATTATACAGCTGTGTACGGTTCTTTTTACTTTCTCGCTTTATGTAAAGAAGAACAAAAAAAATAGTATTGTGTATTTTGTAATTAATGCTCGATTTATTTCATTTTACAACAATATTTTGTTGTAATATTCATTTTTCGTAAATAGTGAAAAAAATTATTTAATGAAATTATTATAAATGTAATTGATATTTTAAAATATATAATAAACTTTTGTAGTATTTATATCCTGTTGTTAAATAAAAAAAATATATAAATAAATTGTGATTTAATTTAGTTATTGTTTTGATAAGTTTATCTATTTGATAAGTTTGGGAAGATTGATAAAAAATAATTTTATATTGTTATCGCGTCACTGATAATAATCCTCAATTGCTTTAAAATTATCATAATCAAAATTTAAATTTGCTGGTTCTTTTTTTATTTTATTATGTTTAATACATTGTTATTTTTTACAAAAATTTTGATCAAATTAATTGTAAAATTTGTTGATTCAGTGATATTATTTTGTAAATATTTTTTCACTCCTTTTACACGTTATCCATTTTCTGTTTTAACATTTTTATTTATTTTCATATTTTTTTTATGTTCTTATTATGTACAATTTCAATTATTTCTTTCCATTTTATTTTA
This sequence comes from Neocrepidodera transversa, assembly GCA_963243735.1. Taxonomy (NCBI): domain Eukaryota; kingdom Metazoa; phylum Arthropoda; class Insecta; order Coleoptera; family Chrysomelidae; genus Neocrepidodera; species Neocrepidodera transversa. Next base: position 31,245,940 of record OY725338.1, on the reverse strand, counting down.
TGTAGGTATGATATATGTTTTGCTCTTTATTCTTCCAATTTCCAATCTTTATATCAACTGTCAAATCTTACGTTTATTTATATCGGCTAAAATAAATGTAGGATACATTTATCTTACAGTATCATTACTTTTGACTCATTCAATTCCTTGTTTTTTTATCGGTATACTTCGCTTGACAAGAATTTCTATTCATCCTTTTACACGTTATCCATTTTCTGTTTTAACATTTTTATTTATTTTCATATTTTTTTTATGTTCTTATTATGTACAATTTCAATTATTTCTTTCCATTTTATTTTATGTAGGTATGATATATGTTTTGCTCTTTATTCTTCCAATTTCCAATCTTTATATCAACTGTCAAATCTTACGTTTATTTATATCGGCTAAAATAAATGTAGGATACATTTATCTTACAGTATCATTACTTTTGACTCATTCAATTCCTTGTTTTTTTATCGGTATACTTCGCTTGACAAGAATTTCTATTCATCCTTTACCATCGAAAAAAAACGGGATCGATTATTTAATGTCGTTTTCTTTAAATCATTTTATAGAAATCGTTATTTTCTTTAATCGAGTGTAGTTATTTTTATTACTTTCACTAGTTTAATTTTTTTTAATTTAAACACAATTTTATGGATCCAATTGTATACGGAAATCCGACTTATACCGGTAGGCTCGTGGTTTAGGACCAAGTTTGTATCTTCCGAATGACTAACTAGATTGGAAATTTTTGGTGAACTAATTTGGATAAAGTGACAGTTAAATACAATTTGGTAGATTTTTGGTATCTGAAATTGGCATAAAAATTGAATTTGTAAATGGTCACACAGTTTACTTTTACTTATTTAAAATTACTAATAATTAAAATATATAAATTAAAACGCACGCGGCACTGGAGTAGAATTAACATAAAATTATGGAAAAAGAAACGTTCCTTCGAATATATGGTTAGTCGTACCCCCGCCGAAAGATGGAGTCACTCGCGTACTCGTGTTGCATACCCAGCCGACCTTATGGTATACGGCAGAGTCTATTTTGTCACAATGTTCAAGAATAGTATTTTTAATAGTCTTTGAAAAACTAGAATAAATAGTTAACTTCCACGCTAACTCCTCCTTGCGATGATTTATAGTCAGATTAGATATTTCGCAGGAAATGTGACGTCACCTGGCGCCCATCAAACATTTTTAATTACGCATTATATGAGGTTATTGTGTTTTTGATATATTTTTATTTATTTTCACCTATAAACTGATTCAAAATGTATTGTGCAGTATTTCTCTTGTAAAAGTAATACTCGCTCTAAAAATAGTACAAAGTTTTTTCGATTTCGGAAGTGCCCTTTATTAAAAAAAGTAGGTTATTATATGAATAAACATGTTCGGTAATATTTTTAGACTTTATTTTAAATAATACAAAAGAAGTACTGTAAGAATTGTGTAAGAGCTTATACGTATTCATTTATTAATTTTAGTATTTTATTCAATAATAATAAATAATAACAATAAAGCACTTCACAACATTTTTATAACATTTATTTTACATACCAATTTATATTACTGTAAACCTAAGTTTTTCTTCTATTAACATATACCGTACTCGTTCAATAAAATGTTAATTAGGTATATAAAAGCCGTAATATAAACCTAGAATTACAATATGCACCAAAAAGTTCTACTGATAATAAGCTATTGCAAATCAGTTTTTTATAAAAACAAAAATTTTTTAGTAAAAATTTATGAAACCACTTTTAACTTAATCTAAAGTATTGTATTTGTTACATATTTGACAATTAGTTTAATGATAAAATTGGCTATAATGTAATCGCGCATTTTCTGGTTTTAACATCTAGCAATAACACAGATTTTATAATATAAAGCATATCAGAATAGTAAAAAAAGTTTATCCCTTTTTTAAAGTAGTTATTACTTTTTAGTCTACAATACTTTATAATACATTTTTAGTAAATATATAGCCGTAAAACAATGAAACCCACCCAAAATACTCAATAACCCTATTCTATCCAATATTAAATTATTTTGTTTGGACTCCAGCTGACGTCATGCGCGAACTTGGACGAATTTAGGACGTCTGAGTGTCTAACCTGTGTAATTTTTAAATCATGATTTATGGTATTGAGATGTAGTCCCAGTCCGTTCACTTCAGCGACCTTTGGAGACAGGTAAAGCTGAAGAAAAGGTCCATTGTTATGGTACTGTTTGGGAACCGCCAATCTGGCCACGCCAGCCTAGAAGACGTGTCTGTGCCTGTAGCGGTAGCGTCCATACTAAGATGTCTAAAAACCCTTGTGTATCTACTGATTCGATTTTGTTACGATTTTTTTGGGAGTACCACCTCTTGCGTTCAATATAACTTACCAGAAATCTGTACGATGGCGCTGTTTAGAATTGTTCGAGTCCTCGCTGAGTTTGTCTCATTTTGTGTGGACAGTTTAAAACTGCAGATTCGAGCATTCGTCTGTATTCAGTATCAGATTATAAATACACCCTGTGTGATCTGTGATTACAGTTTACTTTGAGCAATCTATGCGCCATTTCTAATGTGAAACTTTAGTAATCTCTCAAAAATTAGTGAAAATCAAGTAGGTAGAGATCTCCCAGTTTGACTCAAACTTTTACAGGTATAAGTGGAAACACCAGGGTTTTTAGATATCTTAGTTCATATCGTGTTACACACCTTTTCTCCGGATTTTCATTTGGTAATTAAATAAATGATTTTTATTTACTTGGTTATTTTATTATTGGGATCAAATATCCAGGTACTCAACCCAGTGGGGCAAGTAAAACCCGCCTTCTGGCCGCCAGTGATTGGGTCGAGACCATAACGAGCCCCTTGAGTATTTTTGCTCCACTGATGCTGCCCGTACAGTGGCCTTCATACTATAAACGGAAAGTGGTGCCCGAGGCAATCCAAAACTGGACTAGCGCTTCAAAAGACCGCTTAACGACCCAAAAAGCGTTACAAATTCTACAGTTCCAAACTGTGTACAGGTAAGATCAAAAAATAGAAATTTTGATCAAGTAAACAACTACTATTTTCGACATAATTATAGTTTTGTAGTGGCTGGTAAAAATTATTATTATTAGACGCGCTCTAAAGAATTAACTACAGAATCGATTGGTGAAATCTGCTGCTTCCTATCTTTAATATTAACGGAGCGCTCGTCCAAAAACGATTTCAGGCAAGATAACATATGGTATTGGCGCCTCATAAAAATAACATTGAAAATATCTAAGAAAATGTGTTACTTGCGTATTTAAGCCATCTAATTTATGGACAACTTATTCAGTGTTAAGGTGTTAATGTTAAGATGTTTTTAATAAAGTACATGCTATGTAAAAAAGAGCATCGGTTATGTTCAAAAAAAAATGAAAATTTTAAAACCAGAACACAAAAAAATATAAACGTAGATAATGACAGGTAAGTTATATTTTGGAATAACGGTAGGCACAGTTTTTAAACAGTTGTAATTACTGACATTAATTTAATAAATTTAATCAAAAATTATGCTAAACTTAGACTTAATAAAGGTATTAATAAACGATTTTTTTCAACATAAAGAAATGGTCGTTGTGTTAATAGCCCATTGGAATAACTATGGGAAAGATAGTATTGGGTATCTTAAACTTCCCAGCCTAGATTTATTTGCTGGCCACTTAACTATTGTAAAAGATCATGCGCCACATATTTAGCTAATTGTGGTGGATATTTATGACCATTAAAGCAACATGCTGCTGTCCGCTGTCGTGGTACATGCAAAAAAATTAAAAGAACTGTAGAGCTTTATCACGGCAGAATTAGTTATATTAGAGACGCAGGAAATGCTCTACACGAACCCAGAAACTAAATATTAGAATATCTCAGGGATGGATCCTACCTTTCTTAATATTTATTCTTTGAGATTGTACTATATCTTGAAAGATACTGGAGGTCCCATACATAATTCGCAAATGATTTTTGTGTTTCTATTACGAGGACGTCATATGATTTGTTTGTATGAGATCTAGAGATCATGAGTCGCATTCAAAAGTGGGCAACAGCACCAGTTTTATTTTATCCAGAAAAGTTTGGCATTACGTTTTCACTAGAAGTAGGTTAAGTTTTACAACTGTTATAAAATTAAGTGACTCTGATATACAATTATTAACAATCGTAAGTGACTAGGCATGGTTTTGGACCAAATATTAACCTGGATATTGCATAATAACCACATTAAAAAAAAGTCAAAATGGGATTAAACATGCTAAGATGTTTAGTAAAAGAAAACGCTCTTGTTACTGTTGGTTTTACCTTGTTTGGGCTAAAACTCACGACACCAGTAAAGCGCTATTAACTAGAGCAAAAATAAAACATTGCTGTACAAATGCCTCATTCGATACAACAGAGGAATGTGGGAATGGATTTAATGAATCAGAACATCAATGCTTACACAATCCTGTATTAGGAATAAGAAATGATGGTGGTTCTGTTTTCATGAGAAAAATCGATGCATTAATCAAAACTGTTAGATACTTTATAAAAATATCTCAGCCAGATTTTAGACAGAGCATTGCTGATACCTAGCTTACTGCTAAATATTTGTCTTCATCGAGAGTTTTGAATGGAATTCAGTTTAACCAATACGTTATTCTTAGTCCATGTTAATTATTTTGCTGTATTTTATATAAAAATATAAACAATGAGGATTTTATTTTAAAAGTATATTTATTAAAAGCCATATACATATTTATTTTATGATATTATTCATAAATGTATCAAAAACATTGTAGTTTGATGTATTTCAAAACATATCTGTATCACTCCTGGTAAAAAATGGATAAAAATATTTTTTTTTTAAGTCAAAAGAAGAGCTCTTACAAGTTTTATAAAAAAAAATTGAAGAACAAAATAATGCGATATAGTGGTTTAAATTTAAAGAGTTGGGTAACTCGAATCCAGCAAAATACCACAAACGCTACCATTTTTGTGCAATCTAAAGTATCCTTCTTCGCCCCATGCGGCACCCCATGAATTTTTGACTAACCAATATTCAGTTTCTTTTTCAGTGCCATAACCGACGGCAAGAACGGCATGATTGAGATAGGCTATAGAATTTTGACATGTTTCAATGTCATCAAAAATACCTCCTTCATATAATTGGAGAGGATCAGCCTTGATGGATACCGTTATTGGACCGACTGTTCCTAAAATTAAAAAAAATGCAATTATTAACTGGTCGTTAACAGTTTAAAACTAGAACTTCCAATAGGATTTTTCATGATGGTGGTTAGGTTTTCCGGGTTTTCCTGCACCTATAGCCAAATGGCGCCATCAATCCTCAGTAAGTCGCCCCGGAGCGCCACGACAAATAATAATAATAGCCGTCCCTTCCCCGCACAAGCCATTGGCTTCTGGGGTTCACTCGTAAGGGGGTGAAATGTAGGACGAGTATTATTATTATTATTATTATTATTATTATTATTATTATTATTATTATATAAGGTATTTCTCGTACGCAGATTGTGCAAACTTTTTCGCACTATATTTTGTCACTGACAGTGAAATTGTGAATAAATGATATTCATATGTTTGTGTTCTAATTCCAACTATATTTCCAAAAATATTTATTTTCCAATTTAAAAAAAATCCACTTCTAGTATTAATTCGATAATTTTCCATTCATGGCTTAGGTTAGCGATAATTAAGATTCACCCTTTATATAACATTAATTAAATTTAATTTATTTACAATTTCCAACATGCTTTAAATTGTAGAACAAATTTAAAAATTTTAAAACAGGATTTGTTGAAAATACTTTTGTATTTTGTATAAACTTTAGTCATTGCAAGGTGAACAAAGAAACTTAATTTCGCTTACTCAGAAGAATGGGGTTTTTTTGGTGATTAGCTCGAAAGCCGTGGAGATTTTTTTTGAACGTGATAATCGGGATTCGATTAAGAGTATATCAAAATGTAAAAGTAGTCCTTCTGGGAAAAACGATTGTCCTCAGTGGTATTATAACCTAACCTAACCCTACCTTACTAAGGTATATTGGAAGCTACATCCCAACGTAAATTTAAGTAATAATATTTCAGATTTTATAGAAACTTTTGAGTTATCCAAAATACCACGTAACAGTATCATTATTTATGCCACGTTCAAGTTATATCTACTGATAGGAGATAAAAATGAAAAGACATAAGGAAATATCAAATCATTGTAAAATTTATTAAATATTTTAGTAGCGGAAAAAATATTCGATATAAACCACGATATAAACTTGACTGTTATTAACTTTAACTTATTTATTTGCCATTGAGTTTTTTTTTGGTTATGTCGTAAAAGTTTTTTCTAGACGTTTTCCTATTAATGCTTCTTCAAATCTTCAATATAAATTGGATTGTCTTTTATTACGATGTTTTCTTCAACCATTTGGTAACTTTTCAAATCGTGTTATCTACTGGACTCAGGTTTGTTTATAGTTTCTTCTACTCACGATTCCTTTGGTATCTGACTAATTCACCATTTCCTAACAGTTTCTTCCCCTCACGATTCCTTTGGTCCTTGACTAATTCACCATTAGCTAATGGTTTCTTCCCCTCGCGATCCTTTGGTCCCTGACTAATTCACCATTAGCTAATAGTTTCTTCCCCTCGCGATCCTTTGGTCCCTGACTAATTCACCATTTTGTTCATTATTCCCGTTTTCGGTATCTACATGCTTTGTTGCTATGTTTTTCTGGTTTGACGTTTGATGTTTTCATTATTAATGACAGCTGTTTTTTTTTTTAGTTCGATCTTCTTTTTCTTCGTTGGGTATATTCTGTATATGGTATTTTATTTCTTTTTCTATATCATTTATGATACCTGTCAATTTATTTTTTTGATCTAGTTCCTGCCTGTATGTTTCCCCCCAACTTGGCGTTTTGTAATTTAATACTTAAATTTTTTTTTTCATTTATATGTGGATGTTTCTCCCCATTATTTCAAAAAACTTCGAATCGTAATCCTATTTCTTTTATAGTGTCCTAATTAAGAATGACAACAACCTTTTTTGATATAAGAACATCTAGTACACTGGGTGTTGTTACGTATTTTAATAAGAGATATTGAGAGAACATACGTCATTCTTATTAGATTTAACATTTTTTGCAACTATTGGGCCGAACAACTAACAAGTGGAATGCACTAAAATTCAATTCATAACAAACGAAAAAAAAATTGTTCTACCTCTATATACTTTGGCATCTCTATTCAGAAATGTATTTTTTTGTTTGAAATTATTTCTATAATGCTTTGAGCAGCCTGATAAGCTTACAAAAATAATATAATAATTAACATATATCAGTTTTACTTTTCTTCAAATTAGTTCAAGAACATGTACGTGCATACAAATAATAAATTAAAAACCATGTTCTTTTAACCGGATTAATTATCTTGTAAATTACGCTACGAATAATTTTAAAATATTTATCTGACTTTTTCTCTAAAATTTGAGGCACGATGTTACTTTATACTTATAAATAAATAAAAATGTTTTCAATTTCGTACAGAATAAAAGGAATATGAGATAAAAATGGATTGTGTTGTGCAAATGAACAACTGTTGGACATTATAAAGCCCCAAAAGATCAATCCTTTATCTTGACAAGTGATCTTGCAGAAAAAAACTAAATCATTGTGTACCTAGTTCACTCCTGACCTTTTGTCGATTCTTATCACTCCAAATCTATCTGGTTTCATCAACAACAAAGTGAGAAGGTCTTTCATAGGGAAAGTACGTTAACAGTGATTATTTATCTCATCGGTCAAAATTTATTTGCTGATAAACTCGCGTTTTTCCTTTCCGAATACGCCGTGACTAGCAGTACATCGGATGTACTCGTTTATATCGTACATAGGAAAATAAATTAACTACCTAATTTTTATATCTCGAACTTTGAGAAAAAAATTAAAAAAAGACACTTTACTTTATAAATCAAACAGGTTACCAGTCACTATTTTTATGTAGTTTTTAAGAATGTTGAAGAATATGTTCACCACTAACCAAAACTACACTTTTTAAAACACTCTACGTATGTTTCGTTAACTACGTTAGCATCATCAGGAGTCGATGATAAACAGTTTTTAAAACACTCTACGTATGTTGCGCTAACTACGTTAGCATCATCAGGAGTCGATGATAAACAGATTATCATCGACTCCTGATGATGCTAACGTAGTTAGCGAAACATACGTAGAGTGTAGTTTTGGTTAGTGGTGACGATATTCTTCAACATTGTTAAAAACTAAAGGTTCCAAATTCCCAATTCTAGTTTTTAAGAAGTAAAAAAAAAACGAAATTATCATTAATTTTGGGGAAAAATTCTTTACTGTCTAAATCAAATCAATCACTATTTTTATAAAGACAAAGATGACAGCATACCTACTAGATTTTTAGCATTAAAGGTACCAAGTGTGATTATCAGTTATTAGTCAAGTACATGGTGGATGATTATCGATTATTAATCAAGTAGCAGTATAGGACATTATTACATTATGAGTGATACAATCAGTAGTAATATTAGAAGAGCATCGAAAATAATCGATTATAAGTCCGGCTCACGAGGCGTATTTTAGCGAAACATCACGAGAGCGCAGCTCGAGTGGTGTTTTAAAAAAATACGTCAAGTGAGAAGGACTGTACAAATATTATTTTCATATGCTCGCGTAGTATGCGGTACGATTATATAACGAAATATAACGAATTATGTTGTTGACGTTTGCTTATTATAGACATTAAACATTATTTTACCATTCCAAATTTGTCAAGATGGAAGGATGCGAATCACCAAAATGATTATACCACGTTGCCAAGGGTATGTTCACTTATCAATACATGGTAACGAAGTAGACATTGCAACTTCTATTGGTTTTTAGGATGAGTTATATAATTAAACTGATCAATCAGATGCACCAACATACTTCCATACTTTGTAAACCTTAAGAACCGTTACGCATGCGACTGACGGTCAGTACTGACGGTCCGTAAGATTGCATCGATTTTCACATGCAGCGTATGATCAGCACGCACAGAGAGTGATAGAATACATTGTTGCCGCTTTGTGCGTAAAAACATTAATAGTTCCAAGACAAACAACAAACAGAGCTTTGTGGGTCTGATATACACATCTCTTGTTCCACTAAACTAATTAATCTCCGGGTGTCGATTCTAAAATCACTGGAGGACCATTTTCTAATGCATGCAACTGTACACAAACTTAAAACAGTAAGTAAAGTGTCCAAAATTGTCAATCAGCCGTCAGGACGCGTACCGTTCGCATCCGCAAGGGCTCAACAGGTTCTCAAATGGACCAATCAGTTAAGGACGATACGCTCTACTTGTGAAAACCCCAATGGAATCAATGGGACTGACTGATCGTCAGTACTGACCGTCAGCAGTGTTGCTATGGAGGAACTTTTGACTGTGCCTAATCGTGCTTATCGTCTCGTTTAATGGTTTTATCTTCATCGCTGCGTATTTATGACGTCATAAAATAGTAGATTCCATTTCTGTTAAAGTGTTTAAAACCGTATATACATCCAGCAGAAACTCCAACAAATTTGGATCTCATGCTCCAGGTTATTACACTTATAATAAAATAATTACTGTTGTATATAATTATTGTTATGTACTCAAAAAGCAATATTTTTTTATTTTTGCAAACATTAGCGCCATGTTTATTTTATTTTTTGCCGTTTCCTTAGGTTTTCTTTCATAAATAAGATTGAAGTAATACAAGCTATTCCAAAAACAAAACAAAACAATTTTTTGGTAAAAATAGAGTTAAATTATATTCTTCATTTTACTTCTTCTATTTCTGGGCTGTGTTGTTATTTAATATCAAACCATTCTTTGATTCTAATATGATAATAGTTCAAAAGTATTTATATTTGACACGTTGCCAAGTCTACCCTTCTTATCATTACGAAGACCTAAGAGATCCATTAGCAATTGGACTTTAGAAACGTATTCGTTTCCTTCCATACTCAAACATACGAATACGCAAATTAACGTACAATGTCAAAAATTGATCCCCAGCTATTAATTGTTGAAAAAAAAGTTTCAAAATTCGAAACCATTCTCGAATTATCGACGGACGGACATTGTAAGTACCTTCGCTTTGCTTCGCTACTTAATAATTTAAATATTTTTTTTCTGTAACATAAACTTAGTGAAATAAGAATTCTAACATTCCCACTGAGATCAGGGTAGAATGCCGTGACAGTTTTAAATTTTATTAGATAAATTTTTATGTTTATAAAGTATGAATGCGGAAGTGAAAACTTAACTTAAATAGTATGATTTTAATTATTTAGAAATAGTTACCAAGTGTATTGTTTATTTGAATATACTATAAAACAAAATGTCACAAATGGGTTAAAGAAAACTGGGGTGTCGCCTGTTAATAATGATATTTTTTGTGACACAGATTACTTATCTTCAGCTACGACTGATGTAATAGAAACAGAACTTACTAATAAATCTTCTGGCCCAGAAGAACCTGAACAATGCAAGGGAACATGCACGTTATAAGAAAGAAAGCCGCCGAGAAAATTTTAAATAAGTAGAGAAAAAATACCCCATAACCTGAAAGGAAAGCGATATCAGTTATTAGCTTGCAAGACTCAAAGCTGTATTATTCATCCCTCGATCTAAGTAAAGCAAAACATATGAAAAAGAGGCCAAACAGCGATCTTAACTACCTGACTCTGAAAAATAGTAAGAATTAGCTTAATAGAAAGATAGGAAAATAAATAAAAAGGAAGATAGTAGCTAATCAATAACAAACGAAACAATTTAAACCACCTAAATTGTATAAAATTTAAAAAGATTAATCTGATTCGGAAAGTGATGTGTCGTACTAAGTGATTGTACTGTGCATATTTCTGTTCAACTTCAATATAGAGATGAGTTTATTCTTTCAGATATTAAAAATATGCACATATTTTATAGAGACGACAAAGATGACGAAGCGGTACATATTTATAAATACTGCCAGCATTTTTTTTTCCTTAACTATACTATCCAATTTTGCCCTGCAACAGGCAATCCGAAGTAAGTAATATATTTGTATCAATAGATTCTTTTATAATTCATGTACGTGTTTTTGTTAGTGATAATTAATAAATAGTTAATACTGTCATAAAAACTTTAATTTATGATCGATAATGTAAACCTTGATTTTCTTCTGAGCCTCTCTAAACCTTAAATAGCCTGTTTTGCCCACCTGTCTCCTATATGTCTCTTTTTGTGGCATTACACAAATTAACAAGCAATAATTGGAAAGAAAAGCGTTTTGATAAAAATCAGACCATACACCGTTTTCAAAAATTAATATTAATTACCTTCTCGTCAAAAATAAAACACAGTCGGTACCTAAACAGTGATTTAATTCCAAATTAGTGCTATTTAATTCATAATTAATGCGATTTAATTCGAAATTAATCTGATTTAATTCTCAATTAATGCCATTTAATTCCCAATTAATGGTTTTATGTGTAACAAATTTCAAAAAATACGAAGTGGCGATTTTAAGCTATGATCATAGTAAGATATTTTCTTTTTGACTAAACATTCTGTATCTGGGTTTCAAAATCTTCAGATTAATGTGTTATATTTAAAACCTTCTCTATTTTTGTTATCCGTTTACATATTTTTTGCATTAAAATATTACTATTTCCCAATTAAACACCAATTGATTCCAAATTCACAAAATATTTTTCTTACTGCCTTAATTTTTTTTATAAAACACGAAAGCCTGAGGGTCTAAAACTATAATGTGATCTGATGTGTACCTAGGATATCAATAATAATCTTACCAATAGCAGCTTTATGAGCTTCTTCAGTGGTTTCAACTTTATTATATCCTTTAATCGTAAGAACAACGTCACTTGCTGAATAATTACATTTAAAATCAGCTGAAGTTGAATATGGATAAGAACTTTCATCCTGAATACCATAATCAGCAACATAATCGAATCCGTTTTTTTGTAGTCCTCCAAAGCAGCCATGATTTCCATACAGCAATGAACAGTCCATTAATTGCCTTTCGCTGAGAGAAACACTAACATTGTTTAATATAAAATTTTGACCTTCAAGTGCACCGGTCTAAAACAAATAATTATATATAAAAAATCAAAAATAAAATTTTACATACGTACTGTTCCAAATGCCCAACAGGCTCCGCACGCTCCTTGATCCTTAATTTCCCTAACTGCCCCTCTTTGTCTCCAATCTATGGAGTCAGGAACTTTTAAATCCTGTGGAAATTGTTTATGGGGTCCGTTTATTTCGGGTTTAGCAATCACTTGTTTGAGAAGCAACGAGCTAAATTCATCCACAGTCATATCTGCAAATTTGTTAACTCCCAAATAGTACTTAACTTCTCCATTTTCATATCGTTCATTGTGCGCTTTGATTTTATTTAAATTGTCGTTAAATATTTTATAACGAAGTTTTTCTTCTACGATGTTGTTGTAAGTTTTAGTATGCTTTTGCTACAAAAAGAAAAAATATTGATAAATTATAATTAATTATTAAATAATTTAATTTTTCTACGTATTTTGATATACAGATTTGGCCGAACATAAGGTATTTCATGCACCAGACAAGAAGCCCAATAAACGATATGCGAGGAATAAGAACAAAATATTTTGGTATACGTCTTTTTAAAAACATTCGTAATTTATCATAGCGCATCGGATCTACGTCGACGTTTGGGAAATTCACGGTAGGCATGTGCGATTCTTTCCAGAAGATCGATCTTTTGAATCCATTCAGATCGAATGTTTACACGATTTTAAAATACTTAACACTTGGTTGTTTTTTATTTCTCCTGTCTGTCCTTTTAGAATTGACAGAAGTATTTGACGTTTTTATGTGACGTATAAAGGTGACTTTTTCTCTAGGGAGATAGTCGTTTATATCTGGTCTAGTGAAATAATCGCTGATAGTTGATTCCCATTGGTCAGAATTTTAAAAATTGTGACATTTCATTGGTTCATATAAATAGAGGAAAATAATAGTTTTCAATAATTAGAATTTTACTAAATCGCAAACACACAAACACTTCTCTGAAATTGTCAATTTAAATAAAATTATTCACCTAAACAAAATGTTGAAAAAAGGCTTGTCACCTTCGACCTATATATACTACATAGACCTGCTTTGCTTATGTTTAGGTTGTGTCCAACATTATTTATCCGAGACGACGTTTCAATGTTGTCAGGTTGCCAAAATCTTCCAGAGTGTTTATAAATATTTTAAATACGAATTCTGCTTATATCGTCTCATTTTAAGTGTCAGTTTATAAATGATATTTTTAGTACTCGATACTTTATTTATTTATTTTCGTCGACTTAAAAAGTTTATAGTTTATAAAAAATAATCTAATAAAGCCGTAGGTCGATTATTTCATGGGTAAGGTCGTTAGAGTTTGTCAACATAGGCGTAGGTATTTCCATTTGAAATTTTGGCATATTTGTATTCAAAATGTTTTTCAAGTTGATCTAGAAATTTAGCTATTTGATAAAATTTAATGAATTGTTCAATATATGTTATCTTACAGCATTTAAAATATCTTCGTGGAGCGGTAAGAACTGGACTCCTATGACATTGTCCTCTCCTAAATAATGTCGGAAACAAACAATTGTGTAGTTATAGTATACACCAGGCAAGTCTATGTAATATATGTTCGAAGGTTCTCACAGACACACATTTTGATAATATTAAATTTTAGAACATATTCTAATGAAGCAAATTGTTTGTTGCGCAAACAGGAAACCGCTAGATAAACATAAAGTAACTTAATAATGAAATAAAGTGAATTATTAACTACAGTGAGTGTCTAAAATAATAATATAACCTTTGCCATATCCGTCGAAAAAGAACCAAAAAAATTGCCCAGCGATAATAGTTATTGACGTGTCAAGCTCGGAATCACTTTCCAAGTTTGGCACGTACAATATTTTTTGTGCAGCCACCAATAATTTTAGCTTTAAACGATTTGGAAACTTGTAATAATATAAAAAATCGGTAGTGTCGCCCCAAAACTTTCCCGACGAGTATCCACGAATACTTTTTCAGATATTTAATGTTAAAGTTTCAACTGTGACATTTTTTAATTTTTGACAGGTGACAGTTGGAGAAATAATTTTGACTGTTCTGAATAGAGTTTTTCAAGGGCTTTGAAACGACATATTGCATGTCCAATTCCGTGACATATTGCATCTGTCATTTTTTGATAGTGATAGTTCCGTTAGACAGATCTCGTACAGAAACTAATGGATTCTTCTGACAAATAACCCAAACCCATATACCAAATTTCAGCTCAATCCGATTAATACTTCTTCAGATATTTAATGCTGAATTTTCAAATTTTGACATTTTTTTATTTTTGACAGGTGACAGTTGGAGAAATAATTTTGACTGTTCTGAATGGAGTTTTTCTAGGGCTTTCAAATGACATATTGCATGTCCAATTCCGTGACATATTACATCTGTCATTATTTGATAGTGGTACTTCCGTTTGACAGATGTCGTACAAAAACTAATGGGTTCTTCCGACTGGTAAACCAAACCTCTATACCAAATTTCAGCTCAATCGGATTAAACGTGTGGCCTCTATCGTGGAAGAATACACACACACACAGGCGCACACACACACAGACACACACACACAGACACACACACACACACAGACACACACACACACACACACACACAGACCGACAGACAGACTTCCATCTGAAAATAGTCTTAATCGTCTCAGGGGACCCGAAAATGGATATTTCCGTTTTTATATCGATTTTTTTTTTAGCTCGTTCACAATACTTTCCCTTCTAGGAGGTGGAAAGTAAAATTAATCAAAACGTCAAAAATATCTATGGACAGATAGTTTGGGTACTGTCATGTCAATTGTGATATTTAATGCAACTTTTGATTTCAGAACTCGGTAAAATAATCTTTATATCATTTTGTCGACCAGTTGAAAAATTTCCGGTCTAGACCGATAAAGACGCACTTTTCGAGCTAAAAATGTATTGAAAAAACGCATTTTCGAAAACGGCACTACAAATATTTGTTTAAAGTTCGTTATTTTGAAAATTTTTTACATGGGAAATACATTTATAACAGATGACAATTTTTCGATTCGTTAAAACCTACCTAATCGTCACATTAAACGCAACTAAAATGCATGCTAGAATTTAACGCTTTTGATATTTCACCTGTCAAGAAGGAAGACAGATCGTGAAAATTGCGTGATACCTACCTTACGGTATAATATTTTTAACTAACTTTAAGTATAATTATATTATGCATAATTTTAAACTTTAACAAAATGTCAGGATGAGGACATTTTATGTTATATAGAAAGAGAGAATTATGTAGCAGAACAGTTGGATTGGGTATGGTGGAAAGTTTTAAGAATTGTAAAGATTTGGATTTTTTTGTGTAAACCTAAATGAAAAGATCTTGAATGGCTATAAAATTTAAAACAACATGTGATGTCCAATGCGATCCAATTTAATAAAAACTATGACGATGAGTTTTGTAAAGCTCAGAACCAATAGGCAAAACGTTAAGCTAAATGTAATTTTAATTATTAATTAAAAAATAATACCCAAGTAAAAATATAATAAAATATATAATGGTTCAAGAAGTCAAGACATTTATTGATTTTAAAATTATATTCGGGCGTGGGGTCTAACCTTAAGTTAGACCCCACGCACATCGGTGTATCGATAATACGATAGTCGTCAAAAATTTATCAAAAGCAGGTATATCCAAATTAACACAAATAATAAACGTCACCTTTAGAGTTCAACATTACCGATACGTTCTGAAGATAGCCAATATTATTTCAATCGCGAAACTAAGAAAAAACCTTCATCATAGCAAAAATTATTAATAAAATTCAATTTGAAATACTACTTAAAGCCGAAAAGAAATTACAAATAATCCCTCAGGAACAGTTTAGCTTCAGGCAGGGTCACACCAGCGTGGGACAATTGGTTCTTGTAGTACACTATGCCAAAGAGGGTTCTAAATTAGTCATGAAAAAGGCATTTGACTCAGTTTGGATGGAAGAGCTAGTCTATAAAATAATACAGGTAAAATGCAAAAATGGTGTATTCTTATTTTAAATATAGAAAATTCAACGTCAAAGTATACGATTGCTTTTCCGGTCCTTACAATACAGAAGTGGGCATCCCCAAGAGTCGGCCGTGTCTCTACACCTCTATTCCATATTAACGCATGACATACGCTTACTAAATGGGCTAGCGACAGCATTGTACGCCGACGACACTGTATAAAATATCACACATGGCTCTAATCGCAAGCAAAAGACTTGACATCCATATCAACAGGACCATAGTAACATATTTAGATAGAAGCTGGATAGAAATAAATCCGGAAAAAATGAAAATTATGATCCAAACAAGAAAACACACAAATAATAAACTGACCACGAACTTCAGAATAAAAGACAAAGACATACAAGAAAAAAGGATTATAAAATATCTTGGTTTCTATTTAGATAGGTGACTGAGCTATCATGAGCATATAAAATGCTCACTTGTAGGTCAAGTCGCTGTATCAAGGTGCTGCACTCACTGGTATCAAAAAACAGCGTCCGCACCACTAATAATAAGCTGCTGCTCTACAGGCAGATTATAGGACCAACGCTAACGTATAGATGTCAAGCCTTTTGCACAACATCCGCCATACAAATACTGAAACTATAAAGGGTACAGATCAAGTGTCTGAGGATGGCCCTACGATAAAACCGATAGGCGATAAAAAGCAAGAATAGAACAGAGCATTAAAAACAAAGAGAGCTCATTTTTGAAACTAAACACGGCGACCATTACCATACATGTTTCATCCTTATAATAATCATCAGTGGTACTTTATCGGAATGCATAGTTTCAAAAACCTAACCTGTATACCCCAAGCATTTCTATGTACTATGTTTCATCTATCGGCACCAAGTTGCACTTGGTGAGTTTATCCCAATAAGTGGATGCATCCATTATAAACACTTCTGATACATTTTATAGGAATAAATTAAAATCACCGCTATTGTAAAATGTCACACTAGCTGGAAACCATAATAATCCCAACCGTAAACCCGGTTCATTATACGAGAAACTACTGCTATTCGTCTAGTAATTTCGACATTGGGCCTCAAGGATATATAACTTGGTTTTTATTTTAGATATTTGTCAAGGGGAAATAACGATAAATAAAAGTACTTTGATATTTATACTTGTTTATTAACTACTTTACCAACCATGGAAAATGGAACAAGTAACGAGTATAGCTTAATGGCCTAGGGACGAGGACCTCTAACCAAAGTGCATATAGCATTCTATAACATGCACTATTCTATAACATGCACTCTATGGTCGCAACATCGGTCTACCCATTCGAGACCTCTGGTAACCTTTAGAAGGCGCAAAAAGAAGACAAATGAAATATTTTATGATATATAAATAGAATATATTGTATATAAAAAAGTAACTTTGTAAATAAACTGTTTGGAATGTGGTGTATTGATAACAGATGTAAGCAGCCTTGAGAGCGGCTTGTACTTGGATGTGTGTAAAAGTGGAGGTCCTGATTTCATGGATTTTGAGCTCATTAAAAATCCTTCCTCTGGTTGGAATACCAGAGGGTTTGGCAAAATTTCCGGTTAGATTGAAGTCTGCTCACCAGCGTCGGTGTAGGTAGCAAAAATAGGCCAAAGTTGAATAAAAAAAATTATTATACAGGTAGAATTCGGCAAAAAAATCGAGACTAAGGCCTATCTCTATGTGAAGGTCTAGAGGAATACGTTACTGTTCCTTTATAGATTAATAAATTTGAGGGTTTTAAATAAGTGTATAATTATATTTTTTAGTTGTACATAATTTGATTACCAGCAAAATATCAATAGTTATTCAGATGTTCTTTCTTTCTTTTTTTCTGGTTTTCTTTTTTCCTTAGTTAGCCGGTGAATCCGGAAACTTGAAACTTTGGAATGATTTCTTTCTTCTGCTTGCTCCATGCAAGAAATTCGTAAAAGAGGTTATAAAACAAAAACCGACCAACTGTCATTATACAACTAACGAAAATGTATAGAAGTGAAAACGCACACTACAATACATACGGAAGCGTCACTGATGATTGCTATATTGATGAAACTTAAGACTCTGATGGACGCACGGTTGGGTCAATTAGGGGGTAATTGTTTGTATTATTATTTTTTTATTACTATTTTAAACTTAAATTATTATAATTTAACCGCCGGGGTGCTTGTTTGAGGTGAGTCTCCTAGCATTTTGTAAACTACGTACCGAAATAACACTCTATAATATATATTCAAAAAAGTATATTTTTAAATGATGATTTTATGTACCCCGTTAATAATAATATAGGCACCCACACCTGAAATTTTCTGATCTGACACATATATTACTCCGGCTCGATCACGATTCTAGTATAGTGTGTTGAGTAGAATAAATAAAATTATTTCAAAATAAGAAATTTAAAATCAATTTTGGTATAAATTAATATTTCTCTAGATTTTACGAAATATAAAAGACCTAACAGTCTTTTTGTCCTGCCACAAATTTTTACCACAATAGTTTTTTTCGCAAATGTATATTTAGAAGGTTGCGATAGGTAGTGTTATACAGAGTGTCCCAAATACGAGTGATCGATTTTAAATGTAAATGCACTGCTTATTAATTGCCCTAAAAAATTCGGATTTTCACTAATTGTTTTCGTTTACCTAATACTTTTTTATGAAGTTTGTTAATATTTTATCCCGTAAATACACGGTAATCTACTAATGTTAGTCAGAAAAATATGTATTACTTTAAATGGAACATCCTGTAAATTTTGATGACATTTAAAAGAGACATTCATCTTCTTTTATAAAAATCTTATTTGGGACACCCTGTATTTGCTATATACGTATGACATATTAAAATTGGAAATCTAATAATCGTATTAGCAATAGATAAAATAGCTACAAATAAAGAATCGTATAATTAAATAAAAACGCACTAAAAAATAAAAATTATGTAGATAAGAATTATTCATTTTTAAAAAATAAAGTAAAACACACAAACAGCTAAAAAGTTGGCATTCAGTTTATTATGGTATTGAATTGTATCTTAATTAATATTAAAATTAAATTTAAAACTACTAAAATAATTAAAATTTACCTTAAACGACTGCCACTGTTCATGTTCTGTTAAAGCAGAAACAGTTAAAACTATTACAGCAGCAAAAGCAAAAATTTTAATAATCATTTTAAAATCTTGCTTTATCTTGAAGTGGATTATACAAGTCTAATGCAAAATTGAATTATGAAGATTATATATACTTAATATTTTTTAATTTTTTTAATGTGGTTACCCATCTATTGTTTTATTATCTAATCTATGAATTTAAATTGTTAAAAAAAAATTCTGCTAAGGATCGATTTCCTTAATTTAAACTTTTAATATTGTTTCTTTGACTTTAAAGCTATATTTTAATTAGTTAGGAGATAAATCCACTAGGTTAGATACAAGACACGAAGAAGTTTTCAATTTTCGGTTTTTGCATTTATCTTGAAAACAGTTAGCTACAGTCAAAAAGTGGAAATACACAAAATTCGGGCTAAAAAATTTAGTTTATAAGAGAGATTTGAAAAAGTTTTAGTGGGGTGTTGTTCTGTTGATCTTAGAGGTCAATTTTGTCAACGGAATTCCGTAATCCCACTGGTCATTTGGTCTTAAGTTTTAAAATTAGGCGGGCCTCTTGGTCACAGTTGTTATCAACCATAACTTTTAAATTTTAAATGGAAAATAATGCCTTCCACACGAAAGAAAATATACCAATAATAAACGTAGACGAATACATTTTTTAAACAGAAAGGCTACAACTTTAGAAGCGACAAATGATTAAATTGTGGTATAAGTGACATAGAAAAATTCTTAAAATTGGTATTTTTTGATAATTGAAACTTGCTTAAAAAGTATAAACTTTAATTACATTTAACCAAAACAAACATTTTACATCAAATTGTAGTTCTTCTGATAAAAATTCTTGAAGCGATTCTAAACTTAGCAAAGTTGCCGTAATTCTCAGTTCAAAGAAATAAAAAGAAATTCATTTTAAAACAAAACAACAAACTCGTATTGAGCCAACTGAATAGAGAATATTAAGAGATACGTAGAGAATTCTAACAAGTTCGTTTATACCATAATAAATTCTTCCTCACACTCCTCTCGAAATTCATTATTTTGTAATGTTAAAAATATTTAATTACCCACTAATTGTTTATTTTTCTTTTTTCAGGTAAGTTAAGATTTCTTTTTACGTAAGTATACAACAATATTATTATGCATCATAAAACATCTTATATGTATAGCGGACTAAATGAAAATTTTTACTTCGCCAAAAATTAGTAGTCACGATAAGTTTTTACTGGACATTTTGAAGAATGTTAGCAACAATATATAAAAAGTTACCAAATTGCAAAATTCCGTTTTTTTTTAATTATCTCAAAAAATACAATTATTTTTTAAACTAGCTATGCCTTTCGAAAGAATGGACACTTTTACAGAAAAAATATACATACAGTTTATCTCTAAAATTTAAAATGTTAGCAGTAGGATTTTCTTTCCAGGCACAAAAATGTGTTTAAAAAAGTGGAGCGCACTTCACAAAACTCGTTATAACTTTTAATTTAATTGATTAAATTGAGTCCACAAAAATTTGAATGAAAGATAAAGATTTCAGCTAATGAGATATCATATTGTTTCAAGAATATATGTAGAGTTCGAAACATTCAAGAATTTAAAAAAATGACCAATTGGAATTTTAATGACGTGATTCAAACGTTAATAACTTTAGTTTAAAATGTGATATTTAAACTTTACAAGTACATTTTCCAAAGCTTGAAATCTGTAATTTAAGATAGTCTATGTTGTTTAATTTAAACAATTGAATTAATAATAAAATAATGTAAAATTCGAAAAGATATTTTTTTTTTACTTTAAAATTCGTGAAGGTTATCGTTAAATAAATTGCAATAAATTATTTCGGGACTGTTATGCCGTGGTCTTCTTTGTTTACTACTTCCAAACGTTTCAACTGCAGCTGCGGCAGTCATTTTCAGTAGCGTGGACGAAGTACTCTTCACGACGTATCAACTGAAACTTAAACGCCTTTCGCTTCAAGTGTGGTTTTATTTTTGCGCTATTTAGTGGTGTGTGCGAGATCATATATATAGTTATTTTTGGGTTTATATATTTCTATTGCTTTTCAGTTCACTCTGGTAGAGTAATGTCTGGATATTACCAACAGATCTTGTAGTCTCGGTCGGATAATATATGTTCGGCGACTTTTCGGTTTATCCTGAACCACAGTTTCGTTTGTGTTCTGTTATTCGTGTGCGTTTGTTTGTTTCCAAAGTGCATGAAATGTTATACACTATCTGCAGTCTTTGGCTGTTTTTAGATACTTTCCTTTTCTTTGTCGGTTTGTAGATGGTGCTGATTTTCTTTTCCTTTAAAATTTTCCGGTCAGTGACACCTTCTATATATGAAAAATAGACATTTCCTTGGAATTTCTCTTCACCAGGATTGGTTTTTGTTCCCCCTTGGACGCGTAGTACGAGTTATAGTTTCTTTGCTGTATGCGTGGTGTTCAATTTCAGCGTTGATGTATCTTTGTTCACATACCCTTAATGCTGTGTTTACTCAGTTATTGATAACCGTCCGTTTTTGTTATGGATACTGATTGGTTCTATGTTTTAGGTATATCAGTGTATGTTTTCTTTCTGTATACTCGGTGGCCTAGTTTATTATCTTTTTGACTGACTAATACATCTAGGAATGGAATTTGTTGGTTTTCTTCTGTTTCCATGATAAACTGAACTTTAGGTTGAAAACGGTTCAGATGGTTAAGAAAGTTCTTCAGGTCTTCTGTTTAAGAAAACCAGACTACAAATATGTCAGCCAATGTTTAGGTTGTTTTTTCAGTAGTACGAACGGCTCTCTCTTTTTTCCATGTAGAAATTGGTCACAACTGGATTTAGTCAGTTAATTTGTTCATAGAATATTTGGTTCCACTGAAAATATGTTGTTGTGAGCGAGTGTCGGAAAAGGTTAAGGTGCTATATATCTGACTATTTCATCGAATGGCACATTTGTAAATAATGAGATGTCATCGGAGCTGATTGGTATGTCATTAGGACCTAAGGTGATGCTATTTATTTGTTCGATAAAGTGCGTAGAATCTCGGACGTATCATGTTGTTTTACCTACGTGCGTTTGCAGAATTTCTGTCAGATGTTTGTTCAGGTTGTCAGTTCGTGATCTTATGGCATTTGATATTGGTCTTAAAGGTACATTATTTTTGTGAATTTGTGGTAGTCCCTATAATCTGAGTGGTAAAGTTTCAGTACTGCATTTTTTCTTCTTTGTCTCCTATGGTAATGACGATTGTTTTATCAATTTGGTAATTTTTCTCAAGATCGTCTTTGTTGGATCTGTCGGTAATTTTCTGTAAGTATCTTGATTGACCAGATCATTAGGCTTGCTCTTCTTGTACTTACTGTAGAGTTATTTCCATAGAATTGAGTGTTATTCTATCGATCTTTTTCCAATCATCCCATTACAATAACTGATTCCTTTCGTGTTTCGTGGATTATCTTCCCTAGTCATGCTTTTTCCATCCTGTCGAAAATTATTTGGGCATGTGGCGTCTTGATGATCTTTTTAAACCTAGAAATTTTGGTGTGTGTGGTTTGTGTGTCTCGACAACGCAGAAAAATGTTAGAGAACTTTTAGGCTTTCTTCTTGCATGCGGTTTGCCTAGGCTTCTAAATGACTCATAAGTTTTCTCCACGTAGAGTCGACTAATGTAAGAATGTAGGCTTTCACGGCCGATGTCAATGAAAATGTTCATTTTAGGGCTGTTATGCCGTGATCTTCTTTGGTTATTATTCCACGTCCCAGCCACTGAAGGTGGCTGATACAGCTGCTGTCAAAACGTTTTTATTGACGCCGGCCATGAAAGCCTACATTCTTACTTTATAAAAAAAATCTCTTAATTATCCTTCATCCTTTTCATACTGTGAGCTTTAAAAAAATATACGCGGTGAAAAATAGTTTATTTTTTTAATATTAGAGAGTTTTTAAGCCCCTTATTTTGTCATGAGTTATGGTTATCGTTATTGTGGGCATGCGCAGTATGAAAACTTTTAGTCCTTAATTTTATTAAATCCAAAAGTTTATCCATGTTCTCTAATGTGGTGAACCGATGATTTATAAAACTCGACGTCAAAGTACCACAATTAATAAAGAATTAATTAATTGTGGTACTTTGACGTGGAGTTTTATTACCTCTTAACTTTATTAACGATAACATATTCCGTTATGTAGGAGAAATAGCGGAAGTTAGTTAATATACTTATGGTTATTTTTTAATTCCAACATTGCCAGAATTAGTAGATCGTAGTACGTATAACTTATAAAACAGTTTGTAATTAAATTTCAAGATAATAGAATTTAATTTCTAAATATAAAAGCAGCAACATGTTTTTTTTATATTGTTAGCAGATATACAAGAACAGAAGGTTCTAAAATAATAATTTTCAGTAAAAAAAAAACTGTTAAATTTTTTCTGTGGCAAAATATGACAACGTTAATTAAATTATTGCGCCAAACTGATACTTTTAACACTAGTATTTTCTAAAGCTTCTTTTATTATTAAATCTATAAAATATTTGTATATTTAAATAAAGAAATTAAAACAAATTAATAATATTTGAGGTTATAACGGCGAACTGTCAAAACGTAAGGCGTCTGTTATTTTTAAATGACTTAAAATCTCTTCTCTGCCTATTCGTAGTAATCGTTATTGTTAATAAAAATAACCATAACAACGCCAAAAACTGACATTAAATTGTTGGCTGAAAAACTCTATTATTGTAAATTGGAAAAAATGTGAAAAAAGCGTTTTTTTAGTCAATCCACTTAATAACCATTTCTAAAAATTCATTTTCGCAAATAAAAGTTTACCTATATATTAATGTAAATTTTATTTACAAATCCAAAATTTCATATTTGAACGTTAGATACAAAGAGATAGAACATAAGAGAACGCCTGCTCTGGCTCAACTGGGCCTTACAGCTAATAGAGGGAAGGGAGAAATTTGAAAGTGGGTCATTCACATTTTCAGTTGGTCTTATGAAACGAAGCAAGTTAAGTACGTGTTTATTGTACTTTATATTATTTATAATTGACAAAGTGTTTTTTTTAATTTAATTATAGTTGAACTAATTGTTGTTGTTTATTAATGTATAATTTATATCTTTGAGTGTGTCTCAATTTAACAAATCTTTTAACAAAATTCGATCATATTGAATGGATTAGTCATCTAAATTTTTTTTAATGTATTTCAGCGACCTCAAAAATCCGTTTAATACCAATTTTAGCAAAATTAATTTGATCTTCGTTGAGATATTTCCTATTTAACTTAAAAAAACTATTTTTATTCTTTAAATAATTAGCATACGAATCTATGTTTACAACTTTTTTCTATAGGCGATTTCGAAGTCATAACAAAAGATTTTAAACAAATTCACGCAACTCCTAATTACTCCCAAATAGTGCACATTTTCCAGCTAGTAAAATAAAATCATTATTTATAAACATCAGCAATTATAAATGATAGACATAAAAATGTCA
Source organism: Neocrepidodera transversa (assembly GCA_963243735.1). Taxonomy (NCBI): domain Eukaryota; kingdom Metazoa; phylum Arthropoda; class Insecta; order Coleoptera; family Chrysomelidae; genus Neocrepidodera; species Neocrepidodera transversa. The sequence goes on along the minus strand of OY725338.1, from coordinate 31,221,155 downwards.
GATATTACAAATTACCACGTACATCTACTATTTCTTTTGTAGAAAGATTTATTAAATAAATTTTCATCAATTTTAAACCCTCAGCAAATCGTAACCGGACTCCAAACATTAATCAGATTCTTCCAGGTCCTGAATCTCAGAATGGTATTACTCAAAATTACAAACTTTTCACTTAATATATACTTCGGTTTTAGAAGCGACAGTCGTTTTAAATGATTAATGAATTTTTCTTGTTTTATTGCGGTTTCCGCTTTAAACTCATCAGTCACTTAAATATTTTTACAAAGGGAATTTGTATACTAATTCTGTGTGATTCTAAAAGTAAAATAGACATTATATTCTTGTGTTGTTACAGATTCTTAATAGAATATGTTTGAAGGTAACTTTATTTCTGCATTTAACCAGATAAGTGTCAAGTTTTCCTTTTGGTCGGTAACTAAGGCAACCAGCTAAAACTTTATTGAATGCACCAGTCCACCGCTCTCAAGAACAGATGGTAACGACATCGACTAAAAAAATGAAACTGCTTGGTGAACTGTTTTCCAGAAAATTGACTTACAGGGGAAGACGCCTCCCAATATTTCGGTCTTTGATAGTTAAAAATTTCCTTTAATAAATGAATATTTTCTTCCAGAGGGAAACGTGCTCGAGTGCAGCTTATACCCAAAAAGAAAAAAAACGTTAAAAAGCAACCATCGATCAGGCAGTGCTTTTAGTAATATCAACACCTCCACACCTATATCTTAAATCTCTGTAAAAGCGCTATTAAATAACAGGAGAGTCCGGCGAGGCTGCACAAGGTTATTTTTAATTATTTGACCATGTTTGGGGCTTTTGAGCAAATTGCACTCTTGTGAAAAATTTTGCGTATTGTTTTTTGAAACTAGCGATCGAAGATTTTCTTTCTGAGCTGAAATCTTAACTATCAGCTTCGGTGTCCCACAGGGGTCTATTTTGCCGCTTACACTTTTCCTTCTTGATATTAATGACTTGCTAAAAAAAATCAAAAAATCCCAGCTTTATCGATGACAATACATGTCTTCCTTTACTTAAACAATAGCTGCAGATGCACATCTTCGCAGACAACAAGAAGTAAAGAGACCTGGAAGAAATTTTAACTTCGGATGCCAGCAACCAATTACAATTTAATTCTTATAGATCCCAGGAAACCATTTTATTAATGGCTAACGTTTTGGAACCGGAGAAAATACTGTCAGGATACTCGATTCCGTTGGATTCGTCACTAAATTTTCTTGTCAATTTGGGGAGAAATATATCATTGCATGATCACGTTGAAAGCTTCTCAAAAATTTGAAAGACTATTTCACTCACTGCAACAGTTTTTGACCATCACTGAAATACTGCTCTTTCTTCTGGGAAGGTTTTTTTTATTAAGTACTATATTGACTTCAAAGGAGTCGTTAAGAAGTATCATTCAATAAGATATTCTATTCTAAGAAAGTTGTATCTTAATCTCTATTCAAAATGACAGCCATTATCAGATTTTGTTAATATTATGATAGAATGTTCCTTATGAAACGCTTTAGTATTTTATATTTTTTAAATGAGGATTATTAGTATTTATCTCTGTGAATGACATTTGTTAAAATATTTGTACCTTTTGTAACAAACTTACTTTCCGTAATTACTAAAATATTTAGTAATTGTTTCTCATAACCAGCCGACCTTATGGTATACGGCAGCCGGAGTCGATCAATTAGCTGCAGTGGCAGCCCGAAGTCAGAGTTGCTTTGGTTGTTCCAATTGGAGTAACAGTGGCAGTCTCTTGACCTTTAGAGAGTATCATTTTATATAATATAAAATATTTCACAGATGGTTACCAGATTTTAGATTTCGTAAATTTATCGTAACCTATGCACTTTTCTTTTATTATAAAAAAAATTAAATGTTGATACTGCTTGCTAGTTTATTTTTCTAGGGAATTCAGAAACAAATTCTGAAGAAATATGAACGAGATTCTCGCCGTATGTGGTCTCGGTATCGCCTAAATAATTTTCAAAATGGTCTCCTCTCGCTCTCGTCTCGGTTTTACTATACGAGACGAGAAAAGTATCATTCTCGTATGAAGACCTAGTAAACCTAAGCAAAAATAACAAGTACTTGTACTTGCAGTTTAATTAAAAGTGACAATACTTCTTTACTCTTTGTCTGTTATTATTTATCATTAAAAGGTAAAATTTATTATTGCAAGTAACAAGTAGCATAAAAATATAAGGGAATAAAGGTGTCATACTACAGTGAAGCACGTCACTCAATAAAAAATAAGCGAATTTGGTAAAAATTTGCTGCAGATGACATACTAATTTTTAAACAGAAATTTATGTCGATTACTAGTAATTGAAGAAAAAGGAGTTTTATTTTTAAAGTTTGAAAATAAACACTTAACCAATTTATATTTCTACTTTTATTTATCAATTCTTGAATGCTATTACCAATAATGCATTGTAAGCTAAATATCCAAGCACTCGATATATAGAATAAACTGGTAGTCTAAATTATTTATAAGTAATATTAAAATATCAATAAAAAACCTTACTTATATACACATACTCTGTTCTACAAACAAGTTTTATTGATTAAAATGAAAATGAGTTATGGCACACGTGTATGAAAACTGGCGTGATCAAGTTATAGAACTACACCCTTCAACCTGTTGAAAGTAATTTGCCGACTAATTCGTAATATTTATTTACGTAACAAGTTCCTAAATTAGTATTTTATGAAACAAATATTATATACAGCATACAACAAAAACAATACGGAAAAATCCCAATAATTTTAATTTAAAACAAGATTGTGACCAGTATAAAAATAAATTAACATCTCTAATACGAAAGGCAAAATTCGCTTACTATAAAAACACAATAAATAATAACTCTAATAATTAGAATTAACTGTGGAAAATCGTTAATGGGGTTAGTAAGAAAAAAATAAATAATACAAAAATAGATTCCATAAAAATTGATAACCGAACTCTTAGCTATTACTAATGAATTCAATCGCGTATTTTCTAGTTTACGTAAAACATTTGCTAATTAAAAGAAATCCTAACTATTCAATCGCTGCCAAGTTCATTTGTTTTAATACCTACAAATTTTTCCGAAATAAAAAACCCAATAAAAGAGTTGAAAAATAAAAAATCACCAGGTACCAATAACATTCATGTGGAAACACTTGCTACACCATTAGAATATTTATTAATAAATGTATGAAATGTGGAGTATGGCCTATAGATTTTAAAGAATCTATTGTTAATTCTCTTTATAAGAAAGGAGATCGCTTTGTATGTCAAAAACTATCATCACTAATTTATCCAAATTGTTCGAACAAATCATTCACTCTCGTTTGACATCTTACTTATCAAAATATGATATTCTATCCCACAAACAATTTGGCTTTCGCAATAAAACTCATGATGCTATTATTTCCCTTCGGTCAAAAATATATTCTACACTGAATAATTCACAGCCCTGTTTGTGCATATTTTTGGATTTATCATAAGCATTCGATACTGTCAGCCACCCAATAATGCTAAATTCTCTCGAAAATAAAAGAATAAGAGGCACTCCTCTAGACAATAAAATAGGCAAGAGATAGTAAGAATAAATGGAACATTAAGTAATCCCAATAAAATTGAGTATTGTATCCCACAAGGTACCGTACTGAGGCCCACACTATTTATTATTTATCTAAATTTTTTATTTTTCTTAAGTACTACGGGGCTATCATTGGTTTTGCAGACGTCACATTAATTTTTTACGAGAGGCAAAAGACTGGTATGAACTAAAAATTAAAGCAGAACGCTTCGTAAATATTAAATATTGGATGGACCACAAGCTACTAACGATTAATTTAGATAAAACACATTACTTACCCATAAACCCTTATAATATAGACTGTCCATCCTTCAATCTTGAAATTTCTTGTAAGGATACTTACATTATTAAAGCCACAAAAACAATAAAATTTTGAGGAGTTACGATTGACTTAAATCTTAAATAGACTTGTAATACGCCAACCACTTATTTTACATATTTTTATTTTACTCCGATTGTACTGAGTACCCGAAATGAGTGGATAAATGGTGGTAGTGCGGTGACAGGGGATGTAACGTAACCTCGAAGGGAGGGTTTCCGATCTTTGTCAAAAAGATCGATTCTTAGGATCGATTCGAATCGTTGAGTCAAACATCGATCTAGGAAAAATCGAATGGAAAAAAATTCGATCTCACGAAAAGCGATTCAATTTGCAATATACAATAAAACTAACCTAAAATTCTGAAAGTTTAGTTTATTTTTTATTAAAACAAACAAATTCAGTTTAATTTTTATTTCGACGATGGTTTTTTATTTTGACGATGGTATTATAGTAGTTATATAAATATCCACTGACGTATAGTCGAAAATGTCAAAAAGAACTTAAATCAACGACAAAAAAAAGAATGAAAAATAATAATTATGATTGGACCTTGTTATAGAATATTGCACAATATCATAAATAGTTATGGTAACAGGTCTAAAAGAAATATGTTAATTCAAAAAATCTTGAAATTATTAATTAATTATGTATTTTACTTTTAAATATTAAAAATGCACAAAGAATAATACTTAACAATATGACAAATAATACATATATCTATTCAAAACAAAAACCGTTGTACGTCATCGATGTGCAAATAATAATACGGCAGTGCTACCACCAAATAGAGCACGCAGAAATTCCTTTCATGTACGAACGTCACTAATTGGAGGTTTTAGTAATATCGTTTCTAAACATAACGTCCTACAAGGATGTTTTTTCTGATTGGAAATCATTAAATCATCGATGACGTGCAACGGTTTTTGTTTTGAATAGACTATATTTATATTCTAAACTTTTCAAAAATATGAGCTTATTTAATCTTTGCATGATCGCTTAGTATATTTCTGTCAGGAGTTATAATATTTCCTGTACGGGAAAAAGTCTCTCTGACGGAGCTGAGGTTCCCCCAACACCTTAGAACAACTGCGCTTATATTTTTGTAACAAGTCTGACTGTGTGCATGCCAAAATTGAATAGGATCAGTTGTCTTTAAATCTGAAAAAGGTTCAGTAAGATAACTTTTAAGATCTAATGGTATGTCACTACTGCTGGTATAATCTACAGCTTTGTAAATTTCTGTGACAAGTTTTTCATGAAATCTCCATATGCTGTCTTCTCATTTGATTTTTTTACATTTATTTCTTCTTTATTTTCTTTTAAGGTATCAATTTCTGTACCATTGAGTATTTCTTTTACTTTATTTACCACATTGAAGTAAATTTTTTTGAATCAAGGTTCCAGCAATGTTGCAATTCTTGTTTAACAGCACCG